>JANRMT010062813.1:112927536-112995215 GCA_026402145.1 Polypterus bichir lapradei | reverse complement strand
ATAGATAGATAGATAGATAGATAGATAGATAGATAGATAGATAGATACTAGCAGCCACATTTTATTACATGAACAGATAGAGACTTAATGGAGTTTAAATCAATCAACTTTTATTTCATGTAGCACTTTTTGAAGAAGGTATTGACACAAAGTGATGTACAAAACACAGCCAAACTACATGAACTATGTGAAAGCTGTTTTAATTAATGCACACCAATTAATTAATACCACATATTTTGAAAAGGAGATACAGTGGCCTGGCCTCTACGGTATCTTCATGTTACCATTATGAACATAAAAATTAAAATCTGATAGAAAGTGAAGCAAATTGAATAATAATTTGATCATACCAAATGAGGATTAACCCTTGCTGTCTAATTTATGCAAATAAGAGACTAAGAGACACCTGTCATGTGATTCTACCATTTTTGCTCTTGTTGGCATAGTAAAACTCTATATAAACATGTTTGCTATTAAAAGAGTTATGTGAAGTTTAAATTTCTAGAGATTAATGATATTTAAACCGCACACATGACAAGGATCAAACAGTCTAATATGGTTGCATTAATAGCAATGCTCATGCCTACAGTTAACTACTGTTAAGCAGCTAGACTTAACCCATGTAGTCCTGAATGGAGTGGTGGGTTTAAGAATGAAGAAGAAGAAAGTTAAGCTAGGACTTGGAATCTAAAAACAGCCTGCACTCAGTGCCTTTATTTTAATACTTGAAACAACATCTGCTAGGCACTAGGAAAATGTTATGAATGTGGTAATAATCAAATACACCATTTAACAAGCACATTGAAATAACTTGAAACATTTTGTACATTATACTTAAACAGTTAATTAGTGTAACACCTTCACTTTTACTTACTCAACACAGAGTATTTGTTCCTTAACCCATATCTCATTTGGATTTGCACAGATTTTCCTTCCTCTGACTGTATGAAAACTTCAAAAAAACAAAATAATGCAACTATTTTAACATCAATTTGGAGTAGAGTCTATAAGCAACTGTTGGCTGAAATTTATTGTATTACTCACATGATGGCATCAATGTGGCAGGCTTTAATGGAAGGTTGAATAGCATATCTTTTTATTAACTTACAAGGTAGATGTTTTGATGAATAGGAAATACAACATTCTTCAAAAGTTAACAACCATATAAAAGAAAAAAATCTCGGTCAATATACACATGCGATTCACACAAAGTGGTGAGAGTCAGCACCACTGTAAGTGCCTCCACTGCCAAGCGCATCTGTGCCATCGAGAGCGAGAGTGTGTAAGAGAGAGCAAGAGTGAGATATATTTGACTTAATACAGACAAGAGTGATTTTTCTGTGTCTAAGAACCCTATTTTTGAGTCATTGTCATTCATAGGAAATATGCTATGGTATTTCTTTAAAAATTCCCATGAATTTTTTAATGGAAATAAATGCGTAGGACAAAATTAAAGGTAAATGGGTCACATATGAACCACAAAATGTGTATGGTAAGTCCCTCCTATTAATTTAAAAGGTGACATAAGTAAAACCAGATTCTTTATTTCCTCTAGTTTACATTGCATAATAGTAATGATTGATTGAATCAAATATTAATTCTGCTACTGGCACAACTGAACAAGTTTCATGACCTATAAAGCATACTCAGTTTGTAAGTTTAAGTGTGTGCCTCAGCCTAGAATGATTTATCATGTGGGTATAATTTTCTTTTTATGAAATGACTATGGTGGGGTTGTAAAGTTGCAACACCACAGCAAGTAGACCTCAGGTCAGTTTCTAGCTGGGATTTATCACAGTGTGAGGATGGCCACCAGTCCAAGCTGATTTCCTTACACCCTTTGTTGCTGCTCACAGCTCTGAGAACACTCACACATACAGTATAAACACCCTCATTCAAACAGAGCCAATTTAGAGTCATTAGTTAACCTCGTTCCCCATACATTTTTGTGTTAAATTGATCATTTGATCATTAACAATTCTATAGGAAGAAGAGGGTTCCAAAAATGAATGGATGTGTGCATGCAAATCTTTATGCGGAGAGCTTTTAGTTAGCAAGGGTTCATTTAATTGATTCTTTACAACAAAGGATGGGTATTTTCAGTCTATATGTGTACATTGTCTTTCTATGAGGATGCCCAAGTCCCACACATAACACAGACAAGAAGGGGAACAGTAAGGGATGCTTCTGGAAATGGAATCATTAAGAGGGCATTCTGTGACTGTATTTTATATGTGGAATAAAGCACTTGACAGTAGGGTGAGAAAAATGGGTTCTCAGCAAAAAGGAGCTAGGTAGTAAATGATAGAAAGGTAAATAATCAATTTATATACACTAATAATAATTTATTGAATTCAAGAAATTATATCATAGTGTAATATGTACATTCTACTATTTAAATTATTTTGTGTAGTAATATTACGACTGGCATTGATTCCACCAAAGACCTCGATCACAATGATAACGTCAGTGAGGCAGTTTTGCAAATTAGTACAATGGCTAGCCACAAACGAAAACCTAAAAACATTTCAGAGGACTGTCTATAATTTAAATATATCTAAAGTATGCTGTAAATCCACTTATCCCACTTGTTTGACACTGACAATGTTAACAATGGTCATTGGGGTACACACATATTTAAACCAACAGTGTGTGCTTCGACCAAAGTGACAACTTGAGAAGTCCACATAGAAGCCAAACTAGTAAGATCTCTGCTTACTGTGGCAGCAGGACCCATCTTGCCCAGCAGTTAATGCAAATAAATGTATCCAGTGAACTAAAATTTTCATTGTCTTGAATTCCATTTTACCAATGAACACTAGAAATGACACTCTATTAAAATTATTAGTAGTAGTGTTCATTATGTCTCCCCATGGTTACAGTTACAAAATGTTCAAGCTGACAGTACAGACAATTATGAGCAACAGCCAAAAGTAAGGCATTGTAGACAGGCTCTGTACATGTCTTGTTCTGATTTAATCAAGCATTTCAACATCAAGTACTTCTAGAATGGAGGAAAATCACAATTTCACTTGGGGATATTAGAAAAATATTCTTGTATATTGGATTAGGCTCCTTGGAGAATATAAATTTTATTATTCACTCTCAGTGCTCAAGCACTGCTGTAACTCTATCAATCTTTTCACAATCAAGACTGTAAAAGCCCCCTTCTTGTCACAGCCATCATCATCATAATGAGAAAATTAAATAATGACTTTAAATAACTCAGCCAAACGTCATTACTCAAAGTACGTCAGTAATTCTGTACACGAGCCATACAATTTAATTGAGGAAAATCATTAGATGGCACGCCCCACATACTGAACACTGCTAAAGGTGTGCTAAACAATCATGAAATATGAATTTTATTTAGACAGCCATGGGACTTTCTGCAACCTTGTAGGTCCGATTCAACAGAGCACAGTAAAACTAACATAATATAATACTGTATATCAGCAAGGAAGTGAGTTTGTGTTGGCATGTGTGTGAGACAAAACTGCTATAATTTATTCTTGTTTATTTTAGTTTAGCCTAGCTTAGTTTAAGAATATGAAGTTTAGGTTCTTGATTATAAAAATTAGATGTACAATAGAAAAGCAGGTACATATAGTTTAATTGATATTCATACAGTATTAAAAGAATATGTTTTATAATTAGTGTAAATAGCACATTAAACACATTTGCAGTGCAAGTAGATAAAACTTAAACATTACCATAATATTTGCATTTCATTAACTGTAGGCCATGACACAACAAATAATTGCAGGTTGTCATGTTTGTGCTTTCCCTTATATTTCAAAATTCTATTTTGGCTTTATAATTAAAAAAGCAGTTGATGGCATTACTCATTTAAGTCCCGCAAATGGCAGGTGTATGTCTTAAATATTGTAAGCAGGGAACTACATGTGGAAATTTCCTGCCAATGAGAAGCCCACACTTATGATTCTGTTGTTCATGACCTACTTATACACTTGTAGGAAATATATATCTTATCAGACAGCACTATTGGTGGTGACCATTTTTTAAAAGATGGTGCTATGCACTAGGCCAGGATATCAGTACAATGGTTGCGCTGCTGCCTTGCAGATCTGGTAATCTTAGTTACTCACAGTCTTTGTGAAGTTTCAACATTCCTTCAATGTTCATGTGGGTTTTATCTGATTTATTCATTTCAATTCACATAACTAACACATGTGCATTATGGTAATTGTCAAGTTTACACAGCAACACTAATAGGGTTAAGTTAAAAAAGAAAGTGTGCACAAATCTTTACTGTATTCGTGTATTGTGACCTCTATACAAATTGGAGCATAAAGTGCTATTTTTGTTCAGGTCTGAGATAAAAAAATAAATATGACCTAAAAGTACAACATCACCTTTTGTTCTCAGTATTTCTGAGCATGTGTTTTGATATTAGAGTAATAACACCATCTGGGTCTTCCATATCCACCATTTTTTGAGGCACTATCCCATGGACAATTCATTTCTTTTTCATTCTTTCCCTTGTGGGTGGAGTGGTGGCTCTGTGCCTAGGGATTTGTACTGGCAATCAGACGTTTGCTGGTTCGAATCCTGTAAATGGCAGAAGTGACTCTACTTCGTTGGGACCTTGCGCAAGGCCCTTAACCTGCAACTGCTCCAGCCTGGGTATGACATTAATCTGCATCCAGTCCTGCATGTAGGCCTTCCAACCTGCAGGGAAAAACCTGGGGGTTGGTGGCACAATTGGCACTCCAGCCATTATAAAAAAACCTCACACTGTTCTGCTCCATCTGAACTAGTGTGGTGCTGAGGTGTCACCCGTTACATGGCTGCACTCGGGTCCTAATCTGGATCCGTGCTTGAGTAGCAGAAGACTGGCATAACATTTATTCTTGAACAGCAGCAGCCCATCAAATAGGGAAAAGGCGTACATCAATTACCAACCCTTAGAAGGATCGAGAAAGAAGACAGAGACTATCAGAGGAAAAGGATAAATTAGTGCCTGAAACAGGCATTAGTGCTTGTCTTGGTCTCAGATGTGTTGGGAAATGTGAAACTGATTGCTGATAATGTGATACATGTTATGATTTAGTGCATTTTAAAAAATTCCTGAGCACTCATTTAACTTCTTGCTGTTCCTGGCTATTCCCAGGCTGTCCATGGCTGTTTGGGTTTTCTGAAGTACTGTATCATATTTTATTATTAATATTATTATCAGATATTAATGAAATGACTGGGCAACTTCTGTTGTCTTTTTATTTTTAATGTTGAGTTGCCATTATTACAAAGCGGTGTCAGTTGCTTCATAGTGCATCTGCAGAAAAACAATAATTACCCTAATTGACGTGAATATTGATGTAAAAACAGTTGATAAAACATGTTATTATCCAAGTTTGCAAATCTCTTCAAATATCAATCTTTCGTGTGTGTGTGTGTTTCAACCTTGTCCTTTAAATTCCCTTATTCTTAGCCTTTGATTTCTTACTGCCATTTTTGTTTAGCATTTTGGTAGCGCCGAATGATAGCACAGATCTCTGGTTTCAGCTGTGGCTTTGGTTAATGCCTCCTCTCCTGGACATCCCTATTTCTCAGTCAGTCTTTTCTTGTGCAAGGTTAACAATGCCAAAGGTTTTGCCATGACTACTGTTCATGCTCATAACTAACTAGAGCTACAGTGTTAGCCTGTGGCAAGGTGGCAAACTAGTTCATGGCACAAAATTGCTTTAATCTGCATGATGAAATAGTTATTTTACCATTACATGCACACTCATCCAAGTGCGTTTAGCTCATGATAAGTACCTGTTTTCTGCAATGCTGCTCAGAAGACTAAGGGGATGTGGCTTTTGTTTGCAGAGTGTATTTATGTATCATGGAATTTACCACTTAACAATTTGCCTTTTCAAAATAATATTAAATGTATAATATAGTAGCTGTGCTACCCATCTAAGATGGGCTAAAATCTAAGAGTGCACCATGCAATGCATATATCTCTGTCATATGCCATTTGGTATGGGACTCGTAAAAGCACTTTTAATGTTTGTGATGTGCTATCTATTGGAATGAGAAATGCAATGCTTTCATTAATAAAAGTGTTTGTGATGCACTATCCTTTTGGAATTGAAGAGACATAGGAACTGGATAGAAACAAAAACAGACACAGAGACATTTCTTAGTTTATTAAGATGGATTCTATGGTACCAGAGCAAGATTTCAGTGTTCAGCTACAACGCTGGAGCCTTGATTATTGCAGAGTATCTCACACCATGTTTATTAAATAATGTTCTCTGAATTTTTCATCCCACTGCCATTCTCAATGAAGATTTTGCATGGCTGAACTGAATTGACTTGACGAAAAGATCCTGACATGCTCATTTAGGAGATAAAACAGTTGCTGACATCATTCATTTAAAATGTTTCGCAAGGATACTTTCTGCAGAGATTGAATTTTCTGCACTTTTTAATTCCATGAGAGAAGACAGTCTCTAAAAATTATGCATCCCAATTGAGAAGCATTTGATTTGGCCTGTTTTCTCGAAAAAGATACTTAGTTTTCATACATTTCATCATATACAGTATACTGATGGGTGGTATGGTAGATGAGTGGTTACGACTATTGCATCACAGTTCCTTTGTTTGAATTAATTAAAGACTGTGTGGAGTTTGCATGCTTTCTTTATGACTGCATGGGGTTTTCTCCACATCCCTAAATACTTACAACTTAGTTTAATTGGAAATATCAGACTGGCCCAGTGTGAGTGTCATAATTGTACTGTTTGCTGCCCTATGCCCAATACTGGTGGGTATCCCACAAACCTGAATTTTATTAATAGGGCTTGAGAACTTAATGTTGTGTTACAGTATACTGTTCTATTTCATTGGGTCTTCTCACATAAAACACATTTTTTGCATTGATGATCAATTTAAACAGTTATACTAAGATGCTAAATACATCAGGACAAAAATGAGCATGATTTTTTTTCTTTTTCTGAGTAACTGATTGATCACATACTGTTTCATTTACCTTTATGCTTCTAATATACAAATGGTGGTCTTTGTAATCACTCTTTTTAAATTTACTCTGCCCTTATATATTAACTCACTGCAAAAGGTTGTGTATGTATGTACAAATCTATAATATATATTGTAAGAGAGTGGACGCTAGGTGGCACTGTTGCCCCCTTTATACCCAACAGTCAGACAATCTGGACACAGGTTAAAAGCACTAAGAAGACTTGTAATATTTTTTCTTCTTCAAAAACCGAGCCTCCAAAGCACCACAACCACAATAATCTCTCCTCCACACCTCCCAGCAAGCTGTGTCACACACCTCCCAACTCTGGCTCGCTTGCTGGGTCTCCACCAGTCCTTTATATACTCAGCTGGAGAAGATGAGTTTTCTGTCAGCCCGGAAGTACTTCGGAACTTCTGTCCCTATGACTCTTTTTATTATTTGGCAGATAGTATGTCTTTTTTGTATTTCAATTTAATATAACTGTTTGAAAGTTGGAAATGAATGTTTGTTCTTCTTGAGTTACTGTGATTTACACTAGAATCCCTGAGGCTGGGCCACCATAAATTCCCTTGCACCTCCTCATCATCGTCTTTGTTTTGCAAATGTGTCAATCAGCACAAGCAGCAAGCAACCTGCTATGCCATCCCCTACCAAGGCAACTGAAGTCAGACACAAAATTCTCAGAGCTGAAGTGTCTTTATCTGGGTGTGAGGTGTCTGGAATTGTATGGGGTGAATATATCGTTATTTGGAATGCATCCATTTCATGTGTGGTCCATGTCTACAATGATCTGTGTAAATGTAGAATGACAGGAAATGCGAGGCAACAAATGTTGAACACATAACTAAAACAGAAACGTTTTTCATGTTATAGTAATAATGACAAAATGTTTACTTGAAGTGTATAATGTGTGAAGTCTAAATATTAAATAAACACTTTCACAAAAGGTATAATAAAGCAAGTGTGCTTTTATTCAAGAATATAACCAAAGAAAAAGAAATTATTCAGCTTACATGTTGCTGTCAATGTGTAAAAACTGAAGCCCAAATATCAAAAGTAGACATGTCTGTTTGGCTGGTGCAGAGGAAAGATCTGCTGTCTTGTTATCAAGAGATTTTTGTTATTATTTATTTTTGTTATTTATTCATCATTTGAATATTCTTCTTTTAAAGTCTGATTACACTGGGTTCAAGTCCAAGTTTCTGTTAATGGTGTTTTCATTTGATAGCCACAATTCAGTCAGCTCTCTAGCACTTTAGAATTGTTTTTTCTGTCCTCCTGGCCATCTGATCTTACTTTATTCTTTATTACCTGGTATTGCCTAATCTTATTTTTGCTTCATATAAACTTTTCTTTCTTCATCTTGTAAAGGACTTGGAGCTACACCATTTGTATGAAAATGTACTATATAAATAAATGTTGTTGTTGTTGTTGTCCTGATTTGGGATGAAGATAGTTCACAAACTGGCAAACGCTTTACGGACCGTTCTTTTCAATTCCAAAAGCAAACAATCGACCACGGAGACAAGCAGTTTACAGCTCTCCATGAATTGCAAGCCCAGTGGTATACATGGGAAAAATATCTAAAAGACTCATAACATGTATACAGGAACGTTTCAATGCTGTCAAAAGGAAAGACCCAGAGTCTCTGATTTACACACATACAAGTTCTATTGGACACACATTTAAGTGGGACACTGTGAAAGTAAAATTCAGGGTCAACACTAAGTGTGCCAGAGGGTTGGCTGAATCGTGGCTCTTAAATACTTTGCATATTGTCATTATTTAAGAATATTATTAATAATACATTATTTAAATTGTAACTTAACTCCTGCTTGTCTTTTAGTACATCTAATTGTCTTAGGTTATAAATGTAGATGGAAAGGTAGGGAGAAGTTATATGGTATAATACCTTATAAACAGTGGTAAGTCTGTGAGATTTGAGGTATTCTGACAAAAGCTACATATTAATAATACAAAAGGGGAAAGTAGAGAAATATATTACTATACCAAGACAAAACAGTATCCAAATAATAAAAATGACTGTATGACTAACACCTTCCATACCCCACCTTATCAATCCACCCCACTCCATCCAAACCCTTCACTTGCTACATTGTTTTTGATTCCTTTCTGTCTAATCATTTTCCTCTAATGATGCTTAGGAATGAAAAACTATTTTAAGATACATGACTCATTTTTACCTTTTGTGGATCTCTAGCTACAAATAATGCAAACCGTATCACAGACCTTCTCTTCAATTCATACAGTATATATTGTGATAAGAATACACCAAAGACATCATAAAGGTTTAGGGCAGCCACGTGTATATTGTTTTTCCCAGCTGCAAAAGTTTATGTTTTTGAAGCACGATGTGCATAGAACAAAGTGCACAACAGAGCTGGGTATAGTAGCCCAAGATGGAGGCTTTAAAGGTCTGGAGAGGAACTGATGTCATCAAAGGGGCCGGCTTTGGAAGTGACGTCTTCTGAGGCACCGGAACCTTGCAGGATTTCCCAGGAAAGGTCTGTAGGCAACTGATAAAGACAGTCAGCGCACTCTGACGCCCCCTGGTCAGATGTTCTATTACACTTACTCAGACCCTTTCTATCTGAGTCATTGAAACAGCAAAAGCATGTTTGCCACTAGCACACTCTGCCTAAAATAGTGTTACTTGGAATTATCCTATTAAAAAGGTGTATTTAATGAAAGATGGGAATGCTCAGTATTTAGAATTATAGGCTTTATATTTTATTTTGTAAGCGTTAGCTAGTAGTTACAGAATTGTACAACCTACAATGCCAAAACTATTTATTTGTTCCAGGAAGCTTTAGTTATTTTTATTGTTTGTATCACGTGTCTGTTTGAGAGACAAACAATATCCTAACCAATGTACACATTTTTTTCTTTTTTAACATGAGGTCACCTTCTCATAAAGTAGAGCAAGCTATTACATAGTATTGGAATTCAGGTGTGGTAATCAGCCTTGTATTGATGTCAGTATGAATTACAAAGCAAGGGAAATCCCACACTTGGCCCAAGGGACTGTACCTAGACAATTCTGATTTGAACTTTAGTGTTGTATGATGGAAAAACTGTTATCCTGGAGAAAATGTGATTTATTACAGGGACCATGCCATGTTGCTTTGGTAAATTGCATTTTTTCTTCTTTACCCTTTTTGCACTTTTTTGTGATTGTAGAACTAAGGTCCTGCGGTGGGCTGGCATCCTGCCTGGGGTTTGTTTCCTGCCTTGCACCATTTGTTGGCTGGGATTGGCTCCAGCAGACCCCCATGACCCTGTAGTTAGGATACAGCGGGTTGGATAATGGATGGATGGATGGATGGATGGGACTAAGGACGTTAAACTTTCTATTACATTAGCAGCAACGGCAGACTGCTAAAATGATGAAAATCATTTTAATTTATCATTCAGTTATTTTCCTGTGGCCGTCAGCAATTTAAAAGAACACCTATGGATGCCATTGAAACTAGTGGATTGTGATTTCTTGTGTGGCCTTTTTGCAGCATCCATGCCAAAAATAAATATTCACTGTTGCTTTTTATATGTAATTTATGTTGGTTCAGCATTTTTGCAGGACACACAAATCCTCCTACATTGTGTGCCGATGCTTCCAACTACATAAGTGTAGGCTCTTTTCGAACGGAGTATAACCATTTTCTCCGAAATGCAGCTTCAGAAATAAAAAACTAAGAAGCAGAAGAATCTCCTAGTTAGTAAGAGTGCTGTGTTGACCAACAACATTAGGCAGACATGCACAGTTTTTCAGCTGCAGGGTGGGTTGTGAGAGACGTATTCCCTAACCCCAGACATAACTTAACACAATTCAAGGTCCAGTCCAAAAAAGGTTTTTATTAGGTCACAGTGCTATTTATGTCCTGAAGGTCAAACTACTTTCTAGGTGCCAACACACAAACCAGTAATGTACTTCTACTACTTTTTATACAATTTCCTTCTCCTTCTCCCCGACATGCATTGTGTTTCTCCACTAAAGACTCTAACTATCCCGTCTGTGGCAGAGGGGCTGCTTTTCAAGCCAAGATTCAAGAGAACTTCTGGTAAAAAATGATTGCATCCAAGGACCACGTTTGGGTCAGGTGAAACCTTGACATGACAGGAGAGCCGCCTCCCAACAACCCCCATGGACCTGAACAGCACTCTCTGCTGGAAATACAACTCTAATGCAGGTGTCTTGGTATTAAAACTGGAGCTCCACCACAGGGCTGTCATTCATACCAGGGCTACACATGGCCCCAGCATGTGATTCTTCATTGTCCTTCCATTACATTGGCCTACCAACAGGGAACAAGAATATCAACCATCCTTGCTGGGACACCCATATGCATTTATGTCTTCTATTAAACTAATTAAATCTAAATGTTACAGCGTTAGGACATTTGAAGAGTTTTGACAAAGAGTTAATTCAACAAGCTTGTCGATCCTATTTTACTTAATTTGTGTAAAACAAATTCAAGTCAATATTCTTACTCTCTCTCACACTGCTTGAAAGTTTATCCTATGTTTACCCAAGCTCAAATTCATAAAAACTCAAGCTCAAATGTCAATTGACATTTTTTTTTTTTTATCTTGCCTGTACTCCATGGCATAGCATTTTTAAATAGTGACGTTTTCATGTATGAATATTTGTGTGTGTGTGCTGGAGAGGCAGAGACAGATTTGATTTTATTCAAGTGTTTATTGGAATAGTAAATAAAAACTTTCGCAAAGGTATAAGAAAACAAGTGTGCTTTTATTCAAGAATAAAACTGAATAACAGCAATGTGCCATTTTTTTTATCTTTTTTTATTTTTATTTTTTTAATTTATTTTTTCTTATTCATATTTGTTCTTTTTACATAGGTTGGGATTATTACGCCACTGTGCCATTCCCCTGCATATAAGAGTAAATAAGTCTATTTTGTATTAAAACACATAAGTGATAAGTAGCATACAATGTTTTGTTTTGTCAATGCCATTGTAAATGCCATGTTTGCTTAGGAATGTTGTTTCTCACCCTCTAGACTTTTTAAATGAGGCAGACAGCTGTATTCTGTTGTTATTTATATCTAACTAGCAGAATACCCGCGCTTCGCAGCAGAGAAGTAGTGTGTTAAAGAAGTTATGAAAAAGAAAAGGAAATATTTTAAAAATAACGTAACATGATTGTTAATGTAATTGTTTTGTCATTGATATGAGTGTTGTTGTCATCTCTCTCTCTCTCTCTCTCTCTCTCTCTATCTATCTATATATATATATATATATATATACTGTATATACATAGCAAAATACCCGCGTTTGGCAGCAGAGAACTAAAAAGAAAAGGAAACATTTTAATAATAACGTAACATGATTGACAATATAATTGTTTTGTCATTGTCATGAGTGTTGCTGGCATATATATATATACACTCACACACACACACATATATAAACATATATATACACATCATATATATATATATATATATACATATAAATATATATACATATATACACATATATATATATACACACACACACATATATATACATATATACACATATATATATACACACACACACATATATATACATATATACACATATATATATACACACACACACATATATATACATATATACACATATATATACACACAAACACATATATACACATATACATATCTACATATATACTGTATATACACATATATATATATATACAAATCTACATATATATATTAGGGGTGGGACTCGATTAAAAAAATTAATCCAATTAATTAGAGGCTGTGTAATAATTAATCTTGATTAATTGTATGTAATCGCACATGTAAATTTGCCCCAAATCGCAAATGTGTTTTTTTAATTTAAAAGGGTTTTAGTGGGCGACAGAATCAAATAATAGACATGGACATGAATATTGTAAACTCAAGCTCTTTTAATTTCTGAAAAAAAAATGCTTTTAAACTGCATTTGAATTCAAATAAGAAACAAAAATATCATCCCTGGTTAAAATTGGGCAGACTTAAAAATAAAGTGGTAGTTTAAGTACTTTAAGTACATTTTCAGAATGGTATTGTCTTTAAATAATAATAACCAAAATTTCAACAGAAAGTGCAGTTTTTCTTCTTAAAAAAATAAGTCAGAAACATAAAAGGTAATTTGACCAACTTAATCTTTAAACTCTGAGTAACCTTAGCCAAAATTATTTTGTACATTAGGCTAAAACAGTGTGATCATTGAACATTTTGTAATTAGATGTAATTAGAATTACTAACGGTCACGGAACTCCAATGATCCCCAGTAAGAGCCACAAAGTCCGCTTTCTGTAATGCATCTAATTTTGCTTGGTTTTCACTGTGCACAAAACCATGCTTTTATCAAGGCTTCGCTCGGGTAGTTTTTTGAAATTAAATTTTCCTCCGATCAGGAACGCGCTTCATTCCGAGTGTAACATTTTTGTAGCTGTGATGTGTGCATCAGTGTAATCGATGTACCAGGAAATCATGCATTGACAAAAGTTCCCCTTTGCTTGGAATTGAAAATGTGATTAAATGCGTTATTTTTTGTTATGGAGTACATGCATCGAAGCTTCTCAGCTGTGCTTGTGCTAAGAATAGGAAAGATTTTAAAAATAACGTAACATGATTCTGCGTTAACCGCATATTTTTTCATACGTCTCAAACCAAGGAAATGCGAGGTTAAAATGAACCGAGAAGCACGCATACATACTCAGTACATCCCCTCTCGGGAATCGAACCTCGAATGTAGGCGATAGAGGCGAAGCCTCTACAATTACGCCACGGTGTGTGGCTTATTTATTTGAGAGTATGTAGATCGGGGTATATATGTATATTCGCAGCGGAGACATAGTGTGTTAAAGAAGCTATGAAAAAGAAAAGGGAACATTTTAAAAATAACGTAACATGATTGTCAATATACAGTAATTGCTTTGTGAGTGTTGCTGTGATCAAGGATTCGATTATCATTATTTGTTTCAATCAGGGTCGTATTTGTACGATGTGTTGTGTTCAAGTTACATTCTGTGTTTGTCAGTCGTTGTAAAGATTAAATTCTGTAATTACAGCCACATTAGCTCCACAAATGAGACACACGGGTTTACCGGCAATGTCAGTAAACATATACTCAGCCTCCCATCGGTTTTTAAAGGCTCTATTTTCAGAATCAACTTTTCTCTTCGGCATCGTGTGGGCTAGCTTCGCAATAACTTGCAGCAACGCGGTAAGTGTTCGGCAAGGCAGCTGAAGCGCTGCATTATGGGATCTGTAGTTTATTGTGTTACCAGCGCTTCATATACCCGGGCCATTAATAACAATAATACAGTATATAAAATGATCTCGCGGGCCGGATATAATTACACGCCGGGCCGGATGTGGCCCGTGGGCTTTGAGTTTGACTCATATGGACTAAATAGAACTTGAAAAGAAATATTTTTTGGAATGTGATCGCGCAAGTCAGTACATCGAGCCCGCGTGCTATTGTGGTTTTGCTTGTGTGCTTCAGTAAGTTACCGTCCCCTCGCTCTTACTTTTTTACCGTTCATCTAATGAATACACTGAGTATGGCTTTACCAAAACAATCATTGATCGCGAATAAAGTATCCATTATTCATGAAGCTTCAATAGGTGAATAGGTGATCTGTCTTTCTGCGTTAACCGCATACGTTTTCATACGTCTCAAACTAAGGGGATGCGAGGTTAAAATAAATCGAGAAGCGCACGTACATACTTAGTGCATCCCCTCTCGGGAATCGAACCTCAGACGTGGGCGCTACAGGCGAATGCTTTACTATCACGCCACTGCGTGTGGTTTATCTATTTGAGCATAGCAGTGTAATTCGGTTTTTGTTCATCACTCTTTGGAACTGTTACTTTTTGTCTGCGCACTGCGTCAGTTCACGTGAGCCGCTGAATATGGTTTTATATGTCACTCGCTCGCTTCTAATTGTTTCGCTGCCTTCTTAATTATATAATGCATGTTTTCTAAAGCGCGTTTTGTAGCTCTTCCTGGCTTTCTACGTAATGCGTGATTACGTGAGACGCGTGATGATGTCATACGAATCTCCGCCCCTCCAGCTGAACTCCACTACAGTAAATGGAGAAAAACAACTTCCAGTTATGACCATTACGCGTAGAATTTCGAAATGAAACCTGCCCAACTTTTGTAAGGAAGCTGTAAGGAATGAGCCTGCCAAATTTCAGCCTTCTACCTACACGGGAAGTTGGACAATTAGTGATGAGTCAGTCAGTCAGTCAGTCAGTGAGTGAGTGAGTGAGTGAGTGAGTGAGTGAGGGCTTTGCCGTTTATTAGTATAGATTCTGAGCAATTTCTGAAAAGAATTACATAAAATATGAGTGGCTATTGTTTAGTTCTGCTGTTTCATGTTTCTGTAGTGTCTTGAATTCAAACCCTGTTCTCAGATGTTGTCTGTGTACATTTTGCATGTTTCCCTTTTACTCTTGTGGGTTCTCCTCTGGGTGGTTTCATTTTTCTTCTGAATACTGTAGGATTTGCTGGTTCAGTAAAGTGGTGATCCCAAAGTTCCCCCATTGTGTATGTGTATATATGTGGGCCCTGTGATGGACTGACGCCCTGTTCAAGGTTGTTTGCTGCCTTTCATTCAGTGCTACCGAGATGGGCTTTGGTTCTCTGCAATTCTGAACTGGCCTAAGTATGTTTAAACATGTTTTGTCGTGTTATGGTATTTTCAGAAATATGTACACTGTAGTTGTCAGTGTATTTAACAAGCTATTAAATGTTCTATAAACATAGCCTTTACTTTTTTATTGATCCAGTTATCATTCCCTGGAATTTAAAGTGCATATGCCCTTGCCAGTGATGGTTCCATTCTCAGACCTCCCCAGCATTGTACTGGAATCATCTTGTTCATGGTGAAACTTGGCAAAGTTTCCATGGTGAGCCTAGGTGGTCAGCCTATCAGAATTTTGTCACTTTAGTAGTAGGAGTAATAGTATAAAAGTATTAGAATTTCTAAAAATTTGTTTTGGATAAATACGTACATTTTAAGCACATATTTATGGCATTCATTGTTCACTATTTTCCGTGTACTTTCTATTTTTGTTATTTGTAATTCTTTCTTTAAATTTAGTTCTGTCATCAGTCCCTCATGAATGGTGTTCATCAAAGTTATATATATAACAATAAATGGCTAAGGAGTACAGTCCTCAAACCACAGACCTTGGAAAGGTAGTGGAAGGAGGTTCCCTTTCAATGCAGCTTTGGTAAATGTTCTCTTTCTTCATCAATTATCCATCTCATCAGAAAAGTGGTTGGTGTCAAAATGAAGTACCAGTTGATGAGTCATGTGGTGTTAGTGATATGTTACTGTTAGTGATGCTGATCTGGCCTTTTGTTGGATAGGCCTTCAATGAGTCTTTGAATCACTTCCTCTGGCCATGGGAAGAGTAGGAGCTTTTCTGATAGACATAGGAGTCAGGCACTGTGATGTAGTTAGCTTTGCAGGATCATTCATCAGATGCTTGTCTGTTGTCTTGATGAAGATACTGGTATTGGTAAGTGACAATCCTTTCTGGAGAATCTTTCAGAAGCAGAACTGATAGAATTTCTCAAACGTTTTATGGTGACAACAGTAGGTAATTGTGGTCTTGCTGCATGTAATTGTTCTAGTACAATAAGCATACAATCAATGAAAAACAAACAACAAGCCATACATTTAGTAAAACAATTGAACAAAATGCACCTTTGTACAAAAATGAGCATTTTGATGAATACATTTCAATAAAAAATGTTTCACTGATATGGAAGGTGATTATTACAAATGAAAATTATGATACAACAAACATGTATTTGAATTACTCATTTTTAAAATGTTATTAAATGTTTGTGTTTGAAATTAAACCTACTCTGGTTTCTAGTGTATGACTTTTGTCATAATCCGAGAATTGGATAAAGCTGGTTCTATTAAATGGATGGATTTTGATTTGGTAAAGCATAAAATAACATTTTGGTTAAACCTACCTAATCCATTTCCGGTTCCTGAAGACTGGAGTTTGCCATAACAGGTGGGAACAAGACCATCGCTACATGCTCATACCCACTCTGGATCAGTTTACAAAAGCCAATTACCCTGCATGTCTTTGGGGAAAAAGGAGGAAAACTCAAGAATCCAATACAAAACCATCATGGATATGGGAAAACATGCCAGTTTTACAATGACAGTGACTGAACATGGGGATTACCACCATGCAGACCTACTGTGGTAGAGATAAATTATTATGATTTTTTTCTCAACATGACACATTTTCAAAGGTGATTTACTGTACTGTAGTTAACCTTATGAAATGAAGTAAGATGCCATTACTTTCCATAACAGGGATGTTGGCATGTTTTCTTTCTAAAAAGAAGAGAAGTATGGTGGTGCAGTGGTTAGCATTGTTGCCTTACAGATCCAACATTTTGAGTTTGAATACTGTGCCCAGTTGTCAATGTGCAATTTGTCCCACATAAGGATGAGTTTTCCTCTTCAAATTCCAAAGACATTCAGATTTGGTTAATTGTCAACTCTAAATTCAATATTTGAGTGAGCAATGGCCTGTTATGATGTTTAAAGCTCATTCCTGCCCTGTGCCTGGAGCCATCTGTTGCTATATTTTGGATTAAGAGGGGTTGAGAATGTTATAAGCTAAATGAGTGGTGATTAATGCTCCATCTGATCGATTTATAATCCAGCATTTTGTTTGGATATTTTCATATTCTTATATTTAATATCTTTATTCACATAAATAAAGAATAATTGCAAAAGAAATTTAAAAAATAATGAAAGTGTGTCATATAGAGTAAGAGACAATCCAACTTTAACCTTAATTAGACTGGGCATAAACCCCAATGCAGGGTAAAAGACTGGAAGAAATGAACAACCTGAGAAATAAAGTGTAGCATACAGTTTACAAAAGTGAATGACACACATGCAAACCAAACAGTTACGCAGTATCAGGCAGTACCATGTCATGTACAGTTCCCTTTTTATTAAAAGGGAGGTGTCATGACAGACTGCAAAATTTTTCCCAATTGTAATGTACTTTCTAGTAAGCTGGTCTTCCTTATTTTTTTGTTTCAGCAATCTCTGGACATTCTCTTCACATGTGGAAGAATTACCAAATGTTTATTTTTAGGTCACATGCTAATTCTAAAAAGTTAATTTATTCATTTTTTGCACTTAGTGGTCATACATGCAGGAAGGAATATGTAGGAATAGTCAGCGGCAGCAACAAGAACACAAGACAGGAATCAAGCCTCGATTATGAGCACATCATGAGGCCGCCTCATGGGCATAATCAGGATTACATTGTCAACGCATCTTCCAGCTGACACCAAACACTTTACTGCAGTTCAGGCCATTTTTCCTCTAGTCAGTGCTCTGATTTTTCTATGGTGTAAATAGTAATAGTAAATAGTAAAGAGACTGGCAGATAAGATATCCTTTGGGTAGTACCCTTTCTTTTATTCCTTTTCTGTATTTTTATTTTTTCACACTTTAATAATTCTTTACATTTATATAGCACTTCTCTCACTACTCAAAGCACTTTCTTTAATTCAGATGCACATTTGAAAACAAGAATGTGTCCAAGTTTGCTTCTCCACTTCATTTATTTATTTATCCTTTACATTTCTGAACTCTCTTGAAATAAGGGTAATAGTGCTCTTGTGTAAAAACAAAATAAACAGTAAAACTCATCTAAGTCATTTAATAAATTGTTAAAAATGCTTTAGTAAACTCAACTTAGTTTTTCATGATATTTCCTATGCACTTTGTTAATGTAGAATATCATTGTTTTTGCAATATATGAAAATCTAGCAGAGTTAGCCTGTTTCCAGTTTCTTCACCAGACCCTTCAGCCCTGCAGTATTCTCGTCCTGTCCTTGCTGACATATGCACATGTGTTTTTTAGTTCAGCTTTGGACCTCAAACGCTAGAACCCTATAAAGTAATGCATTGTTTGATCTTTTGTGAAACAAGTTAAAGCATGCACAAAGCTGTACATCTCATTGTTTTGGAGTAGTCATCATCATTATCATCAATCACGTCAATTACTTAGGTGCAGTATGATTTAGCACATTGCCTATTCAAAAAATCTAAAAATTTTTTAATAATATTTCTGCTTTCAGAGTTGAGTATTTTGATGTTGGGTAATCTTTTAATACTGACCTTTGATTTGCATGACAATATGTTATTAGATCTTCATTTTGTGTTATTTTATATGGTACTAGATGATTACCCAGTGGCTTCGCTTACTGAGTGCAAGGGAAAAAAATAAAATGTAGTATATAAATTATTAAAACAGTACGTCGTAAAACATTAACATGTAAGAAGTAAAGATACATTGAGCAGTACTGGAGTGCTTTTGGGTAAAGTACATTTTAAAGGCGCTATAACACAACAGGTAAGTAGCACTAACAGCAGCTTAAATGTATTCGGATCATCTCTCAGTAGCAGATCCCTTGTGAAAGGCGCTACACGACCGCTGTGGTATAGAAATTACATTTTCTATGCAACCCTGCAAATTTCTGCCTGACAACCTTGCACTACGTGCCTGTGATTTAAGAGAAAAATTATTCTGAGAAATGTGGACGCTCCTCTTCCGTGCTTAATGGACAGAAGGTCCAAACAATTCCCAAGTCCAAAACTTCTTAAAAGAATTCATCACAAAAGCAACCTTGAATGTTGTGGGGTTTTAGTGACCTGAACTCACCTTAAGGGACAGTAAGTAGTTGTGCAGCGCAATTTAGAAAGAGTCTTTTGCTTCGATGGTGTCGATCACACTCATTCGCAAAGATTTCCACTCTCCCAGGAGCCGATGGGGCACTCGAAGTGTCACAAACAGTGCAAGAAGAGAGAACGCCACCCGAAACTGTGAAGTTCTCAACCCGGCGGAGCAACCCAACATTCCGTGCCTCCGAGCGCTGAAGGCGGTGTAGTCTTCACATTGTTTACAGCTCAGCACAGTTAAAAAGTAGAAAGATGCAAAGCTGTTTTCCTCATGTCTTCTACTATCAAGTACTGGCAATTAAAAAAAAGTTATAATGTGGCAGTTTCCGCGACAGTCACGCGGATGAATAAATAAAACCTCTCTGTCAGAACGTTCCTGGTGGCGGACGGCTGAGCGCTGGAGGGCTGGGAGAGGGCGACACGGGGCGGCGCACTTCTATGGGATACATCAGCGTGTTTGTGTTAACTTCTTTTCAATATCAGTAAAATAACTCTCACACAAATCATAACAATTCATAAAGATGACATAAAAATGGCGTCCACAAATGAAGTGATTAGGTCCTGTATTATAATATGTTCTGTGGTCATACATAATTTCCGTTTCGCGTGGTCATACGTAATTTCCGTTTCAAACGCAAAAAGAATTTTATATATATATAGATTATTTGGGTGACATTTTATCATCACTGGTAGTAATTGTGATGTGTTGTGAAAACGTTATGTGTCTTTCATGTTTACTGTTTTTTTATTTATGCTGAGTTATTCTTTTTCATGTCTTTGTGTTATTTTATTGGTTTCATATCTGATTACATATTGGTGTACTATCTCTTTAAATGAGAGCATGTTTTATGTTCTTGGTTGGTGAAACCCCCAAGAGTCTTGGCCGTCTGTCCAACTCATTTAGGAACTACCTCCAGGCCTATAAAGGCTCTAGAGACATACTGAGTTCAATGGGAACCATTGTTATTGTGAGTTGTGAGTATACTGTTTATGGTTAGATTTTCTGGATTTTTCATTTTTCTGCTGTTTAAAGGATTCTGATTTCTCTACTTTGTTTTGGGACCATGTTTGCAATAGGATTGCCTTTTAGGGAACATCTTTGATGCCTTTTTGTTTTTTTGAGCTTTTCTTTGCATTTTTGATATTTTTCCTAATAAATCTTACTTTTATAAAGATGTTTTGCTTGTAAATCTGTGCACAAAATGGGTTTACAGTTTCTCTCCTCTTCTGAGACTTTCATTTTGTCAGCTCTTTATTTTGAGGCCTGCTTCAACTGAAGCAAGCAGGTTGCCTTGAGGCCTCTGCTGGGCAGGCTAGATAGGGTTTTTGCTTTGGAAGAAACTCCAATTCATAACACTAATGCTTTGTGAATTGCAGAATCTCTCTATCACTTCACATGAGGTTCACACTTCACATGAGGTTTTCTAGAGGCTGTCTTCTTTCAAGGCAGTACTCCAACATTGCTACCACCACTACGATCATTCATGGCTCCTTCCATGTAGCTCCAATTATTTTTTCTTTTTCGTGTTTATTGACTGAACATTCACATTTGTGGTTAAACCCCACATTTGCTTTCTTGGGGTTAGAGGTGACAAAATTTACATTAACTTGTTCCAACTCCAAATGCTGACCTTTCCCAAGTCTTGCCGTCAACCTTGCACCAAGGCCAATGAATTTAAACAAAGAAGGGCATAAGTACTTGCCCCTCACGGTTGCACCTCTGTTTAGTTACATGTTTCATAATTTATCAGTTTTGTAATTTCCCCCCATTGCTTTTAGTGTTTTCCCTAAAATATTTTGTATGTTTATTTATATTTGTATATTTATTTTGTATATTTTGTGTGCTCCCTTGGTTTAGTTCTTATTTATCAAATTGATTCCAATATGTACAGAAATGTGCTGACAGTACTCCATCAATACACACTGAAGTTCAATATGGTGTCCCACAGGATTCAGTACTGGGACCTTTACTGTTTCCACTTTACATGCTTCCACTGGGATCTATCATTAGGAAACATAATGTTAATTTTCACTTGTATGCAGATGACACCCAGTTATACCTTTTATTTAGATCAAATGAAGTTTCTCCAATGTTGTCTTTAATTAGTTGTGTTAGTGAATTAAAGGAATGGATGGATGAGAACTACTTGTCTTTAAATACAGATAAAACGGAGATGTTAATTATTGGAGGAAATGATGCTGATCACAAAAATATTTTGTCATCATTTTAACTCAGTTGGAATCACCATTAATTTTACTGAATCAGACCGCAATCTAGGAGTTTTCTTTGACTCTAGCATGTCATTTAAAACGCACATTACAAATTTATCCAAATTTCTTCTACCTTAAAAATGTTGGGAAATTAAGGCACTTTCTAAATAAACAAGATTCTGATAAATTAATTCATGCATTTTTTTCTAGTAGGATTGACTACTGCAATGCGTTGTTCACTGGATGTTCAAATTGTTCTTTATACAGCCTCCACTTAATCCAAAATGCTGATGCAAGAATTATTACAAAAACAAGAAAATACAAACACATAACTCAAGTTCTTAAATCCTTACACTGGCTCCCGGTTAAGTTTAGGGCACATTTCAAAATCCTCCTTTTAACATATAAAGCATTAAATGGCCAAGGTCCGGCTTACTTGTCTAAACTTATCATGTCTTACAAACCGGAGCGTACATTTAGATCTCAAGATGCCGGTCTTCTTATGATTCCAAGAATTACTAAAATAACAGTCGGAGGTCGAGCTTTTAGTTACAGGGCCTCTAAACTGTGAAATGTTTTGCCTGCTACTATAAGAGGTGCCCCTTCGGTCTCAGCTTTCAAATGCCAGCTGAAGACTCACTACTTCAGTTTAGCATATCCTGACTAGAGCTGCTGATTAACTGTACAGACTGTATCACTGTTGTTAGTCAATAGCACTAAAACATAAGTAACATGATAGTTATAATTTGTTACTAACCCTCATCTATTCTGTTTCTCTTCTCAGTACTCAAATGTGGCACTTGGTACCATGGCCCACCTGCCAAGTTGTTTTGCCTGCCTAAGGTAAAGTCATCCCTGATGGAGGATCGCAGGAATCATGGGATAGAGAGGTCCTTTCATCGGATTGGCAGGCCCAGTGCTGTATCAGCTGTGGAATGGCCAAATGGGGGAGGCAGTGTGATGGTTGAGGTCTCCAGAACTCTAAACCAATTCCAATTCATATATTATGATATGATCTACTGTTAAATTCTGCTCCGTACTTGTAAAATTTTTATTTTTATACTGTATTGAGGATTTGTTCTGTTCTGTGTATTGTATTGTATTGACCTCCTTCTTTTTGACACCCACAGCACGCCCAACCTACCTGGAAAGGGGTCTCTTTTTGAATTGCCTTTCCCAAGGTTTCTTCCATTTTTTCCCTACAAGGGTTTTTTGGGAGTTCTTCTTTGTCAAGGCTGGGGGGCTGGGTAGAGGCAGGGCCTGTTAAAGCCCCTTGCTGCACTTCTTGTGTGATTTTGGGCTATACAAAAATAAATTGTATTGTATTGTGTTGCATGTTTTGTAATTCTGCGCTGGTCCCTTTCCCTGCTGTTAATCTAGTATGACCTTCAATTGTGATCTAAGGGGCCCTATTTAAACCACCTTTTGGCCTCAGTTCTGTGTTTTCACCTGGGGTGCATTCTGCATGGAGTTTGAATGTTCTCCTTGTTTAACCATATTTTTCTTCCAGGGACTCTAGCTTCCTCTCACACTACAGAATGTTTTAGACTAGCTGGCCTTAATCTGACTCCAATTTAAGTGCCTAAGTTAATATAACAGGTTTACATTATTTGACCTTTTTACACTTTGTGCTTTGCAAGTCAACTTTAATCCCAAGTTATCACAAAACTCTACACTGGGATTGCAGAATTGTTTTATTAAACCAACATGGAATAATTCATTTAACTGTTTATTAAGAGACAGGTAGAAGTATAATAAAAAAATGGCAATTTAATAAATATTGTACACTGCAACTGACTCAGAAAGAAAACAAAACTAATACAAGGAAAAATGTTTTGTAGATATTTTCATTATTTTTAATAATACTGCAGTAATTTTGCAAGAGATGCATGGTGGGGGAGTGGATAGCACTGTTTCCTCACACCTCTAGGAGATTACTTTTATGCCTCATCCCAGGCACTGCCTGTGTGAAGTCTGCGCGTTCTCCATGTTCCCGCTTGGACGTTTGTCCTGTTATAGGCTACTATCCAATCCAGCATTGTCTCCTACCTTGCGAGCAATGTGCAGGAATAGGCTTCATTCTCTCTGTGATCCTGAAGTGGTTTAAACATACTTGATGATAAATATATTGACTGTTTATTCATTTATACTTTAGAAAACCACTTAATGATCAATTTTTAAATCCCATTCTACTATTTTCAGATCTGCTTAATACAATCATTAAGTCACAAGTTTTTTTTTTCATACTGCTTTCCTATTATGACGGGTGTAGGTCACCCATTTGATGATGGTTCTTGTTAAACTGCTGTGTTGAAATAGCATGTTGCATCAGAGTATGGTCGCAGTACAATAGCTTCAGCATGCCTCAGGTGATCACATACCATATGTCATTTATAAGTGATAGTAAAAGTTTGAAATGATGAGGTAATAGTTTCCAAGTAGTGCCTCGCCCTAGATCTGACTTTCCCATTGTCAATTCAATAATGAAATGCTTTATAACAGGGCTGTGCAAGCTGTTGTATCTATGCCTTGTATCTAAGGCATCTTGAAAATGTACAGATTTTATTCTAATGCATGCCATTTTTCCTATATTACTCTTAAAGTCCACTAGAGCAAACCATGAGGACTAATTTAGATCATTTATGCTAGGTAGAATGCACAGTGGGGGTTGGGCGGTCTTGTGACCATGGAACCCCTACAGATTTTGTTTTTTTTTTTTCTCCAGGCCTCTGGAGTTTATTTTATTTTGTTTTGGTTTTTTTTTCTGTCCACCTGGTCATTGGATCTTATTTTTTTCTTTGTTATTTAGTATTGCCAAATTTCATTTTTATTATCAATAAACTTTTCTTTTTTCATCTTGTAAAGGACTTTGACCTACACCATTTATATGAAAATATGCTAAATAAATATATGCTGTTCTTGTTGTAGTAGAAGTCAATATTCATGGTCTCCTCCTCCTTGTATTCATAAGCTGATTAACCTAAAACAGGTTAGAAATTTTAAAAGATGGAGCAAGATAGAAAGTACTGAGGATCATTAAAAAGCTCTGGTTTAAAAAAACAGAGGAGAGCAGTGGTGAGAAAAATATGTAAGTGCAAATAAAGTGACAGTGTTCTTCAAGGATTACAATATACAGAGAAACTTTGACTAAAAAAAATCATGCACACGGTATTTCAGTGTACCTGGGAAAGTTCAAAGAGTAAAGCAAACTTATGAAAACTATTGTGACCAGATATTCTATATTTTCTGGATCACTGAAGAAAGATGGAGGGGTGATTTCTAATAACAGCATTTCAAAGTGTTGGAGTAATATAATAATGGAGTGTGGGAAGATGTGAAATAATATACTGTAATTGCATTAATGAATCAATGTCAGCAATCCACCCCTTTTCAGATCCAAACTATTTCCATGTTGATTCACAACAGATTGTGTATTTGTTTTTAATAACACAAATCAAATAAAACCAACGAGAACAACAGAAAGTGCAATAATGTGCTTCCATACAATAAAAAAAAACCTCAGAATTCAGCCCCCTACCTAACAAAGGCAACAATGCAAACAGAGAGCCCCATCTAAAATAAGTTAAACACAGACACAGTGCGTTTGCTTCAGAATTACATTAATGAGTTCTTGATAAGCTTTTGAATAGATCCTTGTATAAGTATTCTGATTTTTTCTAATTTGAAATAATTCAGAACATCACTTTCCTGCTGATTATTAGGGAACAGGTTGACATTTTTCCAACTGAGAAAACAAATCTTTGTTCAAGGCAAGTAATGTGTTACAGGATATTGCAAATTAATTTTAATAGTACACTTTTGACCCAATTTATATTACAGTGGAACCTCAAGATACGAACGGCTCTGTATACAAGAAATTCAAGATACGAGGAAAGTATGAGCGAAAAATTCGGATCTAAATACGAGCATTGGCTCGCGTAACGAGCCACGAGCCAGGCTGTGGGTATGTGTGATGCGTTTCCCGATCCGCCTCGACTCGGGGATTCACCCAAGCTGACGCTACCAGCCCGTCAGCTCACTCAGTGTTCCTTGTTCTCCCGTAGCGTGAAGATCTATGCATTTGTGCGCTTGTGATTTCATTGTTTCGCTGCAGCAGTTCGCCGTATAAGCATATCCAAAAATATCGCGGACATGCAGATGGAGAATAGGAGACGATTGCCCTCAAGAGGAGAGAGAGAGAGAGAGAGAGAGATAAGGAGAGAGAGAGAGAGGCGAGCGAGCGAGAGAGATAAGGAGAGAGAGAGAGGAGACGCGTGCACGAGCGAGAGAGATAAGGAGAGAAAGAGAGAGAGAGAGACGCCTGCGCGAGCGAGAGAGATAAGGAGAGAGAGATGCGCACGAGAGAGAAGAACCATCAGCTCAGTTATGATCACATGACGCTCAGCAGACAAAGTGTATCCATACTACTCGTATTGCAAGACATTGCACGTTTTATCAAGTCAAAATTAATTAAAAAATTTAGCTCGTCTTGCAAAACACTTGTAAACCAAGTTACTCGCAAACCGAGGTTCCACTTGTATATATTATTTATCAGTGTTATATGTTAGGAAAATTGATTTTTATGTTGATATTTTTGGGGGTGCGGAACGGATTTACTGGATTTCCATTATTTTCAATGGGGAAGTTTGTTCTAGATACGAGAAATTCGCTATACAAGCTCAGTGCTGGAACGAATTAAACTTGTATCTCGAGGTTCCACTGTATTTCAAAGGCTGCTGTTAAAGTGTTAAGAGTGACTTTAAATCCACAGCTACCTGGGAGATACACAGTTAAAATAATTTTGGCCTCAAATGGTTTAAGTGTAGGAAATTCACAAAACATGTGACCCAGTGATGCAGGTGCTTGATGATATCGCTCACAGGCTAGATCTTGCTCTTGCTATATTTTAGACAAGATATTTGTTATTAGATGCAAATTTTTGGTTGAATTATGTCATGCTTGGTGTATATTGGACTAGAAAGTATGTTATGAATGGCTGAATTCTACTGTTCTTTTAATGTATAAATAAAAGATCCCATTCCTGTCATTCCCAAACATCAGAAAAGAGAACATTTGTTGATTTTTTTTATATACCATGGAAATGCTTTCTAAAATCTTCACAAATAGTCGATATCCCTTTAGGAATGTATAATAGTGGAAGGTATGGGAAGCCAGCCATGTTACTTTTAACAAAGTTTGTATATAGAAGAGAAAATGTGTTGCTGAAAAATTACCTTAATCATTCAAAAACTGTAAATTCATCATCAATATAGAGATCTCTAAATATTGCATGTGGTAATGTGCCTTACTGGCATTACCATTAAGTAAATAAAATTAGTTAAGCGTCCTCTGCTGGGTAAAGAGGGAGGCTTTTGTTTGGAGGAAAAAAGGTATAAAGAAAGGAAACTTACCTTTTTTCATTTATATAGTGCAGTCAGACGGACGTCTTCGCTGACGATATTAGCGCCTTTTGGGGAGTGTCACGGCGGGTCTCATGTAGACTGGAGAGACAGCCTTGCCATTGACCGGCCGGGATGGCGTTGTCGGTCCTCCACTCACTGCGTGTGCCTCCCGTGACATCATAACTCTAAAGTAGCAAAAGAAAGTGTGAAGCGCCTTAATATTATTTAACCCGGGTTAGCATGGGGATCCCGTGTTTGTAGTTGTCTGAGCTGTAGCTCAGGGGAAGGAGAAAAAATAGAAAAATGCTTACGTTCACTTAAGGCATGAAGTGCAGTCCGCGTCTGAAAAGCTGGCACAGCTATACGCGCGCGCGCGCCGGCTGCTCGATTTTTATAGTAATTATGTGGGAAAGTAGACGCCGCTTTTCGCAAACGCGTTCACGTCATCGCGTACCCCGGGAGGGATGACGTACGGCGGTTTAATTGGTCAGCGTAGGGGCGCCGAATACAAAAGGGAATCGTGGCCTCTAGAGGGGGTCTTTTCTGAATAGATCTTCTAAGAGAAAGGTACCTGGCAGAACAGAATTACGGCTTGTGCTTTGTTTTTGTAAATATTTTTTCATATAAATATCTCTGGATTAACTTTGGTGGAGGTATTTATTGGGTTGAGGTTAGTGGTGCACTGTTTATTTTTGTATATACACTTTTTCTGTATTTTTGAATATTTTTGGGTGAATCCTGTATTATACACTGTTTGGAGGAGCAGCTTCCTGACTTGGATCACTGTGGAGGAAGACAGCTTCACATTTTGTTTTGTGTATATATTTGGATTTCACTAGTTTGTGTGTATTTTACTTTTTCTTTTGGGACTTTCAAGAAGCACTGTAAATACTGTATATAGTCATTTTGGGCTCCCTTTAATTATTGATTTTGAGTGTCCTTTGCGGTATTGGACTGTGTATTAATATATATAAATTCCGCAGGACATTATTTTTTGAATTTTTTCTTTAAGTGCACCTGTAAATAAAACCTCACTTTATTTTCCAAAAACCCCAACCCTTTTTGTGTCTGTGTCTCCCTGTCTTACACCATCATCCTGGTCACGCTCGGTCCCACATACTAGACACCTAGAGTGTAGGCTGGTGATTCCAATTCCCACTACACGGGGTGTCACATTGCAGTTTCAAGAATCTTTCATAGATTGAAAACTGTACAGTTCTGATAAGGATGAAAAACACGCTTATAATGTTTAGAGAATGGCAGAGAAACGGTTTACTGAAGCATGGAGCAGAGCAAACAAAGAAAGTTTAGAACAGAATTTTTCATCCATTGCAAACCAAGCAGGTGAAATTCTGACTGTTTCCAATACAGCTGAAGGATAGCTAGTACAATGTGGACGACTGCTTTAGAGCTCTGTAGAGTTACCATATGATGCATGGCCATTTTGAGTTCTAGATAAATAATGTTACAGTTGGGTCTAACAACTTAAAGAAAGGTTTGTTGATGAAAAAGGGATGCTCTAAAAAAGACATAGAGCCTTGAGGTGAACATTCATTTGAGAACATTGATTTTTTCCCATCTAAACTCAATTGGGGAGAAGACCATCTATTAACATTTTGCTTGCTGTTTTCCATCAGACTACTAAAATTTGATTTATGCTTTGTTGTGATAATCATTTCCAGATATTTATTGTGTGAAACTGATTTTTCAGTCCCACTACTGTCCATTTTTGTCCAGTTATGCCCACTGCAATAAAATCATGTTCTGCTTCACAATGTATCAGTGTTAGGTCCTCAGACTCCAATGAGATCGTCTTCATACGTGACTATAGCTACCAAACAAGTGCTGCCAACATTCTGTAAAACCTTTGCCAGAGACTCTTGTATATGTTTCAATATCCTGACAGAAAAATCACACATTTTTGGGTTGTTGTGATTATTTAGAATTCTCAGTTTTGGGTTTCTTGTGAATGTCAGTTTAGTTTTTTTCTTTGATAACAGTGGTAGACTAACACCTTAGATCTGAGGGGCCTGACTTATGCCTAAATCCAAATGAATGCTATATATAGATTTTCCTTTTGCCATTTTAATAAGACTAAAAGCCTTTTTTAGTGTGTCCTGCTATTTGCATTTCATTGACTGCTGTTTTTTGGACACAGCAAGATGTAACCTAGAAATACAATTTGGATTCATGCAGCAATGGAAAAGAACAGAATCAATTTATTTTAGTCCTTTATCTTAGGCATCCACCAAATGCTCACACCAGTAGTATTAAAATTAAATCTCACTTCAAAAAGTTTATTAAGTTAGATCCTAAGGATTACAATATACTGTACAAAAAGCAGTGTTGATTGTGAAAAAGTGGAAGAACTTTTTGCCATGGGGGAGTTCATTTAAAAATTTGTTTTGATGGCTGCTGAGTGTATGTACCCTCTTAAGACATTGGTGTTCCTATAGGTTTGGTTGTCATGAAACACTGCTAATCAAATCAAAAGGTTTTTATTTTCTTTCTGTATTTTAAACCTAATTAGGTTGATGCAATTTAAATCAAGAAAATGTACTGCTGGAATTTAATAGCATTACATTTAATTCATCAGGAACCTGGAGTTTTTATTGCATGCCAACTTTTAGGCACACGATGTAATGCATTTAATTCTTTTTTAAGACAAGCCTGTAAAGGGAAAAAAAATAAAAAAGGAAGTCATTCAAAATGAATTACTTATAATGTCACTGGAAAATCCCAGTGTCAACAAAGGTTTGGCTCCTCCTTATCAAGCCTTACTTTATTGTGCTACACATAAATATAAGCTGAGCAAACTCTGGCACAGAAGCAGAGTAGAGCTGGAAGGCAAGACAAAGATTAATTCTTTCACTGATATTTTCTCCAAAATCCTCACCGCAATGGCCTCCTGCAAATCACTGTTCATTTCGCTGCTTGTGCTTCTGACACTGAATGTGCTTGCTGTGTCTGCAAGTAAGTATCGACTTTACCTTTCTTTACTCTCTTCCTTTGGAAATAAGCTGACTTTTGGCAATTACATTCTGTTGACTACCATTTGATGTCATCTCCATTTTCATTTATTATTTTTAAGTGTATGAAGACTGCTGCGTCTCCTATACAACAAGGCATATGAGGTGTCATGCTATGAAAGGATATACAATACAAACATCTGCAGATCTGTGCAACATTGAAGCTGTTATGTAAGTCTTTTTAAATAATTTTCTAATTTGTTTATATAAAAAGCATATTTTCTGTATTAACCAATGAAATGGAACAGATCAATAGCAAATCATTTGATAATTAAATTATTTTGATTATTTTTAGTTAATTCATAATTAATGTTAATATTTAAAATTATAAACTATAGTGCATTTCAGCTATCTAATGCATTCCTTAAGTTTAAAGGTATTAATATTTTATTGCACATCAACCAATCAATATTTTTTAAAACTCATTAAATAACATGGTGTTCATCTAGTTTAGAATCTCAGTACGGATACTGTTTAGATGAAGAGCTTGCAAATTCTCTCTACTCTGAATAGTTTTTTTGGGCTATTTGTCTTGGGGTGGCCCAGTGGCTCAGCGATTAGACTGCTGCATCATAATCCCTAAATCCCTGTTTTGAACTACATCCAGAGATTACACTCTTCGGGTGCAAAAGGCAGTGAGTAGTGGTAATAGCAGTATTGCCACATACACAGACTACAGTGAAATTCTTCCTTACATGTCTGAAAAACTAGCAAAATGTTGCCACTCTCCAGCACCATGATAAACAGAATTTATTAAAATATAGAATTTTAATAGGTAGAAAACACAACTCAGTTTATCTTAGTCCTCCTTCTATGCTCCCATTACCTGAAACCTTATGGAAAAAAACTCCAGCAACCTTTAATCATTCAAAATGATACTTGACATTGTAATAATGTGGCCGTTTGTGTAAGCATGCTTTGATATGAGCTGGCACCCAGTCTTGGGCTGATTTATACATTGTACCCAATGCCAGTGCTATCAGTTGGATTAACAGTTTTCAAAACTTATAGGATAAATTTAAATCATCCCATTGTGTCTTTCGATGTGTCCGTGTGTATTGGACGGGCTGCCAAATGGGTGTTGACCCCCAGTATTAAACAAAGTGTGTTAAGAAAATGGAAATGATGGACTAAGTAGTGTATTTCAATGTGTGGGTAAATTAATGGATGGATATCATATACTAGAAAGCATAGCTGTATTCATGGCTATATGCTTTGTCAGTGGTCCCAAAGACTTTTAATTGGCAGAGGGGTTATTCTTTACATGCTAAACTTAGTTTATCAATTGCTTTTTTTTCCAGTTTCCACACCAAATGGGGCAAACAGATTTGTGCAAATCCCAGTCAGCAGTGGGTGATGGAAGTCATCAAATGCCTCCAGTAAGTATAGTTACTTATTAAAGTGTTTTTACAGAAAAGCAATGTTTTAAGGTAATTAAGACCACTTGAAAACTAGAAAAACTGCTGTCACATGCATGGAATTAGCCACTTATCAAAAATCTTTTAAACTAAATGTTGACGGATGCCAAAATAAAATGAATGCATTAATATACAATGTAGTAAGATGAGACAACAAATGTATGGCTCTTGCTAAAGACTGGGTGGCAGCTTTTCCCCGATTATCGAGCCTTGCATGAGTTAATACATTGAGAAAGCATGTCATATGTCAGGCGGTTGGAAGGATAAGGAAGTAGAAAGAAAATTAGCATGGCTTAATTTCCCTTTTATTTTTCTCTTTAGGCACAGAGTGAAGGTGATTGCTCAACATAACTAGTATGCTGCTGACATGCAAGAACTGGAAGAACAAGTATAGCCATTTAGTTTTGCATTAGGAACAAGCAAAAGTAGCAATATTTATTTATTCAAATTGTTGTATGTGTATAAGTATTTATTTATTATTACTTATGTTAAAGCCCCCTTTGCAAGGGCAGGTGGTGTTAATTCTATAAAACAAACAGTGTGTTCTGAACTCATATTTGAGGATTGGGACTTTTGCTGTAATGACCTATACTTAAGTTTTTTAAGTTTTTTATTGGTTTCTTTTCAATCTGCATATATTATATGGAAACAATTTATTCTTCTTATTGTGTAAAAGCATATTGCTTTTTTCGTTTTACCCTGTATGTTTCAGGGTGGTGTCAGACTGTACAAACAAATGGGTAACTGGTTATCTGTTGTCTTCTGTTGAATTCATTTAGAATTCATTTACTGTATATGAAAGGATATTTGCATTAAAATATAAAGCCTTATAAAGAAAATTCTATGTGCTGTCTTTCTATAATTTTTCAGTGTTATCTTTTAAATACGAATATGAAATACGAATGTACAAAAAGTTGAAATCCATTAAAAATAGTGCTGCTCATGGTTTGAATCCCTAGTATGAGCACTGCCTGTTTGGAGCCGGCATGTTTTCCCTGTGTCTCTGTTGGGTGCTCTCATTTTCTGTCCACATCCTAAAGATAGGTAAGTTTGATTAATTGACAAATCCAAATTGGTCTTTTCCTTTGTGATGGATTTGTTCCCCATCCAGAGTTCATTCATGCCTTGTGCTAAATGCTGGAAGAATGGGCTATGACAGCCATGGCACTGTAATGGTAAAATTGATGGAAAGATCAAGTTCATTTAGTACAAGCTAATCACAGCAGTTGCTTCAGTACTTTCAAAATGTTTAAAATAATATAAATCATATAAATACACACACACAGAAGAGGAAAACAGGCTCCAGCTAACAAAAAATAAACTTCTAAAGCCTCTCTGGCTCCTTGATTTGTTTCTTAAACTTTTTCTTCTTCTTCTTCAGACTCAGTTTACATTTTTTAAAATAGTCATTTTAATGCTCTTGTTGCACTCTTCATTATGGGAGACTTCTAAATTCAGGTGCATCCTGATGACATATGTGGAGGGGGTCCATCATAAATTGTTGTAGCATGACATCTTGAATCTGTGTTGTCACTGATCCTAAGAAACAGTGGTTCGTCCTTAGGAGCTAGCTAGATTATTTTTATTTTGTTACTTAGAAAGAAATAAATGTGTCAAAGCAACATACAAGCTGAATACATTGCTAACTGTACAGGGTGATGGGTTAAGCAACAGGATGCAGTTTTTAACTGCCTATACAAGGTTCTATTAAAATATTGTACCTAAGTACAAAACATTCTCAAGTCTGCTTAAAATTTTATAGTTAATATATAATAATCTTTTATAATTTATTATAAGTATATACTAGCAAAATACCCGCGCTTCGCAGCGGCGAAGTACTGCCTTAAAATTTTTATTAAGAAGAAAATTAAACCTTTTTAAACTGAGGGAAAATATACCAATAATTATTTGTTAAGGATCTCTTTGTATACCACATTGTCAGTTCGGCCCTCCAGTTGTAATATGACCAAGCTGTGCACTGAGCTTACTCTTGAGCATGCAACGTAGAGTTGGCCATGTGAAAAGAAATCTTGTCTCAAATCTCACAGCTTGGATTGCTGCTGTCATAATCAGTTTGAGTTTCATGGTTTGTTTCAATTACGACAGTATTTGCAGGACTTGTGTTGAAGTGACATTCGGCATCTGTCAAGCGTTGTAAGCATACAACCGGTTTCATCGATAACTTCACATCCAGCTTTTGAGAGTTTAAACATTCATAAACATCAAAGTGCCCACTACTGAAATTGTCACCTGTGAATCTAAGATGTTTAAGAGGCGTTGGTGGTTGTAGAAAGGTGTAAAATATTTGGCCATTTCGGTACACTTGAAAGCAACAACTGAACAATTCAGGGGCAGCCATCAACTCACATGCAGAACCATAGGTGAAGGGCTTAAGCATTTCACTCTTATAGTGCTCCTGTGTAGTATAATTATCTCCTGTACTGTCATCACTCCACACCTTGAACCTGTCCCAGTTATTCAATACATAAGACACAATGTTCCTCCGGATATCAAGAGTGAGCCTGATATGGCCGTGCAATATGAAACAAAGAGAATGGAAAAGGCAGGTGCCATCTCCGGCATGGAAACCACTTGGTAAGTGACAGTTCTTTGATCGATGGTGATCACCTCGATAGACATATGTTAATGGGGGTACGGTTGGAACGATAAAGGAAATGGGTACCTGAACAATGTAAAGTAAGTCTAAAATACCTACACAATAACTATAATCGTAATAAACGAACAATAAAACAGTGGAGAAGCCATGGATTAAATAAAAAGGCTGTAGTTATCAACAGAGAGACGTGAATCCCGTGGCGAAGCAAGGAACGGAATGTAGAGACCAGAGCGACGGACGGCCTTATATAGGCAGGCAGCCAACAACGTGGGAGGCGTTGGGATGGGGACCCAACGTCGCCTCTCACGGTGACCGAGCTGCAGGCTATGGATGTATATATGTACGTAAGTAGGATTCAGTTAGCGTTGGGATCCTGCATACCAAATTTCTTGAAGATTGGCCCATAAGTAACAAAGACCGTTGGAAAGTTCAATATGGCGGCCGACAATGGCATCATACCACCGAAATAAGTACGTACATTGGTTTCAGTTAGCACAGGGAAGCCGCCTACCAAATTTCATGAAGATGGGGCCATAAATAAGAAAGTTCAACATGGCGGACGTTGTCGACCATTATGACCGTTAAGTGTAGAATTTCGAAGTGAAACCTGCTTAACTTTTGTAAGTAAGCTGTAAGGAATACGCCTGCCAAATTTCAGCCTTCTACCTACATGGGAAGTTGGAGAATTAATGATGAGTCAGTCAGTCAGTCAGTCAGTCAGTCAGTCAGTCAGTGAAGGCTTTGCCTTTTATTAGTATAGATATGTATAGTAAAGTATAAGTATTTATATATATATATATACAGTACAGGCCAAAAGTTTGGACATACCTCCTCATTCAATGTGTTTTCTTTATTTTCATGACTGAAAGCATCAAAACTATGAATGAACACATGTGGAGTTATGTACTTAACAAAAAAAGGTGAAATAACTGAAAACATGTTTTATATTCTAGTTTCTTCAAAATAGCCACCCTTTGCTCTGATTACTGCTTTGCACACTCTTGGCATTCTCTCGATGAGCTTCAACAGGTAGTCACCTGAAATGGTTTTCACTTCACAGGTGTGCCTTATCAGGGTTATTTAGTGGAATTTCTTGCTTTATCAATGGGGTTGGGACCAGCAGTTGTGTTGTGCAGAAGTCAGGTTAGTTGGACGATCATTTATTTTTCAACAGGACAATGACCCCAAACACACCTCCAGGTTGTGTAAGGGCTATTTGACCAAGAAGGAGAGTGATGGAGTGCTGTAAATGGTCATGAAAATAAAGAAAACACTCTTTGTTAAGTTCAATGGGAAAAATCCACAAAAAACCCTCTTAACAAAGCGGCGTTCTGAATAATGGGAGACTTCACATAAGTCTGAAATTACTAGTGGTGTTAGATGATTGAAGGAGGAAATAAAGTTCTGCATATTAAGAGTCAGATGTATTAGATAAGATGATTTAATCAGAAAAAAAGTATAAAAGCAGATTGCTCACTCCATGGGCTGATACATTTGTGCACAACCCCGTGCAAATAAAGTAATGTTCTCATCTGGGCTCCATGATTGTCTTCTTTGAAGGTAGAGGAAAGTTATTCCATGAAAGGACCCACTCACACTCTCACACAAGGACAATCTAGAATCACAAACTCACCTAAAATACTTGGGATTTGTGAATGCAGGAAGAAAAGCAAGACTACCCAGAGGAAAATGATGCATAGTCTACATAGACAAATACGAGGCAAAGGATCTGAACCCAACACACTCGATCTCTTAGGCAATAAAGCAAACATTTGTGCCACCATAACATGCATTTATAGTTTTTATTATCTCTCTATTATAATAAAAAAATCCTGGAGAGAAACACTAGAGACACAAGACGTGTTCTTCACATTAAAATCATGGAAGACACTTAAAAGACGAAACAGAATGGGCACGGAGCATCTTGTGGGGACCATAGACATGAAACATTGTGCCAAGAGATTGACCCAGGACTGTCTCACGATGACGTAGAACATGAGATTCTTGCAAGACATGCCCTACTTACAATCAATATCAAATAAGACCACGGATAGCAAAACACTCAGTTGTATAAACTAAGGCTTTGTGCAGACACAAATCCAGGGTCTCAGCACATACAGTGGAACCTCGGTTCACGACCATAATTTGTTTTTAAAACTCTGGTCGTAAACCGATTTGGTCGTGAATCGAAGCAATTTCCACCATAGGATTGTATGTAAATACAATTAATCCGTTCCAGACCGTACGAACTGTATGTAAATATATAATTTTTTTGTTTTTAAGCACAAATATAGTTAATTATACCATAGAATGCACAGCGTAATAGTAAACTAAATGTAAAAATATTGAATAACACTGAGAAAACCTTGAACAACAGAGAAAACTAACACTGCAATAGTTTGCGCTATAGTGCTAGGAACCGCTCGCTAAAAACACTTTTTTTTAATGAGCTTTAAGCACAGGGAAAAAAATGAACATTTGAAAAATCCGTAATTTAATAAACCACCAAGAAAAGTAACATTGCCACAATGCACGCTATGAACTGATCGCTGTAAACAGAACTGAAAACAAAAACAAGCTTTTTCTACCTTATGCATCCAGCCCTCCCTCTCTCGCTCGCTCTGTCTTTCGTGTGTGCATGTGTCTCTCTTTCGGGAGCCTGGAGCGCCTGTGTGTGTTTCTCTCTAGTGTACTCCTGTGTGTGTGCCTCTCTCTAGCGCGCGCCTGTGTGTGTGTGCCTCTCTCTCGCGCGCCTGTGTATGTGTGCGCCTCTCTCTCGCACGCCTGTGTGTGTGTGTGCCTCTCTCTTGCGCACCTGTGTGTGTGTGCCTCTCTCTCCCGCGCCTGTGTGTGTGTGTCTCGCGCACCTGTGTGTGTGTGTGTCGTGCTCTCTCTCTCTTGCTTGTTCGCTGCACAGGAAATGCACAGGGAGAGACAGATCATGTACAAACTGAAAGGGAAACTGGCTTGTTCGTATACCGAGTGTGTGGTCGTGAACCGAGGCAAAAGTTTGGTGAACTTTTTGGTCGTAAACCGATTTGTACGTGTACCAAGACATTCGTGAACCGAGGTTCCACTGTATAAAGCGTATAAGGACAATACATTATAAATTAAACGTCAACGACTAAGCGAAGAAGAAAGCAGCGTGGAGAAAAGAAACTCAAAAGCGTTGGAGAGAAAAAAGAGCAAAAAAGAAAAAGAACAATCTAGGTGCAAATTCAGAAAATAAGGTAAAGTAATTATTAGCCCGGAACAAGTGGAATTGAAACAAAGCACGTCCAATCGTGCTCAGCATTAAAAAACAGAGTAAAAGACAAAGTAGAACTTCATAAAGACGTTCACAAACGTTGGAGCTATACACATGCTGAACAGGTTAGATATTATGAAAGCAGTGGAATTCGAATGGCTCAAAAAAAAAATGGTGTGATACACATGTGGAGAAAGTTAAAGAATATCCAGCCATCCATCCATTGTCTAACCCACTATATCCTAACTACAGGGTCACAAGGGTCTGCTGGAGCCAATCCCAGCCAACACAGGGCGCAAGGCAGGAAACAAACCCCAGGCAGGGCACCAGGCCACCACAGGGCACACACATACACACTAGGGACAATTTAGAATCGCCAATGCACCTAATCTGCATGTCTTTGGACTGTGGGAAGAAACCCACGCAGACACGGGGAGAACATGCAAACTCCACACAGGGAGGACCCAGGAAGCAAACCCTGGTCTCCTAACTGCGAGGCAGCAGCACTACTTACTGCGCCACCATGACGGTTAAAGAATATGAAAGTAGGAAAATTAGAAAGTATAAAAAAAGAAAGTAAAGGTCGCAGTAGTGCAAACAAATGGAAATTATTACTTGAAAAAGGGAAAATAATCACCACGTACCAGGTGTCATTGAAAAAAAAGCAGGACAAAGCGAGGTCAGAAATAAAAGACAGAGTAGAAAACAAAGTAAAAGTCATAAAGAGGTTAAAAAACAAGGAGGCCAAACACATGCAGAGCAGATTAGAGATAATGAAAACTGGAATTCAAAAGACTCAATAAAAACGTAGGCGCGAAACACATGCAGAGCAAGATACAGAATATAAAAGCAGAAAAAAACGACAGTAAACATCGCATTAGCACTGAGAAAGAGAAATTATTACTCAGAGAAATGACGAAAAGGCGAATAGAGATCGAATATATGGACATGGGTGATATGTCAGAAGAATGTAAATATTGTAAGGCTTTGAAGTTTAAGTCAGAGAATTTCAAAAACATGGTTTATCTCACATGTATCTAATGGTTACTTTGCAAAAAAAATTATTAACTGCTGATGACGTAGATCGCTTTGTCTGTGCTGAAATTCCAAACAGAGAAACCTATCCTGAATTATGGTACAAAGTCATTAAACACATGTCTCACTGACCTCATTTAAAAGATTCAGCATACTGGGACTCCAAAGATTCCAAATACTGTTTTTACAGAAATTCTGAAATAAAAGTGAAACTAATGAAATAGCAACAATTCAAAGAAAAAATAAAATCTTAAAAGTGTGTATCCGGAAAACCAAACACGGGGGTTGGCCAATGAAGCGATCGGGGGCGAAGCCCCCCGGTATTAAATAGAAATAACATTAAACTAAGATGGTACATGGCAATCATGTTAAGAGCTAACAATTTACAGGAAGGAAATACAAATTTGAAGAGAAAACACATACAGCTATGAGGTGCTTTTTTCATATTGAATTATCTTAAGTAGGTGTAAGGCTCTGATAACACAACAGTCAAATTTTAACATGAAAAAAGTAACCTCTCATCATCTTGCAATTAGACATAATACCAAGGCTAGAAAGAGTTTTTTTATGCATATAAGGGATACATTGAATATGAAAGGGTATATCTGTAAAGAATATGGTGCTTAAGTTTTGAACCAACTGAGCCACTGTCACTCCATGGTTACGTAATATACTGTAATTATCCTCACAATCAGTTTATAAAGGAGATAACACATACAGGTAACCTGAGGCAAGTGCATTAAAAGGTTCATTGTTAAAAAAATATTTCTAATAAAATGTTTAGCCAATCCATCTGGCACCCCAACAATGGTTAGTTCCTATTTTGTCTTCAATACCACCTGCTAGGTGCCAACAACCCTGAACTAGATAAATTGATTACAAAGCAGACAACGGAGTTAGCCAGCCTCAAGTCCAATTCCCACATTTCTTCTCTGACTAGTAACCAAAGCCTTACAACATAAAAAGTATCCTCCTGAAAAGTACAATAATGGAGTGTGGGAAAGTCTGGCTAGAGATGTTCACTGTGAAGAGAGTAAGGGCCAGGACCTGTTTTAGGTATGCTTCCTGCTCAGACAACAAGTAACAGCTCCATAAAGAACTGGTTCTGCAGGTAAGTTTAGTGAGGAATTTGTGACAGAAGACAGACACTATCATTTATCATTTTGACTTTAAATAGGGAAGGTGGTATTATTTTAATAAAGTATCAGGTAACAGAGTGTTATAGAAAATAAGACTATTCTTAACTAAAGGTTTAGATATAATATTGGCAAGACAGTAATGCAATTCATTTGCATAATAGAACCACCACCAGCATGTAGGATTTAGAAAACCTAATAATACTTGTCTGACCTGAAACAGTTTAGCAGACAAATATTCTGTAAAATGAATGGGTAAAAAGTGCATTGCCCTACTGGTTTAGGCTTTTCATGGTACAAGTCCATCACTGGTAAAATGGCAGACTATCGACATGCAGAACATGCTTTAACAGACATATCTACTTTATGCTTCTCTCCCACTCCTCTCTGCTACTGCAGATTGTACCATTAGGCAGGTTCTGACAATTGCACAGCTAGCTATCTCTGTTTAAACTAATTTTGTTATTTAAAATACGGTGACATCTCTGTGGAATGAAAGATAGCTTGATCATATTTCTCAAAAGCAAATGTCATCCTTGTAAACATCTATGTGCTGAGATAGCAATGAGTATCAAAAGATACTATTTTACTGGAACCTGAACATGATCTGTAGCCCTGTTAATATTCTTCCCTTAAAAACTAAGTGTGCATCTTTTTTTGTTTCTGCAGCCATCCATATTTGTGTGTGTGTGCATTTAGGCTTGCTTCTTTTAGAGTATGGGCTATGTGCAAAAAATACAAGGGTGAAGTAAATCTTTAGTTAAAGAAAATAATTTGCGGAAGAAAATGTCTCAATTTTCAGATGAAGTACATGACAAGTACACCAGCAAAATAATGCTTAATAAGACAGACAGTATATCACCATTCAGCCCCAAAAAGCTCACCAGTCCTATCCACTTACTTCTTCTAAAATATCATTGAAAAAAACTACAATGTACATCATACAGACCAATCTCACTCTTGAATAATAACAATAAGATATTCTCTATAGTTCTAGCTAGGATTGAGAAAGTGCTTTCTTCTTAATATAGTATATTCAAGTATTAAATTTAACAACCAAGAGATCTTACTATCTTTGAATGCAAAAAAAGCATTTGACATGGTTGAGTGGGACTACCTATTCACCACATTACATAAATTTGGGTTCAGCTCAAACATATATGCATGGATCAAACTACTCTATTCTAGTCCAGAAGCCTCAGTTCGTATTGACAACATTATTTCAAACTACTTCAAATGAAAACTCGATACTCAACAAGGATGTCCCCTTTCACCATTGTTCTTTGCAATCACCATTGAGCCAATGGCTGTTTACTTTCGAAATGCATCTGAGATAAAGGGGATTTTCAGAGAAGGACTTGAAAAGAATATATCTTTATATTTATATGATATGGTACTGTATATATCTGACCCACAAAATTGTGTGCCAGCAGTCCTAAAAGCACTATCAGAATTGGAAAAGATATCTGAGATTTCTATTCCAGAATCTTGAAGACTCAGATACCATCCGAAATTCATAAAAATATTTAGAAATCCCTTCCTTTCAAAGGTCCCAGGGCACAATGGGGAAAGTATCTTTCACTTAACATTTCAAAAAAGGAGTGGAAGCCAGACATGCAAAGAATACACTGTAGCTCCATATATGCAAAGCACTCAATTATTCAACTTACAATCTTCTATCAAGTGCATTTATCTCAATTAAAACTGCCCAAAATGTTTCCAGGACCAGATTCAAGCTGTAAACATTGCAATTGAGCTCCAGCCTCAGTGAGCCACATGTTTTGTGTGTGCACCAAATTAACAGCATTTTGGACAAACATCTTTGAATACCTATCAGACAGCCTTGGTATCACAATCACTCCTAACCCATTAACAGCTGTGTTTGGTGTACTCCCAGATAAGGGTAAAGTGCAGAAGGAAAAACAAATCGTAATTACATTTACTTTACTACTCGCACATAGACTTTTCTTGCTCAACTGAAAGAATCCCATCCCACCACAATGTCCTATGTCCTATACTATCTGAAGTTGGAAAAAGTCAAATTCTCACTCAGAGAATCTGTTCAGTTTTTTTTTTTAATTTATGGTAGGATCTAATCAATAAAATTTTAGAATAAGCTTCTATATCGGGGGAAAAGGATAATCTTCCATCCTTACTGCTTCAAAAATTTGCTTTGATGGCTAGCTATCCTTTCTTTCTTTCTTTTGGGTAGGGGTTGAATTTTAGTTTTGTTAAGTTTAATTTGATTGTATGGATTGTTAACTGCATTTAATTAAATTTAATAAAATTTAAAAAAAAATCAAAGTCTAGTTTTGAAAGTCCCTAAAGTCGTACTGTCTGCTACGTGACTTTGTAGCCTATTCCATGTGTCAGTGGTTCTCTGTGTAAAGCAAAACTTCCTGATATTTGTGTGAATTTTACCCTTAACAAGTTTCTGTGTCCCTGTTTTCTTGATGAACTCATTTTAAAATAACAGTCTTGAACCAATGTAATAATTCCCTTCATAATTTTAAAAACTTATAACAGTGTGATGAGCTGTTGGTTGCAATTAACAGTTAAAGAAAATAGTGCTCCATATTCTAACTATGATTTAGGTTAAATGTTGGGCTTTGGTTACTATGTGCATTGTTACTTTTGGTTTTGAACCCTGCTTATATTCCATTATATATATATTCCATGTTTTTCAGTTGAATTCCTATTGGAGTCATTATGTTTGCAGGTGAGTTGTTGCCTCACATGCAGTTAGATATCTCCCCATGTCCAACTGCACTTAATTTTTACATTATATTTCCCTATTATGCAAGATATTGTAATAAACTTTAACATATAAACTGAATCAAATTACATTTCACATTCTATTCAGTTTGAGCCATGGATTTTTAAATTGCATTTAGTAGCTTTTGTATTCATTTATTAGCCACAACTTTCCACTGAAAATTTGGAAAGGAAGTAATTTAAAATGAAGGCGTTAATAAATATGTCACAAAAAAATCCAACAACGTCAGCAGCAATGTGACTCCTTATTCCTATAAAGCCTAGAGCAGCAACAGGGTAGTATGTGAGTCAAATTCTTTCAACTCAGACTTATAAAACAATGGTGAGCTGCAGACCTGTGTTCATTTCACTGCTGCTTCTGTGGATCTTGAATGTGTCTGCAAGTGAGTATGACCTTGGCTTTAATTTAGTACTTCATATAGGTAATAATCCATGCACAGCCTTATTTATAATACTTTTTGAAATGTATTGACCTTTAAATGCACAACTCTGCAGTCTAAAAACATAATTAGCAGCTTCTTTATTTCTTTTTCTTTCTCATTTTTTAAGTGTATGAAGACTGCTGTGTTTCCTACACAATAAAGCAAATGAAGTGCCATGCTATGAAGGGCTATTCAATACAAACATCCAGAGATCTGTGCGATATTGATGCCATCATGTGAGTCTTTTTATATTATGTTGTTTTATTTTACATCATTACCTGAAAAGAATGATCTCATTACAATTCAGGAAATATGATTTGGAAAATGGATACATGGAGAAATAGCATAATATCTGTGATTTGATGCTGAATAAATCTGAATGCCATACAAACTTAATTTCTAATTACATTTCAAATTATATACCTAAAAATGTACAATTGTAATTAATTTACTCCAGCATCACAATGATTAACTCATGTCTAGCTCTAAAAACTCTCCTCATCCTTACTTTCTGAACCTTTTTCTCAAGCCCCAAGCCTCCTTTCCTCCTAGCAGTTAACCCCTTTTTCAAATGTATCTCCTGTCTTTTAGTCTGTCAGAACCATGATGGAAGTGTATTTTATGCTTTAGCCATAAATTGCTTCCAAATGCCCCTAAAGAATTACTTCCTGGTCCCATATGTCACGTAGAAGCCCTGTGGACATACACCTAGAGCTCTGTATGCAGAGACACAGGCTGAATGTGCATGCCTCACTGTTAACACAGATCCCTATTAAAAGTGCTACATTTTGCAGCACTTTGTATACAGAAATGATTTCACTGCTATAATGAAGATTTTTGGTTAACTTTATTAACTTTTTTTCCAGTTTCTACACAAAATGGGACAAACAGATTTGTGCAGACCCAAGTCAGCAGTGGGTGATGGACATCATTCATTGCCTAAAGTAAGTTTCTCTCTAAATGTTCTGTAATAATGGAGCACCATATCCTAAACAATGCCACAGTGAAAAAACAGTAAGTGGACCATAGCAATAACTGCACACTACAGCTATAGTGAAATCTGAGCACTTGCTGCCTACTCTGCAATTAATCGTCACAGCTCTTTAGTGACTGAAAAACAAGTTTGAATCTTTCATTCTTGTTGGCAGCACCTTTAAGCTATGTGTCAAAATAAAGGGTGATGGGAAGTATAAGCATTCATATATATATATTTCTTTTCTTTTTTTTCATTTAGGCACAGAGTGAAATTAATTGCTCAACAGAGCTAGAATGCTGTAGAGGAAGAACCTGCCAAAGCTGGAAAAGCAAGCATAACACGACTCTTTAGTCTTGTTTTAGAAACAATAGTCTTTAAAGGAGCAGAAATGTTTTTTATTTATTTCCTGATATGTGTGTTTATAGATACTTAAGTACTGCTGCATGATTATATAAAAAAGTTCATGCCTTGATTGGTTAAAGGGATATATGGCAAAAGAAAATTGCTAACTGTTCTGAACTCACAATGAGGACACACACACAGTATGTGAGTGTGTGTGTGTGTGCATGTGAGTGCATGTGTGTGTATATACAGACGATTCCTGCCAACCTGCATGTACTGGAAGGCAATACTCTCCCTGTTGATTTTGATTTTAAGTGTAAAAGCATATTGCTTTTCTATTCTACCCTATATACTCCTAGGGTGTAATTGTACAAACCAATGGATAAGTGGATATCTGTTGTCTTCAGTTGAATTCATATTGAATTTGTATGTACAGCATAAAAATAAAATAAAACAAAATAAAAACACTGGAAAATGTTTAGATATTCTTTTCAGAATTTCTATTGTTTGTTATGCTGAATGCCTTTTACTGATTAACATTGTGTTTTTAGTGGAAGTAACTATTTTGTTGGTTGCATGAAACTGTAATAATTTAAACCACACTACAAGTAACATATACAATGCACAAAGTTCTGCTGAAGTGCATGTGAGCTAAGTGGTTTGAAAAATTAGTGTATAGCACATAGTTTACCATACGTCACCTGCTCTGTCTATGTTCCAATACCATTGTATAGATTTTTGTATCTGGGAGATGCACAATGAACTGAACATTAAAAATACAGACAAATCTTGGAAAACCAAGAGGTACAAGTAACAAAGCCAAAATGTACATCCAAAAGAAACACTACAAAAAGTTTGAACCAAACTTGGAGGAAAACTTAACTCTCACCAAAAATGTTTATACCCAAAGCTATAAGATCTTTACGGAAACATCCCAAAGCTAGGATGCCAGAGGTCGCATGCCACCATCTTAAATAGGTCGAATGAGATGATGATATAATTTCTACATCATGTGCCCTGCAACAGTCAATGTAACTGTAAACAACATGGCCACAGTCATGAGAGGAAAAGGGCATTAAAATGGTGGTGATTACCAATGAAAGTGAACATACAATGTTGATGCAGTGAAGTCACCAAAACACCATGAAATATAAACTAAAAAAATAAAATTATAAATAAATAATGTGCACAAATGAACTTTTAGCCTTCACAATGAAAGACCACCACAGAGTAAGAGAACAATGGTGAGTTAAGTTGATTACATTAAACAATCTAGACAATTCATTCAGTTTAATAAAGCCTTTCATCCACAGTCTTAAAAATAAAGGTGCCAGAGTGGTTCTTCAGAGCAATGCCATAGGAACAAATTTTTGTTCCCAAAAGACCCGTTCACATGAAGGTTCCAAAAAGAAACCTTTTATTTATTTAGATCTGTAACAGGCTCCATAAAGTAAAAAAATATGAATAAATTGTAACAGATTTGTGAAATATCAACATCTTATAATTTTAAAAGGACTCTTGATACATATGATGACACAGGTTAAATTGAAGTTTTCTTAATCTATTCATGTCCTGCTAGGTAGCCTAGCATACAGTACATTAAACATTTCCATTTTCTGGAGACCAGTTTCAGGATGACAGGGGAAGATGTTTATCCAAGAAGCACTAAACATAAAGTGGAAACCAAACTCCATTGTGTCACATCTTCACATCTACCCTCACTAACAAAGAGCCACTTGCTGAAACAAGTCTCAAACAACAAAACTGAAAAAACAGGAATTTGCTGAAATTTTGAAATCAATGCTGCCTAAAACAAAAGACTTCCGCTGAGAAACTGAAGCTATAAGAGTATCTTTTGAAAATTAAATTATTAGAAACAAACAAGCTTCATGAAAGTTATTTGACAGGAAAATAACATTAAGTAACAAACTTCAGAAAAACATCCAAACCTAGAAGTTAAGCAGTTCATTTGTTGTGGAAAGGCCCATTTGAAGGGAATGCATTCTTTAATTTTGAGGTTGTAGAAGATAAATTAATGCAAGGCAATTCAGTCTACTCTCATTCTAGTTAATGCAGAGACTCATGCTGGAAAAAACTTTTATAGTGAAATTAAAACAAATCTTGCATTGCTTTGATGCTTTGATAAGCACTTTGAGATGTTCATCAGTATAAAATGCATTATAAAAAATACTTGTTTTATATAAGACAGTAGCTGAAGTAAAAATGAGTCAAATCCAGCAATGTAATTAATCAAGTCCCTTTAAAAAGAATACATGGTTTAAGTAGGAAGCTTGCAGGGAGGCAAAAAAAAAACTACTCTACATTTGTAAGTGTGTTGTGTTGTTTGTTAAGATAATTTGTTAGACTTCCATTTACAATCCTGGCTTGGACACTGTGTGGAGTTCGTACATTCGTGTTGTGTTTCCATTGTTTCATTCTGGATGTTCTGTAGTCCACCCTACCACCCTCATCCCACAAACATTGGTGTTTAGTTAACAGTGTAAGAATGTGTGTGTGTTTGTGTGAATGTAACATGCATTGATTTGTGCCTATAGGGGCTGCTCCTGTCTTGCACTGATTCCTGCTTTAAGAAGATTAATGAACACCAAACTACATTTGGCCAATTTTTCTCAAATTAAATACTAGGCTGCTTTAAAACTGCATCCTTTGCAGTAAATTATTTCTTAAAAAACATTTTAGTTCTAATAAATATGTATGTGTATTTCAGAAAAGAATAAAATATAACCCAATTTGTGACTAAGCATTTTTCTGAGTTTCTATTCATTACTGTATACACATTCATTTATCATTTATTACATATTGTTTTCCTTCCACATGCTACAAACTTGCATTATATGTGAATTGCCAACTCAAATATGATTCAGCGTGAGTGAAAGGGCGGATTATGGCCTGTAATGAACTGGCATTCCATCCAAGATTCATCCACGATTTGGCCACTTACAACAACCCTAAAACTGGATTACTCAGGTTAAGTAAACAGATGGATGGACTTGGTATTTTCTTTGTTTCATTCTACTTGCTCAGTGTTTTCTTTTTACTGTTTTTATTTTATTGTTTAAATCAGTCTTGTCCAACATTTTTTTTCTTCTCTTTTCACTTACTTCCTCTTTACTAATTCCGTATTTTCCCATCCCACATTCAGGTGGATTATAATCTCTGGGTTTTTACAGCTAGGCCATGCCACAAACACAAAGAATCTTTTAAAAAGAGCTTGGTCATTTGGTTTATATTTAAACCTCAGCAGTAGTTGAGCTAATGGTCAGGGATTCCCACAGGGTTTTTGTTCCTTTTCACTTGGTCTGATGTTTTCCTTTCCTAATTTGCTTGACAGCTACACCGCAACTATATAAGGCATCTTCTTAATTCATTTTATTATATTTTTGAATGTTATTCATTTTTGAAAATATCTTTATTTTGTGGCACTATTTCCTAACTGTATTGTGTGGGTTACCTTTTGTGTATGTGTTATGGGTAGAGCCGCCTCCTTGTATGCTGTTGCTGTGATGGCAGGCCTGTGTGGTACATGCTGTGTAATCTATGACATCACAGCAGCTAGGAGAGATAAGGCTGAAAAGTGTCTGAACATGAAAATGAAATCCTTGTTTTAACATGTAATACAAAAGAAAAACAATTCTTGGGGAACATTTTGGCTTTGAATGTTATTTTGATCTTCTGAATATGATTAATGGTTTGCATTTTATTGTTGATTATAGATTATTTTAACTTAAGTATAACACTCCCTGGCTTGTTTACTGACAGTTTTCCCTCTTAACAAGATGCTCAGAAATCTCTGCTATACACCAAATTATCTACTGCCCAATTTAACTAATATTTCTCTTCATTATTAACAAAACAAATATGATATGACTGCCAACGTATCTCTATTCACTTGCCAAACCTTTGTTAGTTTAATTTTATTCCTGTTATCTTTCATTTCTTAACAACTAAAACTGTCTTGGATGTGGTTTATTAACTTCCTCTGCTTCAATTGTTTTGGATTAATCTTGTGCTTACGTTGCACCCATTACTCCAGTCTCTCAAAATCCTGCACTGGATTAAGCAGATTTGAAAATGTATGTATATTTGTAAAATTCATTGCCAGAAAGAGATGTCCAACACCTAAGGCATATAATTATTGCTCAGACTACATCAGTGGAATTTGATTTGGTGAAGCTCATAGAAATAACTTCACCATGGCCAGTCCCAAGCCTGGATGAGAAAGGAGGAGTGTTGGCCAAATGGCTAGCTACCCTCTCTTTAAAAACTTTGACAGCTACAGAAACATTCACAAGAGAAAACAGGACATTACAACTCCTGGGGAGAATGGATTTTCTTTAAGAGGTTCTATGACATTGGGTCATTGGACAACTGACTTCCATTCTCTCAGCCAGAGTCACAATTACCATCAGGACATGGAATGTGTGATGGATGGCCGGTGTTTCAGTCTGGGCGGGACGTCCCTCAAATTGAAGAAAGAGCCTTTTTAGGGCACTACATCCCCCGGAACGCTAGATGGAAGCTCCCCTGGACAGAAATGGCCCCCCAGATTCCCGCAGGGCAGCATGGGACATGGAGTCCGGTTCTTCAGCCCTTTTGGGTGCCGTGGGTGCCACCAGGGGGAGCTCACCAAGAGTAGTATCACAATGTTAACCCGGAAGTACGTAGGAGTCACGAGGATGGAAACCCGCAGTACTTCCGGGGCACCTGAAGAAGGTGTTTGACCCAGAGACAAAATACTTCTGGGTCATAGACTTTAAAAGGACTGTGGGAAACCCTAGCAAATGGAGCCGGAGTTGGGAGGGTGTGTGACGGAGCTACTGGGAGTGAAGGATTGTATTGTGTTTGTTATTGATTATTGTATTGATTATTGGAAGAATTCTGGAGTGTGCGGTGCTTTGGGCACTGTTATTAAAGAATTATAATAAAGGATTCTACTTGTGCTTTTACGAGTGTGTCTGGGACATCTGTCTGGTGGGTCAAACGGGGCAACAGTGCCTCCAGCGTTCACAATTGGCGTAATCGGCAGGATTCTGGCTGTCGGTTTGGTCAGAAAACCTTTAAAAATTAAGGTGGACAGAATCCCCAGACAGCGACACACAAAACCGCCAAACCCGTTTCGACAGTTTATCATGGGGAAAAAGAAGTCGACTAAGCCGACCAACAGTGCTGAGGGAAGTCTGTTGCAAGACAGCCCCTGCATCCAGAAGGAGCAATGGAGTGACACCATCGTGCAAAAAGACATTTTTCCAGGTGCCGATAAGAAAGATGAGGTATGTGCCGGGGGAGGGATTGAAAACATCTTTAAAATAACCCACTTTGTCCCCTGCTCATACCTTGTAGATGGTGAGCACCTGGAGGTCGTAAAAAAGACAGCAAATCTTCCTAAAGACGGTTGTATGCTCTACGAGGGAAATACAAGCACCAAGGACTTCCATATGATGTCGGACAGCCGCGGGCACATGACCAGCCCCGAAGCATCATAGTAGGAAAGGTCAACCGCAGTCCGTAGGTTGTAGTCAAGATCCCTTGATGGACACGGTTTGTTTGAAAAGGGAGGGAAAGGCGGACCAAGCGTCACATGCCACTATTACAGGTAAGGTGTTTCGGGAGTGATCGATTGATCTGCCGCAAAATTGAGGCAGGCAGATCGTGATCAGATTGAAACTAATCTCTGGAACTCCAAATCCCAAAAGGCCATGCACGACCCAATGGCGCAGGAGAAGCCTGTCATCTCGCAGCTGGACAGCAAGGTTTTTGAAAACCCGAGCGTGCCTCTAGCCAATCTGGAAAAGAACTTTAATGTGCGGGAGCTTAAAAAGCTAATAGAACCTGTCCAAAGCTTTTTTCAGATCATCTCCTCAATTAAAAAAGTGATTGAGGAATTGGCAGTGACGGCCGAGGTACCTCTAAGGCATGTGGAGGAATATTTATGCCACTGCGGACAGAGGCTTCCACAGATGACTGATTCAGCGGTACAGGTGAGCGTATCCGGTACCGTAAATGAAGTTGGGACACAGATCACAAGGGCAGCGCAAGTTGCCAGTATCGGCTGCCAAGTGATCTCACATCCTACAGTTGATCTAGGTGTGATGACCGAGTGCCCAATAGAAGGGACGGGGCCGTGAGCAGTGAGATAGTGCTGGCTTACGAGTGGTCCCAAGCCTTAAGACATCGGCCTCGGTCTCACTTAAATCAAAAGGGGTGTAGACAGTAAAGGGTCTCTCTCTTAACCATAGGGCTACCCAAACTGTAAGCAAGCCCAAGAATGAAAAGGAGAACCCGCAGGAAAGGCAGGGAGCTCCTAACACAGAGCGTATGTGGAGGGGACGCACTCCGCGTGGGTGGGGAGATAGTCCACCCCCAGCTGGGCAAAAGGCTGCGCAAAAGTTGCCGGCCTGCTTCCAGTCCCGCACGACATTACTAAATGGGAGGAGGCTGTACTATGAATGCCATTTATGGTGAAACTGTCCGGGGAGAACTGGGGAGGTTGTTAAAGAGGAAAAGAAATGCCATTTCTCCCCGTTTTTCTCCTGTCCTTGTTTTGTTGCAGGGAGAAGCCGTGGTCTGGTCAGAGCAGACAGTTCCTCCAGGGACAGGATTACCCTAGCGGGGCTGGCTGCCTCACATTATAATGTTCGGCTGGGGGAGGAGTACTGTGTTGGAAATGGTTCCCCAGATTCCCGCAGGGCAGCATGGGACATGGAGTCCAGTTCTCCAGCCCTGTTGAATGCCATAGGTGCCACCAGGGGGTGCTCACCAAGAACCACGGGGACAGTATCACGACGTTAACCCGGAAGTATGTAGGAGTCACAAAGACAGATAACCCGCAGTACTTCCGGGGCACCTGAAGAAGGCGTTTGACCTGGAGACGGAATACTTCCGGGTCGTAGGCTTTAAAAGGACTGTGGGAAACCCCAACAAATGGAGCCAGAGCTGGGAGGGTGTGTGATGGAGCTGCTGGGAGTGGAGGATTGTATTGTGTTTATTATTGATTATTGTATTGATTATTGGAAGAACTGTGGAGAGTGCGGTGCTTTGGGAACTGTTATTGAAGAAATATAATAAAAGATTCTTCTTGTACTTTTACGAGTGTGTCTGGGACATCTGTCTGATTGTTTCAACAGGGCAACAGTGCCTCTAGCGTCCACAAATGTGAGGACTATGTAAGAAGCTGGAAAGACAACATAAGTGGTGGCAGGAATAAAGACCTATAAACTTGCCATATTAGGAATCAGTGAGTCAAGATTGATTGGATCTGGCCAAAAGAGACTAGACATATTGTTCATGGTAACCCAGAGAGTACTAATTGGATAGATAGCCCATGGCCTTAGGGTTATTACAGCTTCCTTCAAAATAAAAAAGGAACATTGAAATAAATAGCATCCAGTGCTCTGTTCCAACAAATGACAGTGATGACCTGAGCAAGGAAGAGTTTTATAGCAGAGTGCATATCATCATACAAAGCTGCCAGGATGAGATGTCACCATCATCTTGGGAGACTTTAATGCCAATATCAATGAGGACAACAGGGGAAATGAGGATGTTATGGGATAACAGGAGGTGGGCAAGATGGACAATGACTTGACCTATTTGCCACAAACAGCCTCATTGTTGGCGGAATCATTTTCCAGCACAGACAGATACACGAGGGTACCTGGGTATCACCAGAATAATCTACTGTGTACCACAGAGAACATGTGTGCATCACCAAGAAACTCAGATTATCCCTTCAAGACATATTGGTTGAAGCTGAAGCTGAAGAAAACCAGGGCTGGAGAGGCAAGCTATTGTCAGAATTACATTGCACTTCAAGAAGAAAAAAATTATTCCAAACATGCAAAATATAAAGTCAATAAATAATCCATAAAATTGTGCATTAAAACCAATAGTGTCTCCAAGGTGTTTAACAAATATTTTCAGGCCAACGTTAAAATCCACATTCCTTCTCTTTTGCCGCCCTCGCCAACAACCATGGGCATCCCTGCAAACTCAGCTAGTACCCATAAACATGGAACTGCCACCTTAATCAGTCACCATAACTACAAGAGCATGTGGTATAGTGGGTCCATGGCTCAGAAAAAAGCAGCTGATTTTTAAATAAATACGTACATATTTAATTGGCCAGCTCAGTCTCTGTGGATGAATGTGCTTGCGCAGCTGCAGGAGGTTGGTGAGGTGCATTTTCATATGAGGGTACGATCTGTATCAGTTGTTTCATTGGCTTCCTGCAGTGCACAATTGGGACGCTGCTCCCATGCAGGCATATAAGAATGAGTCGGCACAAGAAAAGGGAAGATCAAGAGAAACAAAAGATGGAAGAAAAGAGGTTAAAGGAAGAGGGAGAAGCAGGCAGGATGATCGGTGAGAGAATGAATGAACAAACGAGCAAGAGAGAGGAGGCAGGCGGCCATGAGGTGAGCCAACAGGTGGCTAACATTCAGGGGCTGTAGTAGAGGATCACTCCAGCTGAGCAATTCATGGAGGTGGAGTGATCAGTTAGTGTAGGGCACTCTCTGCGGAAGACTGGGAAGGCAGCAGGATTCAGAGACGTTTGGAAGGTGAGCCTGGCTGGTGGTCTATGGACAGTAAGCAACCAAGCATGGGTCCAGATGGAGAGCCGTGCTGTTGAGCCATGGAGCAGCAGGGACCTGGACCCACAGTTTAAGTAGGATGGCGTCCTTTCCGCCTTCAAGGTTCAGTCAGGGTAATGGGAGGAAACGAGAAGATAAAGGGATGCACCTGGATTTTTAGAAGAACAGTTTCCTTGCCTGTGAGATTTTAGCCTTTTTTTAAATGGATTATTTATTTATGGAAGAAAGCACTACACTTTGGGATGTTGTTTGATTTTGAATTGTTTTTAATAAAAGCACTTCTGCATTTTATTGCACCTACCCCTTGCTATATGTTTGCTGCGTCCTCATACACTGGCTAAACCCTAGGGTACATAATTTTAGGTAGCAGATTCAAGTGGCTCCCCGAAAGGACCCAGTAGCATGAGGCCAACTAGCACCACATCACAGGGTGCCACATGTCACCACATAGGGGCCTGCTTCTGTGGCATCTCTCACCCTCTTGCAGGTTCAGCCGTTTAGCTTTTCAGCTGCCGAGAGTGTGTCCACCTCTCAGTGCTCCTCCAGCACAAAGAAAATCCAGACATTCATCAATACCTGTCTGCGACAGATCCTCAAAATCCATTGGCCTGACACTATTAGTAACCTAGATAACAGCCAGCAGAGAGGGAGATACTCAAATGACACTGGAGATGAATAGGCAACACCCTGTGCAAACTAGGCCATAGTACTACCAGACAAGCCCTTACATGTAATCCCCAGGGGAAGACTAACAAGGGCAGGCCAAGAAATACCTGACACCATGTCCAGGAGGCTGACATCAAGAGGATGGGCTTTACCTGGGGACAGTTTGAGCAACTAGCTTGGAAAACCCTTGTCAGTGGCCTATGTCACAAATGGAGTAGTAGGTTTTATGTGCTTAAGTAAGAAGCTCATAGAAATAAACATCAATACACACATACAAGTAAGGGCAACAGTAATCAACATTTTCCCAAACAGGTTCCAAACAACCAGTTTAATACAAAAACACACAAATTCATGAAATGAAAGTAGTAATACTGGTGGTTGTAGTTGATGTAGTACTGTCATTTCTAGAGAGAACAGTGAAATTTAAAATTGCATGTGTGTCTAGCATACAATGTGTTGCCACTCTCTGATGTTATCTATACTAATAAAAGGCAAAACCCTCACTGACTGACTGACTGACTCACTCACTTACTCACTCACTCATCACTAATTCTCCAATTTCCCGTGTAGGTAGAAGGCAGAAATTTGGCAGACTTATTCCTTACAGCTTACTTACATAAGTTAAGCAGGTTTCATTTCGAAATTCTACGCATAACGGTCATAACGGTCAACAACGTCTGCCATGTTGAACTTTCTTATTTATGGCCCCATCTTGACGAAATTTCATAGGCTGCTTCCCTGTGCTAACCGAAACCAATGTACGTACTTATTTCGATGGTATGACGCCACTGTCGGCCGCCATATTGAACTTTCCATCGGTCTTTGTTACTTATGGGCCCATCTTCAAGAAATATGGTACGCAGGTTCCCAACGCTAACTGAATCCTGCTTACGTACATATATATGTCCATAGCCTGCAGCTCGGTCACCGTGTGAGGCAGCGTTGGGTCCCCCATCCAAACGCCTCCCACGTTGTTGGCTGCCTGCCTATATAAGGCCGTCCGTCGCTCCGGTCTCTACATTCCCTTCCTTGCTTCGCCACGGGATTCACGTCTCCCTGCTGATAACTACAGCCTTTTTATTTAATCCATGGCTTCTCCACTGTTTTATTGTTCGTTTATTACGATTATAGTTATTGTGTAGGTATTTTAGACTTACTTTACATTGCTCACGTTCCCATTTCCTTTATCGTTCCAACTGTACCCCCATTAACATGTCTATCAAGGTGATCACCATCGATCAAAGAACTGTCACTTACCGAGTGGTTTCCATGCCCGGAGATGACACCTACCTTTTCCATTCTCTTTGTTACATATTGCACGGCCATATCAGGCTCACTCTTGATATCCGGAGGAACATTGTGTCTTATGTATTGAATGACTGGGACGGGTTCAAGGTGTGGACTGATGACGGTACAGGAGATAATTATACTACACAGGAGCACTATAAGAGTGAAATGCTTAAGCCCTTCACCTATGGTTCTGCATGTGAGTTGATGGCTGCCGCTGAATTGTTTGGTTGTCGTTTTCAAGTGTACCAAAATGGCCAAATATTTTACACCTTTCGACAACCGCCAATGCCTCTTAAACATCTTACATTCACAGGTGACGATTTCAGTAGTGGACACGTTGATGTTTATGAATGTTTAAACTCTCAAAAGCTGAATGCGAAGTTATCGATGAAACCGGTTGTGTGCTTACAACGCTTGACAGATGCCGAATGTCACTTCAACACAAGTCCTGCAAATACTGTTGTAATTGAAACAAACCATGAAACTCAAACCGATTATGACAGCAGCAATCCAAGCTGTGAGATTTGAAACAAGATTACTGTTCACATGGCCAACTGTACGTTGCATGCTCAAGAGTAAGCTCAGTGCACAGCTTGGTCATATTACAACCAATAATTATTGTTATATTTTCCCTCAGTTTAAAAAGGTGTTATTTTCTTCTTAATAAAAATTTTAAGGCAGTACTTTGCCACTGCGAAGGTATTTTGCTAGTAATAAAATAAAAGACAAAGTCAAGAGATTGAAAAGGTTGCCCAAGTAGATTGATAACCTGTTTTCGTGTCCTCCTTAACCATCCATCAATCAACTTTTTTAACCCAGCTTTACCTTTTCAGTATACATAGCAAGAACCAAACCTGGACGAAACACTCCTGTTTTAAACTCTTTTTGTTAACATTATTGTTATTATTATAATTATTTAACGGTCTCCATGACTCTGATTGTGCTGGCTTGTATGTCTTTTTTTCTACAGTTTGGCTGAGGTTCTAAAATCAGTTGATGAACAGATATTGTTGTTTATTAGTTTTGCTAATTAGTTTCTACTTTGTTTTAATTGTATTTGAACAAATCTGTATCCGTATGTGATATGTGATAGTTCTGTATTTAGTGAATGGTATAATCTCTTCTTGCATTTTGCCTTAAAGTTGTCATGTCACTCTGTGTCTGCTTGAGGAGAGCTGTGCAAGAACAAAGTAGTTTGCATTACTGTATTGTATTTCAAAGGTGGTCCTTCCTTACTCAGGGCATCCCAGCTGGGTAAGGGTTCCGGCCGTCTGTCACACTGCTCCTCCCCCAGCTGAGCCTTGACGGGTAAAGCGTCCTGTCATGTGAGGGATGTTGTTCAGTTAGATGGGGAACTGCTTGCATTCAGGCCACAGTTCTGTCCTGCAAAATATGAAGCAAAAGGAGATGGCGAGGCTCTGCACCAATGCCCTCCCTAGGCGTCATTGGGGCAGCACCTCCACCCATGGCTGACTCTGTGGCACTTATAACAGCGCCACTCCCTACCTCGTGTCTGTGCCCTCTGAATATGGAAACAATGTGTGAACCGCTGCTCTGCTTTACGCTCGGCTGGGGCTGTGCGCATGATACTGGCCAACCCTTCAGAACCACGGGCTGATCTTCAGTCAGAAATAGACAAAAAATATGGACGGCGATTCAGCTTGATGGAGTACTTTAAGGAAAAATGAATCTAACTGTGAAAAAATAAGCACAATTATTGAGACAGATTTCTCTGTCTTGAGAACAGAATATAAAAGGTGAAATGATGAATTATTCTCCATGCAAAGCATCAAAGATGAATGACAAAGGCTACGTAGAGGTTTTGATGCTAAACTGAAGACTTTACATGTGTTTCTTGGAAAGACAGTGGAACAGGTTATGGAAACGCATCAAAATAAACACCTCCCTAAGCTGTTTAAGGGGTACACATTTATTGACAATGGTATTCCTGCCAACAATGTCTCTCAAGCCTCTACAAAAGCTAAAAGTCAAGGAGGTTCAACAGCTACCTCAGTTAGTGTCCTCAGGACTCAAGAGGCAGCCCATGCAGTGCTGTTGGCTAAAGCAGAGAACCAAAAAAGGCACTAGATATAGAAGAGGCACAGTTGAGAGCCAAAAGAGAATTTGAAGAAGCACAGCTAAAGGCTAAAAGAGATCAACTTGCATTAGACGCAGCAATTGCAGAATTCAATGCAAGACTGACAGGTCTTAAAGAATGCAGTCACATTCCGAGTAAACCAAATCCCTACAATGTTCTTGAGAAACCAGATGAGAGGAAGAAAGAGCTATACATAAGAGCTATATATAAGAGCTGTTTTTAGTTTTTTGTATACTAATGAAAATAAACATGAACCTCACCAGGAACACTATGAACAGCAAAATGAACAGCAAAAAAAGGCACAAGTACCTTATGTATCTCATAGAAAGGTCCCAGTATTTGATGGTGACCCATTGGCCTATGTGGAGTTTAGTATAACATTTGATCATGCTATTGATGAGGTAAAGGAGAACCCTGAGATAAATTAGACCTCTCAGCACAATTTACCAAAGGCCCACCCCATGAAATTGTTAAAGTCCGTGGATACCTGCCATGAGCATAAGGTTCCAAAAGGGCCAGGAAGAAGCTTGAAGGCTTCTATGGATATCAACTACAGATAGCAGATGCATACATGAAGAAAGCTAAAAGGTAGCCACAAATAAAGTACAGATGACGGAGCAGGGATTATGTATTCTTACTTAGAAACTGTTTGAGTGTTATGTCCAGCGTGACGAATGGGCATGAATTTAAAAACAGAGAAAACCTTCGTACTATGATCTTAAAGCTCCCACAAGAACTGCAAGGACAGTGGCAATGTGTAGCTTGGAATATTGAAAGTAAAGAAGACAGACATGCATGACTCATCAGCTTACTGGACTTTCTGGAAGAACAAGCTAAAATAGCCTTGAATCCAGTGTATGGCTCAGCCCCTCTAAGCCATAGCCCCAATAAGGAAAAAGGTCAAGATTGATCAAGGGAAGTCTCCTCTGAAAGGCAGCTTGAGAAATGGCAGTTTTGCTACAAGCTTTGCTGTAGCTGCTGAAAAGGGGTACCCAGATATCTCAGTCAAAAAGGCAGAGATGGCTGGTCGTGCATGCAATAAGCCCTGTTTATTTTGCAATGAAAGTCACGTTTTAGTTGAATGCAGTGCAATCCAGAAACTAAAATATGAAAGTAGAATTGACTTTTTGAAATCTGAAGGCTTATGCTTTAAGTGCTTTAAGCAAGGAGATCTTAGTAAAGACTGTGTAGAAAAAAATAAATGCCAAATATGTTCCCATTTACATCTAGTCATTTTGCATATGAACATGGAAATGGGTACCAACGATAAAGCCACACTTCCTGAAAAAGAGCTCACCAAGTCGGAAAAGAAGAATATTTCTTCTTCGTGTTTCTTCTTTTCTGTGGAACCATTAGAGATGTGCACTGCCACCAGGGCCAGTAAAGAGTGTGACCTAGCTGTGGTCCCAGTTAAAGTTAAGTCTAAAATGAGTTTGTAGGGTAGAATAACACATATTTATCATATTGCAAGAGGTTTACACACTGCACTTTATACCAGTGAAAAGAGAGAACATCCCAGTGCAAGAGGATATCACAAGATGGTCCTATCTTAAGGACGTGCATCTAGCCCAGATAAAGGCAGAAATTGGCTAGTTAATGGATACAAATGTCCCTAAAGCCATTGAGCCATGGCAAATTCTTACACAGCAGAGGTGAAGGTCCTTATGCTGTGAGGACAGCTCTTGGATTGATTGTTAATGGCCTAATAAAAGGGACAGACATTGAAAGACGGGAAAGATACACAGTCAATCATGTGTTAATAATAGAAATCGAACAAATGTTACTTTAGTAATACAATGCAGACTTTACAGAGTGCAGCTGTGAAGAGAAAGAGGAAATGTCACAGGGGGACATTAATTTCATGTGCATAGCCTCAGAGTCTGCAAAGTTAGTGGATGGACACTATTGCATTAATCTGCCCTTTAAAGATGAGACACTTAAAATTCTAGTGCATTGCATTGCAGAACAGCGTGCTATTGGCCTCAAGAGAAAACTTAAAAGGAACCCAATGTTCCATGAGGATTACAAAATTTTTATGAAGGACATTTTAGACAAAGGATATGCTATTAGGGTACCCACAGAACAGTTGTCACTCAATAGATAAGATGCTAAAACACGAACTTCAAATTCCCCTGCAAGAGTCAACCTTTTGGACTGACAGCACCACTGCATTAAGGTACATTTCTAATGAAAGAGTGCGCTACAAAACCTTTGTTGCCAATAGAGTTACAGTGATATTGATGAAGGGGACTTACTTATTAATGATGATCCAGAAATCAAAGGTTATGTAGTAAACACAACTAGTGCCGAAGAGAAAACTGAAACAGTAAAAGAACTTATAAACTACTACTCAGAATGGTTAAGCTTAAAGAAAGCAGTAGTGTGGCTCCTTAGATTTTAGAGAAGTGCTATTGCATCTGAAAGAAGAAAGAAAGGCATTCCAATATATGGCCAACCAATCTGGAAACAGCCCAGAAAGACAAAAAAATTAATCACAGAACATATGAAGGAATATACAGTGCATCTGGAAAGTATTCACAGCGCATCACTTTTTCCACATTTTGTTATGTTACATCCTTATACCAAAATGGATTAAATTCATTTTTTTCCTCAGAATTCTACACACAACACCCCATAATGACAAGGTGAAAAAAGTTTACTTGAGATTTTTGCAAATTTATTAAAAATAAAAAAATTGAGAAAGCACATGTACATAAGTATTCACAGCCTTTGCCATGAAGCTCAAAATTGAGCTCAGGTGCATCCTGTTTCCCCTGATCATCCTTGAGATGCTTCTGCAGCTTAATTGGAGTCCACCTGTGGTAAATTTAGTTGATTGGACATGATTTGGAAAGGCACACACCTGTCTATATAAGGTCCCACAGTTGACAGTTCATGTCAGAGCACAAACCAAGCATGAAGTCAAAGGAATTGTCTTTAGACCTCAGAGACAGGATTGCCTCGAGGCAAAAAACTGGGGAAGGTTACAGAAACATTTCTGCTGCTTTGAAGGTCCCAATGAGCACAGTGGCCTCCATCATCTGTAAGTGGAAGAAGTTCGAAACCACCTGGACTCTTCCTAGAGCAGGCCAGCCATCTAAACTGAGCGATAGGGGGAGAAGGGCCTTAGTCAGTGAGGTGATCAAGAACCCAATGGTCACTCTGTCAGAGCTCCAGAGGTCTTCTGTGGAGAGAGGAGAACCTTCCAGAAGGACAACCATCTCTGCAGCAATCCACCAATCAGGGCTGTATGGTAGAGTGGCCAGATGGAAGCCACTCCTTAGTAAAAGGCACATGGCAGCCCGCCTGGAGTTTGCCAAAAGGCACCTGAAGGACTCTCAGCCCATTAGAAACAAAATTCTCTGGTCTGATGAGACAAAGATTAAACTCTTTGGTGTGAATGCCAGGCGTCACGTTTGGAGGAAACCAGGCACCGCTCATCACCAGGCCAATACCATCCCTACAGTGAAGCATGGTGGTGGCAGCATCATGCTGTGGGGATGTTTTTCAGCAGCAGGAACTGGAAGACTAGTCAGGATAAAGGGAAAGATGACTGCAGCAATGTACAGAGACATCCTGGATGAAAACCTGCTCCAGAGCACTCTTGACCTCAGACTGGGGCGACGGTTCATCTTTCAGCAGGACAACAACCCTAAGCACACAGCCAAGATATCAAAGGAGTAGCTTCAGGACAACTCTGTGAATGTCCTTAAGTGGCCCAGCCAGAGCCCAGAATTGAATCCGATTAAACGTCTCTGGAGAGATTTTAAAATGGCTGTGCACCGACGCTTCCCATCCAACCTGATGGGGCTTGAGAGGTGCTGCAAAGAGGAATGGGCAAAACTGGCCAAGAATAGGTGTTCCATGCTTGTGGCATCACATTCAAAAAGACTTGAGGCTGTAATTGCTGCCAAAGGTGCATCGACAAAGTATTGAGCAAAGGCTGTGAATACTTATGTACATGTGATTTCTCAGTTTTTTATTTTTAATAAATTTGCAAAAACCTCAAGTAAACATTTTTCACATTGTCATTATGGGGTGTTGTGTGTAGAATTCTGAGGAAAAAAAATGAATTTAATCTATTTTGGAATAAGGCTGTAACATAACAAAATGTGAAAAAAGTGATGCGCTGTGAATACTTTCCGGATGCACTGTAAATCAACAATGAAGTTAAAGCCATCTTCTCTGGAAGACTTTTCCAAAGCAGAAAAGGAACTTATTCGTCTCTGTCAATTACAAGCTTATCTGGAAGAGATTAAAACCTTAAACAAAAATCATCATATAAAGAAAAGTAGCAAAATCTATAAACTTGACCCAGTCATACCAGATGGAATACTGAGAGTTAGAGGAAGACTCAACAAAGCTGCTATGCCAGATGAAACTAAATATCCTGCAATTCTTCACAAGCATTCACATATTGCCATCATTATTTTGCCATACATCCATAAAGAACATGGACATTGTGGACGTAACTACATGCTAGCACAGTTGTGCCAGAAATATTGGATCCATCAAGCCAATTTAGCTATCAGAAAAATTAATTCAAAGTGTACAACATGCAGAAGATACAATGCCAAAACAGGTGAGCAAAAAATGGCAGATTTACCAGAACATTGTCTACTCCGTGACCAACCACCCTTTACCAACTTTGGAGTCGATAATTTTGGCCCCTTTTAAGTAAAATGAGGGCGAAGTTTAGTTAATTAGTTGCCTAACAATAACAGCAGTACATATAGAAACTGCACACAGCTTGGACACTGATTCTTGTATCAATGCCTTATGTTGATTTATTTGCAGAAGAGGGCAAGTAAAAATCATGCACTCAGATAATGGAACAAACTTTATCGGAGCAGAAAGAGAGCTGCGAGAAGCAGTTAAAAATGTTGACCAAGAAAAAATTTTCAATGCCAGATGAAGAAAGAAATCGAATGGATTTTTAATCAACCAATGGCCTCCCACCAAGGTGGTGTGTGGGAAAGACAAATTAGAAGTATATGAAAGGTCCTAAACTCAGTACTTAACCAAAAGACTCTAGATGATGAAAGTCTCCAAGCAATGATCTGTGAAGCTGAAACCATCATCAATAGCAGACCCCTTACAAAGGTATCAGATGATCCGAATTACTTGGAGGCACTGACACCCAATCAAATGCTATTACTCAAGACACAACCCAACAAACCCCCAGGGACTTTCTTCTAAAAATGACCAGTATACCCTAAGATGCTGGAAAAAAGTACAGTACCTTGCTGATTTAATTTGGAAAAGAAGGACTGAAGAGTTTTTACCAGTACTTCAAGAACATTAAAAATGGCTTTCACCAAAAAGAAACTTCAAACCAGGTGACATTGTTCTCATTGTAGATGAAACAGCACCTCGTAATTCTTGGGCCATGGGTCGAGTCATCAAGACAATGTCAGATGCTAAAGGGGCAGTCAGAAGAGTCTGTGTGCAGACAAAAACCAGCATGCTGGACAGACCTGTAAACAAACTGTGCCAAGAAACAATTGAATTTGAATTGAAATGATTAATTTTTAACTCTGCATGCTTAAATTGTGTTTGTGCTTTTACAGTAAAGTTTAAGTTTACATTTAAGCCCAGATTTAAGTTTTAAGTTTCCTAAGTTTGGTTTAAGTTCATTAAATATTTAAGGCTCTTACTAAGTAATGTTAAAGTATTTGATATTTGCCCTTAGCATAAACAATTAGGGGCCAGATGTGTAAGAGCCATTTGCTAGTTATTTAAGTTATATTATATGTTTGCCTATATATTTGTGTATATTCTATGGGAGGTTCTTATAAGTTGAACTGAACTGGTATATTCTAATTATTTCCTGTCCCTCTGACTACAGATTAGTCTCAGTTAGTGACCTGCCTTGCCATATGTAAGGCATGGAGGGCACATGGTTACAAACTTCGCCTTAATGTGCCCAATAGTATATAATGCAACGTGCTCAATTGTATGTGCAGCGCCGTATGTATAGAATGTACAGAAGGTGAAGTAAAGCATCTTTTAGTATAGAAAATAACTGAAGTTTAACACGAAAATGATAAATTTAGAAAAGAAACATTTTCTATTTTTTTTTTTTTTGCTTTTTATTCTATGTGTGTAACAATCTTTTTTCTTTGCTCTGTGTGAACTGTTTGCTTTGAATTTTCACTAAACCTTTTAAAACAAACCTTTGGACTGAGAGATTTCTTTCAGCACATGTTTGACTCCTGCTTGATCGTGCCTTACATACCAGCAGCTACATCCATTATTGACCAAACTGGAGCTGTAATTGAAAAAATACACATTGGAACAATTAACACTCTCCATTTTACAGTAAGAATATGACTCAACTTTACACTAATCAGGCTAGAAATTCAATGCGATTGCACCTTGCTTATCTTTTACCAACAAATGAATGTTTTTGTATTGAAGAAATGTAAGAATATGTGTTTTGTTCACTTGTCAGCTAATATCTTTCATCAGGTTGTCAGTGAACCCATTCTTTCTATGGAAGCATGACAGATATGTTGATCAGCTTGTTCTTAGTTCTCTGCTAGTGATTTAATCTAACTTTGGTTAGTTAGTAATTTTAAACCAAAATCTGGCCTATTTTGCTCCATACAGTTAATAAAGTGGATGAATATTCACTCATTTATGAACTGACACTGTTTTGTGGACACTGCATTTTCACATTTGTACAACAGAATTCTAATCAACACTTGCATTTTGTAACTAATGTGCTGTATTCAATCTTCCTTGTGCCTTCCTTTTTGCACTGTATACAGGAAATGCTGAATAATGTGAAATATGTTATTTATTAAGGATATTAAGCCAACAATCACTTGCTTTCCCTTCTGATTTGACTACTTTTTGTGTAGGCAGTGCTGCCAGGCTATAAACTGTGAGATCAATCAAGAGTGTGAGAAAGAGAGACAACGGTGAGTGGTCCACACGATATACTCAATGTACCTTTCCAATCATATGATCCTACTATCCCCTGGGCCTTCCCCCACTGCCTAAACCACAGCAATGAAGAGGAAAGCACAAGACATAGATGAGAGAAGAGACTGAGAACTTTTCTTTAGAAAATGAAAAGGGGACAGGGATGTAAAAAATAATTTAAGTTACTCTCATAAGGGGCAGCAATGTGTAAAAACCTAGACATTTATCAGCAAGAGTGGACAGTAGGGTCAGAGTATACAAGCAGTCAGCTCAGCATCCTGTATAGCATAATTACTTAAGATGACTGACAAGCCAGTACCACTCATAAAAAAACTAAAAACAAAAAAATAATAATTTATTAACCAGTGACTGCAGAAGTAAAGGATGAGTTTAAAAACATGCTGTTAATGCCTCAGAAGACATCTCTTTGATTTTATTTCTTCTAGTTTAATCTGGCCAATGATTTAAACTTTTTTGTGTTGTGCATTACAAGAACTTTCCAACTTTCAAACACATGCAGAGTGAAGCTAATATTACTTACCAACCTATGAAAATGAGTTTAGATATGTTTAAGACCAAAATGTGGACATGTGTTAAGCCATCACAAAATTAAAGCTTTTCTCAAGGTTCATCAGAGTGTAGAGGGAATAACATAGCTTATGCCCAGCAACTGCATTTATGGCAGTCAATATATTTATGATATTTTACTTACCTGGTGGTGCAGGGGTAGCACTGCTGCCTCACTCCCTGCATGGAGTTGCATTGTCTCCCCATGTCTGTGTGGGTTTCCTCCCACTGTCAAAAGACTTGCAAGTTAGGTGGATTGGCAGCAATATATTAGCCCTAGTGTGTGGTTGGGGTTGTGTGTGTATGTGTGTGTGTTTGCCCTGTGCCATGTCCAGGGTTTGTTCCATCCTTGCACCCTATGCTAACTGGATAGGCCCCAGCACCACCATGACCCTTTTCAGGACTAAGCAGTTTAGACAAAGACTTACTGACCTTACTTACTAATGATTATTGTAAGACCAGAGCCAGCTTTTTTCATCCAAATCCATCTCTGAACACTGCCTGTAGCTGATCACTTTAGCCACAAAGTTGTAGTCTAACTAACCTTTGGGATGCCATCACTCTCCACTCACCTCACTCCACATCATGTCAAAGAAAGTATTCATAAGGTGCACTCCCTAACTCCTCAAAGACTAGCACAACAATCAACAAAATGTACTTTTCCATTTTACAAAAGTTCAAGTGTTACACGCAGATGGATTAGTACATTGGGTAAACAAAATTTATAGCTGATAACTGCATTTCTGGAATCAGCATTAATGTCTGTGACTGTCATGAATATAACCAAAGCATTAGGAGTAGAAGTGCTCTAAATCTGATTGACATCAGTGGGATATTCCTGTGACTGCACGTGAACAATTAGGCAGTGCACAACTTTCCAGTGTGTTATTTCCCATTTCACATACAATATGCTTGAAAGCTTCAGGGGAATATACTAGGTCAATTGTTATTTAATAAAGTAACATGATGGGTCTGCTTGATATCTTACCATATCAAGTTTTAGCTATTTATATATATATATATATATATATATATATATATATATTTGGTTGAATAGTTTACTGTCAAATAATGCAAAGAATACGTGACACGTGTTTCGCACTAATTCTGGGCTCATCAGGTGTACACACTCACTGCACCCCCTCTCAGGGAATCGAACCTCAGCCTCAGAGGCGAAGACTCTTTACGTTGCGCCACGTTGTGTGGTTCGTTTATTTGACAGCATGTAGATTGGGGTAATTACATTCATGGCATTCGTAGTCTGAATCAATCAATCTGATTGAATGGGTGGTTACCTACCAGGTAACGATTGTGGTTGGTCTGCAAGTCAGCAAACATCCGCCACGGTGCCCTCTTTCAGTTGCGAGAAGCAGATCATAGAATAATTGAATAGTTTACTATCAAATAATGCAAAGAGTACGTGACACGTGTTTCGCCCTAATTCTAGGCTCATCAGGGCACCGTGGCAAATGTTTGCCGACTTGCAGACCAACCACAAGCATTACCTGGTAGGTAACCACCCATACAATCACATTGTGATTCAGACTACGAAAGCCATGAATATATACATCTATACTAATAAAAGGCAAAGTCCTCACTAACTGACTGAATGACTGACTCACACACTCACTCACTCACTCATCACTAATTCTCCAACTTCCCATGTAGGTAGAAGGCTGAATTTGGCAGGCTCATTCCTTACAGCTTACTTACAAAAGTTAAGCAGGTTTCATTTCGAAATTCTACGCATAACGGTCATAACTGGAACCTACTTACATACATATATACGGCCATAGCCTGCAGCTCGGTCGCCGTGTGAGGCAGAGTTACGTCCCCCATCATCACGCCTCCCACGTAATTTAGTGCCTGCCCATATAAGGCCGTCCGTCAGCAGCAATCCAATAGACACGCTGCCGCTAAATATTTGCGGGTGAAGGACTGTGCTTATGCAAACGAAGATGAGATGGTCAGGGATAGAATAGTGTTTGGCACAAACTCAGCAAAAGTGCAAGAGAAACTTTTAAGTGCCGGGTCTGAGTTAACATTAAATAAAGCCGTGGACATCGCAAGATCGCACAAGATAGCACAAGCACAGCTGAGAACCTTCGATACATGTATTCCGAGTGGCTCACGTGAACTGACTGTGAACACAGTACACACAGAACAGTCAAGAGATCCAAAGAGCGCTGAACAAAAAACGCATTACACAATTGAGAAGGCATCAAAAGAATATGAAGCGAGTGACGCATTCAAGCAACGACGAATACGATATTTGCGAGATACAAGTTTAATGAGAAGATGCAGGGTATAAACGAGACTTTTGATCACTTTGTAACGGAATTAAAATTGCTGGTGAAGGACTGTGCTTATGCAAACGAATAGGAAAGCAAGGTGTAAAGCTTTAAATTAAGTTCATAGACATGCTGCTGCTGGCGTTTGTCATGCCTAAGACAAATACGATATTCGCGAGATACAAGTTTAATGAGAAGACGCAGGGTATAAATGAGACTTTTGATCACTTTGTAATGGAGTTAAAATTGCTGGTAAAGGACTGTGCCTATGCAAACAAAGATGAGATGGTCAGGGATAGACTAGTGTTTGGCACAAACTCAGCAAAAGTGCGAGAGAAACTTTTAAGTGCTGGGTCTGAGCTAACATTAAATAAAGCCGTGGACATCTCAAGATCGCACAAGATAGCACAAGCACAGCTGAGAACCTTCCATGAACTCCGAGCGGCTCACGTGAACTGACTGTGAACGCAGTACGCAGACAAAAAGCAAGAGCTCCAAAGAGCGCTGAACAAAAAACGCATTACACAATTGAGACGGCAGCAATAGAATATGAAGCGACTGACGCATACACGCATATTCATAAGTTCACCTACTGCGGAAACAAACCACACAGTGGAAAAAGCCAATGTCCAGCTAAAGGAAGACAGTATAAAAAATGTGGTAAATTGAAGTACTTCGCTAAAGTTTGGGGGACTGGGAAAGGTAAACCTGTGCATGCAGTGTGTGATGTCTCAGATAAAGAGGAAGACGAGCTGTTTATTGATGCAGTAAGTAAGGAACAACCCTCTGAAGCTGAACAAGCCTTTGTAGACATATCAATAGGAAAGCAAGGTGTAAAGCTTAAGTTTAAATT
>JANRMT010062813.1:112894463-112927136 GCA_026402145.1 Polypterus bichir lapradei | reverse complement strand
TATTTATATATATATATATATATATATATATATATATATATATATATTTGGTTGAATAGTTTACTGTCAAATAATGCAAAGAATACGTGACACGTGTTTCGCACTAATTCTGGGCTCATCAGGTGTACACACTCACTGCACCCTCTCTCAGGGAATCGAACCTCAGCCTCAGAGGCGAAGACTCTTTACGTTGCGCCACGGCGTGTGGTTCGTTTATTTGACAGCATGTAGATCGGGGTAATTACATTCATGGCATTCGTAGTCTGAATCAATCAATCTGATTGAATGGGTGGTTACCTACCAGGTAACGCTTGTGGTTGGTCTGCAAGTCAGCAAACATCCGCCACGGTGCCCTCTTTCAGTTGCGAGAAGCAGATCATAGAATAATTGAATAGTTTACTATCAAATAATGCAAAGAGTACGTGACACGTGTTTCGCCCTAATTCTAGGCTCATCAGGGCACCGTGGCAAATGTTTGCCGACTTGCAGACCAACCACAAGCATTACCTGGTAGGTAACCACCCATACAATCACATTGTGATTCAGACTACGAAAGCCATGAATATATACATCTATACTAATAAAAGGCAAAGTCCTCACTGACTGACTGAATGACTGACTCACACACTCACTCACTCACTCATCACTAATTCTCCAACTTCCCATGTAGGTAGAAGGCTGAATTTGGCAGGCTCATTCCTTACAGCTTACTTACAAAAGTTAAGCAGGTTTCATTTCTAAATTCTACGCGTAACGGTCATAACTGGAACCTACTTACATACATATATACGGCCATAGCCTGCAGCTCGGTCGCCGTGTGAGGCAGAGTTACGTCCCCCATCATCACGCCTCCCACGTAATTTAGTGCCTGCCCATATAAGGCCGTCCGTCAGCAGCAATCCAATAGACACGCTGCCGCTAAATATTTGCGGGTAAAGGACTGTGCTTATGCAAACGAAGATGAGATGGTCAGGGATAGAATAGTGTTTGGCACAAACTCAGCAAAAGTGCAAGAGAAACTTTTAAGTGGCGGGTCTGAGTTAACATTAAATAAAGCCGTGGACATTGCAAGATCGCACAAGATAGCACAAGCACAGCTGAGAACCTTCGATACATGTATTCCGAGCGGCTCACGTGAACTGACTGTGAACACAGTACGCAGAGAACAGTCAAGAGATCCAAAGAGCGCTGAACAAAAAACGCATTACACAATTGAGAAGGCATCAAAAGAATATGAAGCGAGTGACGCATTCAAGCAACGACGAATACGATATTTGCGAGATACAAGTTTAATGAGAAGACGCAGGGTATAAACGAGACTTTTGATCACTTTGTAACGGAATTAAAATTGCTGGTGAAGGACTGTGCTTATGCAAACGAATAGGAAAGCAAGGTGTAAAGCTTTAAATTAAGTTCATAGACACGCTGCTGCTGGCGTTTGTCATGCCTAAGACGAATACAATATTCGCGAGATACAAGTTTAATGAGAAGACGCAGGGTATAAATGAGACTTTTGATCACTTTGTAATGGAGTTAAAATTGCTGGTAAAGGACTGTGCTTATGCAAACGAAGATGAGATGGTCAGGGATAGACTAGTGTTTGGCACAAACTCAGCAAAAGTGCGAGAGAAACTTTTAAGTGCCGGGTCTGAGCTAACATTAAATAAAGCCATGGACATCTCAAGATCGCACAAGATAGCACAAGCACAGCTGAGAACCTTGCATGTACTCCGAGCGGCTCACGTGAACTGACTGTGAACGCAGTATGCAGACAAAAAGCAAGAGCTCCAAAGAGCGCTGAACAAAAAACGCATTACACAATTGAGACGGCAGCAATAGAATATGAAGCGACTGACGCATACACGCATATTCATAAGTTCACCTACTGCGGAAACAAACCACACAGTGGAAAAAGCCAATGTCCAGCTAAAGGAAGACAGTATAAAAAATGTGGTAAATTGAAGTACTTCGCTAAAGTTTGGGGGACTGGGAAAGGTAAACCTGTGCATGCAGTGTGTGATGTCTCAGATAAAGAGGAAGACGAGCTGTTTATTGATGCAGTAAGTAAGGAACAACCCTCTGAAGCTGAACAAGCCTTTGTAGACATATCAATAGGAAAGCAAGGTGTAAAGCTTAAGTTTAAATTATGTTCGCAGACACGCTGCCGCTAAATATTCGCAGGCAAATCCGCAACTTAATACCATGAATGCCTGTTAAACATCTTAGATTCATGAGTACCGATTTGGGTGGTGATCACTTCGATGAATGAAACCCGTTATCTTTACAACGGTTGACAACGAAGATGAGATGGTCAGGGATAGACTAGACAAACTCGGAATGTAACTTGAACACAACACATCCTCCAAATACGAACCTGATTGAAAGAAATAATGATAATCAAATCCTTAATGACAGCAACACTCATAACTGTCACAAAACAATTACATTGACAATCATGTTACATTATTTTTAAAATGTTTCCTTTTCTTTTTCATAACTTCTTTAACACACTACTTCTCTGCTGCGAAGCGTGGGTATTTTGCTAGTATATATATATATATATCTTAACTGGTAAAGATGTGAATACCAAATGATGGAAGTTTTAAATTTAATGTACTGTTTTACCAGCCTTTTTGGGGCGACCCAGTAACTTCCACATACCTGAGGATCATGAAACATGGACTTCATTTGCATACAAGGAGAAGAAAAAACTTATATCATTTAGGTCATAAATAAATTGTGAGGGGTCCTGCTGAGACTACTCTTTTAAAGTAGTCAGTTAGGACTCACAGTTAGGGCAGGGGTATGCAAACTTTTCCACTTAGAAACCATATATTATATGTATGACAGAACCACATAAGGCTCTGGCTATTAAAATTGACAAATACTAGCACACTGTGGGACAATATACACTTCTGATACTACTGGGAAAAATAATTACAAACAGACTTGAAGAAAGGACTTGGATACCAAACTGAACTCATGTAAATAAAAAAGTATACTCTGAGTCTAAACCAGGGGTGGGTAATCTTGATCCTAGAGGGCCACAGTGGCTGCAGGTTTTTGTTCCAACCCAATTTCTTACTGAAAAGTCAGTATTCCTATTGAAGCACTTACTGCTCAAGTGACTTTTTGATGCTTCATTTTAGTGATCTCGCTTGTTATGGTTCCCCACCCTTAATTGCTTATTACAGTCTTAAACAGCTGAATTCACTGTTTTCAATGGCTGCTTAATAACAATAAGAGACAAATGACAAAGGAGCCAGCAGTTCTATATCTAGCTTCTTTCCATTTAAATCTGTGTTGATTCATCATTGGTTTTATAAAACACTTAAGAGAAAAACTTGACAAACCGAAGAATATCCATTTTAGGCTTCAGATCATTTGAATGATATCCTTAGAAAGGAAAAAATCTACGCTACAAGAACCTAACATTGCAGACTATAAAATTAAATAAGGTCTAAAACTGGCAAGGATTGGTTTCAAATTAAGCAATTGGGTTGGAATGTAACCCGGTAGCCACTGTGGCCCTCCAGGACTGATATTGCCCACCCCTGGTTGAAACGATTATTGTGTTAGGAATTAGGAAAAATAATGTTACATAAAGAACACAATTTGTTTCACAGAAAATACAAATCAAACCTTTATGAAACCTATATGAATATAGGTTTTCTATATTTTCTATATAAATAGAAAAACAGTCTGAATGTGAAATGAAAAGCGCAGCTAAATGTAATAATCAACAGCATGAACCACTCACAATGTCTTTTAGATGAGATTAAATTAGATCATTGGTGAGCAATGTCAGTGCTAAAGGGCCACAGTGGCTGCAGGTTTACCAAATTACTTAATGAGAAGACAATTATTACTGATGAAGCATTTATTGCTCAAGCGACATTTTTCAGTTTCATTTTGTCTCACTTGTTAAAATTTCCCATCCTAAATTGCTTATTTTAGTCTTAAATCTTGAATTGCTCGTTATTAGCAATAAGATTGAAATAACAAGGGAACGGGCAATTCTCCACTTGTTTCCATTTTTATGCCTTTTATATATTCATCTTGAACTGTCTGGTTTAATAAAATATACAGACGGAGACTGAAGAGAAAAAGTGAAGGACTGAGAATTACTAATCCATTTTAGTCTTCAAATCATTTAGATAATGTCTCTGGAAAGGGATAAAAATGACCAGACATTGCATAGCTAAAACACAAATGAGCCATGAAATTAAATAATATCAGTTACTGGTAAAGACTGGTTTCTAATTAAGCAACTGGTCTGGAACATAACCCTGTAGTCACTGCAACCCTTTAGGACTGACACTACTCACCCCTGGATTAGACAGAGAGATATTCTCACAGGAATATGAGCATTAAAATTCTGAGGAAAAACACAAATGCATCCCAAAAATATTGTGGACAGTGAAGCTTATCACATCTCCCTGCTCTGGTGTCATTTCTGAGGTATAAATTCTTAGAAAAGATAAAAAATGGGTTATTGATACCGTAATTTTGACCTGCAGTGGAATTTGTTTTAGATTATGATTGAGAATATTCTTTCACAAACATGCGCAAGGCCCATGTAATCAGAATCCTCTAGATGTATTTTCTCAAGTGAGGAAACATATTATTCAGTTACTCGTAAAACTGGTCAAAAGTGGATATTTGATAAGTCTCCTTCAAAGCTTGATCACAGTGTCTGTTCCTTAGCTCAAGAACAGTGTCTGATGGTACTTTCTCAAAGCAGTAAAAGAATGTGAATGCAATAGACTGCATATTACTATTTTAGTAAAGTCACATAAGTAATAAGTGGACTGAGCATAGAAGTCACAGAGCAAGTACAGTGTGTCTGTTACCACAGCGCTGCATTTGAGCTCATTTAGAACTGTCAAGAGTGCTGAAATAAGCAAATAACACATCAGCTATTTCTCTATAGAACAATTGTTCTGGACTTTGAATGCTTTCATACTGGAATACAATTTATGAACATAAATATATTCTTCTTGGAGCTTTACCTTAAGCTCATTCAGATGATCCAAAAAGTCAGTCAGCCAGTCCAAACATATTTAGAAAGGTCATAATGTTGTTTCTTAGCTCCCACATATGGCAGAACATTTCACCCAGGTATTAGCCAAAGAACATTTGAGTGGTATAGCATGTTTTCAGTGGTGCCATTCCAAAAATACTTTAAGAAGCTGATTGACCTCTTGATGATTGAGCCCCCCTCCATAATACAGCTCCTCATTATTGATACTGGGCTGTTAGGATATTGCATTATATAGTACACGGTGCAGAGTATAAGCCAAGGGAAATTACACACTAGTGAGGCCTCACCTGGAGTACTGTGTGCAGTTTTAGTCTCCATATTGCGAGATGTAGCAGCACTAGAGGAAGTCCAGAGAAGAGCGACTAGACTAATTCTGGGTCTGCAACACATGAGCTACAAGTGCTTCAAGGAGTCTATCCTTTTTAAGTTTAAGCACACTAAGATTAAGAGATGACATGACTGGAGTGTTTAAAATCATTAAAGGAAATAGTACACTGGATTCCAGCTGCTGATTTAAATTAAGTTCTTAAACAAGAACAAGGGGACAAAGTTGTATCCCTTTTAAGAATAAAATCTGCCCAAATTTTAGAAAGTTTTTCTTCATACAGAAATCCATAAACACATGTAAATAAACAATAAAGTGCAAAACACAGTGTGACCTGGCTGATATACCTAACAACCAGCAACTTTACATATTCAAATAACTCTTATTATTTTCAAAATGTAAAATGCTGAAACTAATATGCTTGGCAGGATACCCAGAAAGTCCAAATAAACAAATACTATAGCAAGAAAAATAGTTTTCTAAAGGATCAGCAGTACACCTGGCATTGTTGTTTAGCTGGGCTACGACACAAAGATCATGAAAAATCTTTAACCACGATTCTAGGGCAAACCATATGCTAAACCACGAATGAAAATGAGTCATATCATGAGGTCTGACACTTTTATAACATAGCCATGCTGACGTTGTGCACAACATGCTGCTGCTACCACAAAATGGCAATGCTCATGGTTTTAATCCACAGAAAATACTGCTTATAATACATAAACACAAGTACAAAATGGCAAACCCAGAAGAATAATGAAACAAAACAAGAATAAATAAAAAAATAACATCAGAACAAGTGTAAAACATCAAAAAGGAAATACTTACACATTCATAACAAATAAGTCACAATTTAATGATTTGTTCTATACTATAGTATTAGAGATTTTTCAATTAGAATAGCTCAATAATATGTTACTCTTGATACAAAAGTTGCTCGTTCTGTTTTTTTTATTACAAATTATGGCCATTTTGATGCATCTGTTATGTAGAGGCACTGGGTGCACGGAAGGAAGCATTGGTGCATCACAGGGCCCACTCACGCACAAAACCTCACCTGCACATCTTAGGTAAAGTGGAAAGAAAACCCACACTGTCATGGGGTTAAGGTATAAACTCCCCACTGGAACAGTAACATTGAATTGAAATTCCTTTATCTAACCTGGCTGAGACATTTGGCAGTACAATGCCATGAGTGCAGTAGATGTATAAATAAACTCCTGCTCAAAGTTGAAAAACTACATTTTCTCCCAAAGTAATGAAAAAAAAAAATTATCTCCTCAATTTCTTCTAAACAATGACAACAGAAAAATATAAAGTAGAATCATTTTCTTTTGTCTCCTGCTTCTCCGATTTTCCTCCTGCGAAGAAATACCCCAGTATTTACACAAGTATCTCCTCTTGATTTTAAGCTGAGATCAAAGTTACACAATGAACTCCAAGTAGTGGTTTGACTTTTTTTTTTTTTTTTGTAATTTGTAGGATTCAATTTCCATTGAGTGCTCAGTAATATATGGTGAAATGTATGGGCAGATGTTTGTGGAAATAAATCACTTTGCTATGATTATAAAACTGCAGGTCTTGCTTCTTAATAATACTATTAGTTGCTTTAATTTACATTGCTGTTAGATAATATTCATTCTGTAAGAGCAGATGGGCTGTGTGACATAGTGGTTAAGACAACTGACCTCAAGCCCTGCGGGCGCCAACCTACCGCAGGACACACACACACACACCAAGCACAATTTAGAATCTCCAATCCACTTAACCTGCATGTCTTTGGACTGCGGGAGGAAACCAGAGCACCCAGAGGAAACCCATGCAGACACGGAGAGAACATGCAAACTCCACACAGGGAGGACCCGGGACATGAACCTGGATCTCCTGACTGCAAGGCAGCAGTGCTACCACTGCGCCACCGTGCTACCCCGTTACTGGAACATGCACCATTAAACATCCATTATTCAGATACATTATTGGCTAAGAATATACTGTATGGTTTGTCAATGGCTTTATTCTGTGAAAAATTGTACAGTGTATTGGTTTTCATGATAGTTTGAGTATTCCCTGCAATCACATTTATTTTGTACTTGTAGATATGTACTGTACATATCTTTAAATAGGATCATTATTTTAGTATCATCCACATCTTTTAGCACAGTCTTACGCCATAGGTAAATTATTCTGTGCCACCTTGATAACTCTAATGATATTCAGTTTACTGTACACTTCTTTCTTTGTTTTTCACAAGTGAGTTCCTGACCCATAGTTCTTTTTTTGTTCTTATTGTGCCTTTTTAACACAGCTGCATATGTTCTCTTTTCACAATTTTTAAAACCTCATTATCTTTGAAAGTCACCATCCTTGTAGTCAGTTTGCCTACAGTATTAATGATTAACTTGATTTGTACTTTGTTTTCTTTTTTAAAAAATGTGTCTCTTTTTACACATTGTTGGTTCACAAATTTATCTTTGCTTCATCTTGTTTTCCAAGACATAAGCTATTTTTACTCACCACACTTTCCTTTTATCCTGCCTAGGGTTATTTTCACTTTTAATTTTGTGCCATGCGCTGTACATAATCAGAAGGCAAAAGACTAAAAGCTGAAATCAACATCCATCCCACTATATCCTAACTACAGGGTCACAGGAGTCTGCTGGAGCCAATCCCAGCCACCACAGGGCGCAAGGCAGGAAGCAAACCCCAGAGGGACAATTTAGAATTGCCAATGCATCTAACCTGCATGCCTTTGGAAGGAAACCCACACAGACACGGGGAGAACATGCAAACTCCACGCAGGGAGGACCCAGGAAGCAAACCCAGGTCTCCTAAGTGCGAGGCAGCAGCGCTACCCACTGCGCCACCCTGAAATCAACATTAAAGAAAGAACTATTCTTGTAGATGTGGTGATGACACCAGAAGTTAAGAGCATTTAATAATAATAATCATCTTCTTCTTTCAGCTGCTCCCGTTAGGGCTCACCACAGCGGATCATCTTTTTCCACATCTTCTTGTCCCCTGCATCTTGCTCTGTTACACCCATCTCTCACCACATCCATAAACCTTCTCTTGGGCCTTCCTCTAATAATAATGAATAATTCTTTATATTCATATAACATGTTTCTCACTACTCAAAGTAAGTGGGGAGCCACTTCAACCACCACTAAAGCGAAACGATTTTTGTAGACGCATATATTTTGCCTGTGGTGTTTGTGGATTTCACTTTTACCAAACAACAAATCTTTTAATTCTTGCAGAAATGTCTCTTCATTGGAAAGCAGCAGACTCTGGACAAACCAGCATATTAATTCTGTTAGATCTTAGTGCAACATTTGACACTGTCAGACATGACTTTCACTGTCCAGAATGGAGAATGTGCTGGGTATCTCTGGCACTGCCCTCCAGTGGTTCAAGTCCTATCTGACTGATAGGCAAGAGTTTGTTAGTATTGGCAACAGCAGTTCCAGCTCAGCGCCAAACACACAAGCAGTTCCTCAGGGCTCTGTCCTCGGCCCTCTTCTCTTCTGTATTTATATGCTTCCCCTTGGCCATATTATTGATAGCTATGGACTGGGTTATCATTTTTATGCAGATGATACTCAACTCTATTTCAATGTCAAAAGTGCAACTTCATTAGAGTTTTCTCAGCTCACAACTTGCCTCAGTGAAATTAAAACCTGGATGGAGCAGAACTGAACTCCTGTAAATTGTTACTAAAGCACTAGTTAAGAAAATGAGCTCCTTTTCAGTCCATCTTGACGGTGAGCTCATCAGACCTTCTTCTGATGCAAGGAATCTTGGTGTCATTTTTGATTCCTCCCTTTTTTATTCTGCCCTAATAAACCACATTAAGAAACTTCCTTACTTTCACCTCCGTAACATATCCTGTGTTCGTTCATTCCTCTCCTTTTCTAATGCTGAGAAACTTGTCCGTAATTTTATCACATCCCGCATCGATTATTGTAACTCACTGCTAGCAGGTGCCCCTTCTAATCTTATATCACAGCTCCAGCTGATTTAAAACTCTGCTGCAAGAGTCCTTACAGCAACAGAGATGGGAGAAGATTCATACCTGGTGGCATGGATCGTGGACTATCTTACAGACAGACCTCAGTATATGCGTCTCAGGAACTGCAGGTCTGACATTGTGGTCAGCAACACAGGAGCTCCGCAGGGGACTGTACTTTCTCCAGTCCTGTTCAGCCTATATACATCAGACTTCCAATACAACTCGGAGTCCTGCCAAGGGCAAAAGTTCACTGATGACACTGCTATTGTAGGCTGCATCAGGAGTGGGCAGGAGGAGGAGTATAGGAACCTAATCAAGGACTTTGTTAAATGGTGCGACTCAAACCACCTACAACTGAACACCAGCAAAACCAAGGAGTTGGGGGTGGTGTGCAGAGGGTGCAGACCTATAAATATCTGGGAGTACAGCTGGATGATAAATTGGACTGGACTGCTAATACTGATGCTCTGCGCAAGAGAGGACAGAGCTGACTATACTTCCTTAGAAGGCTGGCATCTTTCAACATCTGCAATAAGATGCTGCAGATGTTCTATCAGACGGTTGTGGTGAGCACCCTCTTCTATGCAATGGTGTGCTGGGGAGGCAAGATAAAGAAGAGGGACACCTCACACCTGGACAAACTGTTGAGGAAGGCAGGCTCTATTGTAGGCACGGAGCTGGACATTTTGACATATGTGGCAGAGCGACGGGCACTGAGCAGGCTCCTGTCAATCATGGAGAATCCACTGCATCCACTGAACAGTGTCATCTCCAGACAGAGGAGCAGCTTCAGCGACAGACTGCTGTCACTGTCCTGCTCCACTGACAGACTGAGGAGATAATTTCTTCCCCACACTATGCGACTCTTCAATTCCACCCGGGGGGTAAACGTTAACATTATACAAAGTTATTGTCTGTTATACCTGCATTTTTACCACTCTTTAATTTAATTTAATATTGTTTTTTATCAGTATGCTGCTGCTGGAGTATGTGAATTTCCCCTTGGGATTGATAAAGTATCTATCTATCTATCTATCTATCTATCTATCTATCTATCTATCTATCTATCTATCTATCTATCTATCTATCTATCTATCTAACAGTAAGCACATCACACCCATCCTGCTTCACCTTCACTGACTCCCTGGTCTTACAGGATTGAATATAAAATTCTATTAATAACCTACAAAGCTTTAAATGGTCTTGCATCGGACTACATCATTGACCTTCTAAATCACTATGCTCCTGTTCGCCTACTAAGGTCCTCTGATTCTGGTAATCTTGTTGTGCCTCACACCAACCTGCACTCTGTGGGTGACAGGGCCTTCAGCTTCATAGCACCCAGACTTTGGAATGACATCCCAAAATTTATTAGATCAACTGACTCCATTCATCCTTTTAAAAAACAACTTAAAACTCATCTATTTAGGAAAGCTTTTAACTTAACTTAACATTCTGCCCTTTCTTTCAGTTTGCCTCTCTGTCCAGGTGCTCAGGATAATTTGTGTGTCTGTAATATCACAAATTAGGTTATTTGTTAAGTTTTTCTTTCAGTATTGAATTTAGTATTTTACTCTGGTTTATTGTTCTTTATTCTGTTTAGTGCTTTGTTATCTGTTTCATTGTTCTATTCAGGAAAACATATCCAATGTTACATATACCCTGCTGTTTTTTTTTTCTCTAAGACTCTGTGAAGCACCTTGAGCATGGGAAAGGCTCTATATAAATAAAATGTATTATTATTATTATTATTATTATTATTATTATTATTATTATTATTATTACTTTTCCCTGATGGCAACACGATGTAGACAATCTACAAGTCCTTGACGAAAACTTTAAATCCTTACATACTTCATCTACATACTTCCGACATATCACCTATGTCCATATATTTGATCTCTGTTTGCTGTTCCGTTATTTCACCTATAATTTCCGTTTATTTGTGCGAATGCAATCTGTACTCTCTTGTTGTTGACACTTTCGAATTTTAGTACTGTCATATTTTTGAACTTGCTCTGCATGTGTATTGCGCTAAGGTTTTTTGTGAATCTTTCGAATTCCACTGCTTTCATAATCTCTAACCTGCTCTGCATGTGTATGGCACCAACGTTTATGAACATCTTTATGAAGTTCTACTGTATCTTTTAATTTTTGTCTTTTATTTCTGACCCCGTTTGGACCTGCAAGGTTTTCAATTCCACTGGTTCCGGGCTGATTATTACTTTGCTTGTCTAGGTCACCATCTCATGGGAACATGTTTTCAATGGATGTCAGTATGATGTGACTTGACCGTGTCGCTGGAAGTGAAAGTGTCTCTGCCTCTCTGAAATGTCTCTCTGACTCTTCAGAAGATTAAGTCTCGTCGTTATATTATTTTTTAAAATAGAGAGATATAATTACTAATGAACATTCTTTAAAAAGGCCAAAAATAAAGATACAGATTGCAATACAGTAAAAGTGCTTAGTGAGGAATAACAAAAATTGCTATTAAGGAATTCTTTTGGGATAATAACACAAATAAGTGAAAGCATCAATTGCCAGCTGGCGTGTCACTCTCTTTTCTCTGCATTCTTCTGTGTATTTAATTGCTTCTCTACACCTCAGCATCATCTCCTGTTCGCAAGGACTTACATGGCTCTCTGCAAAGAATGTCAGTAGTACTTAACTTCCTAATTATCTTCTCACTTTAGTAAGGAATATTTATGGCAACAAATGCGTAACTCATGTTAATGTTTTTGTATTTATGTTTTTTATTTTGTAGAAAGCCTAACATTGTATTCAATGGGCTGTCTAATGGGAAGAGTCAAACAAACTACTCAGAGTAGATTTTACAATCTGGAGTCAGTGGGGTTTGGAAGTCAGGAGGTGAGGTGGCCTAAATATTAGTTATCAGTGTGTATTTATGATAAATATGAACAAGTCATTGTATGGCCAAGACATTACATTTTGTTCTAGTTTATTCTGCATGAAAAAAACAACTTGCAAGCAAACCTATATTTCCCTTTAAACCAGATACTTTAATATGAATTTGCCTCCTCGTCACTGTCAGGAACACTTTGATATTTGGATCTAGTACAACAACAACAAGAACATTTATTTATATAGCACATTTTCATACAAATGGTGTAGCTCAAAGTGCTTTGCAAGATGAAGAGAGAAACGTTTATATGAAACAAAAATAAGATTAGGCAATACTAAGTAACAAAGAATAACGTAACGTCAGATGGCCAGGAGGACAGAAAAAAACAAAAAAAACTCCATATGGACTGGAGAATAAAACTAAATATGCAGGGGATCTGAGGGCAAAAGGCCATCCAGCCACCACTGGGCATTCTACTTAACATAAATGATCTAAATCATTCCTCATGGTTTGCAGGCTTCACATGAAATAATTTGATGATGATGATCATGTGGACATAGTAGTAGTTGGATTATAAGAGACTTTCTCATGCTAGTCTGATATACAACAACAACAACAACATTTATTTATATAGCACATTTTCATACAAACAGTAGCTCAAAGTGCTTTACATAATAAAGAATAGAAAAATAAAAGACACAATAAGAAAACAAAATAAATCAACATTAATTAACATCGCATAAGAGTAAGGTCCAATGGCCAGGGTCATACAGTATCATTTGTATCTTCTTAATGTTTAGCAAACATAAAATAAATGATTGAACCTGGCAGAAATTAGAGGTGTCAGTAACAGTGTTATGATATGACATAGGGACTTTCAAAACTTGACGTTATACTATTTTGGAAAACTTAAGTGGATAGCACTGGTGAGCTTTTTTGGCCTGAATGTCTTCTGTTTGTCTAGGTTGTTCTAACGTTCTGTCTATAAGTTTGAAAGTAAAAGCTTCTGCGTTATTTCATCTCTGTAAGACTTCCATATGTGAGCAAGTTACATAGTGTCACAGGCTGCTGTGGGTGGAGCCCAGCCGGGACGCCTGAGGGGACCGGAGGAGGGCTGGTGCCTCCTCCCGACCACGAGGGGGCGACCGCCTTGGTTTTGTTGGTGGCCTCGGGTAAGGGGCTTGGAAGCCCAACCCTGTAGGGGCCCGTGGCCACCGCCAGGCGGCGCCCCGGTGCCTGAAGAACCCTGGAGCTCAGCACTTCCGCCACACCAGGAAGTGCTGGGGGGAAGAAGACAGGGGACACCCGGAGGGCTCCCGGACTTTTGGGGGATTGGTGCTGGAGGCACTGGGATGTGCACTAAGACTGTAAATATTGTAAATAGTTGGGGTGAAAATAAAAGTGTGCTGGGTGAACAAACGATGTCCGTCTGTCTGTGTCCGGGTCCCGTTCCACAATAGTTAGATACTTTTGTAAAGTCTCTTATATAACATTTTAGTGGGACGAAAATGTGGTTTATGTTGATGATACTGCACAGGGTGTATTTCTTTATCTTGGGTTTTGTTTTAAAAGATGCACTTCTGCATACCTTGGTTTTAACAAGCGGTAATTTGAGTTACTGATTCCTTTCTATCAGCTCAAACCAGTCTTGCCATTCTTCACTGACCTCTGCCATCAACAAGGCATTTTTGCCAAGAGAACTGCTGCTTACTGAATATTTTCAGACCATTCTCTGTAAACCCTAGAGATAGTTGTGGGTGAAAACCCCTGTAGATCAGCAACAACAACATTTATTTATATAGCACATTTTCATACAGATAATATAGCTCAAAGTGCTTTACATAATGAAGAAAAGAGAAATAAAGGACAAAGTAAGAATTAGAATAAGACAACACTAATTAAAATAGAAAAACAGTCAGGTCCGCTAGCCAGGGAGTACAGAAACAAAAAAAAAAAAAAAACTCCAGATGGCTGGAGAGAAAAAATTCAAATCTGCAGGGGTTCCAGGCCACAAACCACCCAGCCCCATCTGGGCATTCTACCTAACATAAATGAAACAGTCCACTTTGTATTTAGGGTTCTCATGGAAGGGTTTGATGATAATGGTCATGTTGACTTCTGGCTTTTAGTCCATCAATGTAGGAACATCACAGTGCTTTGATTAGTTGGGGGTGGAGGAGGTCGCCACCACAGAAAACCGGGAAAAGAAACAGAAGAGAGAGTAGGGGTTAGTATGGATTCTAGAGCCACCATGAATAGTTATTATAATGAATTGAATATACAGAGTATCAGGATTAAATGAAGGTGAAGTTATCAGAAAGCCATGTTAAAGTAATTTGTTTTCAGCAGTTTTTTAAAGTGCTCCACTGTATTAGCCTGGCGAATTCCTATTGGCAGGCTATTCCAGATTTTAGGTGCATAACAGCAGAAGGCCGCCTCACCACTTCTTTTAAGTTTTGCTCTTGGAATTCTAAGCAGACACTCATTTGAGGATCTAAGGTTACAATTTGGAACATAGAGTGTCAGACATTCCGAAATATAAGATGGGGCGAGATTATTTAAGGCTTTGTAAACCATAAGCAGTATTTTAAAGTCAATTCTGAATGACACAGGTAGCCAATGTAGTGACATCAAAACTGGAGAGATGTGCTCAGATTTTCTTTTCCTAGTTGGGATTCTAGCAGCTGCATTCTGCACTAGTTGCAAACTATGTCTTTTTTGGGTAGTCCTGAGAGGAGTGCGTTACAGTAAATCTAGACGACTGAAAACAAAAGCGTGAACTAATTTCTCAGCATCTTTTAATGATATAAGAGGCCTAACTTTTGCTATGTTTCTTAAGTGAAAAAATGCTGTCCTAGTGGTCTGATTAATATGCAATTTAAAATTCAGGTTACAATCAACAGTTACCCCTAAGGCCGGAGTTATACTTCACGTGACGCGACGCATGCTGCAGAGGACGCTCCTGCTACGCAAGCATTGTAGTGTTTATACTTGCGCGTGTACTTTACGTAAATCTGGAGGAATCCACCAGGTGGCAGTGCGAGATATTATCACGGTGAGAACATGTTCGGCTTCTCTGTGTTGTGAATTGCCTAAAACACCTATTAAATTCCGATAACACCTTACCGCAATATCTCTGAAAAGGATATTTATTGATTAAATCCATAAATCCAGGGATGTGTCCATTCCAGCAAGCATTGGGCATGACTGAGAAACAATCCCTGGACAAGGTCTCCGCTCATCGCAAGGTGAATACAAGCACTCGCATACACTAGCGTCATTTTAGCGGCACCAAATCCCCAAATCTGCATATCTTTGGAAGGAAACCGGAGCACAGTGTGGAATACAAGCAGGATATACCAGCAACATAACTCTCTGTGAGACAGCAGTGCTATCGCTCCGCCGCCGTGTCACCCCCATGTGTGTAATTATTCCCCCCATGTGTGTAATTATTAACACTATTCATTATTTAAACAAAATTATATGTAAAATGTAACATACACACTTTAATGCATTTAATCATGAAAGTGATATCAAGTACAAATCTAAAGATTCGAAATGTGCAGAGAGTTGAAATATCATACATTTAATTTTTCTGTGTGGTGATATATTGCTGCTTGCCACAGCTGTCAGGTCCAAGAAGCTCGCAGCGATTAAAAACTGGGATGACGTTTACAACCGTCTGCTTTAATGATAAAGTAAACTACGAGGTTAAAGTGGGCAATTTGAGATTAAAGCCGAAATTTCCACTTTAATCACAAAATACACGTTTTCACCGTGTCCTTTATTTTTTTCTCAGTGGCTCAAATACAGCGATATACGTTATGTTGCTGTTGTTAAGTTGCAAAAAAAAAAAAACACGGTACAAAGATGATATGTGAGACTTTTAAAATGCATCGTGTCATTATAATCGGGAATATGCGATGCTTGAATATAAAATCACCACGAATGCATCTGTATGTCAGCATTTTGCTTCATCACATCGAACCATTCACCAAACAGCAAAGCACGCACATCGATCCCCGTAGGATCTCCATAGAGGCTTTCTGTCACATGTAGATAGTAAACAGAGACTCTGACGTCACATTCCGACTTTTAGCACACTGCGCCCCCCGACTTTTTGCTGGTACTGCAACTCGCGCACGCGTCGCATTAATTTCTGAGGACCTGCTCAGTGGACGCATGAAATGAACGCTGGGGACGCGTGGCAGCCATGATGCGGGCGCGTACGCGTTCTGAGCGTGAAGTATAAATGAGCCCTTAGTTCTTTACCTCCGTCTTGACTTTTAATCCTAATGCATCAAGTTTATTTCTAATAATCTCATTATCTCCATTATTGCCAATCACTAAAATTTCTGTTTTCTCTTTATCTAGCTTGAGAAAATTACTATTCATCCAATTAGAAACACAAGTAAGACATTGTGTTAGTGAAATAACAGCATCTGGGTCATCAGGTGCAATTGATAAATACAGCTGTGTGTCATCAGCATAGCTATGGCAACTCACGTTGTGCCCCGAGATAATCTGACCTAACGGAAGCATGTAGATTGAGAAGAGCAGCGGACCAACCTACATAGAGCCTTGTGGAACACCATATAGAATATCATGTGTCTTTGAGTTATAACTACTGCAACTAACAAAGAATTTTCTCCCTGCCAGGTAGGATTCAAGCCAATTTAAGACACTGCCAGAGAGGCCCACCCATTGACTAAGGCGATTTCTAAGAATGTTGTGATCAATGGTGTCAAATGCGGCACTCAGATCGAAGAGGATGAGAACAGATACACGGCCTCTGTCTGCATTTACCCGGAAGTCATTTACTACTTTAACGAGTGCAGTTTCTGTGCTGTGATTTGTCCTGAAACCCGACTGAAATGTATCAAGAATAGCATGTTTATTTATTGAGCAGTTTCTTAGATACTCAGATCAGCTCCTTCTGGCATTCAAAGTCACTTAAATCACCTTTCTTCACTCTTCTGATGCTTGATTTGAACTTCAGTAGGTAGTCTTGACAATGTCTACATACCAAAATGCTTTGAGTTGCTGCTATGTGATTGGTTGATTAGATATTTGCGTTAACAAGCAGTTGAACATGTGTACCAAGTGGCTGGTGAGTGTATGTTGTCATACATTTCATACATTCTGTTCTCCCCAGTAAGCCAAATTCATTTCATTAAGAATTAGGGTCAATGTCAAAAACTACAATGAATAATATAACAGCCATAGTTTGTCATTTAATACAATTTGAGAACTACATACAGTATATTTTTAATTACATTTTATAATTCAATTAACCGTGAAACTCATTTTCATATGTACATTATAATACTAGGTTACACACTACATACTAGTTGAAAATTAATTTTTGATGTGGTTTGGAAATTCTTCCACACTTTCTCAGTTCATTCATGCCTGATAAGTACTCTGTGGTCTCACAGTGCTCCACCACACAAGGCTCAGATTTAATCTCAGAAGGAGCAATCTTTTTGTTAATCTTTAGTGGTCAGTCAGAGCTACATGGAGTGTCAGCTAGCTAAGTATACCAAAATATTCGTATTTCAAAGCAATATAGCTACAGTTTGACAGCTATTGGCTGAAATATTTGATTTGGCCAGGCTACGTTCCCAGCCAAAACAAAAATGTTCATACTTCATGAGCTGAACTAGCTGGTTCCTCTGCCAAGAAAGTTTTACACAATGATTAGGTTGTAGCTGCTATACAATATCTTTTCTAAATTATTTGACACTTTCTCTTCTGTAAAACACCTCCTTAGTTTTTCTATCTTAATTTTCTTTGAGTTGCAAATGTTGTATAGCCTGATCAAGATCCTCCGTATCTTTATCTTGCAAACCCAAAGGCCACATCCTTAGGTGATTTTTTGTTTTCCTGTTTCTCCTGAGCTATGGTGTAGCATCCTTCTTACTGTTACCTCTTAACTCTTGTTTTAACTCAGAGGTCATTCTGTTTCCCTCAGCAAACTGTAGCAACACAGAAAGTACCATCATTCTCACATAACGATGTAAACATTAAAATCAACTGCTCTTGTGTTATTTCCAGTTCAAATTTTATCATTCTCCTCTACTAGTTTGGCTCATTCTCCAATTGAAACTATTGTCCATTCTTTACATTTCCTTCCTGGAGGAAGGTTTATTCCTGCTCACTTGTTTTACCTCCTTGAATACTTCCTTATATGTGCAAATGCTACTTTTTTACTACCATCACCTGTTACCCCAAAGTGTTTTGTTTGCCATATGTTGTTCCAATTTCAAATTTATTCATTTCTTCAGCAATTACTTTTTTTTCTTCTCTGCTGATCTTGTGCCTCGTTTTGTTTCTACTAGTTCTGCCTAAAAGCAGACACAGAAAGATTTTCAATGAGGAAGAGTGAAGAGATAGATGTGGTCAAAAACGTACCAAGTTTGTACTGGGAATTCAAAATATTGATTGTCACAGTTCAAAGCACTAATTGAAAACCAAGGTTCAAAGACAAAAGCAGATATCACAAAGCCATAGATTCAAGCAAAAGACATATTTACTTGGATTGCTCACATTATCCTAATGTCAAGAATTTTGGTTGTAATTGTCACAGCAATTAATAATTCTAACAACTTGACATTGAGGTAAAGCTCAAAATTATTTTACACTTCTCAGGAACAATTTTGAAAAGCAAAATACTCTAAGTGTTTGAAAAAAAGATTCCTCAGGGTGAAAAAAATGATACATTTGGACTTTAAATTTTTAACCAAAAACCCACATAAACCAAAACCCAATTATAACACTACTATTTTCTGTCCACCCATGCTCCTCTTGGCTCTGTTTTTCCACCCTTACATCATCTTCTAAACCTTCACCTAATCTCAGAGGCAGACATCCTGCAGTAAATAAAGTGCAAAACACTTCCCTGAATCAGCTTGGGTTTGTAATCAAAACATTTTGAGCCTAAGTTGAAATGGGTATTCTGTGGTGCTTAATTTGTAAGGGGTCAGAGAGATGCTCCAGTATACTAAAATATGATAATTACAAATTTGTGTCATTTGTGGTTTATTTCCTGTTTCTTGTTTCACAACCAAGTTAATATACAGGTATATGCCAGGCACTGCACAAAGCTGTCACGACTTCTCTGAATTATTTATGTCAGAGAATGAAACTCCTTTGTATGTTAATTTTTGTCTAATCAATATGTACTGGGATAAATCCCCTACATATGCCATTGGCCTCACAGAGACATTTTTGCAAGGCTTGTTTAGAAAAAGACTCAAGGTCTGGGAGTCCAATATTTTGACTTCTGACATCATGCATGACTGCATCAAATGTTCCAAGGATAACATCAATCTGTTGAACTCAGACTGAAAGACATTTCGGCAGCTTTCTTAGGTGCATTCGCATGAAGCACCTACTACAATAGCCATGTCTCTCTGTCTGTCAGTATGAAACAACTTGACCCCCCAGGGAACCAATTGTGTTTAACACTAGAATTGCCAGAGCCTACGAAAAAACTCATAGATCCGTCCCACCTTAAATCGCTTTGCACCTCTCCATCAACGTCTTTTGTCCTGTAAATGTGTCGATAAGCAGCAAGCAGCCTACTATAACATTCCCCCCCACCCCGCACAGTTTTCTCAGCTCAAGTCTGTTTACCTGTGTGTCAGTTGCTTAGAGTTGTTTAGATTGAAAAGTCAAGCAAAATGACACCTTTTATAAATACTATGGCAGGGCTTGTTTCCTGCCTTGCTCCCTGTGTTGGCTGGGATTGGCTCCAGCAGACCCCCGTGACCCTGTAGTTAGGCTATAGAAGTGTATAATGTGTGAAGCCTGAATTCCAAATATCAAAGAAACACTTTCACAAAAGGTACAAATATAACAGAACAAGTGCGCTTCTATTCAAGAATATAACTGCAGAAAAAGAACCTGCGTTAGGGTGCGACTTTGACACACATTTGCTACGACCGCTTTGGTGGCACAACGGTATCAACTGTTGACTGGTAATCAAACCTTCACGGGTTCGACCCTGGACGAGTCCATTTAGAGAAGTGAGCTGCTCTTATTCTTACTATTTTAGAATAAAAACATACATTTGATTCCAGTCTGTAACAGCCGGTGTAAATTTATGATACTTGTAAAGGTTAGCTTTTTTTTTTTTATTCAGTTTTATTCTCTTAGTCACATTTATTATCCCACCCCACCCCCCTCACATTTCACACTGCTGTTTTCACATAGACTCGCTATAACAGAGGTGAACTCAGATGATGACGACAGTTCTACATCGGCGTAAGAATGCATGTCGCACTTTTTCCATCGCTGTACTTTGTATATGTACATGGGAAGCTCTGCACTCTACTTATGACTTAAGTAGCAAGTAAGTAAATAAATAAAGGTAAATAGGTAAATAACATTCGATCTGGCTCTTACATACAAAGTACAGTGACAGTAGCTTCCACCTTCAGCTATAGACTCTTCAGTACGCGAGCGACTCTCCACGCTAGTGAAGCGTTTTAAGGTGGGATGGATCTACGAGTTTTTTCGTAGGCTCTGGTAATTCTAGTGTTAAACAGTGCATGCTTATTCTTCAAGGACATTTGTTGAGAAAGTTCAAATTTTGTTGAGATATCTCAAAAAGATCTTGCTGTATAAAGTCTTGAAATTTCAAAATCTCCCAATTGTTACATTTTCAAACTTGTCTATCTGTATCCTGCATTCTGTTTTTTTTCTGGATTTCTTGCTTTTAGTGACCCTTTTGCTCTGTTTTTTGACTCCACCTCTTGGAATTTGTGTTGATATTTGTATTTGCATTGTATTGCTTTGGATTGCCTGTTTTGAAGGCTTTGTCATATTTGTTTTTGTGCCCTTTGGAGCTTCTTGTTAATCAGATTATTTTTTGCATAATAAATATTCTTATTTAGAAAGATCCTACATTTCTCATTGTGTGAATAGCTGGGTTTTTTACAAGTGGATATTCTGAGCAATTATTGGGACTTCTAAATGGACAGTACTGCCATGATCTGACAATAGTTTTTCATTCTTTATAGCCATTCCTTTGCATTTAAAAATCACCAAGGGATCATTTGGGGTTTTGAAGGCCAAGTTAGTGATCACATTTTTCTATGACTCCATTTTGTTTGTAGTGTTGGTTTTCTTTGGTCTGGTTGCCAAACTGTTGTTAGGTAAGGTTAACCGGAAGTATGCCATGCACAACACTTCCAGGTCTAAATTATTAAAGTCAACATTTTATACTTTTTGGTCATCCCATCTGGCATTTATTGATTAGTCTTACCTGATATTGTGGCTACAAATTCACTTTTAAACTACAGTTTTGTCTTACACTTTGGTTACTTGGTTACTTTGGTTACACTTTTACTGGCTTCAGATCCTCCTTGAATTGTTTATTTCACTTGGTTTAATTTTTTTGTCTTGTTTGAAAGATTTATTCAACTCCCTAATATCACTCTTGGTACTTTTGTGACTTTGACTCTTGACCTGAATATTAAAATATCACAGCTGTCACATTGTGCAGTCAGTACAAAAAGCAGGTTTCATATAAAAAACTAGGTCTCAGAATTTTAAGGAGGCCTAGAAAGCACAAAGTAAGCTTGGTCTCCAAATGTTATTATTTGCTGCACTCAGTAGGTAAAACCTGCCCAGTTATTGTGTCATCCCAGACAGCCAGCACCACTACACACAGGTGATGGCCTACTCAGAGCTAAAATGGGGCCTGTTTTTTAAAAGTTCAAAATGGATTTTAAATGTTCCAAGAAAATAACAATAAAAGAATTTGGCTAAAAATTATCCCAGAGCAAACACCTCCCAGGTTAAAAATCCAATAATCATAAAAACATCACACAAAAGCAAAATATCTGTAATCTAGAAAAACAGTATTGAAAATAGAGGTTCACTTTCCAAATGTCAATGAACCAGTAAACGACCTGCTCCCCATCTTCAAATGTATAGGCTAAGGGCAATCATTCTATAGCAACATCAGGGTGGTCTTGCCTCCTGGGTGTTAGGAATGGGTGTCCCAAAGCATGTAAGTCTCAAAATCTCTTCTAAAAACGGCTACTAGAGAGGGATTTACCACCAAACCTTGGTTAGATATAAAGGCAGACACTGGATCTTTCTAAAATAAAAGACTGATTTAAAAAAAAATGCTCTGTAACAAATGAAACCTCCTAAAGCACATAAGGCAGAAGGATTTGCCTGTAACAAAGGCAATCCAATAGCAAATGAAGTTCCAATACAGTAATCCAATGACATAGTCCAAAACCAGAGCAGAAGGTCAAAAATCCAGAAAATCACAAAAAGCATATAGCACAGCAGAAGACAAACAAAGTCACCAATGCTAGAGTGCATTCTCAATTAACCACAAGGTACTGTAAGTTATCCTAAACTTTTATAGAGGTGAGGTCAGTACCTAGCAATGATGGGCAGGTGCCCCTGCCTCTTGGGGGAACCACCCACAAAACACATGAAATTCAACACAGCCATACATACAAAGACAAAATCAAAAGCAAAGAATAATGCATATAAATAAACAAAAATATTAACACAAATCAATAATGAACAAAGGTGACACAATAAAGGCAGTTGAACCCCAGTCAAGATGGGGATTTTGTCTGAGACATAATACTGGATTTATTTCCACAAAGTAGAAAGTATATAAAAGAACAACAAAAAATATATAGGAACTAAATAATATACAGACCAATATGACCAAAATATATTTAATTTATGAAAACATTTACAAAATAATACATTAAAAAGAGTTAAAAAGATTTGCCTACAAGGGGGAAAGCAAAATTTAACTAAATGAATCCACAATCCAAAGATTTAAAAAAAACGAAGAGATCAAAACCAAAAAACTTAGAAACACAGGATTGCAAAGATAGTACTGTATTTTTTGTCTTTCTTGTTCATTTTTGATTCCTTTGTATATGTTCATAGTGTTGGTCATTTAGTTGTTATATACCTATATATCATCTTTTATGCATCATGTGTTTTGCAGGTGATCCCCAAGGACAGTGGGGCCACCTGCCCGTCACAGTCAATGGACTCCCTGCAGAACTTTAAAGGCTGAAGAAAATCCACAGTCTCTGGCAGATGATTATGGTAGTAATTACTTCCTTTGTTTATTGCTCTTGTAATTATAGAGAACTGATAAATTTTTGTGACATTTTTCCCTGCCTGTTGTCCACTCTTGGTTTTGTGTATTGGGAGTGTGTTTGCTTTTATGATTGCCTATTCTGAATGTATTGCCTACTATGCCCTTTTAATTTTTTCTCCTCTGTGTTTTTTTTGCCACAGAGCATTTTTTGTATAACTACATTTTTTTGTTTGTTTATATTGGATTTTTGTTGCTCTTTTTTGTGACTAGCTTGGGTATGATTGTTTCCCCCCTCTAGTGGGCATTTTAAATAATTACTGGGACTTTAGTGCTTTCGAACTATTGACTTTTTAACAGATAAGAACTGAGTAAGACCAGTAGTGAATTAACTCAGCAAAGTACTGAAGCTTGTCAGCCCAATACAATATTTGAGGGCAGTTATTTAGCTGCAGTATTATTGGGCCCTGTCCCCTAAGGTGCATTTTACATTTTACTTGACAAAGAACAAAATATATTATTAAATATACAACTAATATAAGATAATAACTTAAGAAAGTAAATAAATAAGACAAACCTCATTAAGAAATAATTCAACATGAACAAAAAGAAAATAAAATATACAGTAATCCCTCGCTATATCGCGCTTCGACTTTCGCGGCTTCACTCTATCGCGGATTTTATATGAAAGCATAACTAAATATATAACGCGGAATTTTCGCTGCTTTGCGGGTTCTGCGGACAATGTGTCTTTTTACTTCCTGTACATGCTTCCTCAGTTGGTTTGCCCAGTTGATTTCATACAAGGGACGCTATTGGCGGATGGCTGAGAAGCTAACCAATCAGAGCACGCAGTTAAGTTCTCCTGACTGAGAAGCTAACCAATCAGAGCACGCAGTTGAGTTCCTGCGTGCTGAATGCAGTGTTAACCAGGAAGTCTCGTCTCGCTCATTCAGCATCAACGTGTTTCGCTGTGTAAAGAGTTGTGCTCTTTAGTGTTTATCTTTGTGCATAGTCAAGCCCTTCATTATGGCTCCAAAACAATCTGCTACTGCTTCAGGGGCCGTGCCCAAGCGCAAGAAGAAGATGTTAACGATTGCCGAAAAGGTAAACGTTTTGGATTTGTTGAAGGCTACGATTCTTTTTATTTAAAAAGTAGGAAAGGAATATAAGATCTACGGCTGCAGTGTCCTTTTAACCAGGGTGCAAAATGAGTTGTAAGTGGATATAGTAAGGCAGTAGTCTGGATGGAATCTGCTTTAGGGATTTGGATTGAAGACTGCCAGAAGAAGAACAACGGCAGTGCTACACAATCGCCTGAAGTGGCTCCTTTACAAGGGCTGTAACGCTCTCCTTTGTTGTGCAGTAAAATTAAACTCATTGTTATCGGACAAGTCATCGTGTCATTGTTGGTGAGTAACCATAATTAATTTTCTTCTTACAGTGCTTAGTACATGTACGTACGTTTAGTGTCACTGTACACACATTTACTGTATACTATTTTCCTTGCATTGTACGTATTTATTGCTGGTGACCTGTCTATCGTAATGGCTGTAACATATGTGATATCGGAGACACTCAATATCTTTAAAATAATATTTAGGTTTTACTGTATATAAACAGTGTGTTTATATACATAATTTCAATGAATCTTACCTAATATCTAAGAGAATACAAAGGGATTATGCTGTATAACTCTGCGGGGAATATTTATAAACAGTGCGGGAGAGTTTATAAGGGCTTAAAATATATAAAAATAACCATACAAACATATGGTTTCTACTTCGCGGATTTTCACCTATCGCGGAGGGGTCTGGAACGCAACCCCCGCGATCGAGGAGGGATTACTGTATTCAAAAGCATAAATCATTATTGTGAACTACAAATCCCAAAAGCACATAACACCCAAAAATACTTCTTAAATTGCCCACTCTGGCAGTGATTGGAAGGTGGCCCCGCCTCTCGGGGAAACACCCACAAAACACATGGGACATAACCAAGGCATTGATGCATGCATAAAATGAAAAACAAAGAATACAAATAAATATAAGGAATATTCATGCAAAGAAAAGGGACAAAATGAACAAAAAGGGCATAAAACAAAGAGGAGGATCCCTGGCTGAAACATGACAATCATTAAGGAATATACAAAGAACAATAAAATAGTCAAACAAAAGAAAGGACACTAAAGCCAGAAATTAAACCCTGGCAATACTATGACATGTGGCACTGTCTTTAAAATAGAGGTATGGCAATGACATCATGCATTGGATATGGTCGGGTGTTGCCAACTACAATCCTCTTCTGGCCATCTCAAAGCTTAATATAAAATGGTAATGCGGAGATGTCTCAAATATGACAATAATTAGACTCAGCATGTTCCAAAAGTTTAAAATTACAGAATTATTCTCCAGACTTGATGTGATCACCTATTCCCCTCTTTAAATGCAATCATGTTTTATTTGAGTAGCATAGAAAAGGTTATACCAAATGGATTACTGTTCGCAGATATTATGTTGCTTGTTTAACTGGCTAGTCTCTAAACATTTTGATCCTATCTTAAAATACTGATCTGGCCTGTCGACAACACCACGCTTCTTCTTTCTTCAACATACATAGAAATTTCCCTTTGTTTCATATTAACATAAACTCTCTATACTCCTTTATGTCCACTTTCTCCATCCTGTGTTGTTTTCTTTCACACTCTTACTCAAGATTAATATTTGATCAACACTTCTGTATCTGGGTTAAGCAAATAAATGAATGACTAATTTACTTACAGACTCATCGGTATCATGGCTGACTTTTTAAGCAAATAAATGAATGACGCCTTTACTTACTGACTTGTCTGTATAATGGCTAACTTTTACAGTGAGCTTCATATTCATTTTGCAACTCAGCTGTGCTTCATATGACGGGGAATTACTATGAAATACTCATTTAGGACAACCTTTCAAAACTTTCTTAACTGACTGTTAGCTGAGGTTGTCAGATTCTTTAGTAGTCTGATTAAACATTTTGAATTAAATAGATAAGTCTGTCCAATTCTTTATAATGTAAGATAACTGTGTTTTAGGACTCAGCTTTTATTAAAAAAAAAAAGAAGCATTCGGTGTTAAAGCTAAAACGAAAAGCAGCCTAATATTATTAAGTGACTCATTAGTTCTGTTCACCTTGTTCTTATTATTCAGGTATGTCAGAGGGGAAATATAAAGAGGAAGTTCTTCAGGAAAATTTCTTTGTCCTGTTTCCAAAATGTCCATTACAAGCTATCATGACTGGGAAAAGCCCATTGAGGTGCTATAAAAGCAGGTGTGCTGAAATGACATTTTGACGAAGTCACAACTGACAGAGAGAAGGCACATAAAAGATGGCTAAAGCTGCAGTCCTCGTGGCCTCATTTTTGTTTGTGGCTTTGACTATGTTTTGTGAAGAAGCCACAGCAGGTAAGTGACTGCAAGCAACATTTTTTCTAAAGATTAAATTGTACTTTGCTGATTGTTTTTAAAGAGAATTTCATTGATGTTCATCTGAGAGTCTCTTTTTACTTCAATTTTCTGTAAACCCTCTCATTTGGCCAGCATGATAGAAGTATTTGCCTTTCAAAACTGTTAATCCTAAATAGCTGAATAACAGAAATAAGGCAGGATCACGCAATGAATTGAAAGTTGTTTTTGTGCCTGTACTTGCTGTGTTTGCTTTGAATGAGAATGTGTGGCACAGTTTAACTATTATTCTCTCTTTTTATAAAAGATTATGAAGGCTGTTGTGTCTCCTATTCCAAATACCAGCTGCCTTTCATACGAATTAAGGGCTACTCCATTCAGACACCCAACGATTATTGTGATATTCCTGCAGTTGTGTAAGTGTTGGTTTCCTTGAATTAGGCAAATTAATTTTATTGTTGATACTAAAAGTTCTATGGCATAACAAAAATACATGTACTGTTAGTTAAAATGTGTTTTTTAATAATATAATATAACCTATAATAAAATGTGTGTGTAAATGGTTAAAAGGTATTGTAGCATACAATATTTAAAGTCATGTGATACACACTTCCAAATACTTTGAGCTGCATTATTTTGTAACTTTTCAAATAATCCTTTCTGACTAAGCTTGAATTGTTTATTTTGTTCAGGTTCCACACAATAAAGGGCAGACACATTTGTGCCAACCCCAAAGACACATGGGTGGAGATTCGAATTCAGCAACTCATGTAATTACCTTTTATTTGTGTTTTTACCTACAAATGATCTATCATTTATAACTTTATACAGGCTAAAACACCAGCATAGTTTATGTATGACATAGCTATAACTGATAAAAATAACTTCTTTGTCTGCTTTTCTTTTCTTAGACCATTGTATTATACAGCAAAACATTAAACAGTTCTGACAAATAATAGTAAATATAATTGAATTATTATGATTTGTTGGCAAAGCATTTCCTATAGAACAGTGGTTCCCAAGATCAGCCCTTGGGACCCCCTGTAGCTGCAGGTCTTTGATCCCACCAGATTCACAATAAGTGATAATAATAGATCTCATTTAGATAGCTGATCTTTTTTTTCACTTCCCTTGTTCTGCATTCTGAATAGTATAACAGTGTGATTTTTATAGTATAAGACATTTAGAAATATTTCTCTTTTTTGCTATAGCTTTAAATGCTTAACTCATTTTTGTAGTTTTCCTATTATTTTTCCCTTACTCGTTGTAGTCTACTATGTACCCTTCTTTGTATCCTAACAGTGATAAAAACAAGTAAAGCAGACACCCGAGAAGAACACTAAACGATGAAAGGCTGCAACTGCTTCAGTCAGCACCACTAGCTAGTCAATAATAGAAAGACAGAAGGGAAATCAGGATGAGCATAAATAAAAAGTAAAAAAAAATACATTATTCACATAAAACCGCTTAATTTTTATTAAAATATATTAACACAGTTACTTTTGTAATTTCTTCGTTGACCCCAAAACAAAGAAACTGGGAAATAACAGCTCACTTAATTAGGCTAGGAGTCCAATTAAAAACAGAAGTTGGTTGGAACAAAAATCTGAAGCCCCAGGGGGTCCCCAGGACCATGTTTGGGAACCACAGCTATAGAACAAAAGGCATATTAGGCATTTCTAACCTGAAATTATTTAAAATCAGTATTGAATACTTGCATACATGATGTATGTACTTACTTGACATTTAAACTTTTTCCACTTTTAAGCCACCTACGTTACAAGTCCCAAAGCTTCATGTAATTTGGTCATTTCTGCTGCATAAAACACACTGTTTATGTCATGATACACATCTAAAATATTTTTTAATATGTTTGCAAATGTCAGAATGTTACAGCTAACTAAAAACTGTGAGCATCAATCATTTGTCTCAAAATATAGTTTAATGTTGGATTATGTTTCCCTTAATAGTAACACTAACTTGAAATGACAGATGATAGTTTAGTCACCTAATGAGAGTGTCACTCGTCCACAGAATGGCTGCTTTGTTCGACTCTAGTAGCAGTGTACAGTAGTAGTTGCTCTAGATTTAATGCACTAATACAATATCTTGAAGTTCTCATTATTCCTATACCATAGCAAAATGTATAAATGGCAATAAAATACTGCATGGTTACATGAGGAGTATGATGTATAAAGAAGCTATGAACCATCTATCATATTCTTAATTGCTTATCCAGTTTGTGGTTTCATAATTACGGTGCATTTGATTATTTAATGGTAAATCACAAGATGCATGTTAAACTCAAATCTGGCCTTTTGTTTGCATACACTAATATTGATACTTTTTTTTTGTTTCTTTTATTTTTAGGAACAAAGTGAAGAAAATGGCTTAGAAGCAAATATCAAACTATGTCTCAACAGACTTGAGATGAAACTAAGAGTGCAGCTTTTATCATATACAGTATTTTAAAATAAGCATTCTGTGTTTTAAGCAGAAGAAAAACATTATTTCATTATTGAAATCAAAATGTATTGTTTCTTTAAAAAACATGTAAAAGGCCTATTGACAATTAATGAACTGCCACTGAATGTGAAAGCACATACGTATATTTTAAAAATAAAAAAATTGGGTTACAGGTGCCAGGGTGTTACTCACAAAGGAAGGTGCTTTGTTCTACTGTGCAGAATCTGCATCTATGAAACAGTTTATACAAATGTGTGTAGCGTACTTAGTAATCTTGAAACTCCACCTCAAAACAACACCTGAAAATTAGAGTACAAAGCTTACTTTAGCTGTTACGTTTGAGGTCAATAAGCTCAAAATGAATTGGGGGGCTTTGTGATGGGCTGGTATCCTGTGCTGTGTTGCTTGGGTAAGCTTAGCTACCCTGTGACCCTTTACTGGACAAAGAGGATGAAACTTTATGTCTTCTTTTAAGAGTTTTTTAAGAGTTTCACCGCCCATGTTTCTGGCTTGATTGATGTTAATGTTTACTTAACTTGATTAAAAAACAAATAAAGTTATTTTTATTCTTTATTTATTGCATTGACTGTTTTTTCCAAATTGTTTTTGTGGAAAGTGATTTACAACCTGAGAACACAAAAAAAAAGAAATTGAAAAGTATCTTCCCGTATTACATCAGTCATTCCAACCTTACTTTATATAAACCGTTTACACCACTATGACCTGAAACTTTTAAAAGCAAAAATAAATCTGTTACAAAGCAGGAGATAATAATAATAATAATAATAGTACAGCAATGTTTACTTCATATAGGATGTAAAGTACATACCACAAACAAAACAAGAATACCCAAGAAAGCCAGAAAAAAAAGATATATAAAAATTGATTTTTAGTCACCTTTTTAAGCTTGCGACATTAGAAGTTTTATATACTCTTCATGGCACTTCAGTGTAGGTGCCTGCTTATAGAAAAAGCATTTTAAACCTTTTATTTACATTTATAGAAATCAAAAATTACAAAGCATATTCCCTTTACTTAATTGACAGAAGCTTGTAAACACATATTGAATTATTTAGAGTAGGCAGTTTGTTTATACATATTGCATTTTCTTTAATATTTATGTAATAAATGCATTCTACTGTATACTGAATTTGACTCAGCACACTTGATGAGGTTCCTTGCACTTAATGACACAGTTAACTTTACTGGGTCCCAAAGAGTTCACCTGCTGTCAGGCTTTGTTTTATATAGCACCTTTCACAAAGCACTTCATACCTTGCACGTTGATTGTAGAATGTATAGAAACCACTGAAATAAAGAGAACTTAAATACCAGCTGCATATGCACTCAGGTCAGAAAAGGACAGAATTATGCAACAGATATCATGGAGTAACATAAAAAGGGCAACAGCACAATAGTATCATCTTCTGTCCTTATTTAATAAAAAGACTCATTTTGTTTAAAAGAGTGGGCACTGCAATATTCCAGTAACAATATTCCAGTAACTTCACATGTCTGAAGCAAATAATCATTTCTCAAATGTATGCTGAGTTTAATTTTATGAAAAATGTAAGCTTTATGTTGAACCTTCTGTAATTTCATTTTTTCCTAATATCTAGCCAGGATCACTTTCAACTTTCTGCCCAGTATTGTCTGGATAGGCCCCAGTCACCCCATGACCATGAATTAAGCTGGTTGGAGACTGTTAATTTTTGTTAGTTAATATTTAACACAACCCACACTCCTCACCACAATATTGCATCAAGTGAAAATGCTAAAGAAAACATAACCAGTTAAAAACCAAGAACTGATGGAAACACTTGATAGAGAGCTCTAGGTTTTGATTATCTCAGTATAATATCACCTGAAGACATCATTGTGGTTTGAAAACCTCATGGTGAGGCATAAGTTATGTAAACTTTTGCATGTTTGCACAATAAAGGGTCCATTTGAACAAATAGCCTAGAATTACACCAGTCAGCAGAAAATGTTTTAATAATCTAGTTTTCTATCTGTATATTTCACAAAATAATCTTATTTTTCTATTTCAATGTTGACATAAATTTTGAGAACTTTTTATAGCATTTGTGGAGCAGTTGTAATTGCAACTTTAAATGAAGTTACCCTGAACTGAAAAGAGGGGTCATTTTTAAATTGGTGAAGGGGTCATTTTAAAATTTAAACCAGCCTCTGCTTTGAAAATGTTCAATTTTTGTTTAGATGACTTAATTTAATAAAACAATACTTTCAATGCAATAAAATACTTTCAATGCAATGCAATAAAATTCTCCTTTTGGTTTCTTGCTCCATTGAGTGCCCTTTTTGTTCTTTAAAGAGACATTGAAGTAAACAGGGATGTCCGGGTTGGCAGCCTAGCATTTATTCTGTGGAGTTGTCATTCCTTGCCCTAGCAGACAAGTATCTAATTTGTACCAAATACTTATTCAGTCCTCTCAAAATGTTGGCAGCACCTCTGTTATCCCTAAGTTCCCAATTTTGATGACTGTCTCCAAGTACCTTCTGAGTAAATTAGTGTTTCCAGTTTCTCAACTTTATTGTCATTTCCCATTCTTTTCATTTCCGCTTGTGTCCTCAACTATACAATTCACTATTTAGCTAAAAGGATTCTGCTGAGTCAACTTTGTGTGTACATTTTTGAGAATCCTGACGATTTAGCCATCTGTGCTTAACATTAAAGAAGTTCACTTCCCTCAGGCTGTCAGAGTAGGACATTTCCTTCAGGATGTGATTGATTGCTCTTTTCTTTACAGCCTCTAGTGCCCTTTTATCCAGAATTACATACCACCCCGAAAACAAAGTATTACTCATGTGTTGTAGTGTTGGAGCATAATGTTTCTTTTATTTTTATTGCTTGGAGTCTGATGATACTCCACCACTACATGCAGCGTAATCATTTTTGGAATTTGGTTTTCTTTAATGACTTAGCATTCCATCTACAGTTTATAATTGATACTATAGTTATCAGTAGGTATTTGTCTATACCAACTTGTCATGTCAGATGTTAGTAATATCTACAGGTTCTATGGCATAAACAATTTGGTTCCTTTTGTCTGTTCCAGTTTCTCTAGAAGCCATTAAATAAATATAGAGTCTAAGTGTTGTAAGAGACATCCCTGAGATGAAGGGACGGGGAAAGGAAGCTTTTATAGGACACTGCAAAGAGACACTGGACACTTTAATTCTCTGCCTGACTTGGAAGTGCTGACAAGTCACGTGGACAGAAGAACAGAAGCACTTCCATGTCAAGGACTATTTAAAGGACTGCTGAAAACCCAGCAGGTGAGCCAGAGTTGGGAGGAGTAGGACAGAGCTTGCTGGGAGGTGTGGAGGAGAGATTTGTGTTTATTATTATTATTATTATTATTATTATTATTATTATTATTATTATTATTATTATTATTATT
>JANRMT010062813.1:112840435-112894453 GCA_026402145.1 Polypterus bichir lapradei | reverse complement strand
TTATTATTATTATTATTATTATTATTATTATTATTATTATTATTATTGGTGAATTTCCAGTTTATTGTGGTGGAGGTGCTTGAGGGCACTATTACAGTTATGCTTTTAACCTGTGTCCAGAGCATCTATCTGTTGGGTTTAAAGGGGCAACAGTGACCCCTAGCATCTTACAGTGGGTTTAAAGGCTGCTCCCTTTGGACAAACACTTAACTAGCAAAGGAAAAAGTATGAGGAAGGGTGGTAAAAGAAAAATTGTGGTTGTGCTTTGAGAACTGTGAGTATTAGGCAGGCAAATGGGTGGGCCATCCCATCAGTCAGACAGGCACATGAACCTGCATTATGGAGGCAGCTAAGATGTGATTAGCTTTGTATATCTTGATGGCTTCCTTCTTATGCATCATCTGGTTAATACGTCATTATATCTGTAATTGTTTGGGTGTTCTGGTGGTTGTGGTTCCAGTTTTTGAAATATAATTAGCAGTGTACTTTTCATGTTTGTATGATATTCATGCAATATAGTTATCTGTTTGTTTGGCTGATTTGTGATATTGTTCCCCTCTCTTTGATATTGAACATGCCTATAATTTGCTAAGGCATTTTGATAACGGTATAGGTTTTGTAAGTGTCGTGGGACCTGGACGGACATCCCAAAGCTTGATTACTTTTTTGGACAGAATGCTACGATAAAATAAACTGGAAGGACAGGCTCTCTGACCAGATGGAAACAAGAATCCTTACACAACTTGGAGACCAATATGTTGGAAGGACCAGGAGAGACAACAGCATCTGGGTACTGTATCCACCAAAATGCTAGAGGGCTGTGTCCCTGGGATTTGGGTCCTTTTCGGATACCTACAGAGCATCATGAGAGTCGGAGTTGTAGAATATAGCTCTGTTGGGTTCCATGGGTGCCACCAAAGGGTGTTTCAGGGGGATATGGACCCTAATATGTGGGACTTTCGTCTGACCCAGAAGTGCTGCTGACAAACCATGTCCTAGCCCCAGAAGTACTCCTGGGTCAAAGATACAAGGAGCCACTTCACATTCACCAGACAGTCAGAGCTGGGAGGTGGTGGACAAGTCTTGATGGGAGGAATGTGAAGCAAGATGATTTTGTTTCTGTTCTGTTTATACTTTGGTTGTCTTAATCTGTGTGTCACAATAACATTTCTTAATAAAAAGGGACTATATTTGAACCTGTGACTGGTTTGGTTGTGATTGTGTCTGGGGTTTGGGGCGCAGCGGCTTCCCCTACTGGTTACAGTTTTTAGGATCACTATAATTATGTGTATATAGTGCAGAGAAATTCTTACTTTCATGTACTACTGGACATGCAACACATCACCTGTGATGACAGATATGGCCAGAGTTACATGTTCTTTACTTGACTACAGTGCTCACGGCACTTTTGAGAAAGTGAATGCAAAGTTTCTAACATTAGATACGGTTAGTTGTAAGTCAGGAGAAAAAAATAAGCAATAAAAATAAGGGAAAATCAAATCTAAATTGTGTAATAAAAGCCAGAGCAGAAAACTAAAGATCTTTTCAGTTTCTTTTAAAAGATTAATATACAACAAGTAAAGAAGAAGCAGGGAAAAAATTACATGACATGTAATGGAGCTTTTTTAAGTGCATGCGATAATTATTTCCATGTTAAAAACTTTGAAATATTCCAATAAAGATTTATATTTTTTATATAATTGCTCTTCAACTTTTAAACTTTTTTTTGCTTTTGCTATCAATTATTATGTAGTTAAGGATGTTAGGTAAGGTAGACAGGAAACTCTATCTGACCTAGTTGACACACATATAAAAAGAAGCCTATAGCTGCAAATTTTATTTCTCTGTATTACACAGAGACTTCTCAGATAATTTGGACTGGACAGAAAACACAGAAGGTACCTACTGTGCAATGGCATCATATAGCCTTTTAGGAATAGCTATGATACTACTGTTCACTATACATTTTTCTGTTGAACTGAGTATTGCAAGTAAGTATTTAAAAATAATTGTTTTAGCTAAGTTAATATATAGAACTAGTATGGATCTTAAAGTTTTTTCTATGGCATAACATTTCTGTTTTGGTTATCGTGGTATCTTTTTTTTGGGAAAGGGGTAAGGGGGAATAGTAGAAAGCATTGCATATCATATTTGTTTTAAACAATAGGGAACAGGAACCATTGGAAGAGTGTCCAACAAAAGAATATGATGTCTTAATCCAATTAATCATTTCATTAAAACTATTTATTCACTTCAGACAATTTATTCATATAAAACATACTTGCTTTCACCCTATACCACTAAAGCAATGAGCAAGTCACTTGCTGTGCTCCAACTCTAAAACCAAAAGAATTGGAACCAATTGAATCATAAATGTTGTAAGTCTCCTTGGATAAAGATGTCAGCCAAATAAGTAAATGTACAATGTGTTTGCATAATTTCTAGTGAGTTTAAGAAACAGAAAGAAGTTGAGAAAAAGACACAGGCTGACAGAAAACAAAATCATGAGTTAGTGTACAACTAAATTGTTAGATATGTTATCAAAAAATCAAAAACTAAAGATCATTCAAAATGCTTGAATAAAGTGTATGAGTGTTTTTTTTTCTAAGACATCCATGACAAAATGGAAAAAGAAACAATCATCTCCGTACTTCCTCTTAGCTTATTTCTAATTAAGCAGATTGTGACCCAGGGGAAACCTGGTCTGATTTATAATTAAGCACAACTTTACTGTTGCAGAAATTTCTATTAACTGCATGTTTCTTACACACATATTCTATTAAACCATATCTAACAGTCACACAAATGTATAAACAAAGGTTCAATAGCCAAATCAGTCTAAATTTAACCTTCCCCTATTTCTTCTTCATACGATAAACTAGAGAGAACTCATTTGTCCTCAGGGGAAATTTGGCTTTTCACAGAAGCTCTTTAAATAAATAAATACATGATTAGGTAAATAATTAAACAAATAAATAAATATACACACACACTGGATGACTATAAAGGAAAGTAATTAAAAAGAAAGAAACATTCCAACTTGGTTGTCACAGTCACAGTGAAGCATCATGCAGGCGTATTGCTGTTGGTATGAAGGGACACCAATAGAAATACTACGAGTAAGTGTTTATGTGTATGATTGTGGATGTATTTTATAGGTGGCAACTGGAATATTTTAACAAAGCTAACAATAAGTTGAATTCATGTAACAATTATCTGCTGCAATGAAAATGAAATTTAACCATATACAGTATCCATTTTCTTCTAATTTAGTTATTTTGGGTACCAAAACTCTTTAACCTTTCTTTTTTTCCTTTGTTGCTTTTGTTTGTGTTCATAAGCAGTGTGCATCAGGAATTAACTCTGAAGAGAGAAATTTATTGGTAATTTCTTACATAATAATGGAAAAGAGGAAAAATATATCATCTTTTCTTTTATCTAGCAGCACCTTTGCAAATGAGCTTTCACCCCATCAAACTTCCCTACTCAAAAGAGTACCAGCAGAGGGCAGACATTTATATCAGATGTGGAGGTCAGGATTTACTACAAAACATGGAGTTCTCATTTAGGGTTGGCCTTATAAACTGTTAGGTCTTTCAGACCATACTATCTAAAGATGGAACTTGGTTGCTGTGCAAAGCCTCTTTTGCCTTTTAAAAAGAGAGATACCCAAGAGCCAGTGGTGCAGCTAACTCAATAGTTCACATGTGTTAGGACCACCCAATTTAAAATACTATAGACACAATTTACAGTAGTTTAACATTTTAAATAAGTATTTTTGCATTTTTGTGTCATACTACCTTTGCATGCAGGGGTGAGACTGTTCCTCTTCAGTATTTTGGCATTCAATAACGAAACCTATAGGTTATATTCCATATTCTTCTTTACATTTATCATATATTCATGCGACTGATCGGAATTAACCCATCATGGGATGGATGGTTTGAACTTTTGAATAAGTATTTCCAGCTATGAAACGTTTGTTTACTGTTCCTCAATGACATCTAAGACCTAACATTTATTACATGAGGACAGACCTCGGATAAACACTACACACAAGATGTATTCTCAGTACTTATCTCATAGACATCCATATACAGTGGGAATGTGTGGGATTTGGCAAATATAAAATCAACTGTGTGATGCCTTATTACATTTATGTTACAATCAATCAGTTTTTTTAGTTTGTCTAAGGTCTCCACCATTTTCTGCCCACTTAAAAGTCAGACCACGTTCATCAAATGAATCTTCCAGAGAGAAAACTGTTTAGATGGTTTATGCGCCCCCATCAGTGGAGAGTGTAGAGTCCAAGAGGTAAGACAAGGAATACTTTGAGGGTCCTTCAAATTAGTGGTGGTGTGATGACTATTGGTGGATGGACCTCTTGGGAAACTTTTTGAAGGCAGAGTGGATTTATGTATCTTAAGAGAGGAGACAACAAGATTTGCAGCATCAGAGAGTCCTACACACGTACTCTTGGTTGCTGCTCATCCATGTAAAAAAATCCCAATAAAAAGATGAGCAGCTGTGATATACATATATTTGACCACCAGGTGGAGCTCATGTAACAACTAGATGTGACACTTTCTCTCAGGCCAGGCATATTGATTCAGTTATTTTAAACATAGAACAGTATCCAATTACCTCCTGGACTTTTCATTATTTTTTTGTTTGGGGTATTTGAAAGACTGAAATCATGTATTGGTACAAATACCAGGCAAAAAGTCGTCCACCATGTTGTATGGATTTTTTTTTACAACTGTCTTAGGTACAAGCTGAAATGAGAGTCTTTAACTGTTCTTGTGGACCTTCCTGAGCTGTGATGGACTCTTAGGGTTTCTGGTTTCTTTTCTTGGTTGTGTTCTGATGCTTGCACTTCTGGATTCTTCCTGCGAGGACAGAGAACAGCCACTGAGGTATACAGAGTTCTCAGTTCCTTTTTACTATTGTCCTAAGTACTTCCAGAAAAGTTAGCGCAAGTACCCACAGTGATTTTTGACAGGACATAATGAGCTGTAGTCTTCCTCATACTTCCTGCTCACACCTCTCACTTAGCTCGTTTCTCATGTACGTCCACTTCTTTTGAAGAGCTTGCACAGGTGATGCTCACATCCATCTTTGTTTAAAATCTAGCTTGGTGAGAAGGATGACTTAGCTCTAAGAAGCTTGACTTTGCGCTCCATTGCCAGGTCTTTCTTCAGGAGAGAATTTCAATATCTTTGTTCCTGAGAAGGTTCTCACTTAGCCAAATTGAAAATCTATGAATGCTTCGTGTCACTTTGTTCTTTGAGTTTGTGAATATCTTTTAGGATTTGCTGTCAGTGAGATTTTGTATGGAAAATCAAATGGTTCCAAAGGTGCCATTACAGCCATGCTACACATAAAACATTGTTCCTGCAGCAGGTTTTTTTTTCTTTTTTTGGTGCAGTGGTTATGGTGGCTGCCTTACAGCTTCACCAAAATGACTTTTAAAGATAGCCTTTGTTTCTCTTTTAAATGTTTTGAGCAAGAGAAAGTGACATATAAGTAATATGTAATATTATCATCTGTAACTGCAATAGTACTATCTATTATTTATTAATCTGAAGACCTTCATGGTAGGTTAATTTGAAAACTTATGTGACCTTCCATGAGTGTAAAAAGAAAGATTAGCACACCACCCAGTGTTGATTTCTTTGTCTAAACTTCGATAAGCAGATTCTGTTAGTGTATAGATGAATATAAAATATATCACATTTCAGAGTCTAGTGTCATTATGCCAGGTTACTAATTTACTAAATGCTTTGTTTTCCCTAAAGATTGATGGTGCTGTCCTATTTCCAATATGCTCTGCTGAGGTCTGGCATTTCTCAGAACCAATAGGATAACAGTTGGTGCTAAATTATAATAAATTAACTTTATGATAGTTACTATTACATTTTATATTCATCAATATTTATTAAGACAGGTGGGTTAAATAAAATGACAAAATGGGACTCCAAAGCCAAAATAAAATGCTGGAATAACTGGCAGTTCAGTAAGCACTGTTGTGGTGTTTGAATCCATTAGTTGTCATCAATGTGGAGTTTGTACATACTCCCTCTGTCTGTGTGCCGTTTTCTCCAGGTACTGTGGTGTGACACCCACACCCTCAAGATGTGCATATTCAGCTATTTGGTGACTTTAAACTGGCATGTGCATGAATGTTCCTCGTAAAGGCCGCTTTCTGCCCTTTACACAATTCTGCTGGGATCAGCGCCAGCCCCTGCATCTTTTACTTAAAGTGGATCAAATTGTCTGGCACTTGCAAATGTTTACATTTCTGTACACCTAAACATGTCACATATGATCATTTCTGTCTTTTTAATCATCTACTATATTTTTAATAAAAATATTTTTTTTCTAGGCAATCGTGACTGTTGCATTTCATATGCTAAAACCTCAATTCCATGCTATCGTTTGAAAGGTTACACAATCCAGACCAACAAAGACTCCTGCAACATTGATGCAATTATGTAAGTTCTGCTGCATGTTGTACATTTTACTTATAAGACTGGATATCTTTAAACCATAACCACTGAAAAGGAAGCAGATTCTGGTTGTTAAGCAAAAACAAAAATTCACCAAGCACAAACAAATACCATTAGGTGGCTTCAATTCTGAAATAATCATGTGGGATTTGAAATATTTTATTACATTTGGAAACACTTTGTGTACTTTAACAACAATTTCAAAAATGGCCAGTTTTGACTCAATTTTCCTTTTTTGTCTGATCTTCATAAATTTAGGCAAAGCAACTGCCTCATGGATAGCTCTGCTAGGGTGTAGGTCCATTGACTTTTAGTAACTTGTTGACATTGTGTGTCCAGTTACAGTTAGTAACTACAAGCCTGCTGTGTGTTAGATGTCTATCTTGGAGCGGACCTTGGCTTTACCATAGCACCAGATACTGTATTGGACTTTTCTTTTTAACGAATAACCTGATGTGACTCCTCCTATAGCTCAGTATGGAGAATGTATATAGACATTCTTCTTGTCCTGAAGTTTAAATCCCTCATATCTAGGTTATTGTCTTCCAACATACTTGTCCTTGCCTACATTTATTTTTGATATGGCCATGCTGAGTGTCCTGCTGCTTTGCAGTAATAAGATTGTGGGTTTGCTTCCCGGGTCGTCCATGTGTGGAGAGCACTTTGAGTAGTGAGAAAAGCAATATATAAATGTAAAGAATTATTATTATTATTATTATTATTATTATTATTATTATTATAAGGTCCTCAGTCTTCAACTCCTTCTGGGAGATTCTTCATCACTCCTTATAGGTATTATGGCTTCAATGGTCCAACCTGATAAAACTGCAGCACCAAGAGACCATCCTTATGTGACACCAAAACAGCTTCAACTGATTCTACTCTGAGGAATGTAAACTCCTCCCATAAGGGCAGCCAGAGAATGACTAAAACAGCCATTCTTTTTATGTAGTATTGTTGAAGTGAACTGAATAATTAGATTAAAAAATGGGTAAATGGATGGATGGAAACTTTGACTGTGCAGGCTTTGCACAGATACTGTAAAAGAACTTGAAAAGCTTTTTCCTTTTGCAGCCTGATATTGTAATCAGCAATGCATAGAACATTGAGCCTGTTGAACTAGTAGTTGGTTTGCAGAGGAAGATTTGTCACTCAGTTTTCCATAGCAATTGCCATTACAAGGTAGAAGGGAAATAGCATCTGTTTCAGCAAATATTGACCACAAGACAAGCAGTAACCCAGAATGGAATGGTATTTCATGACATGACACACTGTAGCGCCCACATTAGACTGATTTCAAGTTACTTAATGTAAAACTTAATGTGTTTACCTTTTGGGGTGTTGGAAGGAACCAGAGTGCCCAGAAAGATCCCACATAAACCCCTCTGAGAACCTGAAAGATCACTGTACCATATCTGTTTTTGTGGGAAATATTCATTTTTTTGCCCATATGTATTTTCACTGAAAATTCTTATCTTTCATTGCAGTTTCCACACAATTAAGAACATACGCATCTGTGCAAATCCTTCTGATAAATGGGTGATAAGCAGAATTTCTTGCCTTAAGTAAGTCCATCTTTCAAATACTTCCATCCTGTTGACAGAGTTAAATTCATGAATGGTATGTTATTTAATGTATGCCATTTCCCATTCTAGTGAACCTACACTAACATTCAAATTTCAGGGTTTTAGCTAAACGCAATATTTGTGAAACAATTATATAAAAACTGATCAAAACGTTTTGAGCCTGACTTATTAAAAGAACCACAACTAAAACCAAATAAGTTTAATTTTTCAACATTGTGTAATCCCCATGAGCACTAATATACTTGTTAAAACATTCATGCAGCTTTTCTGCAGCACTAAAAATGTTTTGTCTTGTTTGTTCTTCTGTTACCTACTGTCTAGATCATGGCCATAGCATCTTCCACAGAGGTACCCCTTAAGATTGGGAAATAGATGGTAGCGTTGTTAAACAAAATTGAATCACTGTTGATTTAATTTGGCTTTTTTGACACTGATCGAAACAAAAAGACTCTTTAATGTCAAAGTGAAAACAGATCTCTGTAAAGAGATCTAAATTATTTACAAATACGAACCCCTTTATGACACATCTGAACCATCACTGGTGCAGCCAATAGGTTTTAGAAGTCACAGGATTAGCTCAATGGAGATCATCTGTCTGTAGTCTAAATGCACCTTACCTCAAAGGTCCAGCTTGAGGTGAGTCAGTGCCACTACAGTAGTTTTAGCTTTATGCTTGAGTGACAAAGAGAAAGCCGTCATTAAAAAAAACAAAAAAACATGACAATTCTGCTAGAGTTTGCAAGAAGGCCCATGAGAGACTTTGTAGTCAGCTGGAAGGCGGTTATAGGGTCTGATGACACCACAATTGAGCTTTTTGGCTTTCAGACATTAACACCATGTTTGGTGTTAGCCAAATACTGCACATTATCATAAGAACATTATTATCATCATGAAGAATGATGGTGAAAGCATTATGCTGAGTGGATGCATCTCTGCAGCAGGCCTTGGAGGGCTTGTAAGGATGGAGGGTAAAATGAATTCTGCAAAATATAGGAACATCCTGGAGAGAAACTTGATGTAGTCTCTAAGAATCTTGCACCTTGGGAAGATTTGTTTAATGACAACAACCCCAAGCAGAAAGCCAAAGTTACACAGGAATGGTTTAAATACAACAACGTTAATGTTCTAGAGTGGTCAAATGAGAGTCCAAATTATAAACCAGTTGTGGAATTGAAAAGGGCTGCTTATTCAGCCTTTTTTCTCTAAGCAATTTCACAAAAAAGAATGGTGAAAAAATTGCAGTGTCTAGATGTGCAAAGCTGATAGAGAGAAACCTGTGCACACAGAGTTAAAGTTGTCACAGCTGGTAGTGGTGGTGCACTGCTGTTAAGGGGGTAAACACATATATGATCAATTATTTTGCATTTTATTTAGAATTAATTTAAACTACTTTGCTGAGATATGTTTTAACTTTGACACTAAATAATCTTTTTATGCTGATCAACATCAAAAAAGTCAAATTAAATCCATTGTGGTTCAATGTTATATAATTATAAAATATGAAAACTTTGAAGGATGAATGCTTTTTATGGCCTTCTGATGCATCTATTCAATTTGGATCACACACTCATGACATAGACAATTGTGCACATGATATGGTCAGCATTGGCCTTGGACTTTGAATGTCTTAAGTGTTGGAGAACTGCTATATTTCTGCTGTTTCAATTGTGGTTTGGATACTGGGCTATATTGATGTATGCAGGCCTTATTTCAATAGCTTGAGATTTTATTTAGAACTTTGAATGCAGTGATGCTTCATGCCACATTCTGAACTCCCAATGTGTGAAGACTATGGCCTCATAACTAATCCCTATAGCGTCTACATGTCTGCAGTGCCATGCACTGCCACTCTACGGTATTATGATTTACCCCATGATTTTTGTCTGCCATCAATTTCAAAGACTAGCTAGAGCTTAAGTCATTTTCAAGAGACACCCCACCACAACAGAATTCTGCAGAGTGTCTTTGACTGTAGAATTTGGCTCATGCTGTCTAGATGAGAATCAGTCTCTGAAGACATGCAGTAATGTTCACCAGCACTAGAAATGCAATGATAGCAAGATACTCAGTTCTTTGGTTTTCAATATCCATGCTGAATTGGTTCTGAAACAAGAAATACACAAAAACCCAAAAATGCAAGAAACATATAATTAGTACTAATCTTTGGCCACTTAGAAAATGAGCACTATGGAATAATCTTATCAGGTTTGGGCTCAAAACATTTTAATCACCCCTCACAGTTATGTGAGTGAAAAAATAAGAATATAAAATAATAATAAAATAATAACCATGTGTGCTTCATTTTACAGGGAAAAAGCTATGAAGTTGACTTAAAAGTCAAACATGTTCTATTCGGTCATGAAGACAATGCTGTAAGGAAATAACAGTATGGATTCAGAAGGCTTCCTTGGGCTCTTTCCTGCTGCTTTACTTGCACCATGCTCTGTTATTGGAGCACTTCCAAAAACTCAGCTGCAGTCATCATTGTCATCTTTGTTCTGGTTAGAAAAATAGATCTTCAGTTCATTTTATCTTTACATATATACTTATTTCAAATTAGATTAAATAATACAGTATATCATGATTTTTGTTTCCACTTCAGTTCATTTTATCTTTGCATATACTGTATATTTATCTCAAACTTCTGAAAAATGAAAAACCGAAAGTGGTTGAACATTTAAAGTTAGATTTACTTAAAGGTCTTGATAAAACTCTATGTCTTATTAAGCATTATTTTTACCATATTTGGATACCTCTGAATTATTAAAAAAAAAATTGAAGAAATATTTCACTTTGTCCCTGCCTTCTATTGCATATATCGTTTGTGTCCCCTTGAGGGCGCTAAAGATCTTCATTTCTTTTGTCAACAAAGCCCAGACAATGGAGGCCCAAGGCAGAGGCACATTTTTAAACTTTCTTTTACACATATTCTCTGTTACACTTTGTGAGCAGATGTCAGTTTTTTCTTCACAAAACTAATGTATTTTTATTAAGTCTGAAACTTATTTCATTTGAGACCCTAGATATGTCAGCAAAGTGAACCGCTACACATGCATAGACTGCAAACAAATTATCATTAAAACAGATAAATCATGGCAAAGCAGTTTGCGAAATGTAAAGAAGAAACAAGTGATAGTTTAAGAGTAAAGAAAGCCAGGCAAGGAATCTGGAGACCCCGCTAATCCATGAACCCCTCCCATCTTTGCACCTATTTATTAGTTTCAAGGTCATACAATTCTGATCACTATAATGCATATACACTTTTGCAACCAATGTTGGCTGTGTAAATGCACCATAATATGAGAAGTGCTTTGTATAAAAATATAGGTGTTTGAGTTCCATGCAAAAATAACCTTGCCCTATCCACAATTATAAATGATCAGGAAAACAATTTCTAAAATGCATGCCCTTAAAAGGAATATTAAAATGAACATTTCTTTGACTTTAAATGATGAGACTTATTTCTCATTCATAAAGTAATAAAATCAAACTCTTTAGAAACAATAGACATACAGTATAAAAATGATTCACTAATACTCCAGGGCCCTTTCAGGTTAAAGGTAGTACAAAAAAAATGATGGCTAGACAATGTATTTGAGATAACACAAGTCAGTATACTTTAAGTCTTTTGTGTCCTGCAATGAATTCTAGTTGAAATTATAAAGAACTGTGGAGGGTTAATGAGTTCATAAGTGGCACCAAAGGGGCACAAGACAGGATAAAGGATGTTAACATGCCCCCAAACCATTAATTTAAATAAAAATATTGTAATAAAAACCTGGGCAAGTATAGGCTGAAATTGGCCTGATCTATAAAATATATGCTAACAAAAATCTCTTTTCAGTTTATTTGTGTATAGCACTTTTAATTGAGTACAGGCTCAGAGCGCTATAAAAAATTCACAAATAAAATATAATTATCACTTTACATATACTAATTCCATAATGCATACACATAAATAAACAGATTAACATAAATTAAACCTAAAAATATTTGTCCTAACATTATAGCTGAACTGTTTGAGGTGACAATGAAGGAGAGGAAACCAAAAATCTCCAGTCAGCAGCAACACAGGAGACAACAAATCTCTGGGGGGCCATGATGAGTTACAACAGACAAAGTCAGACACAGTCCTGGAGACCTCAGCCAACTGGCCGCCACCTGATCCTGGGCATACTACAGTATAAGGCTGTTCTGGACCCACTAATATAATGACAGAATCTTTCCATTATTTGACTCAAAGGCTTCTAATGTCTCAGATGTCTTTCCCAAGGGCAGGAAAAGAGCTTTGAATTGAGCAGTGGAAACAAGTGTCACCGCAGGACACCAAGAAGACAAACAGAACAGAAAGAACACTTCACAATTATTGTAGTGCTTACATTTTCTATAAATGAATAGCAAATACCAATACAGTAAGCACAGCTAATCAGCAGTTGTAATAAGGGTATACCAAAGTAAAGTAGTGAATCCTCAGCCTGGATTTAAAAGCTCAGGGTGAATGGGGTATTTCTCATACAAGCAAGTAGATTGAATCCACATCTTTGGGGATTTTGATAAAAGCTTGCCATCCAACTGTTATTTTATTAATCCTTAGAATCTTTAGTAGGCTGGCATCTTGAGATTTTTTTTTGTTATCAATTATTTCTTGAGAGTAAGATATGATACATAGCAATGTAAAAAACAGGAAAATAGTTTATAAAATTACAGATAAGTCAAAGAAAGATAAATTACAAACTATGTTTGAAAAATCATAAACATAAGATTGTTGGACGTTAGAAAGGTCATAAACACCAGCCCCAAATCCCCTCCAAAACTCCATCACCACAACCCCAAAGTGCCCACTCACCTGTGATAGCAAACCACCAATCATAGCACGCAAATCATAATAGAAACAAAAAAGAAAAAAGAAAATTTTACCACTGCATAGCTGGCTTTTCATTTTCTTAGTGATAGACTCCCAGTTTCTAATGCTGTTTTCTGATGTCCCATTAATTCTCGAAGCTAAGCCTTCTGAAAGCATCAGATTTAAAAATGAAAACTTCCAGTGATTTAAGGATACACCTCTGGGTGTTTCCAAGAACAAACTAGAAAAAGGCTTCTTAAAATTCAAATACTTTTTTACATAAATATAATTATTAGGACTGGCTAAACGTAAGTTTTAACTCAATCGGATTAGCTAAAGCTGATTTACTAGGGTCAGTATAACAATGTAATATAGTGAAAATTAACTCTAGTCGATTACCTTGATAAAATGCACACCTATTAATCTTATTTATGTCAATTTTAATTTCTATTTATCACTAAATTCAGATAATAAATTATCTACATACAATCATTTGCCTAATGGCATGATTTGTAAAAATGCCATCAAATGTACATTTGCACTGAATCATGTCGTTTTTGTGCAAAATAACCAGCCATCAACACACTGAAAGGAAAAAGCTCCTCTTGTAATGCATTATGTGCAAAATGCTTCCCATCTTATTGAAGCCAGATTAATCCAGAATTACTTGCATATCCAGATTTCTGGCATTTTAAAAAGAACCAATATGTATAGCGTTTAACTTTCTCTTGCACTGCACTAAGGAGTAGGGACCCCAAATATTGTTTGTCATACTTTGTCAAAAAAAGTAATTACTTAATGCAAACTACCTAATTGTGAGTAAATAAGACTGAAAATTATCCTGAAAATATAAGAAAATAACCTATTGCCTTCATATCCCATCAGAAAGTGTAGAAAAAATAACGGAATCTGGGGAAAACCCTAACCACATGACAAGACTGCTGTATGACATCCTGACATGTACACGTGTGATTCAGGGTCTTATGCCAATTAAATTTATTTGCTCTCTTTAAAAATTACTTAGCTGATGTGCCAGCCCTCAAAGTTATGTTACTTATTCTAGAAAGAGATACATAAAGTCTCCAAGAACATTTTCTTTGAGTTAAATCAACCAAAGACAGTTGGGTAAAGCAACATATCTCAAGAATATGTGTTACAACTTCATAACATGCTCATTTTGAGTGAATTCCTCCTAGCATTTTTGGATATTGGCAATACTCCAAAATGACTTCATAGAACAGTAAAGACATTTAAAGCAGCAAGATCTTTTGCATTGTTTCTATATTAATTTAAACTTTTATGTGACACCAACCAAATTCATACACCATGTAATGATTGGGATAGTTGTGCAATTGTAACATGCTCCAGGAACCTTTTCTTTTTTTGGGTGTTAAATATTAAGACACTCCTGTAAAATGACTGACAAAAACAGTGTGTAAGACCCAGGGCCAGGATAATTCAATCAAACCACTCTGACAGGGAGCTAACACAGAAGGAGGTGGACATATCCAGATATGGAATTGCCAAGATCTGCTTCCCACTTTATTGACAGCATCATTTTCTCCCTCTTCTTCTCACATAATCACAAAGCCACTGTGCTGTACCCCAGTTTAACGGCTACCACCATTATAAGTGGGCAGTTGGTAGAAAAGGGTGTCAGTATTTAAAATGCCAAGGCTCCGTGTGGTACTCCTCATAATAAACATTTTAAAATGTGGCCTGAAAACATCAGATCAGCAATAAAGGATATACTGTAAACATCATGGGGTTTTTGGGAAAAAGTAAAGGTCTGCAGAGTAAAAGATTTTGGTCAAGTTAGGAACAATAATCAATGCCTTTCATGTCAAGGTCACAGCAAGTTCTTCTTCACACTTCTATTGAGATGTGTTTTGGTATGAAATCTCACTGTAGATCCCCTTTAAAACAATACAGATTTTTAACGCAGACGGTAAAACAACAAAAAGGAAGAAGAAAGAGATAAAATCATTAATTTTATTACAAAATCACACTTTCTCTATTCCTCATTTTGATTTTCATATGATCATGAATAATACTAATAATGTATTCCAATTCATAGCCAACTTCCCACTTCCTTAATTTTAGTGGTAAGATAACAAAACATTACTTTGACAGAATTTCCTTTTCAAAAATGTGCAGGTTTAATCCTTACTCTATTAATTCTAGCCCAGTTTCCACTAAATGATTATCTCTGTTTTGCAGCTGCGCCCTGTACATCTGTGAAACTTATCTGCATTGCCCCAGTGAGCATTGGATGGCCACTCAGTTTCAAGCAGAACCAGCCATGTGCATGAGGAGCTTTCTGGTCCTAATTAACATGAAAGATGCTGTAGAGATTACCATTATCTTACATATTGTGTAAGAGAATACCCTATCAACATCCATCCATCAGTTATCCAACCTTCTATATCCTAACTATAGGGTCACGGGGGTCTGCTGGAGCCAATCACAGCCAACACAGGGCGCAAGGCAGGAAACAAACCCTGGGCAGGGCGCCAGCCCACTGCAGCCTATCAACATGATTTTAATAATAAATATATCCATGATCCATCAAATAACCTGCTAATCCAGGTCCTAGCCAGGTGGGCCACAGCCTACCCATGATCCATGAAATGTACCTTATACAAAGTTACAGCTGAAATTTCATCCACCCATTCATTCTTAGTCCAATTGTTCTATTGCAGAGAGTTAAGGATGTCTGTACAGCAATACACACGAATCCACACAGATGTGGATAATTTACAGTAGGCCAATGTAGAGACACATCACTTTGAAATGTAAGGTGATACTCAAGTTTATGAAGATAAATAACCCGAAAATAAGGAGAATATGCAAACTCCCAACATGAAGTGATAAGAACAGAAGCCAAGCCTCTGTTTCTGAAGCTGGGTGTGCTAAGCACTTTCTCAAAGTTGAACAGGGATTCAGGGTTTGATAGTGAACTGTGATGTCTGGATTTAGAATTGCCTGTAGATTTCCTCTAGTTAAATAACACCACCTAATAAGGACTGATTGAATACATTGTCATATCAATTTTCAGTCTTCATGTTAGTGCAAAACAGACCAGATTAATTCAACTCAGGTTAACTTTTGTTAAAAAAATTACTTCAAATGAAAAAATTCATTTGCCCAGCCCTCCAAAACCAGAGTGCTTCATCCCTAATGTTCTGAACTGGACAACCAAGTGATCATATTTAAATATTTAGTGATCATAAATCAATTCTACTATGTTTCATTGTGCTATACCTGAACTGACTTCAATGGAGAAGATATGAATGCACAGCCAATAATACTCAAAGAATGTCCAGTATCACCACAGGTGAGAAATGGCATAGCCAGAATAAAAGACAATTGAGAAGTGGTCCAGGAGTGAAGAAAGACAGGCCAGCAATCGCAGAGTCATGAAAAACAGGTCAGGAGTCTTAACCCAAGGGCAGTTAAACCAGGTAAACAAGTCCAAAACATATAGCAAGAACCAAAGTCAAAAGGCACAAGAACAAAGGTCAAACACTATAACTAAATCACTTACACATGACTTCTAAAAAAGATGGCTGCACCCTAAAGATCAACGGTACAAAGTTACAACAGAGAAAAAAAGATCAACAATAAGTGAAAACAGTATCTCTGCTGTATATCAAGGATATTTTCAGACCCCGACCCCAGTACCGCAGTGTGTCCCAGCTGAGTATTATGCAGTTGTCAAAATCCAAAGTCATAATTGTTGCTCGGAAAAGAAAGGCTTGTTCTCTACAGCTTAGAGAGGAGAAATTGTCCCAGCTGCAGAAGTTCAAAAAGCTTGGGGTCTTGAGTCTTGAGATCTAGAGATGGTTGCGCCACTGGGTAAAGCCTCAAGCCTATTATAGAATGCAAGCACAGTTCAGGGCTCTCTTAATGTATGGGCACAATGGGCACTGGCCAGGGGCCCCAGGACCACAGGGGGTCATGATGTTTCTGATGTCTATGTATGTTTCAGTTTTGCTACCAAAACAGGGACACCAGTGCACTACTTTGCCCAGGGACCTATGATGCTGTTAAGATAGCTCTGAGTCAGTGTACCCGGGGTGACTTTGTCATGACTAGCATGCACAAAAAGATACAAACATTAGCATTCACAAAACATACTGGTGAATTTCTAAAGCACTTAGGAGTCACAGAGAGACAACGAAAATGGCAAATGAAGGTATAAAACACTAACAGGCTTTTCACAAAAAAAGCTAATAATGAAGGCCTTCTTCATGTTTTCAAGAGCAGACCTCTCCCTTATGAACCTGCACAGTTGCCATAAGCATCTGCCTATTTTGCATATAAGGAAAACAGTCCCCCTCCATGCTGAAACAAATGAAATATATAAGACACAAAATTAGTGTTGCAAAAACAATATACAAAACACAGCTAAAAAGGATTAACAAATAAAGAAACTTATGCAAAAAGACAAAGTCCATGCTTTACAAAATAGGACCCAAAGACCTGACACTTTTTTATGATTGTGCTAGCCTGCTTTTATAATAAGATGATAACAAAGAACGAGGCCACATATCAACCTGCATATGTCATTTCATTTCAACAACATCACGAGAGGAGCATCCTGTGACCACATGTCCAGCAGGTCATTATTCAATGGCTATCTTGCTTCTCTAGAACAAATAAAACTGTCAGTCTATCAATACAAAAGGACAAACATAGTCCAACAGTCTTAGCAGTCATCTTATCTTGTTATCCACAGTAGAGTATAATGCACCATTTTTTTAAATCTTTCATTGAATTTATTAAAAGCATGTAACATTCCATAGAATCAAGTCAAACTTAACAAAACTAAATTCAATTCACCATGAGAAAGAGAGGAAGGCCAACAGCCAGAGTAAAATTTTGAGAGTAGTAAAGAGGGAAAGAAGTCCTTCTCCCCAGTGCTTATTCTAAAATGTTATTGATTAGATCCTGCCAGGTTTTAAAAAAAACGTTTGAACTGATTCTCTAAGTGAGGATTTCATTTTTTCCAATTTCAGATGGTATATAACATTGGTTACCCACTCACTTGAAAGAGGTGGTTTAGGATTCTACAAGTTGAGGAAGACAAGTCTACGTGCTAGTAGTGAAGTGAAGGCAATTACAGTTTGTTTGTCCTTCTCCACTTTACATCCATCTGGGAGTACTGCAAACACAGCTATTAATGGGTTAGCAGGGGTTGTGACATCAAAGCTATCTGATAGGCATTTAAAAATTTTTGTCCAAAATGATGTTAATTTGGTGCAGGCCTAAAACATGTGACCCAGTGAGGCTGGAACTTGATTGCAACATTTGCAGGTTGGATCTTGTCCTGGAAACATTTTGGACAATTTTAAATGAGATAGACATTCTCGATAAAATATTTTAAGTTGAATAATTGAATGCTTTGTGCATACATTATGGAGCTAGAATGAATTCTGTGCACTGCTGCCTTCCACTCCTTTTCTGAAATGTTGAGTAAAATATCCTTTTCCCAATGTACTGTGGGACCTTTAAAAGGAAGGGATTTTCTAATGGTTTTATATATTTTAGAAATGCTGTCTGAGTCTTCAAGACTGAGCAATATTTCATCTGGAACAGAAATAGGTGGAAGATGAGGAAAATTGTGCAGATTTAATTTAGCAAAGTTTCTAATTTGCAGATAATGGAAAAATTGTGTTGAGGGGAAGCTAAATTTGGAATGTAATTGTTTGCAGGATGCAAAGACATTATTTATATTAAAATCTCTAAATGATTTAATCTCATTTTTAAAATGTTTTCCAAACATTAAAAACTGTGTAAGTTTGAGAGTGTGGAAGAAGGTGGCTATCATGTAGAGGTGCGACAGATAAACTACTCTCTAACTTAAAGTGCTTCCTACAGTGGTTCCATATTCTGAGTGAATGAAGGACAAATGGGTTGTTAGTATATTGGCAATGGTTAGTATTTAGTGGTGTACAAAACAAGGAATATAAAGAATTACTGCAGGAGTTCATTTCTATTGCAGACCAGGCTAGTGTGTGTTTATCTATTTGTGTCAATGTCCAGATTTTTATGGCTTGTACTGTATATTTGCCACCCAGTAATAAAACTGAAAATTTGGCAGAACCATGGCACCTTCTGATTTAGGTTGTTGTAAGATTGCCCTTTGGATACATTTTTTTTAACTGATGGTAGACAACAGTGAATTTGTTTGTACCGAGTCAATTTCACACTGGTTTCCAGGTGTTTTCCGGTGTTGGCCACCATGCAAACAGGCATTAACAGGGCAAAAAAAAAGTTTTTTATTATTATTTTTTTTTTTTAGAACCAGTAGATTAAGGTGAAATGTCAGCCAGAGTTTGTGTATGTTTCTAGTCCTGTGTGGTCTTTTTAAAACCCTTTTCAACATTATCTCTTTCATAATCTTGTTGATCTCATTTCTTTCTGCTTTCTGGAGATAAAAGCTATTATTATCTTGAAAATGCATTATAAAAAGTTGGCTGAAGTGTTTTTTTTTTTTTTAAAACTTTAAAGATTTAAATGTGTTTTGGATAAATCCATATATGTCCGTGGTGTGCAAGAAACAGCAGTGACCATAGAGGATTAAATTGGCTGCTTTACTTAAAAACCTCAGCCATGTTTATTAAGGGAGCCTTGCACTTTTGCTCAAAAGCTTTGGGATTCATTGTACATCTACTAGCTCCTGTCTTCGTATCCCAGTTTTCCACTACTACAGGGGACTGGGGTATGTCCATCTCTTACTTGAACATGGGGAGTGGCCTTATTAATAGTACAGCTTTTAGTCTTAATCAGCTAAAACAGGAAGGTAGGATTAATCTCTGTATGTTGTACATTGTTGGGCATTGATTACCCTGAATGTGGTAAATGTTACCCGGCCAAGCACTGCTGATATTTCATGTAAGTTAAAATATACCTACTAAGCTCTTTCTGTTTTTGTACTCTTTTTTTGCCCCAGGCATTTGTTTACCAAAAAGGCAACTGCATGTGAATGGAAATTTGCATAAATTGCACAAAAAAGATTAATCTTCTTTCAAAGGCTCACTTAGTTCAAACAGCTTTACTCTTCAAATCCCACAAGATTTCAATTAACTTTTTGTAAAGAAACTGAAGCTATCACTCTTCATAACATTAATATGATGACTACTTGAATAAACAATTGAGACACATACTGTATAAGTATGGTGACTCAGATATTTGGGTTTCAGTCCATGCCCGTTTACTATCTATGTGGCGTTTACACACCCTCCCTGTGTCCACTTTGACTTTGTCCAGGTAATCCAATTTCCTCTCACAACTCAAAGATGAACGCACAGGCCAACTGTGTGCTGGTGAGCTAGAAGATAGACTGCTGTTGAGGGTTGGTCCCTGTCTTGTGCCCAAAACTGCCAGGAATGACTTCAGCCTCACAAACCATGTAATGAATACATTTAGGAAATATACAAATATTGTAAAAGGTTGCCAGAGTCAGGAGAGTGATTGGTACAACAGAGAACTGATGACTGGAAATTCCCCAAAAGTTCAAGTTCAAGTTAAGGTTCAGATTTATTGTCATGCATACTTTACCCTAGTGTGCTTAAGGAAGTTAGTGAGCATATAAACAAAACTAGGCGACATATTTTTTGAAAATGACTCCTTTTCGGAGAAATTCCAAAAAAATCAAAGCTAGTAAATATTATCTTGTTAAATAAAAAGCGTGATTTAGGCTGACCCAAGTAAGCTTAACATGTATCATGGGTAAATTAATGAAAGCAATTCTTAAGGAGAAGAATGAGCATCACATGTCAATAATAGATGCATTAGGAAATATTAAGCACATGTCCAGAGAGGGGTTATGGTGTCATTTACTGTATCTTGATTTTCAGAAAGATTTTGAGAAGGTATCACATGAATGATTAGTGAAGTAGGAAAAGGAAGAAATTTTAATTGGTTAATGAATTACCAGTTCTGTCTTCAGCAATGCCGGCAATTAATTAAATAATTTGGTAAGGCTGTCACTTTACTTACCTCACGTTACTCTATCTAAGGCAGTCTCTGGCTGTTAGACTTACATCAAGGTAACTGAAGCAAACTTGTTTTAAGAAACAGAATAATACAATTTGATGATAAAAACAAGGATTAGATAAATATGATAACTGCTTAATATATACAGTGGTGTGAAAAACTATTTGCCCCCTTCCTGATTTCTTATTCTTTTGCATGTTTGTCACACAAAATGTTTCTGATCATCAAACACATTTAACCATTATTTAAATATAGCACAAGTAAACACAAAATGCAGTTTTTAAATGATGGCTTTTATTATTTAGGGAGAAAAAAAAATCCAAACCTACATGGCCCTGTGTGAAAAAGTAATTGCCCCCTGAACCTAATAACTGGTTGGGCCACACTTAGCAGCAATAACTGCAATCAAGCGTTTGCGATAACTTGCAATGAGTCTTTTACAGCGCTCTGGAGGAATTTTGGCCCACTCATCTTTGCAGAATTGTTGTAATTCAGCTTTATTTGAGGGTTTTCTAGCATGAACCACCTTTTTAAGGTCATGCCATAGCATCTCAATTGGATTCAGGTCAGGACTTTGACTAGGCCACTCCAAAATCTTCATTTTGTTTTTCTTCAGCCATTCAGAGGTGGATTTGCTGGTGTGTTTTGGGTCATTGTCCTGTTGCAGCACCCAAGATCGCTTCAGCTTGAGTTGACGAACAGATGGCCGGACATTCTCCTTCAGGATTTTTTGGTAGACAGTAGAATTCATGGTTCCATCTATCACAGCAAGCCTTCCAGGTCCTGAAGCAGCAAAACAAACCCAGACCATCACACTACCACCACCATATTTTACTTTTGGTATGATGTTCTTTTTCTGAAATGCTGTGTTCCTTTTACGCCAGATGTAACGGGACATTTGCCTTCCAAAAAGTTCAACTTTTGTCTCATCAGTCCACAAGGTATTTTCCCAAAAGTCTTGGCAATCATTGAGATGTTTCTTAGCAAAATTGAGACAAGCCCTAATGTTCTTTTTGCTTAACAGTGGTTTGCGTCTTGGACATCTGCCATGCAGGCCGTTTTTGCCCAGTCTCTTTCTTATGGTGGAGTCGTGAACACTGACCTTAATTGAGGCAAGTGAGGCCTGCAGTTCTTTAGACGTTGTCCTGGGGTCTTTTGTGACCTCTCGGATGAGTCGTCTCTGCGCTCTTGGGGTAATTTTGGTCGGCCGGCCACTCCTGGGAAGGTTCACCACTGTTCCATGATTTTGCCATTTGTGGATAATGGCTCTTACTGTGGTTCGCTGGAGTCCCAAAGCTTTAGAAATGGCTTTATAACCTTTACCAGACTGATAGATCTCAATTACTTCTGTTCTCATTTGTTCCTGAATTTCTTTGGATCTTGGCATGATGTCTAGCTTTTGAGGTGCTTTTGGTCTACTTCTCTGTGTCAGGCAGCTCCTATTTAAGTGATTTCTTGATTGAAACAGGTGTGGCAGTAATCAGGCCTGGGGGTGGCTACGGAAATTGAACTCAGGTGTGATACACCACAGTTAGGTTATTTTTTAAGAAGGGGGCAATTACTTTTTCACACAGGGCCATGTAGGTTTGGATTTTTTTTCTCCCTAAATAATAAAAACCATCATTTAAAAACTGCATTTTGTGTTTACTTGTGTTATATTTGACTAATGGTTTGATGTTTGATGATCAGAAACATTTTGTGTGACAAACATGCAAAAGAATAAGAAATCAGGAAGGGGGCAAATAGTTTTTCACACCACTGTATATATTGAGTTCTGAGACAGGATGCAAAAAGACAAGTCAGACAAGCATGTAACACAGAAAAGGCTGACTGTTTACTGGCTATTTAGAATTCTTATTTACCTTGGCACAGATAAACAGTTTTATGATGCCAAGTCTCTAAGGATGATTGTCTGGTGTTGGTATGGAGGTTTTGTTGTTCTTGCTCTGTGTTCTCCTTGCGCAGGAGTACACTCTCTCTTTGCAATTTGGTCCTGTTTTCGTGGTATTCTTTGCTTTCCTCAGTTAGCCATTTTGCTATGTCGTCTGCAGCTTCATAGGGAAAAGAATCACTCTTTCTGGCGCAAGACTTTACATGCTGAAGTTTCTTTGTTAAAGTATCGGCTGCTTTTCAGTCTTCTCAGACTAAACCTCAGCTTTCATGTCTACAAAGAGAAGAGATTTTCAGCGTTCAGTTCTCCAGAAAGAGAGAGGTTCATCAGCTTTAAGCTTCAGAGAGAGGTTGTTTCAGAGAGTGCAAGAACTCATTTTTAAGCATGCCAACAGATTTTCCTCTAGAGAGATAAGTGCAGCTAGTTTTTTAAGGAATAAAAAACCTCTAATGATTGGACTAAAGTCACTTAGTTACAAATTGTGTGCCTTCTCATATGCATGTTATTTTGCCCATCACAGTTGTCATTTGTTGTGTGATAGCGTTTTATTTGGACTTGAGTGTCCATTTGGCACTTTTTGATGAGTTTAGCTCTGATTTGCATCTTTGTTATCAGCTGACGTGCAGGCTGAGATTGGTACAACCTGGTGATCAGTCACACCTTTTGAATGAAAGGTGAAGCTGAATTTCTTCATCCCTGTTAAATCTACTCAGTTAACATGCCTGGTGTGCCACTAAAGACTAGCAGAATGGGCAAGACCCACTTTGTCCTATAGTGATCAAACAAAAAAAAAGTGGGTGCTGAGGAGATCTGTGTGTAGAGGGGTGAAAATTTGGCTCAAATACTGAGAACAAAGGCTTATGGTGAGAGGAACCTTATCAAAATTAGGTGATGTTAAATGTACCGTTCCTCAGGGGTCAGTGCTGGAGCCACTGCTCTTTTTAATATATATAAATTATTAGGATAGGAATATAAATAATAAGCTAGTTAACTTTGCAGATTAACTCTGAACTACAAATAATGATAAATAATTTACAATGAACAAAATCACTACACAGGAACTTGGACAGCATATACACGGGCAGATCTGTGGCAGATGAAATTTAAAGTAGTAAATGTAAAGTATTAGACGCAGGAAGAAAAAAATGTTAGATTTATATACACAGTGGGAGGTTAATACATAATGTGGGGGAGGAACGATCTCCTCAGTCTGTCAGTGGAGCAGGACAGTGACAGCAGTCTGTCGCTGAAGCTGCTCCTCTGTCTGGAGATGATCCTGTTTAATGGATGCAGTGGATTCTCCATTTTTGACAGGAGCCTGCTCAGCGCCCGTCACTCTGCCACAGATGCCAAACTGTCCAGCTCTGTGCCTACAATAGAGCCTGCCTTCCTCACCAGTTTGTCCAGGTGTGAGGCGTCCTTCTTCTTTATGCTGCCTCCCCAGCACACCACCGCGTAGAAGAGGGCACTCGCCACAACCGTCTGATAGAACATCTGCAGCATCTTATTGCAGATGTTGGAGGACACCAGCCTTCTAAGGAAGTATAGTCTATATATATATATATATATAATATAGTAAGTAAGTATAAGTAATATAAGTTATATAAGTTATATATATATATATATATACATATTTAATGCACTAATGAAGCCTTACCTGGAACACTGTACTGTTTTTGTATCTGTATTGCAAAAAATACTTCAAAGTTTGTTCACAAAACTCAAAGAAGAAAGTATGATTTAAAGAGAACTCTTCTTATGTTTGATTTGTGCAACTCAGGATCTAAAACACAACGATATCACTGCATAAACAAATCTACTGTATATACAGTATATAGAATACCTGGATGGGTTAGCATCCTCTCCAGGATGTTTGATGATACCTTTCTGATGTCAGGAGGCATGAATAATGAAAGGACAGTATGGAAATGCCATCAATATGTTACCTTAGTACTCCGTGTGGCAGCATCCCTCTGACAATATTTTTGTTTGGACACCCACAGAGCTACATGGGATATGTAGTCTTAACAGGCAGCACTGTTGGGGTCAGCTGGAGGAAGCTGCCTTGTCATTGTGAACCTCCCTCTGGCCCAGAAGAACTTCTTAGCTAAAACTTTGACATGCCAAAATTATTCCTTAGGTTGAATTAGGATTGTAGGAGAACAATACCTGACCGGAGAAGAGAAAGAGAAAGAGAAAGAAGACAATAATGTGTATTGTGTTTGTTGTGTTCTCAGTGTCTTCTGGTGTGCTTTGGAGCTTTAAACAAAGGTACTGTGCCTAATAATATTATTTCGGGATGCAAACTTGTGTATTAAGCTGTTGTGTTTTGTGTTTGGGGTGCCTGATGCCCCCTACAGTCCATAATATGTGTATCAAAAACACTTCCACAGTTTTCATGTTTGAGTTGCTGCTGAGTAACTTTATTACATATATTAAAAAAATGGCATTAGAAACTGTCCATTGATATACTGAGAAGAGTGTAAGTGGTATCTAACATCAGAACTGAGAAGGAAAAAAGTCTCCATACAGAGCAGCCAACATCTTTTTACACAAGTGTTGTTACAGTTTCAGGAAGACAAGAGCTTCCACCTGCAGCTAAAGTCATTCATGTACTGAAGTAGCATTGCACATGTAGTTTGTCAACATGACTGCGTCAATAAAACACTGGAAGCTCTGTAGTCTACTTGTGACTTTACGCTGTAGGAAGATAAGTAAATAAATCGAGGTAAATAGGTAAATAACATTTGATGTGGCTTTTATATAAGTAACATATAAATGTTTTTCACATAAAGACCATCACAAAACATAATCATAAACAGAACTTTGCACAATACCTTGGAAAGCTTGGCTTGCCCTACTGTTTCGTTGAAGGACATGTGTGGCAGATTGACCAGTAATATCCACTGGCAAGATGACGCCCGACCTCTTGCTGCATTCAAACTGTGCATTCTTTCACCTTTACGCCGGTGCAGCTGTGTTGTTCTTATGTTTGAGTGGACGTTTCTTGCGGGGAGGGCTTCGATTCTCTCTCTCCGATGTAGAATCCTCACCCTCATCTGAGTTCACCACTGTTATAGCATATCTTTATTTGAAAACAGCAGTGTCAGATCGGGGGAGCATAAACATAAAACTGAAAAAAAAAACGCTAACCTTTACTAGTACCATAAATTTACACCAGCTGTTACAGCAAATATTTGCTTTTATTGATAATAGTAACAATAAGAGCAGCTCAATACTCAAAATGATACTTCTGGAAAGCTGCTGGGATCAAACCCATGACCTCTTGATTATGAGTCAGCAATTCTTACCTCTGCACCACCCAAGCTGTCATTTCAGTGTTGTACTCTAATCCAATTTCTTTTTCTTCTGTTATATTTATAATAAAAGAAAGTGTTTATTTGATATTTGGACTACAGTCTTCACACATTATACACTTCATGTCTACATTTTATCGTTAGTAGTGTAACATGAAAAAAGTTTGTTTTAGGTATGTGTTCAACATTTCTTGCGCTTCTTTTATTTCCAACCATCCTACATTTACATATATAGTTGTAGACCCGGAACACACATTAAATGCCTGAACTTTTTGCCCAAGTTGAGCTGCGTACGGGGTGGGGTGATGGGATAGCAGGCTGCTTGCTGCTTGTGCTGATTGACACATTTTCAAAACAAAAGACACTGATGGAGAGGTGCGAAGGAATTTAAGGTGGCCCAGGATTGCAAGTTTATTTCTAGTGTTAAATAACACTGTTTGCCATTCTAAGTAGAACAAAACTCCGTACAAATAATATTTTAAACCAAACTCACTATTCACTGTGATGTTTTGCAGTGCCCAACATGTAGCACCACCACAATGTCATACAGAAAGTGAGGAGTGACTCCATTATGCATCTGTAGAAACTGGTGAGTGTAGATGGAGCCAACCAGGCTTTCCTCAGGCATCTGATGAGCCTTCTTGACAATAGTCAAGATGTACTGTGCCCACTTAAGATTATCCGTGATGGTGACTTCAGGAAATTCAAATTTGCAGACTCTCTCCACAGAATCTCTTCTGAGGTAGACAGGAGTATGGTCTGCCTTCTGCTAATCAAGGTCTTAGAACCTTAGAAGGTCTGCCTTCTAATCAAGGACAAGTTGTTTTTATTTTTCCTGTCTATAAAGGAAAGATTGTTGCCCTGACACCACTGGTATCTTCTCTTATTTGCTGGTGAAGTCTTCAGAAGATGTAATGATGGAGTTACAGCAGAGTCTGGTCACACAGTCAAAGGTGAACAAAGGATATAGAAAGGGGCTCAGCACACTACCATGGATGTCTCAGTTCAGAGGATCAATATGGAGGATGTAATGCTACTTATCCACATATGCTGGGGTCTGACCCTTAGGCAATCCAGGAGTGCAGGTGTCACTTGTTCAGTTGGTTGCACTGTAAGTAGCAACTCCAGTGTAAGATAAGTTATAGGAAAATGGTTGAAAGCCAGGAGAGCACATGCAGATGTATAGCTAGAAGTAAATGTAACCCTGCTGAATATATATACAGAAGGTGGTTATCAAGAGTGCATTGCTCTTTAATGGAAGTTAGAGAAATTACGGAAGTTGGCATACCTGGGTGCAAGTGAGATCTCTGAAGTGAGAGTGCCAAAACGTTTCAATGGTATTCATAACTCTGCAGGCTATTCTAAGGATTGCCCTAGAATAAAACCTAGATCAGGTTTAAAAGCCGCACCCTGCCATAGACCAAATGAACTTAGATTGGGATATGAGTTGCTACAAAGACTCCCCTGGCAGGGAGAGGGTTTATAGGTTTAAGATGGAGGGAGGAGGGTAGAGACTGAGACATGAGAGTATCTGTGTATATGCGTGTGTGTGCTTTACATTATATATTCACATTATGTAGCCTGCCCAATTTTCCACCTTAAAATATTTAACAATTTTTTTGTTCCTACCCCTTATTCTCCTGTCCTGATGATGTTCCCCAGTTGCCAAAGAATCCTACATGCACATCCATCCATTTGTAGAACCTGCTATTTCCATTAACGGTACTGTATGTGAATTAGTTCCCATCCTGGTATGTTTGGGCTCACTCCATGGCAACAGTCCATGGCAAGGCACACTTTCACATATATCCAACTCCCATTGACTTCCACACCTTGACATTGTAGAATTTTCAAATTGCCTAACACACATGACTTTAGAATGAGAGAAGAAATTAAGATATCTTCCACAAACACAGGGACAACATACATATGCCATGCAGAGGATATGTGGGCACCCTAAAAGCAGAAATATACTTCGGCTGTTTGTCACAGAGGCAGCAGAGTCAGACTTTCTGGTAAGTGCTCAGGGGGTCCAAGAATTGACTTTCCTTAGACTCACTGCCCTTGATATTTTTTTTTTTTTTTTAATCGTGAAATGTTGCCCCAAAACCACAAGTCTTCTGACCTCTACAGGTTTCCGCTCACTGCTTTCTTGGCAAGCATTTGCAAAACAGCTGGCTGGTCATTGTATTTAAAATGAAGAAAAGCTCTAAATTAAAACAAAGAATTACTTAGGTGTGGTAATGAAAACACTGGATGAAGGGCCTGGTCTGAAAATAAACTAACAACACAAAGGATCAGGATGTCCTAAACTCCAGGATGCAAAACGAAATTATTTTTTTAGTGAAATATTTAATTTATTCCACAATATTCCAACATTTTTAAAAGTTAGCAACAGTGCCCCACTGTGGCTTGTTTGTGGTATGTTTGACTTACATATAGTCGATCTTATCCATACAGTATGTGCTGTAGAAATGTTATTGCATAGGTTTCTGTACAGAAAAAGAAATAAAATTGTCTTTGTGTAATAATTACTTAATTGGCAAATATTTAAGATGCCCTTTTTCATTGCAGATTACACAGCAATAAAATTTCAATATTTTTTCAGCTCACAAAGTCTATCACACATGCACTTGCACTCACTCACAAACACACACACACACACAAAACCTTTTAGTTTTAATTAAAGAACTGAAAGAAAAATTATAGCACTACCATACTTTCAAGGCTGAACAGCTTTTCTCAGATTCCTTGTGGGAGCTCCAAAACAGACTTATGTATAATTAGTGTACATAAAACAGGGCAATTATGTAGTTCTTTAAAAGCTGAAAGGAAGAAGTTGAAATTTACAACAAGTTAATTCATGTAAATGTAAACAAAATATTCAGCTATATGAAAACAATTTAGCATTATTTAAGGATACAGGTATTTATCCTTCACCATGCATGTAAAAACAGTTCAGAATTTTACTCTGTGGTTTGTTCTTTGTTTCCTATTGATGCACATCTTTGTTTCCTATTGATGCACATCTGAAGAACCTTTAAGCTCCAGATTACTGATATTTTCAGCTAATGTGTGTGGGGTCTGTATACAGTAACCTACAGAAATGTCAGTTATTGCAAGTCAATATGTGGAGGTGGTTAAGGAAGTGGAACATGAGAAGGTCTCACTCACTTTATTAGGGACAGTTGTACCTCATGGTGTTTTAGCCCAATTCAAACCTGCTATTATGTATTTTAAACAGTAGAGCTTCTTGAGAAGACTGAATACCCTTTGTTTTTTCTGTTCAATTAGATTAGCTTTATCCTACATTAACATTGCCCTAAAATGTACCATAGTTTTTCATCTTCCTGTATATGTAACAGTATTATTCAGTAAAAACTCAAATTAATCTATTATGTGATTCTGCTGCCGTATTGTCTTTTCAGTTTTTTTAACAATTACTGCAGCCACATGGCCTTCCATAGAAGGTATGTACTTGAAATACTTAAACTACAAGTCATTCTTTGACCAATAATGTAACATATCTTTATTTTGTGCCTCACATCTCTTAAATCCTATCTTGATTCCATGTTGGGGTGCCTTCATCGTAAAGTTAGCATGCTCTTTCTCAAACCATCATGTGCTCCTATCAAAAGTCTCAATTGATGACTGTGTAGTGCCAATGAGTGAATGTGTGTAAAGATGTGCCCATTAAAGTAATTTGGTTCTGTTTTTCTCTTTCATAGTCCTTACTTTTTTACAAGACTATACCCATGAAAAACTTTCAGTAATGACTAATTTTGTAAAGTTTAATATTAAATTGATCTCTGTGCAAGATTGTGTTATCCCCTAAATAAAAGTCCACCAGAGACACAGTACAGCTAAACTGATAAATAAGTAAATAAAAAAATGGATATTGTGCGTATACTTCAAAATGAACATAAAGAGTAAATCAGGAGGAAGCACTGATTTACCTAAAAGCAGTGGGCAGAAAAGACCCCCAGAAGCACTTCTTAGCACACTGTGGTGGAACAATCCTGTGGCTAAAAGTCCTCCAAGAGGGCCATCTGGAGGGGATGAAGGGTGTTTTTCATGATGTCATCCAATTTTTGCCACCATCATCTTTCCCACAACAGCTTCTCCTGTGTCCAAGGTTTGCCCTGTGATGGAGCAGGTTTTCCTGATAAATATTCCATGAATGTTCCTTTAGCTCAGTTGTTCGCAACATTTTTTAACTGACGGACCCAGTCCTAACTCTCAACAAGCCTAGTGGGTCACGTAATAAGATATTAATGTTTCCTTCAAAATGACATTAAATTACAGACTTATGCATTATCTACTGTAATATATAAACCTTAAGGTGTGTGTGTTTGTTCTTTACATGGTTGCACACAAAAGTTTAACAACATTTTTACACATAGGAAGAGACATTAGACTACATTGAGACCCAAAATTTTGACCCTGGGGATACATTTGCGGAGGGGAATCCTACTTACTACAGTGACTTTTAAGGATAACATAATGAAATAGTTAAAATAAGTTTTATTTGTCTCTGAAAGGAAAAATAAAACAAAAAACACTATTTATAGAAGTTTGATACACCAGGGGTTGCTCTAGTACAGAATACATTAACTTGTTTGTTTACCTTGTGATGAAGTCAGTATTGATAAATCATTTTTTTAGATCAAATCTTTATTAAAAAAAACACCAATGAAAAAGAAGAGTACTGAAGAAAGAGAAACTAGAACTTTTATTTACAATTAGTAAGAACAAAGCCAACCCCTCAACCCTGCTTGTTTAATTAATAATTAAAAATACCCTTTACAATTTACTCTGAAAGTTTTCTGCATAAACTGTAGCTTTTCACAATTAACAAATGCTTATTTTAGTGAGAATATGTCGTGGCGAAAAATTCGTCACTAGAAGGCTTTTTACCGGAAAATGAAGGCTATTAGGACTTGAGATAGACAGACAGAGTTTTAAAGCTTTATTGCAATAAAACAACACAAATAACAACACGGACTCAACCCAATACGGCCAAATTGAGCTGAGCCCCGAACGGTTCAGCAATCGAAGTTTATATAACAATTTCTTATCACTTTGACCTCGTTCAATTAGTGCATTCTGCACCTGTCTATACTGTCTGTTGTTCACTCTAGTTTCTGTTTTGCTTATTTTTGATTGGTTCTTCGACTGGGCAGATGTTCCTTCTTCCATATTTGGTGTTTCATGGTGTCACTTCCTTCTCTAAACCTTTCAAGCTATGTTATAATGGTGGCCTAAAGCTAAGCTTTGATTAAAAAGAAATATGGTATGTGCTTTTATTTAATCATTGCATGGCAGTCCTGACTTGCCTTCATTTCTACGCTAAAGTTAATTTCCAATATATTCTTCTATATTTATTACTAATGCCTGAATATACTAGTGTTTCTTTCATGCATCACATCATTGTGACCTTGCTTACAGCAAAAGCCTTTTGTTGCCTTTCTGCTGATTCATTAATCCAGCTGGTTTCTTTACGTGCCTACCATAGCCATCTTCTCTCTGTGGTATCATTCTTTTAGCTTCCCAGCCTTGGACACATGTGTTCTCAATCTTCTTATCCTGTTCTAAGCTGGTGTCTACATGTCATTTTTGTTCTCGTTTTGTTCTTTTCCCATACTAGCAATTCTGCTTTAAGCTTAAAAAATAATGCAAAATGACTGATTTTTTAGTTAACTATTTACTTGACCTGTCTTATTTTCTTAACATTCTGATTTATGCTTAATCTAATGTTTTAGAAGCTTTTAATTACTTTTTATGACTCTTTATGTTAATTTGCTATTTTATGCTAAAATAAAAATTTTCCCTTCTACATTCCTCCCTTTGAGGCTTATTTAAGCCTCACCACCTAACCTGATTCCAAAAGAAAGGTAGAGGATGTCGGTTCAATTCTTCTTTGGAGCTCAATACGGACCCCTCAAAGGTCTTCTCAATCTTCAACAACCATACCCCTGCTCTGGTGGCACAGGAGCCAAACATCTCCCCCATCAATAAACAGAGGGGAGTAAAAGACTTCCTGGCCCTACCTTAGCAGTCAAAAACATGCATAATCAATCACAAGTGCTGATAAAATTGAACAACAAGGGAATATAACATAATCCATGATGATTACAAGAAAAATAATACAGAAGGCTTAAAATAATAAAACAATTGTCCATAATAAGGGCTTTTCCTTCGCTTGGAGAGATATATTTCCAGTGAAATTACATTTTTTCTTCAACCCAGGTACTTTGTGCACCGTAGAGGGTCACCTCCCTGAGGAGCGGTTACTAGCACTTCACCCAAGGAGTTTCTTCTGGTTTAATATTTCATTATCCACATTGTCATCAAGAAAAGAATCAAAATCTGCAGCTGAAGATGTCCATGGTTCAAGAACTTGGGTGTACACTTGTTTGACAGCAACTCTAGTAATAATTAATTAGAAAAAACTGGCAATAAGCAGCAAAATACCATTCAAGAGAGTAATTTCTGCTTCACTAACATGACCCCCCGTGTTTCCCAGGTTCAAATAAAGCTAATACTAAGTATACTGGTTTTACCTTTTCTTTCTAAGATGGATTTACAGATAATGTCAGAACTGTCCCAATTCCTACAGTAAATATGGTGAAATAACTATTTAATATATGTCTAGCTCTCTGTGTTCATCTACAATCAGACCTGTTAATAATATTGTTGGTGGCGATACAGGTGGCATAAATATTTATCTTAAAAAACTCAAAAGTTCTTAGTTTTATGTTGCCACTGGTGTGCACAATGATAGAGATAAAGTCCTTATACACCTCACCATGCTCACATCCTTAACACACTCATTCATAAAGTTGCCCAAATGTACGCCCAGCTGTGGTCTCAAGCTTGAACCACCTTTACCAAATTAATGCAGCTATTTTGTGGACAGTAGGTGTCAATCCTCCCTTCGGAAGATGTCAGCACTACCTTCCAAAGTGCAAGTCACTGGGTCATTTTTGAGGTCACATTCAAATTTCAAGGGTTATACCCAAGCTTCTCATTAAGGATTCAAATCTTCAGAGATCTTCAAATCTTCATCTGGGCTTTTTAATCCTCAGACCACACATTCACCACTGTATGTATAAGACACTCCATCTCCTATGAGCCAAATTATCACTTCATTTCACTAATTTTATACTACATACACTCAACAAGCCATAATGTTAATCATTTGACCTGTATCGCCATCAACATGCTAGCCTAACCTGTATCATCCTATTCTAAAGGTTATGGATGTTCTGACCTATAGTAAGTGTCCCTTATTCCCAAAATACTAGTTACGTGTGCCATCCCATAGGCTTACTATTATTCTTTTCAATTAAATAAATGTACATAAATGTTTAGCTCTACATTATTTGTTATAATACTACAATCAATAACCTAGAATATCTAAACTGGACTGACCCTAACTAGCAATGGTGGAATGCCCCTGCAATGACAGTCACTTAACAATCTCTGATAGATCTCTTATGTTATATTAGATTAGATTCTGATTAACTCCAGATTACATAAATCATTGGTCCTTAAAGGTAACGTATTATCTCATGCTAAATATCAGAAGGTATATAAAAACACTTATCTAAATATATCTTATTCTTAACCACTTTGAATTCACAATAATCATGCAATATTCCCATTAATGCAAACATTCATTTAACACATATTATTTAGGATTCCCTATATACTGTGTTGCTTGCAAATAATTAACTTTATGGTTCAAATACTTTATTTTTTGCTTTAAAAGATGTTGCTAGTTGTCAAGCAAGTGGACAGTCCAAGTAGGCTCCGGCAAAGAACATTGAGCCCTGCTGAGTAAAAGTGTGACAAATTTTCTTCTCTGATAAGGATTAAGGCAGGTGTTGGGGTCCAATATCCCAGGTAAAAAGGACCACGTCTAGAAGTCTTGGACCAAAGCAGGCAGATGTCATCTATGATTCGGAATCCACGATGATCTTTTGGGCTCAAACATCACCAGCACAGTTGAGCTCTTAGCAGCAGGGATCCATGATGCCTGGACTGGAATTGAAGTGCATTGTCCAGTAGTCAGCTGATTGATGGCCTGATCCGCGACTTGATCCTACCTCCGGTTTGGCTGGGTTCTCCTTGGAGTCGGATGATTAGCTTATCTGCAGACCTTTATCACAGCCCAATCTCTGGTTCAACTTCAAATGCTGTCATCTACGATTTACTAGAAAAAACAGCTTTCACCTGCAGATTAATAGGGTACCCCTATTAAAAATATTGCTAGCAGTAAAACAAACGGTCATTTCAATCTAGTCTGTGCTTGTCTGAGTCAATTTGCCTTTAAACAGTCAAAATAAAGTTTTGAAATTAATAAGCACAATGTTCAAGCATTCCTTTATAGCTGTTTCCAGTTTGGCTGCGGTTGCAATTTCCACTCAATTAAAAACATGTTCCAAGTCATTATAAAAATAAAGTCAATCTTAATGTATTATAAAGGAAAATGTAATTAATAATAAATAATTACAAAAATTGGTCCCAATAATATTGGCATAATATTCAAATTATCTGCACTTGTTCCATAATTGAAAAATAGCTTCAAAAATTAAAAAATGGTTTCAAAATTTAAACAAAATTAAACATACTTATACCAATACTTATACCAATCCTTCCCCCCTTATTGACACTTGTGTCAATATTGCTGTTATTATCTTACAAGTAGAGGAGATGTGGAGCAAGAGGGTATCTGAAACTGATCCCATTAATATAGTAATTTAAAATAAAAACCAAATTTTACAGCTCTCTTACAGGGAAGACAAGTATGCCCAGGGATAGAGACCAAACAAAAGCAAAGGGAAGGTTGTGTATTTATTAGTTAAAGAGCTATGCTCCATGGAGGTTGGTGTAAAAAGCAAGAAGACTTAAGCCAGTTATTATAAAAATAAATTTGTCTCAGTGTTTTACTGTACCCTTCTCCTAAATCAACATCAATATATACCAGCAACCTCCAGAGAACATTTCATAGTTAGCATAGCAAGCAGAATCAAGAAAGAAATCCACAATCTGGATGGGTAAATTCTTAATTGTTTTTCCTTTTTGACATTATATATAACAAAAACAGTTAGGCTCCACATTTCCTCTCCCATGTATCTAATTATAAAGCATTGTTCAAATGTGTAAAGTCCTAAGAACATTTTCTTTTTACACAAGACGTTCATATTTGAGTATATTTGGACCATATCTAAGATTAGCAAGGTCAGTGAAGTAAAATATTTTATCCCTTCCCACTCAAAGTCCCTTAAATTATTTCAAAGGTTATTTAGCAGCAAAACTTGGACTCCATCTGTAACCCCTTATAACTTGTTATCTAAAAGCTTAAAGTTTCTTTACATGTGTCCCAAGTATTATTTATTTCTTTCTGTCATTACTAATTATTTTATTAATTAAAGTACCACATACATTTGGATCTTAGGTTTTAGAATCTTAAAAAAAATGTATCATTCAGTGTTTCATGAAAGCATTAAATTATAACAAGTTAACCTTTCATTAGCTTTGTTGTGATACCAGTATTCCACTATATTTCACACAAATATATCAATATTACACCCAAAGGAAAATGAGGAAAGAAATCAATATATCAGAATGCCCTATAATGCAAAATGTGCCTTTATTTATTTATTAAGATGCCCTCTAGGAAATTAGCACATTCCCACCCATATTTAGAATGAAGAATCCACTTCTTTGTTAGTTAATTTTTCCAGAATTCTAGACTAAGAAAATACTTTTAATCTATTACAGTTACATGCACTGATTTCTTTTCCCCATAACCTTCTGTCAAAGACAGTTGATCTTGCACATTCTTTCATTGTTATCTTTCAGATGTTTATTACATTGACTCCAAAGAGCACAGTCTGTTTTTCTCTTAGTTAACCCCGCTTATTCCCTATTTTTTATAGCATATCTTAGTATGGAGCACTACCTGGACTGAAAGTCATTGTTTTACTTCCGCTTCATTACTATTTTAAAGAATGTCTCCTTCAATTGAATTTTTACTCTTTTTATTTAAAATCCTCCTTGCATCAGAGTCTGGCCAGTACTCAAATGAAAGGGGTGCTCATATAATATCATGCCTAATCTGGAGACTTTTTACACCACCTGTTCATATCTTTTTTATTTTGAATTAAGAGCTCTTTGAATTTCAACAAACATTGATATTCTCATACATATTAATATCAATCATTTCATCCTTTCAAACAACACCACATATTTTGACACAAATGCTCACGAACACACTTGAACTTGTTTATCACGCACTCACAGGGATCCCTTTAATACACTATATACAGTAACATACACAAAATCACTTTAACCATTGTAACCAACTCAACCTTACCCCAGTATTTATTACTTTTTATTTATGTGTACACACTATATTTGGAAACAATGCAGCAAAGGAATCAGAAAGAAAATGAACTCTGAAGAAGAGCAAGTTCCATTCTCACCTAACATTACCAATCAGGACAAACGAACATAAAACAACCTCTCATGACGTTAGCTGGTGTTAACCCTAGGAAACATAACACAATCCTGCTCAGCTCCAAACGGCGCTGGTTTCTAGATCAAGGAGGCTCCATTGGTGAAATGACTCAGAAACAATGAGGAATTGCTTCCGTGGCGATCCATTCCTGTGACAATAAGGGCAAATCCAACTATGGAGAAATCACACAGTTCGATACCACAGCAAGAAGGCACTCCCAGAAAAAAAGCTAAACTGTCACTGAGAATATTAACTCAAAATCAATAACATGTAAGCTTCAACACAAATCACTTATAAGCTTGAATCTTAGCATAAGTGCTAACTACTGTGCCACCACACGCTCCACTGTAATAACCCTCATAATGCACAATTTCACATATACACATCACAAGAAAAAGAAAAGGACAGAAGGAAATTGAAAGACATTGTTTCCCTTATATGTTATAGTTATCAAAAGAACATTTTTCCTTAAGACTTGATCAGGGTCTGAAGGAAAGATGCCTCGCATATTTTATAAACATTTGTATAATTAAAAGTGGATAAGTTTTCATTTTATCAAATGTTACACATACTCAAATTCATTTTAACCCATATTTACTCAGAGCTCTGGAAATTTAGATGCACAAGGCAGTTTCTGCAAATCATAATTGAACTACATTACCCAGAGGTCTCCATGGCTCGCTTTCTTACTCCCAAACACACACACGCACACACACAGAACAACGCACACACATTTTTAGCACGACATATTCACACACACAGACATCAGCGAGCACCAGGTACATTTGAAGTTAGATACAGTGCACATTTCTTTTTAGCGCATATAATTATATTCTTTCCCCACAAATATATGTACAAATATATACACACATAATCTATATACTCACACATTTTTCTATCGCTTAATTTTTCTTTTGGTGCTTTCCTCCTACATTTCTCTGAAGGCTGCTTTACTTATCAGACTGTAAATACGGCTCAAATTGTTTTTTGTTTTAACAGGGAGTAACATGAACCATAAGTATTTGAATCAAGTTAACTTTTTCAGAACTTCACATTTTAATATCCAATTTTAATTATAATACCTTTCCAATCTCCCAAATGTTCGCACTTTTCTAATTTTCTTGTGTTTACCTTAATTATGCTTCTTGATAATTTTACGTAATCCTAGTGCTGCAAGGAATGAAGCTTATGCCAACTGAAAGTATTTAAATCATGGTATTAAATTTATTTTTAAGAAATCATGTCAAGTGAACTATGTTAATGCTTTTCCGGATATATTTTTATAATATATTCTGTCTCTCATCTTAAATTTATATTTATCTTAATGAAACTACTTTGGCTTTCATATATTTATTTGCTGTAACTCCTAACAGTAACACCGTCTTGATAATGTATCTCTATGAAAGAAATGCCTTGATTACAAAATCTCACTCACGCTCGTTATGAGCTTGATTACTTTATTGTGTCTCTCGGTACCCACTATTTGGTTCCGGAGCTCATTCATACTCACACTTGTCTCCGCACCTGTGTTTCATTTTTACTATCACTAAGAGATAACGGAGCTCATGCAGTCACTCACTCAATCATTCCTTATTCGGGGATAGGGCAACTAAAATATATGTGGGTGTGTGTCTGCCTACACTTCACCTAGCTGCTTTTTTTATTATTATTTAATGGTGCAAACCTAATTACTGTACTGCTGTTTCATTTTTACTATTCAAATTCGGCCACAAAATTAGTTTCATCCACTTTACTCAAATGCTCTTAATTGTTATTTTTTCTTTTTTTATATATACATACATACTTTGCAATTTATACAGTACTTAGTTGCCTCATCTAGGACTGTATTTCATGCTCAAGCTGCTCTAAAGGGGGACCTTTAGGAAGTTTCCCCCAAACAGGTGTAGGCATTGGTCGACCAGTAAGCATTTCATGTGGCGCTAAATACGTCACTCTGTTAGTCTGCGAACGATAAAACATTAAAGCAATTGGCATAACATTTTCCCAACTAAGACCAGTGTCTGCACAGGTTTAGCCATCATATTTTTTATGATCCCATTTCTTCGGTTCACCATTTCCTGTGATTGGGGGTGGCACTCACAGCCACATCTTTGTTTTATGCCACTGCTCCGTGTCTGGCGCCACCTTTGAACTGATTTGAGCTCTCGCTTTTTTAGTTCGTCCTGTCCTGTTTCTTTCTTTTCTCTTAATTCTTCCTCCTCATTTTTCATTTGCCCATTAAATTTTAATTTTCCTTCTATCAGTGGGAACTCATATGACACACCTAAAAGCAGTGTTAATGGGGTTCCACCCCCTATCTCTTTGTTACCAAAGCACCGACTCGCTGTTTCTAATGTGCTTCTTTTCATTGCTTCCCCCATAAACATTTGCATTACGTTTAGTTCCACTTTCCTCTTATTTTCTCTTTTTTCGCTAATGTAATAAGGTTTCTCTTCTAAGATGGATGGAATCCTTTTTGGGAAGAAAAAGAACTGGATGGAGGCAGATTTCTGTTCCAAATACAAGCTGTATTCTCTGCAGCTGCTAGCACATGGTCACGCCAAAACAAAACAAAAACAATCTTACTTCCTCTCACATAACCTCCCAGATCTTGAATGCTTAACTTTATAAACACTACTTCCTAACACATTACAACTTAATAGAGAAATGAACATTGGAGATCTAAATGTAGGTATATTCCCATTCTAATATAATAAACATTTACTTCTCGAATTGAATGCTTAAGTGACAACATAACTTTACACTAACATCTTCTGTTTTATAATTTTTTATGTGCTCTATCATTTCTTCGCACAGTTCCAGATTAAATAAACCTTTTCGGAGCCAGCGGTTTTTAAAACCTTTTGTTCTCTTATGCCGTTTTTGAGATAATTTTTCAATGAGTTCTTTGTGGAGGGGATCGTTAAGCCCCAATATACCCACAGGCAACTTGCTTGTACTCATTTTAACTCCCTGTAGCCATGGGCTTCCTATTGCCAATCTTAATTTTGAATCTGTAATTAAATTAGGTTTGATCTTACACAGGACCTTCCTTACTGTGACTGCTGGCAGCACGTATCTTTCTACAGCGTTTCTTGGACACCAATTTACTCTTCTTGCTATTATACTGAGTTCAACACCAGGATTTATCAGTATTTTTCCTGTCTTTCCTTTCCCTCTCTTAAAGCCACAATTTATTCCCTTCTGTAAATACGGCTGTAAATGTTTTTTAAAAGGAATCACAATAAAGTAAAGTCTGTCTGACTCCATTAGCTTCTCCAAAGTAGCTCCCAACTTTCTCACCGTCCAATTTCTTGCAATTATAGTTCCCCAATCTATATAGGGCCACTCTTCCTGTACCTCATCCAAGTTCGATATCTCTGTGATTGCTTTTAGTAAAACATTTTTAGTACCCTCTGCCATAAATTTTGCTGCCTGACTTTTCCACAACTTACAACCACAGTAATAAATCTGTACTATTTTTCTCCTGAGTCTCAACCTTCCAGTATTTGCACAGCACTCTTCCTGTAATTTGATCTACATCTCCTGCTATTTTTCTTGTTTCTCCTCAATAATCTGTAATATTTTTATTTCTACTCCACTCTTAAGTAAATATTTATCTATTTTTAGCACTGTTCTTTTATTCTCCTTCAAATACACGTTGTCAATCCTATTCTGCCTTTTTTACTCCCAACTTATATCCTCCATAACAATATTTTTTCCATACACGTCTCCGAATGGTATATAAGGTCAAAATTATATATCTAAACAATAGCCCTCTTTCTCTATTCCTTACTGAGTGTCTTAGCTCTTCTCTTCCTCCCACAGGGTGAAATTTATTTACAGCTTATTGTACACGCAAGTTCTCTAAAGCAATATAGTCTATTTTTGCACACAAAAAGTTATATACACTTTTATATATATATATATATATATATATATATACACTTTGTTCATTCCCTAAAATCCACACTCGTACTCAATCACACTTTTTAGCACCTGGTATGCTAATCCCTAGTGCCCTATTTTTGCCCTATACAGTGGAACCTCGGTTCATGAACGTCTTGGTACAAGTACAAATCGGTTTACGACCAAAAAGTTCGCCAAACTTTTGCCTCGGTTCACAGCCACACACTCGGTATACGAACAAGCTTTTCCTTTCGGTTTGTACGTGTTCAGTCTCTTCCTGTGCATTTCCTGTGCAGTGAGCAAGCGAGCAAGAGAGAGAGAGCACGACACACACACAGGCGCACGTGAGACACACACACACACACAGTGGCGTTCGAGAGAGACACACACACACAGAGGCACGTGAGACAGAGGCGTACACACACACACAGGTGCACGAGACAGAGGCACACACACACACACACAGGCGCGCGAGACAGAGGCACACACACACAGGTGCACGAGACAGAGGCACACACACACACACAGGCGCTCCAGGCTCGAGAAAGAGACACACGCACACACGAAAGAGAGAGAGAGAGAGCGAGCGAGAGAGGGAGGGCTGGACGCATAAGGTAGAAAAGGCTTATTTTTGTTTTCAGTTCTGTTTACAGTGATCGGTTCATAGCGTGCATTGTGGCAATGTTACTTTTTTTGGTGGTTTATTAAATTACGGATTTTTCAAATGTTAATTTTTTTCCCTGTGCTTAAAACTCATTAAAAAAAAAAGTGTTTTTAGCGAGCGGTTCCTAGCACTAAAGCGCAAGCTATTGCAGTGTTAGTTTTCTCTGTTGTTCAAGGTTTTCTCAGTGTTATTCAATGTTTTTACATTTAGTATACTATTACGCTGTGCATTCTATGGTATCATTAACTATATTTGTGCTTAAAAACTAAATAAATATATATTTACATACAGTTCGTACGGTCTGGAATGGATTAATTGTATTTACATACAAGCCTATGGTGGAAATTGCTTCCGTTCACAACCATATCGGTTTAGGACCAGAGTTTTGGAACGAATTATGGTCATGAACCGAGGTTCCACTGTACTTGTTTTGTACCTTTGTACCATACATTCTTCTTCAATCTGCACCTGTGTGCTTCACATGCCGCGTCGCTTTTTAAAGCACTCCAAACATTCTGCGCACCCGTGCGTGCTTCTACAATTACCGCAACGCTTTTTAAAAGCGCTCCATACACACAGCACTTGTGTGCCTCCCTAACTTATCAAAAGAGAAATCATAAAATAAAATAAAGTTCTAATTCCCTTATCTGTCCCTTGTACTAGCACACTCAATCCACCTGTTTCATCGAGCAGACCTTCCCCTTGCCCTCTATGACAAGTTTGGAAGCGGTACCTAAACAGGAATTTTTACCTAGCATGTCAGACCCCCATCTCTACTCCATGGTGGTAATGACAGGCCTCCAATCGCTCCTGAATTAACTCTCCTGCTGGGGCACAGTCGGAGGGAACCGCTGTAGCTTTTCCCTAAAACTGGCTCCCTTTCGAGACAAGCAGGAATTTTACGACATCTCGCTCGTCTCACTGGAGAACATACAGCCACAGCAAGGGGTGCCAACTCAGGAATTCCACACCCATGTATACACAGTTCACCGTCGTCACAGAAACCTTAGTATTTGACAGGATTCCCAACACTACCCGTTACAATGCAGCCCCCTGACTCGCATGGGTCAGAGCGCTCCCGACTCGCCTGGGCCAGAGCGTCTTAATTACTGCACCATGCGAGATCGGAGCGTCCTATTTACTGCACTCTCAGTCATATACACACATTCATATAAGCTGTACAGTCTTCACACATTCCATTTAAGTCTGTCTGCTCATCCCTTATTCCTACCAGATCGTTTTAGAAAGGCCAAATGCTGCTCATCTCTGTTAGAGGGGCGGATGCTCTCTGAAACTTTACACAAAGTAGTTTAGCGAAAATATTGCTTACCTTTTAGGTGGCCACCATCTGTGCCCGTTTCGTAGAGCATCGTCCCTACCGCTAGATTCACGCAATTGACCTGTTATTTCCATCACGTCTCGGAGCCACCAATATGTCGTGGCAAAAAATTTGTCACTAGAAGGCTTTTTACCGGAAAATGAAGGCTATTAGGACTCGAGATAGGCAGACAGAGTTTTAAAGCTTTATTGCAATAAAACAACACAAATAACAAAACAAATATCAACCCAATATGGCCAATTTGAGCTGAGCCGCGATCGGTTCAGCAATTGAAGTTTATATAACAATTTCTTATCACTTTGACCTCGTTCAATTAGCTCATTCTGCACCTGTCTATACTGTCTATTGTTCATTCTAGTTTCTGTTTTGCTTGTTTTTGATTGGTTCTTCGACTGGGCAGATGTTCCATATTTGGTCTTTCATGGTGTCACTTCCTTCTCTAAACTTTTCAAGCTATGTTATAATGGTGGCTTAAAGCTAAGCTTTGATTAAAAAGAAATATGGTATGTGCTTTTATTTAATCATTGCATGGCAGTCCTGACTTGCCTTAATTTCTACGCTAAAGTTAATTTCTAATATATTCTTCTATATTTATTGCTAATGCCTGAATATACTAGTGTTTCTTTCATACATTACATCATTGTGACCTTGCTTACAGCAAAAGCCTTTTGTTGCCTTTTTGCTGATTCATTAATCCAGCTGGTCTCTTACGTGGGTACCAGAGCCAGCTTCTCTCTGTGGTATCGTTCTTTTAGCTTCCCAGCCTTGGTCATAGGTGTTCTCAATCTTCTTATCCTGTTCTAAGCTGGTTTCTATACGTCATTTTTGTTCTCGTTTTGTTCTTTTCCCATACTAGCAATTCTGCTTTAAGCTCTAAAAAATAATGCAAAATGACTGATTTTTTTAGTTGACTATTTACTTGACCTATCTTATTTTCTTAACATTCTAATTTATGCTTAAACTAATGTCTTAGAAGCTTTTAATTATTTTTTGTGACTGTTTATGTTAATTTGTTATTTTATGCTAAAATAAAAATTTCCCCTTCTACACTTCCCAATGCTGTCTGGAGGAGATCCTTTATAGTCAGGAGACAGGTTAGTGGTAGCACAATGAATTGAGTTCAGCAAATTGTAGAGAAAGTGTGCTCACACATAACATGGGTTGCCTCTACTAGTTGTCAAAAATATAAGGAGTTGCTTTTACTGTCATCTTTGAGCTGCTAACACTTCAACTTTTCATTTACTGATTTTCGATTTAGAGCGCACTGCCCCTTGATTGCCATTACCTTCTGTAAGAGCCAATCTTAAAAAGTTAAAGTTTTGAGTTAAACTCATATTAATGTTTGCTTAATTTGAATAGAATATAAATTTTTTTCTTAGTCATAACTTATGGTATACAGTAGTCTTTTCCCCCTGTAAGTTAGTAAGAGATAGAACCTTCTTACTATAACTGAGAAACAGTGTGATAATAAGCTTAGTTGTGGTAAGAACAGGTCCCAGTAAAGAGGGACTTGAAAGACCCATTTTCTACTCAGAGATGGGATAAGCATACAGTTTTCTGACCGTTTAGAAATGGTTCTGAAACATTTTGAAATGGTTCAGAAATGTTAAGTAAATAGTAACGATTTGAGATGTAACAAGATTAAGCTTAGAACTGAACTTTCCTTAACATTCATTTTTCTTTTTTTTTTTGCTATTTTAATTTTCTTTTTTTGTGTGAACTGTTTTACTTTGAAACTTAACTAAACTTTTAAAAACAAAGATATTTTGTCTGTGGAATCATTTCTGTGCCTTAGGCTTTTGTTGAATCCCATTTTTTGAGTTGAAGCTGCTGAACTTTGGTAATTTTGGGAAATTGCAGCTACACCTTCCTCTTTTGCATTGCCCACCTGCTAATTTCTTCCATTTGCATTTCCTGGTCACAGCGTGACAAAAAAATACATATTTAGAAGAACTCATAAATGTTTTAACAAGCTGATTTGGCAGACATAAAAATCACAAGAGTATAAACAGCCTTAACATACAACTCAAAGTTAAACATTAACATGTTTTGGAATGACCAATGCAAATGATTTGTGAGTGCATATTAGTCATTTTCAAGATATATGTGGATATATGCTCTAGAGAAGATAGGAATGAAGGTCAGTAGGAACAAGACACAATACATGTGTGTAAATGAGAGGGAGGTCAGTGGAATGGTGAGGATTCAAGGAGTAGAGTTGGTGAAGGTGGATGAGTTTAAATACTTGGGATCAACAGTACAGAGTAATGGGGATTGTGGAAGAGAGGTGAAAAAGAGAATGCAGGCAGGGTGGAATGGGTGGAGAAGAGTGTCAGGAGTGATTTGTGACAGATGGACATCAGCAAGAGTGAAAGGGAAGGTCTACAGGACGGTAGTGAGACCAGCTATGTTATATGGGTTGGAGACGGTGGCACTGACCAGAAAGGAGACAGAGCTGGAGGTGGCAGAGTTGAAGATGCTAAGATTTGCATTGGGTGTGACAAGGATGGATAGGATTAGAAATTAGTACATTAGAGGTTAAGATCAAGTTGGACAGTTGGGAGACAAAGTCAGAGAGGCAAGATTGCGTTGGTTTGGACATGTGCAGAGGAGAGATGCTGGGCATATTAGGAGAAGGATGCTACGGATAGAGCTGCCAGGGAAGAGGAAAAGAGAAAGGCGTAAGAGAAGGTTTATTGATGTGGTGAGAGAGGACATGCAGGTGATGGGTGTAACAGAACAAGATGCAGAGGACAGAAAGATATGGAAGAAGATGATCTGCTGTGGCTACACCTAACGGGTGCAGCCGAAAGAAGAAGAAGAAGTTAACTAATTGATAAATTGTCCATGGCAGGTGCAGGACCTCCTGTAACTGCTTCCAGTGAAACCTGAAGTGAATACAAAGATTGATGGAAAAAAGAACCTGGAGGTGATTTTAATAAAAAAGGATTAAGCTAAGACATTCTTAGAAGAATTAATTTTGGTTTTGACACTTTCTGAATTATCCATAACCATTTATATTCAATCTTACTGGGGATTTCCTATTGCTTCTTTAATTTATTATCTGTAATATCATTGCAGGAGCATTCTTGTTGTCAGATATCCAATTTTGAAATCTGGGGCCACTCTCCATTTTTTATCAGATAAACACTTCACAGAGGCACCTACCATCAACAGGTTCTTCCTAACCTGCTTCCACTTTTTCTCCAAATTGGTCAAACAAAACTAGAATGAGAAGCGCTTGTACCCATATTCAGAAGGAACATTCCCATGGCAGTGGATTTGTAATTCATTCCTTGAAAGGTCAGCTAATGGAAGCAGATCACGCTAATCAATTTGTGAAGAATTGTCAGCTCAAAGCAGGTATTTTTCAAGATTCTGATTTACATGTTTGGTTTGCTGGTTAATTTTGTGAAGTTAAGTTAGATGTTAGTTTTTGAACAAAAGTATGTCCAAAATACGTACCTTGGAACATGTGCATCTAATGCGAAATTATTTATTTAGAAATACAATGAAGTGAAACAAATTGTTTTACAAGTCATACTGACAAATTCTTTTGTGGTAGGTGATTTCAAAATGAGTACTCTTTGAAAAGTCCCCAGTTGCTAATATTGAAGTATCAACCATAAGACAGGAAAAGATCAGTTATAAAATAATCATTTCTTCTTAGCGTCACTTGTGGTGAGGAACTTGCTGCAAAAGACCAAGGGAGATAAGTTTTTACTTCTGTTACAAATGTCATATGACTCAATATCATCCTTAACATCTATCTTTAGGCTACCAAAAATAATGCAAAACCAATTTGGTTGTTGTTTTTATTTTTTGGTGCCCAACAAAGAAATATGTCCCATTGCAACCCATGTTCCCTTAAGGTTTCTGGAATAAACTGTAACCTTATGAGTATATTGGTGGGCAAGTCTTCATTAAAACTTACCTCCTTAACTTGTGTGAATAAATCTTCTGGCAATTGTACAAAGATTAATTCAGCAATACAGTTTTCTTGAAAAATTATATAATCTGGCTCAGTTGTATGTTTGCTGTCTTCAGATTGTCTAAATAAGGCATCAGGTTTTACATTTTTATCTCTTGCACAATATGTACTACATAATAAAATGCTAAGGTCTGTGTGTGTCACTCAGGGTAATCTGATTGATCAGTTTGGCTTTGATGTGACTGGTCTGTTTGGGTTTGGTGATGCAATCGAAAGATGAAGTACAAGTGTAAAACACACTAGGAGGAGTAAAGGCTGGGAGTCACCTTCAAAGATGAGAGGTATAAATGTGAACAGGAGGCAAGCAATGCACCTCAAAATATCTGAGGAAAAGGCTTTATTATTTGGATTTTATATACTTTGTTAATCCTGAGAGGAAATGTTCTTTTTGTATGACCTTTAGAGGTCAGAGTCAGGTTCTGCCATTACACAGCACCCCTGGAGCAATTTTCAGGTTAAAGGCCTTGCTTAAGGGCAAGGGATTTGAACTGGGAACTTTTCAGATATCAACACAGATCCTTAGCCACAGAGGCACCACTGCAGCCATATGGGACTCTGTTTATAGGAAAGTGCTCAACAGAGGGAGCAGCAGTCAAAAGATTTTAGACACACAGAGGTGCAAAGCAAAGGCACTGAAGGTACATGTAGGGCAAGAGATATCAAATGTTTGTAAATTTATTAAATGACCTGTCTTCGACAGGTAACATTGTTAGTAAGATAAGAAAGCTAAAACAAGTAAAGAACAAAGCCTAACTGGCCTTTCTTAAATAAAATCTAATAGTTATGTACTTGACAAAAGAATGTTCTGCCCCCTCCAACCAATCTTGCCATTTATCAAGGACTAGCAAAATACCCGCGCTTCGCAGCGGCGAAGAATTGCCTTAACATTTTTATTAAGAAGAAAATTAAACCCTTTTAAACTGAGGGAAAATCTACCAATGATTATTTGTTAAGGATCTCTTTGTATACCAATTGTCATTTCGGCCCTCCGGTTGTAATATGACCAAGCTGTGCACTGAGCTTACTCTTGAGTATGCAACATACAGTTGGCCATGTGAAAAGTAATCTTGTTTCAAATCTCACAGCTTGGATTGCTGCTGTCATAATCGGTTTGAGTTTCATGGTTTGTTTCAATTACGACAGTATTTGCAGGATTTGTTGTGTTGAAGTGACATTCGGCATCTGTCAAGCGTTGTAAGCATACAACCGGTTTCTCGATAACTTCACATCCAGCTTTTGAGAGTTTAAACATTCATAAACATCAAAGTGCCCACTACTGAAATCATCACCTGTGAATCTAAGATGTTTAAGAGGCATTGGCGGTTGTCGAAAGGTGTAAAATATTTGGCCATTTCGGTACACTTGAAAGCGACAACCAAACAATTCAGCAGCAACCATCAACTCACATGCAGAACCATAGGTGAAGGGCTTAAGCATTTCACTCTTATAGTGCTCCTGTGTAGTATAATTATCTCCTGTACCGTCATCAATCCACACCTTGAACCTGTCCCAGTCATTCAATACATAAGACACAATGTTCCTCCGGATATCAAGAGTGAGCCTGATATGGCTGTGCAATATTTAACAAAGAGAACGGAAAAGGCAGGTGCCCTCTCCGGGCATGGAAACCACTCGGTAAGTGACAGTTCTTTGATTGATGGTGATCACCTCGATAGACATGTTAATAGGGATATGGTTGGAACGATAAAGGAAATGGGTACCTGAACAATGTAAAGTAAGTCTAAAATACCTACACAATGACTATAATCGTAATAAACAAACAATAAAACAGAGGAGAAGCCGTGGATTAAATAAAATGGCTGTAGTTATCAGCAGGGAGACGTGAATCCCGTGGCGAAGCAAGGAAGGGAATGTAGAGACCGGAGTGACGGACGGCCTTATATAGGCAGGCAGCCAACAACGTGGGAGGCATTGGGATGGGGGACCCAACACCGCCTCACACGGTGACCGAGCTGCAGGCCATGGACGTATATATGTATGTAAGTAGAATTCTGTTAGCATTGGGAACCCGCGTACCAAATTTCTTGAAGATGGGCCAATAAGTAACAAAGAGCGTTGGAAAGTTCAATATGGCGGCCGATAGTGGTGTCATACCACCGAAATAAGTACGTACATCGGTTTCAGTTAGCGCAGGGAAGCAGCCTACCAAATTTAGTGAAGATGGAGCCATAAATAAGAAAGTTCAACATGGCGGACGTTGTCGACCGTTATGACCGTTACGTGTAGAATTTCGAAATGAAACCTGCTTAACTTTTGTAAGTAAGCTGTAAGGAATAAGCCTGCCAAATTTCAGCCTTCTACCTACACGGGAAGTTGGAGAATTAGTGATGAGTGAGTGAGTCAGTGAGTCAGTGAGAGCTTTGCCTTCTATTAGTATAGATTCATTTTTTAAATAAGGTTTGCCATGAAGGAATGTTGTGAAATCATTCCACAAAAGGCACAGCACTGGGTAGCAGGCTTCTAAAATCCACACAAAAGACTAGACCTGCCCTTCTTTCACATCTGAGCTCAAAGAACTGGTCTTGACCCAGACGCCAATCTCAAAAAGGCAGGGTTCCCAGTCTGCACAGACCAAAAATGGGGCTATAGCGCTTAAAAATAACCCCTCAAAATGTTTACAAAAATGGAGATGAGGAAAACAATGAATCCTCTGATCCAACACAAAAAAGGCAAGACCTTTGTATATAAAGATTTATTAAAGAACATTAAAAAAAGATATACAATGTACATAAAGGTAAGGCAGCCAATAACACAAACCAAACACAGTACCTTAATCAAAGCAGGGGCTGTTATCATACAGCTGGAGTTGCCACTCTGTCTAAAGATTGTTTCTTTTTTCTTTATTCCTTTTAGTATTTAAATATTATACTTGTTAATATGTTGCATTTTTTGGTTTCGTTATGATTTTTATTAATTTTGTCATATTTTTATATCTATATATATATTAATATTTTACTGGTGTTCCTTGTATTTGGTGGGTGGAACCCCAACAGATGGAACCACCCTTATCACACTGCTAAGGGACCACCTACTAATTCAGGCTGGGAAGCGAGTTGTTTAATAGTTCATCAATTCTCTGAGTTTCACTTCTGTTTTTGGGTTTTATTTTCTGGATTACATATTGGAACATTATTTCTCGGGATTTGCATTTTTAGACAAATCCTTTGGCCTCTTTGTAAACAGCAGGGGGTGCACGCTACCTAGGAGTATGGTCATTAGAGACTGCAGCTTTCACTAAACCAAAAATATATATATATAAATATATATTATATTTTAGCTGAACAAATTCACAAGCAAGAAGTGCGCAACGCAATCTCGGTAATCACTAGCACAAACGGAGATAAAATCGTCGAACACCAAAATATAATGCACACTTTCAGAGACTACTATAAATCCCTATATACTACTGAGTTTAAGGAAGACAATACCCAATCTAATGCATTTCTGGATACATTACAGATACCACAAATAGACGCTTTTAGTGCGGAGGAACTTGATAAACCTCTGGCGTTATCAGAATTACTAGATGCTACAAAGTCACTCCAAGGCGGGAAAGCAGCAGGCCCTGATGGTTACCCTGCAGAATTTTACAAGAAATTCTCCGCTCAGCTAGCTCCCCTCCTATTAGCAACATTTACAGAAGCCAGAGATAACCAATCTCTTCCACAAACCTTTCGCCAAGCACTAATCACTGTCTTTCCAAAACAAAATAAGGACTTATTACAATGTGCATCATACAGACCAATTTCACTTCTGAATAACGACGTTAAAATACTCTCTAAAATCTTAGCTAGAAGGATGGAGAAAGTGCTCCCCTCGGTAATATCACAAGACCAAACTGGATTTATTAGGGGCCGGCACTTATCTTCAAATCTTCGACGCCTGTTTAATGTAATATACTCACCAACTAAATCAAACACCCCAGAAATATTATTATCATTGGATGCAGAAAAAGCATTCTACATGATTGAATGGAAATACCTTTTTACTATATTGGAGAAGTTTGGGTTTGGCCCAAACATTTGTGCATGGATTAAATTACTGTATACTAACCCAGAAGCTTCAGTTTGCATCAACAACATTTGCTCAGACTACTTTAAACTAGAACATGGTACTAGACAAGGATGCCCCTTGTCACCGCTGCTGTTTGCAATTGCCATTGAACCACTAGCAATACATTGTCGAAATATTGATCAGATAAAGGAGATTAGCAGAGAACGACTGGAACATAAAATCTCATTATATGCAGAGGACATGGTACTGTATATATCAGACCCAGAAAATTCTGTGCCTGCAGTCTTAGCAGCACTCACAGAATTTCAAAAGATCTCTGGTCTCAGAATTAATCTGAATAAAAGTGTACTCTTTCCAGTGAATTCTCAAGCATATAATATTAGATTAGATACCCTATATTTTATCATTGCAGAACAGTTTAAATACCTAGGGGTAAACATCACAAGTAAACATAAAGCTCTATATCAACAAAATTTCGCCGTCTGCATGGAAAAAATTAAACAAGACTTGCATAGATGGTCAACCCTTCATCTCACACTAGCTGGAAGAATTAACATTGTTAAGATGAATATTCTTCCTAAACTCCTTTTTTTATTTCAAAACATCCCAATATACATTAATAAATCATTTTTTAGGCAATTAGATTCGACAATAACCTCATTTATTTGGAATTCAAAACATCCACGCATCAAAAGAGCGACCTTACAAAGACAAAAGGCAGAAGGCGGCATGGCTCTACCTAACTTCCAGTTTTATTACTGGGCAGCAAATATACAGGCGATAAGAACCTGGACACAAATAGAAGAACATACACAGGCTTGGTCCGCAATAGAAGTAAAATCCTGCAGTACTTCTTTGTATTCCTTGCTCTGTGCTCCAATAAACACACGTTATCGGCAATACACTAATAACCCAATTGTGCTCCACTCACTTAGAATCTGGAACCAATGTAGAAAGCATTTTAAGACGGAGAAGCTTCTATCTGTGGCACCCCTGCAAGAGAACCACCTCTTTCAACCTTCACAAACATAAGCAGTTTTTAATATCTGGAAAAAAATTTGGAATTAACTTGCTTAGAGATCTTTATATAGACAACGTCTTTGCATCCTATGAACAATTACATTCCAAATTTAACATTCCAGCTACACATTTCTTTCACTATCTTCAAATCAGAAACTTTGTTAAACAAAACCTTCCAGATTTTCCTCATCTTGCACCCTCATCCATGCTGGAAAAAATATTGCTCAATCTCAAGGACTTAGACTTCATCTCTACAATATATAAAATCATTTTACAATTCCTCCCTTTCAAAGATCCAAGAAGACACTGGGAAAAAGATCTTTCAATTAATATATGAGTGGAAAGTAGCAATGCAGAGAATTCACTCGAGCTCCATATGCGCAAAGCATACAATTATACAACTCAAAATTATATATCGAGCACATCTGTCTCGACTAAAACTCTCCAAAATGTTTCCAGGGCATGATCCAACCTGCGAACGTTGCAACCAAGTCCCAGCCTCACCAGGTCACATGTTCTGGTCCTGCACCAAATTAACATTATTCTGGACAAACATTTTTAATTACCTTTCAGATAGCCTTGGACTCACAATCCCTCCAAACCCATTAACAGCTGTGTTTGGTGTTCTTCCAGATGGGGTTAAAGCGGAGAAAGACAAACAAATTGTGATTGCATTCACTACACTTTTGGCACGCAGACTTATTCTCATAAACTGGAAGAACCCAAACTCTCCTCTTTTAAGTCAGTGGGAAACTGATGTGTTATATTATTTGAAATTGGAAAAAATCAAATACTCAGTTAGAGGATCCGTACAGACTTTTTTCAAAACATGGCAGGATCTAATCAGTAATATTTTAAAATAAGTTCATAAAGCACAGAGAATTTATTAATTTAGGTATGTTTACAAGCCTTAAATTTAATGCCATTTGGCTTGCTCTCTCTCTCAGGGGTGGGGATCGATCAGTTCTTAACTTAATTTTTCTCTTTGTAAAAACTTGATTGCTTTGTATGGATTGTAATAAAATTAATTAAGAATAAATTAAAAAAAAATATATCTATACTAATAAAAGGCAAAGCCCTCACTGACTGACTCACTCACTCACTGACTCACTCACTCATCACTAATTCTCCAACTTCCCGTGTAGGTAGAAGGCTGAAATTTGGCAGGCTCATTCCTTACAGCTCACTTACAAAAGTTAAGCAGGTTTCATTTCGAAATTCTACGCGTAGTGGTCATAACTGGAAGCTGTTTTTCTCCATTTACTGTAATGGAGATGAGCGCGAAAGCCGTGGGGGTGGAGTTTCGTGTGACATCATCACGCCTCCCACGTAATCACGCAGTACGTAGAAAACCAGGAAGACCTCCAAAAAGCGCTGAAGAAAACATGCATTATATAATTGAGAAGGCAGCGAAACAATAAGAAGCGAGCGAGTGACATACAACCATATTCATAAGTGATGCTACTACGGAAACAAAGCACGGTGTAAACCTAAACTTTAAATTAAGTTCATAGACAGGCTGCCGCTGGCGTTTGAAATTTAGTGCCTGCCCATATAAGGCCGTCCGTCAGCGGCAATCCAATACAAACACTGCCACTAAATATTCACGGGTGAAGGACTGTGCTTATGCAGAGGAAGATGAGATGGTCAGGGTGGTGTTTGGCACAAACTCAGCGAAACTGCGAGAGAAAGTTTTAAGTGCCGGGACTTCGGTAACATTAAATACAGCCATGGACATAGCACGACATGGCACCAGCACAGCTGGGAAACTTCAATGCATGTACACCGAGCGGCTCACGTGAACTGACGCAGTGCACAGACAAAAAGCAACAGTTCCAAAGAGCGCTGAACAAAAACCGAATTACACAATTGAAAAGGCAGCAAAAAAATATGAAGCATCTGATACATACAAGCATATTCATAAGTGCAGCTACTGCGGAAACAAAGCACACGGTGGAAAAAGTCAATGTCCCGCTAAAGGAAGACAGTGTAAAAAAAAAAACCTGTGCATGCAGTGTGTCAGGTCTCAGATAAAGAAGAAGACGAGCTGTTTATTGATGCAGTAAGAAACGAATCGATGAATGAAACCTGTTATCTTTACAACGATTGACAAACACGGAATGTAACTTGAACACAACACATCCTACAAATACGAACCTGATTGAAAGAAATAATGATAATCAAGTCCTTGATGACAGCAACACATCAATAACACTCACAAAACAATTACTGTATATTGACAGTCATGTTATGTTATTTTTAAAATGTTCCCTTTTCTTTTTCATAGCTTCTTTAACACACTACTTCTCCGCTGCGATACGCGGGTATATATATATGTATATATACCCCGATCTACATACTCGAATAATGGATACTTTATTC
>JANRMT010062813.1:112813889-112838889 GCA_026402145.1 Polypterus bichir lapradei | reverse complement strand
AAGCGCGGGTATTTTGCTAGTATATATATATTATAAAATCTCTTATATATATTTCTCTTCTGGTTCGTCCTGCTTCCACTTCAAAACCAGTCCCGCCCACACGCAGCCGACACGGCATTTCTCGATTCCCATTCGTCCTCCTCCAAACCCTGCCCCATGCTGCCTGTGGCCTCCCATAAACCTTGCTATTTTCGTTGTACTGCGATGGTTGTTTCCTAAGCCTTTGTTATAAAATGAACAACAGTATCTTCTCTGTCGACAGGTTTTTGTACAATGTCATCTCTGTTCCGGAATCCAGCAACTGTCGTCTACAGCAAAACACCTATTCACAACTTCACAGGGAGCCAGTGAAGTTGAGAGAGAGTAGGTGTAATATGTTCAGTGGATGTAGAACAGCAGGTTATTATCCTGGCAGCAGAATTTTGAATAAGTTGTAAGCGATGGATAAGTTTTTGTGGGATGCCAGTTAGAATAGCATTACAGTAATCTATACGTGAGGTGACTCGGGCATTAACCAATACTTCAGTACTGTGTTGCGTAAGAACAGAACGAAGTCTAGAAATGTTTCGGAGATGGAAGAAAGCAGTCCGAGAAATGTTACTTATATGGGAGGAATTATTTAATAATAATAATAATTATTATTATTATTATTTAATAATTGCCATTATTAGTGTATAAATGGATATAAATAATTGCACGTAAACGATTCGCCAAAATCTGTTGTATGTAAACTCTTTTAAACATTTTTTTTTTTTCATCAGAAAACCCAGTTTCCACGTCTACCTGTATTAGTTTAAAATGGCACTTTTGCCACTCGCAATAGGGCGGACACGCTGACGTATCATGTCGACTGGGCAACACAGTGAATGCGGTGTCTATCTATATATGTCTATGCTCTCGACCATTGACATTGGTTTTGCTCCTTGCTATTGGTTTCGCTCCTTGCTATTTCCGTTATACTGCGACGGTTGTTTCCTAAGCCTTTGTTATAAAATGAACGACAGTATCTTCTCTGTCGCGGGTCTTTGTACAACGTCATCTCTATTCCAGGATCCGGCAACTGCCTGTTCCTATCAGTGGGTTATTTCTTGACATAAATTGTCTTCAGCAAAACACCTATTCACAACTGCGTCTTTCAAGAAGTATTTCTTTCTTCTTGATTTCTGAATTCCTTTCTCACTGTTTTTCATTCCTATTCTTACACCACCATAGCCGGCGGGCGTCGGCTAGTATTATATATTTCCCTAGTGGTATGGCAGTGATTCTAAGATCAAGAAAGAAAACCTAACACTAAAGAAAGATTGGCTGGACACTTCCAATAATACAATATTCAAAGGAGAGCTAGTGAAAGTATGATGTAGTCATGGGTTCCTGCAGTTGGCCCTGGATTGCTTTCAAAGAGTGTGGATAGCATATTTCCTAGGTATGGGCAGGAACAATGTCTTTCAAATGTCTGTAGGTAAGCTCTACTGTTCAGCACAGTTGCCTGAGCTTTATACATTTTCAGGCTCCAAAATAAGAACATACATTTGCAAAAAAAAAATGGAATTGTTCACAGGGGCACTCTAAATAGCAGATAGTGACCCTTGGCCATATATTGATCATCACCAAACAGGGAGCACATCAACACATTTAAATAGTCTGCCTGAGTCATCTTCCACTTTTCAATTCTCATCTCTCTGTCAGGTTCTACCCTGTCAACTGATTTGCTTGGATTCTGCTGTATTTATGTACTGTATGGCCTCAACCCCTATTAAAGATTACAATATGTATGGAATAAACCTCACAGATCACAGTGGCACATTTCAAACCTTTCACTACAATCCACCCTTTGACACTGTGAAGAGTCAGAAAAGCTTGTCCACAAAGCAGGAGATACTCACTTCTCACCCTTCAATGCAGAATGCTCATCAAGAATGTTTATAGAGAATTGGAGTGTACCTGGTTCTTGTTTTGTTATTCTAGTAAGTATAAAAAATTTTACAATTGTGAACACAATTAAAACTACAAATTACTAACATAATTGGATAGACAATAATAATTGGATAGTTACTTTTTACAAACTATTAGTGGGTAGTGACCACTTGGTGAAAACTGTCACAAGTGGTGTGTGGAGGTATCCTTCATTTCTTCTGTGGAGGTAATTACTTTTTCATTATCAGTTTTTTGTCTTACATTAGTTACATTGTTGAGACAGAACACCACTAAGCCCTTTTAGTGGGTACTATTATCCCACATTATAGTACATTATGTGTAGTCATGGCACATGCAGATGTAGTATCTGTCTAAAGCACTTCAGTGGAATTTACTGCTATTTGGCGCCATAACAGTCTCCAGCTAAGGTATGTAAACATGGAGAAGGCAATGTGCCTACCCTTTGATATATGATCCCTTCTTATTAGTTATACAGTATTGTTTCCCATTTCTATTTTAAAGTGCAGACTGCTGTATTGCTATGATCTGTTCAAGTAGCCCACTGAACATTAAAATCAGCATTATTGCATAATTTTCAGATTGTGAAAAACTCATATATATTTTCTGTTCTCCTCAAACACACAGTGACACACTTCAGATCTTTGGCTGCATTCACCTTTTCCTATTTGTGATTTTTGTTACTTTCTAAAAAGTTCTTGCATTTATAAAGATTCACCAATTACACTGCTAGGGGCTGCATAATCAGGTGATCCCACCTCCTTTGGTTCCAAATTAAGTAGACAGAGCAGAATATGCATCAATTTGATGTTATTTTATCTGTTGTAAAGGATAGACAAGCTTGTTGGACTAAATTGCCTGTTGTCTGCACAATTTTATAATGTTCTACAAACTAATATATTTAAGTTTAACATAATACACAATGATATAATAATTAATAAAAACACAATACCAATACAAACCTTAATATTATATCAAAATAACAAGGAATGAACAAGACCAAAAGCAAAATTTATAACAAAAAATTTAAATAATACCCATAAGAAGAAATAAACAACCAATAATCTTGAACCAGAGCAACAACTCTGGGTGTACAACAACAAGGGGGCTTTAATAATTTTACTGATCATAAAAATCAGTTATTTTAAGAAAAGTACAAAGTCCTAACTACATAACAAACTACCATGCAATTAAAGCAGAAACCTTGAAAACTTTTAAAAATTATCTGAATAAGAGGTTGCAACAGCATAACTAGTATCTAAAGAAATAACCTTGATGGGCTAAAATGGGATTGCATTTCCTGTGTTCTGATATTGTTATGCAGAACAATCAGGAGATAAAAACACAGAGGTGGATGCTTTGTCTTGTTAGTTTAAAGAAATAGAGCAGTCAATTGAATTTTAACCCATTCTTCCTAAAAAACAAGCTTTATGGCAGGTATTGAAGAGGGGGAGAGGGAGAATTTAATAATGATAATTATAAGGGCTTGTTCCAGTTTAGTCTCTCTTCCTAATTAACCTGAAAGAATTTTATATGTTCCTGAGCCTGTCTGCACTAAGGTTTTAATGTCATGATTCTAGTTTGTGATGGCCATTCAGGTATTATGAGAACAAATAAATTAACTCACTGGCATTTTTATTGGATAACTATTAATCAGGATATAAAAGGTTACTTAATGGCCATTCAACATAAGAATCCTTTTGGTTGCCCTATTGGCTTATTATACCCATAACATATACCCTGCATATTGTAGGAAGAAGTAAAATTTGATTTAATCATTGATTTACGTCCCTCTTGGAGATATGCTACCATATTATTGCAGTTATGGTAGATCAATTTTCAAAGTGTGCATTTTGTACCCTTAAAGAAACTACCTTCTGCAAAAGAATTGACCATGATATTTATTTTTAAAAAATCTGCAGATCTTATGATTTCCATAACTCTATAATTTCAGACTGACACTCATAATTGTTTGTTAAGACTTTTCAGTACTTTTTTTATTAAAGCAGACATTCAACTAAATCTGACTCTGGGATTTCACCCAGCAAATAATGGTCAATCATAATGAATAAGATACGACCTACAACAATATTTGAGGTGTTCTGTGAGTCCAGTTAGAATGGAATGAAACACACCCACTGGCGTCTTTAACAAAAATATCACCTTTCTAAACATTGTACTGAGATAAAACCATTTGTCATGATAAGGAGTCTTCAAAAATGGCAAAAGTGGTGTGAGGTCTCCAAGAATAAGCTAAGAAGAAGACCAGGACCTTGACTTGCCCAGAAGAGATTCACTTAAGCACACAGTATGGGACGCCCAAGACAAGGAAGGATGGGGGCAGGCAGCTTCTGTAGAGCACTGCTTCCCTCAGAACACTAGATGGCAACCTCCCTGGTTTGTTGAGGTGCCCTGTTGGGTACCTTGGGTGCCACCAGGGGGTGCTGCAAAGACTGAGGAGCCATATGACATGAGGTTTCCACCTTCCCCTGAAGGCAGAAGCATTTACAGGTTAGCCAATATAAAAGGACTTGCCATCCTCACAGGGTGAGCCAAAGTCATGTGGAAGGGGGATGAAGCATGCTGGGTGGGAGTGGGAGAGGCAAAGACCAAGAAAACAGAAAGAAAGAAGAGTCATTGTGCTTGTGTGTTATTATTGTACTTGTGTCTGTGGCTGTGGGAAACGCTGGTGTGATGGGTTTCCTACACAATAAAAAGGCTCTTTTGTTCTCTTAATGACTCATAATAGCTTAAAAATAACAGTAAAATACATATAAAACTCCATTATTAATTATGGAACTTTCAAATACATTTCTACCAAGTTTAATCGAATATTTAACCAACAACAGGAACAAATAAAAGTTGCTTTGAGAGAACCTGCTGACATCTGACCTACAGTATAGAATTAATTTTTTTACTTTTAAAACATATTATGTACTGTACTTGTGATTGTTACTATTTAGTATTTTATTTTATCTGCCAAAAGATTTACAGAGAAGTTTTAGTTATAGTTATAGCTTTGCATGGGTTTTTTGCCTCTTCTCATTTTCTAAAAATGTCCTGCTATGGTTCTGTTTGTGCTGACTGAGGTAGTGGTAGTTGTATTATCTGAACTTACTTAGAAGTTCAGTTCTGTGAGCCTACATTGCAGTGTCACCAGATGTCAACACTGTCATATCTAGAGTGCATGTCAGGGCAGAGAAGCAGTAGAAGTTCTATTTCTTTGAGCTTGTTATATCTGTTATCTCAATGGACTATTTGTGTGTTGAAGTCACAGCTCTCAAACCTTTTTGATTTGTTTACACACAGGCAGCACAGGATATGGACCTTATGTCCAATGAACTGCCAGAGTTCTTAAATTCCTTGTAAAATGGAGTGGCTGAATCAAGAATTTTCTGTTGATAATTAAATCATTGTTACATTCGCCATTTTGAAAAGGATGGATCAGGTTTCATATAGTTTACTGCTTCTGCGTCATGTTAAAATTTTTCCTGTTTTTCATGTTAAACACTAAAACCAATTTATTGCAATGGCCCATCTTGAAAACTGAATGTTCAACCATCAGTGGAAATTGACAAAGACATGGAATAATACAAAGTTGAGAAAATAAGAATTTGAGATAATGTGGTCTACTAGTTTACTAATTATAGTCCAGAGGACTATTCAGAGGTATGTGTATATTAGGGCTTAGAATTTATTCTGCCAGTTTTACCAATAATTTCCAACTAAGCTTGATGGGTGTGTTCAGAGCCTGCACCTTAGGAAGGGGCTTATGGTTTATTAACCTACTGAAATCATTTGTTATGTACTGTATTTGTTATTGTTGCTATTTTTTTATCATTTGTTATCATATTTGCAACAATCTACAATCTGAACCCTTTTTAAATAATAAATTATCTCCATCCAGGTGATGTTATCCATCCTTTCATCCATTTTTCAATCCCACATTATCCAGGGTGTGGTCGCAGGGGAGCTGGAGCCTATCCCAGTAAGCACAGAGTGCAAGGCAGGAACAATCCCTGGATAGAGCATCAGTCCTTTTCAGGGTGAAGTCACAGACAGACAGACAGACAGACACAAACACACACACACTAAGGTCAATTTAGCACCTCCATTCCATCTAACCTTCATATCGGACTGTGGGAGAAATTACATTTGGAAATCAAAAAAGGATTACATAGGAACAAATGTTTGAAAAAGCTAAAAGAAATTTTGAGCTGACCACAAGACATAGATTTAGTAAACAATAAACAAGTATTTCTATAGAAGAGTGTCAAATAGTCATGTCATTATGTGACAAGACATCCAAAATCAAAAAGGGAGAGCAATCATCAATCAATGTGTTAATAGAGCACTTCTATCCATACATTCATCCATGTTTTTTTATTTGATTATCAAGATCCGAGTCACAGGCTGCCAGTGCCAATCCCAGCAGCACTGGGCATAAACCAACCTTGAATGATGTCTGTTCCCCTCTAGGTTTAATGTAAATAAAACCTTAATAATGTAAGCTTTTTTGAAACAACTGCTAGTCCATTTTAGTCCAGACTTTGTTTTATTAGCCTGTGATGCATCACTTTAAGGGCAGCACAGTTTGTTTGTTTTTTATTTGGTCTGGATGATTGCATTCTTTTGCACGTTCCTTTCCTGCTGCTAATGAAGAGCTAAACAATCAAAAGGTCCACACACACTTTTATTTGCACTGAATTATTTTACAATCATTTCAAAATTGTCAAGGTCTAAACCAAGTGTCTCAACTTTGGCCAGCATGGGATAACTGTAGTTGGCTTTAAGCTTCTATCATCTTGCTTACAATATGTGAATAATAACTGAGGAAAATGAAAGCTTTATATTTATGTGAATGAATCTGAATAAAAACAGTGTCAATCCTACACATAATGCTTCCTTTTATGATACATTATGAGTGAGTGCTGTATATGCTGTATGTCAGAGGAAATGGAATGTGACAGAGTCCTAGACAAGTTAGATAAATTATCAAATGATTTCCAGGAGAGACAAACAGAACAACAGTGTCAGAGAGAATATGTAAACTTCTATGATTTTATAAACATACTGGCCACCATAGCTATCCTAAAACAGCCAGTGCTAAGGCACTTGTTTTAAGTCCTGACATCTTTCACAGTGTTTAAAAATTGTCATCATGAGAATGGGGGAGTGCATGAGTGAAACTTGTGATGGACTAACACCTCATCCAGTAATGGCACCTGCCATGTTTTTCAGAAAAAAAAACTTAAGAGAAAATATTTTCCACCCAAACCACAAGACTAACTGAACTTTTCAAAAGGGTTATTTGCCAAAAAACAAGGGAAGGCTTCAAGTTGTCACATGCCCTGGTCCAACAGGCTTATCACCATCTCTATTTCCTCTTACCTGCCGTTCCGAATTGACAGAAATATAGGTTCATCTTTTAAGGCAATATTGTTTTATCTCTCTATTATAAAAAAAAAATCTTGCAACGAGACATGATCTTTGGAAGAGAGACAGAGAGGCACCTTCACGTCCCGTGAGACGGACAAGTCACGTCATACTTATAACCTTTGCGGCTGCGTTTCCTTGGGGTGTGTTCAGCCTCCCTCTTCACAAAGGTCGTGTAGTCCTGGCCTTTGGGGTAGATGGGTTGGCGAGTGAAGTGAAGCGAGCAGGAGGCAAAGCCCTCTTGTTTAAATAAGGTTTGAGCTTTCATCTGTGCTCAGTCATTGAGTCTTTCATGTCTCCTTCCTTGTTAATTTTTCTCCCTTATAGTTATTAGATAATTTCCATTCTCCACTTAGTTCTTTTGCACTGACACCCACTTCTGACCACCGTTATTGATTTGCCTATATAAATACCATGTCTCTTCATTCTTACCTATTAATCTCATTTTCCTGAATACATTCTTTAACAGGGACAGTGGCCACTTTAGTCTGTTGATGCTCAGTAGAGAACTTCATACTTGAGAATGGTCTACAGCTCAACAGGAGGTGAACAACATTTGTATGCAGGGCCAAGCAGACAGTGGTGTGATTCATGTGAGATATGCCTCTGAAATTCTTAGAAAATAAGAATGTGTTATATGTGGTAGAAATCAACATTGTAATTAAAGAAAGAAACATATCCTCTAACAGGACAAATCAGTAATAAGGCAGGAGAAAAGCTGTACATTCTATTTTTTAATTAGTCAGTCACTCCTCGGCAAAATGCCTTAGAGCAGTGCTTCCCAAACTCGGCCCTGGGGTCCCACTGTGGCTCAGGTTTTTGTTCCAACCAGATTCATAATCAGTGATAACAACTGATAGCACTGATCTAATTTAATCAGCTGGTATTTTCCTCTTACTGTATTCTACTTTCAAAAAAGTACAACATCATGATTTTTACATTTATAAGAATTTTAGAAATATTTCTAGTTTTCCTATGGATTTAAATACTTAACCCTCTTTTCTTGATTTCATGATATTTTGCCCTTTTCTATGTAGTTTGCTCCCTTCACTGTACAAGCTTCCATCCATCCATCCTCTTCCGCTTATCCGGGGTCGGATCGTGGGGGCAGCAGCTTAAGCAGAGAGGCCCAGGCTTCCCTCTCCACGGCCACTTCTTCCAGCTCTTCCGGGAGAATCCCAAGGCATTCCCAGGCCAGCCGGGAGACACAGTCCCTCCAGCATGTCCTGGGTCTTCCCGGGGCCTCCTCCCGGTTGGACGTGCCCGAAACACCTCACCAGAGAGGCGTCCAGGAGGCATCCTGATCAGATGCCCGAGCCACCTCATCTGACTCCTCTCGATGCGGAGGAGTAGCGGCTCTACTCTGAGCCCCTCCCAGATGACTGAGCTTCTCACCCTATCTTTAAGGGAAAGCCCAGACACCCTACGGAGGAAACTCATTTCAGCCGCTTTTATTCGCGATCTCGTTCTTTCGGTCACTACCCATAGCTCATGACCATAGGTGAGGGTAGGAACGTAGATTGACTGGTAAATTAAGAGCTTTGCCTTACGGCTCAGCTCTTTTTTCACCATGACAGACCGATGCAGAGCCTGCATCACTGCGGATGCCGCACCGATCCGCTTGTCAATCTCACGGTCCATTCTTCCCTGACTCGTGAACAACACCCCGAGATACTTGAACTCCTCCACTTGGGGCAGGATTTCTCCCCTAACCCTGAGAGAGCACTCCACCCTTTTCCGGCTAAGGACCATGGCCTCGGATTTGGAGGTGCTGATTCTCATCCCAGCCGCTTCACACTCAGCTGCGAACCGTTCTAGAGAGAGTTGAAGATCATGGCCTGATGAAGCAAACAGGACAACATCATCTGCAAAAAGCAGTGACCCAATCCTGATTTCACCAAACCGGACCCTTTCAACACCCTGGCTGCGCCTAGAAATTCTGTCCATAAAAGTTATGAACAGAATCGGTGACAAAGGGCAGCCTTGGCGGAGTCCAACTCTCACTGGAAACGGGCTCGACTTACTGCCGGCAATGCGGACCAAGCTCTAACACCGATTGTACAGGGACCGAACAGCTCTTATCAGGGGGTCCGGTACCCCATACTCCCATAGCACCCCCTACAGGATTCCCCGAGGGACACGGTCGAACGCCTTTTCCAAGTCCACAAAACACATGTAGACTGGTTGGGCAAACTCCCGTGCACCCTCCAGGACTCTGCTAAGGGTGTAGAGCTGGTCCACTGTTCCGTGACCAGGACGAAAACCACACTGTTCCTCCAGAATCCGAGGTTCGACTATCCGACGGACACTCCTCTCCAGAACCCACGAATAGACTTTTCCAGGGAGGCTGAGGAGTGTGATCCCTCTGTAGTTGGAACACACCCTCCGGTCCCCCTTTTTAAAGAGGGGGACCACCACCCCGGTCTGCCAATCCAGAGGCACTGTCCCCGATGTCCATGCGATGTTGCAGAGACGTGTCAACCAAGACAGTCCTACAACATCCAGAGCCTTGTGGAACTCCAGGCATATCTCATCCACCCCCAGGGCCCTGCCACCAATGAGTTTTTTGACCACCTCGGTGACCTCAGTCCCAGAGATGGGAGAGTCCACCTCAGAGTCCCCAGGGTCTGCTTCCTCATTGGAAGGCATGTTAGTGAGATTGAGGAGGTCTTCGAAGTACTCCCCCCACCGACCCACAACGTCCAGAGTCGAGGTCAGCAGCGCACCATCCCCACCATATACGGTGTTGACACTGCACTGCTTCCCCCTCCTGAGACGCTGGACGGTGGACCAGAATCTCCTCGAAGCCGTCAGAAAGTCGTTCTCCATGGCCTCTCCAAACTCCTCCCATGCCTGAGTTTTTGCTTCAGCAACCACCGAAGCCGCATTCCTCTTGGCCTGCCAGTACCTATCAGCTGCCTCCAGAGACCCACAGGACAAAAAGGTCCTATAGGACTCCTTCTTCAGCTTGACAGCATCCCTCACCGCCGGTGTCCACCAACGGGTTCGGGGATTGCCGCCACGACAGGCACCGACCACCTTACGGCCACAGCTCCGGTCAGCCTCAACAACAGAGGCACGGAACATGGCCCATTCGGACTCAATGTCCCCCACCTCCCTCGGGACGTGATCGAAGTTCTGCCGAAGGTGAGAGTTGAAGCTACTTCTGACAGGGGACTCTGCCAGCCGTTCCCAGCAGACCCTCACAACACGTTTGGGCCTACCAGGCCTGACCGGCGTCTTCCACCACCATCGAAGCCAACTCACCACCAGGTGGTGATCAGTTGACAGCTCCGCCCCTCTCTTCACCCGAGTGTCCAAGACATGTGGCCGCAAGTCCGACGACACGACCACAAAGTCGATCATCGAACTGAGGCCTAGGGTGTCCTGGTGCCAACTGCACGATAGAACACCCTTAAGCTTGAACATGGTGTTAATTATGGACAATCCGTGACGAGCATAAAAGTCCAATAACAAAACACCGCTCGTGTTCAGATCGGGGGGGTCATTCTTCCCAGTCACGCCCTTCCAGGTCTCACTGTCATTGCCCACGTGAGCATTGAAGTCTCCCAGCAGAACGAGGGAGTCCCCAAAAGGTACGCCCTCTAGCACCCCCTCCAGAGACTCCAAAAAGGGTGGATACTCCAAACTGCTGTTCGGCGCATACGCACAAACAACAGTCAGGACCCTTCCCCCACCCGAAGGTGGAGGGATGCCACCCTCTCGTCCACCAGGGTAAACCCCAATGCACAGGCTCCAAGTCGGGGGGCAATAAGTATGCCCACACCTGCTCGGTGCCTCTCACCGAGGGCAACACCAGAATGGTAGAGAGTCCAGCCCCTCTCAAGGAGTTTGGTTCCAGAGTCTAAGCTGTGCATCGAGGTGAGTCTGACTATATCTAGCCAGAACCTCTCGACCTCACGCACTAGCTCAGGCTCCTTCCCCTTCAGAGAGGTGACATTCCACATCCTAAGAGCCAGTTTCTGTAGCCGAGGATCAGACCACCAAGGTCCCCGCCTTCGACCACCACCCAACTCACACTGCACCTGACCTCCTTGTCTCCTCCCATAGGTGGTGAGCCCATGAGAAGGAGGACCCACGTCACCTGTTCGGGCTGTGCCTGGCCGAGCCCCATGGGTGCAGGCCCGGCCACCAGGCGCTCGCCATTGAGCCCCACCTCCAGGCCTGGCTCCAGAGGGGGGCCCCGGTGACCCGCGTCCGGGCAAGGGAAAACGTTGTCCAGAGTTTTTACTCATCATTGGAGGTTTATTGAACCGCTCTTTGTCTCATCCCTCACCTAGGACCAGTTTGCCTTGGGTGGCCCTACCAGGGGCATAAAGCCCCAGACAACATAGCTCCTAGGATCATTGGGACACGCAAACCCCTCCACCACGATAAGGTGACGGTTCAAGCAGGGGTTGTACAAGCTTAATAATGACAATTAAAAAAGAGCAGAGCTGACATCCAGGCAAACAACACGGAATAATGAATGGCTGCAACTACTTTGTCAGACCCACTAATTAGTAAATAGTGGGTTAATTGAACAGTTAGAGTACCAAAAAAAGTAGAATAAAAATCACGATGAAAATATTGTTTAAAAGAAAAAAAATACATTACTCCCGTAAAACTGCTTGGTACATTTTAATTTTTAATTTTTTTTTTTTTTACCAAACTTAGTTTTCTAATTTCTATATTGTTTCCCAAAACACAGCACTCTTGAGAAATAACAGTTCACTTAATTAGGCTAAGACTCCAATTAAAAACAGAAGCTGGTTGGAACAAAAACCTGCAGCCTCAGGACCAAATTTGGGAAGCACTGTGTTACACAGCATGGTCAGAATGATCACAGAATGAAAGCAGAAGTTTATACTTATTAATAACTGAATGTACATAACATTGCTGATTAATGCTTACATATCATATTCTGATTGGTTAAAAGACATGAGGTGTCTAGCACAGAGCACAACCAGCTTAAATAAAAGTCTTTTTCCATAATATCCTGTTTCTTCAATATCTCTTAGTTTAGACATTACCCTTGAAATCTCCATGTATGTGACAACTATCCAACTTTATTGTTTATGACATTTGCTGATCCCTTAATCATACATTTGTTGTATTACATCAACCTGCTCCTGGTACATTCTTGTCTTTGCTGTTCTCTTGATCTTTATCTGGTTTCCTGATATGCCTGAACACGTTTCTGACATGTATTAATGCTATTCTTTGAAGATGAATGCTATTCTTCCACATTTACAGTACTACTGTCTGTTGTGACGGGGGGCCACAGCCATTACCTGACCGGGACGCCCAGAATGGAAGGACCGGTGGAAAGAGCATCGGTGAGGCAATACCTCCCCTAGTACACTACAGGGCAGCCATCCTGAATAGGACGCTTTGACTCACAAGGCTTAGCTGAGGGACAGGCAGTGTGACGGGCGCCCATGGCCATTACCTGGCCGAGGCGCCAATGGAATGGAAGGACAAGAGGAGAGAGCATCAGTGAGGCAATACTTCCCCTGGGATACTAGAGGGCAACCCTTCTGGACAGCTGTAGCACCATGAATTCCTGCAGGGCATGCTGGGAGCTGGAGTTTAGTGCAGCCCTGTTGGGTTCTGTGAGGGCAGCCAGGGGGCCCTATAGAGGACTTCCACCACACCTGGGAGTGATTCTAGGTAATACTGATGAGCCACCTATAACATTCCCAGGACCTGAATAAAATCAGCCTTCTCACTCCATTCAGAGAGCCAGAGTCAGGAGGAGGTGGATGAAGCTTGCCTGAGAGAGAGTGAAGGTAGAAGGACGGGCCGAGAGACGGAGAGAAGAAAGTGTCTAAAGGACTGTGTGTTATTGTGATGCGCTAATTTAGTACTGTGCCATGTGGAGAAAGAAAGGCTCTCTGACTGTAAATAAATCATGAGCTGTGTGGCAAACTAGTGTATTCCTGTTTGTGTCGGGTTAGGGCGGCTGTATGCATCCTGGTGGACCATACTGTGTACAAGTAGACAATCTTCGTCACACAGTCCACATGCTGCAGATGAGTTATGTGCTTAGATTAATTATTAAAACTGAAACAAATATCTGCTGTGATCTGTTATATTTTTTTTCTGACCTTTTCCTGTATCTTTTGTGTCTGAGTTCCTCCCTTTGAGAGTTTTGATGTGTGAGGAATTTATTTTGCTACTTAAATTATTATCTGAAATATTTAAGAGCGCAAAACCTTTAACAACTTAATACACCAACATTGTTTATTTTTTTGTTTATGGTTGCAATGGTTTTGCTATCCAGGGATGACCATGACATCACTGCTGACATCAGCGCCTTGCACTTCTTGTGGATAAAAACAAAACAAATTAACTTTATAAGTGTGTGTTTGCTAAAAGTACTAAACTCTTTGGTTGACAGGTTGTGGTATGTTTCCTACATCTATCTTCTGGTTGCTACCATTTTATTTAGCTGCCTCCTCAAGATGACAAACAGTATCTCTTATGTGTTATTACGATTGATTGCCAAAACAAGGAAGGCCAAACCCACAAAATAAAGCATTTCAGTCTTAATGATCGACAAGATTATAATTTTAAAAAATAAACTAAAAGGTAAACTAATGCAAGAATCTGAAGAAATAAGGCAATAATTAAATACATACATAAAACAGAAAATAAAAAAGAAATAATAAAACATGATAGTAAACTGAAAGGGTGGCTCAAGAAGAAAAGAGTACAAAGGAAGGAAAATAAAGCTAAATACAGTACCTAACAGCAGGATTAATGACAAAAAAGAGCAAAGTCAATATCCAAAATCCGTTTTCCAGAACTAGAGCCAAGACTGGAGTAAAAACTAAAATGAACTAAATAATTCAAAATTCATCAAAATGTAACAAGGACAAGAGCAGCCTTCACTGATTATTGCAATAGTAAAAGAGGAACCAACTGACAGTCTTAAATGACTGCAACACCTGACAACTGAGTCCTGCACTGGTTTCAGTACACGTATCTGTGGGTTCCTGCAACAAAATAAAGGCAGTTGGTGATTTTAGGACCTTTTTTCTTTTGCAGGATCAGGCGCAATCCAACATTTAAAAATGGCTGGTTGAGTCTAGACAAAACCAAAATAATAACACAGCAAAAATGTATTGTTTGGTTTCTGTAATGCACTATTTGTAATGTCGTATATCAGCTACAGCAGCAGCAGCCAACGTTTAGTTGATGCTGAAAGACATTCTAGTAGTAACTAGGTGGAGATGTAAAGGAACTGCCTTTGCTCTGTAGAAATGACACTTGGCATTCCCAGCATTATTACAGAAACATATTACTTGTGGCAAAGGCAGAATTAGGAAAAAAGAAATATCAGTGAGGACATGAGGACAAGGCAAACTACATTTAATTATAGTTGAAACAAAATAGATGCGAAAGAGTACAAGAAGTACTAAAGAAGGAAAGAGTTATAATGAAGAGAGTGTGACAAGACTATTATGTAACAAACGCAGTGTCACATCTTAGCCATCATTTCATCTTTCTTTGGGTGGGATTGAAGTTCATGTTTAATGTCTCTTTTGTTCATTTTTGATTCTTTAATTTATATACATCATGTTTATTCATTATTTTTAGTTTTGTCTATGTCTAAATGTAGCCTGTGTTGTGTACTAGGTGTTTTAGGAGTGGTTCCCCAATATGCGGGGCCATCTGCCAATCACTTCCAGGAAATGCTCTAAACCCTATAAATTGGAGGCCCTTCCATAATTCCTGGCGGTTCATTTCGAATTCACTTTGGGAGTGGTGAGTTGATGGTGTTTTGCTGAACCTTTTTATGGAATTCTGGTATTTTTTTTGTGCTTTTTGCTCAATTTTTTTTTTTTACTTTGTGTGGAATGCTGTATTATGAGTTGTTTGTTTTGCATTGCCTTTGCTTTTTAGACAATTCCATTTTTCATTGGAAAAAATGATTTTGTCAAGAATAAACCTTTTTACTGTATTTTATAAAGATTCTTAGAGGCCATTTTTGCTTCTAGTTGGGGTTGTGACAGTAATCACCCCTAGTGGGCAATTTTGAAAGTATTTATGGAACTTTTGGGAGTCCTAGTTTACGAAAAGCAGGTGGTTGGGGAACTAAGTTGAAACAGTATAGAGGGATTTATATTATGGACTTCAAATTAATACATTTTACAGAATATGCATTTCACAAGTAAGGTTTGAATTTATTGTCATCTCTTTATTTTACAATGAAAATATTACTTGCATGGGTTCTATATACAGGTTCTGATAATAAAATCAACAATAAACAGAAAGTAATGTTCTGCTGATGTTCAGGTAAGAATAATGCAAACTTGATAAGTAATCTCCATTTCCACCCTAAGACAGAGTCAAATGGGTTTTTTATTGACCTTGTCGTCCTACATGGAGGCTGACATGGAATCATTGCTAACTTTGCAGCATCTATTGCTGAGCACTTTTAAATATTTTGTTCATGGTAATTTTATACTATTATTTTAAATTAGGTACAAAATGTACAAGTAGCTGCTGTGATATTCTCTCCCTCATTTTTTTACAATAAATGTTTGTGAGTTCATGTCAATACTTAAAGAAAAGGTGAACATTGGGACAGATGAGGAAAGAATGACAGATGAAAGAAATGAAAATAATAGAAGGCCAGAGCAAGCTTTTCTAATCACTACTGTAGTTCTCCACGTGGAATTCGTGGAGACAATGAATAGACCAACACGCGGATCCAGTCTAATGGAGCCAGGTGCTAGCAGCAGCACTAACCGCTATGGCATTCTGTACCTGAATGTTAGATTAGGTCATTCAAAATCTTTCTGGGTTTGATTTTAGAAACCAGAGATACTATTTCATGCAGACACAACCTGCAAATGAACCACCTGCCAGCTAAATGAGCTGAATAGGCCACTTTGTACTCCTGAATTATGCAGAGCTGAATGTTTTTTGATAATTACCTTTGGGTGCTCCTGTATATTCAGCTGCTCTCTGGTCTGGTGGGGCTACGTATGGTGGTAAAGTTCTGTCAAATACATCTGTATTTTATGGCATACTCAGTTGCAGGCAGACTCAGATTATTTTCATTGCACATTCCTAGTGGTTACACTATACTGTATATGAATAATGTGGCAAGATGATTATTAAAAAGCACAGAAATAATCAGATTGGAGAGCTGTTTTACTTTATTCCTATTCCTAGCAAAAGCAATAAGGAACTTGCTTATCTGTTTGTTTTATATGCTGTTGGCTTTAAAGAAAACCCATGTGGCTTGTGGGACATCTGCTCCCAAGCAGACCTAGCAAGCACGCAATCCCACAATGTGATTTTAGTCTTTCAGGTTCCTGTTTCTCGCACTTCCTCTGTCTCATGTTTTCCATCAGCTGTATTTCAGTCTCTCCGTTTCAAAAGGTGGTTTACTTGACTAAACACCCTATTGGCTTCTATAATAGTGTATGTAGGCCTTTAAGGATCAATATAAAATACAATTGCCAAGACATAGACTTTCAGACTACATGACTCAAGCTCTCCAAATGACATACACATGCCATAGAATGAAGAGGTGTACAGGATTTACATCCAGCCTGTTCACAAGTACAGTGGAGCAGCTCCTATCTCATTAGTAGAAAACCTTGGGTGGCCATCTGAGAATGTGAGGGGTGGCATGAAAAGATTCATTTGGTTTTCTATGCCTGCTGAGATTCACTTTTAACAATTTTCTTGTCTTTATTTTGTCCTCTCTTTTCCTTTTCCTTCACCACTCTCACCTCTGTGTCTCTAAATTCCACTATTCTGATCCAGGGTAAACAGTAAAATGAACTTGTATTTCTTAAGGCAGACTTACCTTTTAGGTAAAGTTTAGATATTTGGGCTCACAGAGTTGAGTTAAGTTTGTCATCAATTACTGTCTGTTTGGAGACTGCACTTGCTTCTTATGTTTACTTGTATTCAGGTTTCCTCCTACATACTGACAAGGTTCATTTACAATTTTAAACTGGCCCAGCATGAATGGGTCTGGGTGTTGGTGGGATTGTTCTATTCAGGGTTTGTTCCTACTTTGCTTGGCCACAATGCTGTATTGGGCTGATTGCTAAACAGATGGATACATGAACGCTTAACCTGTTGTTTTCTTTATATAGAGGCACATTCAAATATCCCTTCTCTGGAAGATATCACAAAGAATTTACCACTAAGGAAAGACATGGCTGCCTTCATCATTTATTATTAACATTTCCAGTTCTCTGCTCAGAGACAGTTTCAAAGCATGGTTCAGCCCTTCACATCATATTAAGACATATATTGCTTAAGAAAGGTAGCGTGCCTGTTTTCACGTAGCCTTAGCCTAAGTCACTAAGCCTTAGCAACTGGAGCTGATCCTAACAACAATACCTATCCTGGACAGGACACCAGTATCAGCCACAAGGTACAAGGCAAATACTACTCCTGGACTAGGCACCAGTTCATTACATTCTTTATAGAAGTGAATATCAAAACACAAAATACCAAATGGCATCGATGACCAAAAGATATAGAAAGAATAAGATTGCCAGCAATGTAAGCTAAATATGTGGATATGAAGAGATGTGCCAGGAATATAAAAATACAAACACTGAAGCTGGAACATATATCCATCTTAGTAACAGTAGACTTTATGTATATCTGTCTGTGTGTTTCTCCAGTGGCGTTATCTCTATTATAAAATACGTGGCACATCACAAACATTGGCACTGCTTTTACATAACCTGTACCAAATGGCATGTAACAGAGAACAGCAACTGGACGGACAGTCTGCACTGCCATGCAAACATTAACACTGAATACATCCACGAGTGAGTAACTGCTGGACAGAGAGAAATAGTTTATTCACCTTAATAAAAGGACAAGTGTCTGTGGTCCATCTGGTTGCTATGCCACTGTTATTCAGAGAAATGATGCATCACAAATATTTGTAGTAATAAAATGCATTACTACAAATGTTTGTAATGCACCATCTGTTGGAATGACAAATGCAATGCATTTTACATACATTCTAAAATAGATAGTGCACTGCAAAATTTTAATGCTGAGGTCTATGTTGACACTTACTGTAGATTTCAACCCATCTAAGCACAGCTAGTAAGATATCATTTTTCATGCCTTGCCAAAACATTCTGTGTAGAAATGAAGTGTGATGGTGAGTGTCTGTGCATTTCTATGAGCAATATTCAATTAATTGCAAGATCTTTTTTTAAGAAACTACAAATTGTGTGTCAAAATAATTTTAATTTTAACTGCCTATTTTAAAATAGTGAAAAAGTTAAAGCTTTTTTAGGAAAAGTGTAGCTTCGTGTGTCCCTCTAGTATCCAACGGAGCATTATAACTACTCTGCTCAGTTAGAATGAGAGTAAGCTTCTTAAAGGTCTTGATTGTTTGTAATATACATATAAAGCAAAAACACTATTTAACTGAACTTTATGTACAGATCAGTGCAAATGATTGAACCCAATCACTCAACTTAAGACGCTAATAAAGATAGATGGAGCTTTGTGTGATTTATTTTTCAATGCATCTCAACTGTTTCTTGGAAATTTTTGTATTGTTTATATTTGTATTTGAATTATGTTTTAAATACAGTAAAGGGATTTTGCAGTATTAAGTGAATTAACAAAGCGTTGCTTTGTCATAACTTATTAATTACAATGCAATTAAAATATCCATAATATAGGGAATTTCCTAAATATTCAACTGGAAGATGCATTGAGCACACTTGCTATATAATGCATTTAATGAAAAAACAAATGGGTTGGGTAGTCAACCAGACATTTCTTGCAATCCAAAAATTAGCCAAAACATTCTGGGAAAAAGGACAAATTGGTTATTACATTTGTTATTTATTAATCAGTAGATCTTAGCAGTAGCATATTTAGGAAGTCAGGTCTTCCAACTCTCTGAATTCCCTTCATCTATGTAGGCATTATAAAATGTGAAGATGGTGAAAGGATGATACCAATTCAAACACTGTCAAACATTTGTGTTGTAGATACAATCTTCTTCTTCTTTCGCCTGCTCCCTTTAGGGGTTGCCACAGCACATCTTATTTTTTTGTATAACGCTCTTCGCTGATTGCAGGTGCCAAACACTGTGAGCAATCATCAATTAAAATACAAATATAGATTCCCAGTGGAATTTTATAAAAAAAATTTCACATAAGTTAGCTTCACTGTTACTAGGAATGTTTATGGAACTTAGAGAAAACAAAATTCTACCTCAAACTTTTTGTCAAGCAGTTTTTCCAAAGAAAAATAAGGACTTATTACAATGTGTATCCTACAGACCAATTTCACTTCTGAATAATGATATTAAGGTACTTTCCAAAGTTCTAGCTAGAAGGATTGTGAAACTGCTTCCTTCTGTAATAGCACAAGACGTATTATCTTTGGATGCAGAAAAAGCAGTTGACATGGTTGAATGGGACTACCTATTCATCACGTTCAACAAATTTGTTTTTGACCCAAATATATGTGCATGAATAAAACTACTTTATACCATTCTAGAAGCCTCGGCCTGTATTAAAAACATTATTTCAAACTACTTTAAACTAGAACATCGACAAGGAAGCCCCCTCTCACCATTACTTTTTGCAATCACCAATGAGCCATGGGCCTTTCACTTTCAAAATGTATCAGAGATAAAGGGGATTACCAGCAAAGAATTACAGTAGATCAACAAGAGCAGGAAAACAGCTGTCATCAACTCTGAGTTAACAAGCCTGGACATTGATATAGCTGTACTTCAAGAGACTAGGCTTGCTGCAGATGGCATGCTACAGGAGAAGGACCTTCTGAGGAACCTCACCTACATGGTGTTGGCTTGGCAGTCATGAACAGTCTTGTACCCTTTATAATCCCTCCAACTTACAATTCAGAATGCATCCTTTACCTAAGCCTTTCAGTGTTGTCCGGCAAATTAAATATCCTGTGTGTCTAAGCTTCAATATTGTGCTCATCTCAAGAAAAAAAAGATCAGTTTTATGAGGACCTTGACATTTTCATCAGCAAGATATCAGAATCTGAGCACATCATAATGATGGGCTATTTCAGTGCTAGAGTAAGATTAGACCATAGCACATGGCCAGTTTACCTAGGACACTTCAGTGTAGGGAAGCTGAATGAAAGTGGCCAGAGACTGCTGGAGCTTTGCTCCTACCTCAAGCTATTACCAACACATTCTTTAAGACAAAGCCCTGTTTTATAGTATCATGGAGACACTCAAGGTCTGGAAAATGGCATCAGCAGGACATGATCATCATCAGAAGATCTGCACTTCTCACATACAGCTTCCACCAAGCTGACTGCAAAATAGACCACTCTTGTGTATAGGAAAGTCCGACTATGACCAAGGAAGATCCACAATACCATGCAGGAAGGACACCTGCACATCAACAGTAGCCAGCCCAGTGCTTCATACAAATTTCAATGACAAAATGGAACAGTCCCTCAAGAAATATGTAGCCACATTCATGGAGGAGAGGTGGTACTTCATCCATGACACCATCTTTAACAGAGCCTTGTCAACCTTTGTGAAGAAGAAGAGAATCTTGCCTGACTTAGATGGAACTTGTCATCGCCACCAAGAGAGAAGCTCTGATCAACTAAAGATAGACCTATCAGAAAAGGACCTTGCACTGAGACCAGCAAGGAAATAACACCCAAAGGATGGCTAAATGCCAGAATATGTGCTAGAATATCCAGTCCAGTGACAACAACTGTAATGTGAAAACCACGTATGAGGGAATGAAGAAAATCGCACTGAAGTACAAGGACAGTGAAATCATTAGAGACTGAACCAGGCAGATGGAGAGGTGGGGTAGTCTTTACCAAAATCAGTACTCCACTGTAAACTCAGTTACTTAGTCTGCCCTTGCCAACACCTCCCTCCTGCATGTCATTGTACAACTGGTTCTAACCCCAGCAGTGATTGAATTCAGCAAGGCCATCGAATCAATTGTTCATTGCAAGGCACCAGACAGAGACAGCATCCCTGCAGAAGTAAATTAATGCTGGAAATCTTTGTTACTAAGCTACATGTATTTTCAAGCAATGCTCTGCCACCTCCAGGAGGAGGGTCCATTTTCCCAAGACATGTGAGATGTAAATATTGTCACATTGTACAAAAGTAAGGGAGAGAGTGTTAGTGAACAGTCAATATGGGATCAGACGTGGATGGTCTTGCTTTACTAATCTCCTGGAATTTGTAAGCAACAAAAGGATATTATTAGATACATATGATATTTTTTTCTTTTTATTATCATAAAGTACTTCTTTGCTCTTCAGTGATGATGCTAACTTGACAGAGGCTAGTTCCCTGGCACATGCTTGCCAAGAGTTTGGCCTCTGCAACAGCCTGAATAAGAGCGAAATCACACGTCAGGATGTCAGTTGAAATTACCAGCATCAACATCTGTGACCATACTTTGTGTCTATGAAATGAGTAAAAGGGCTCTGTGGTTACTATGGAAAAAAGCAAAAAAGTAAAATTAACTCTTCTGTTTCTGTTTTAAATTCTATTTAACTTTTTCTAGATTATATTTTCCATTGATGCCAGCATATTTTGTTAATTATTTTTACCTACTGCTAAACGCAATGTCTGACAGAGCTTGGCATATCTGGCCTCAGCAGCTTTTCACAGACACTCTTTACATTACAAAAATTGAAGAAATCTACACATTTTAATGGCATGAGAAAATATAAAAAAAAAAACCCTGAGGGTTGTATCCTGTATCAAGGGAATTAAAACATAAACTTAGAGTGTAGCTGCCATCATTGAAAGCCACACTTCTCCAGCTGCACAGTTCAAAAATGTACATGTTTCATCTGGGAGCGGCTCTCTAGTTTGATGGCTTCTGATTTGAGCTTGTAGCAGGAATGAAATAAAAAAGACCATGTGAAATTACCAGGAAATTAACGCTGTTAAAATGACGTGACACTCACATACTGTAGCTAATTGGAAACTGGGCAGATTTCTTACCACACCTTTGCATTGCTTTTTTCCTACCCAGTAAATTATGTTGGATTTGGCAAGAAAACAAGGAAGCAAATATCATTAAAAAAGCCTTCTGTGTGAAACTTTAAACAATTCGTTTTTTTTTTAAATTTCAAGATAACAAGTAAAGAGAAAAAATGCATAGAATTACTTCTCAAGAAGAAAAATTAGTGCTTACAAGGAACCACAAAAGGAAAATTAGTTTTTTTTTTTGTGTAAACTCTCAACTGAATGAGCTACAGAGCAGTCTTGATAATAGAAACATAACCAAATTAGAAGAGTGACATGGACTGAACAGACTATTTAGCATGCCAGTTTAGCTAGCCTGTGCATGTAAGAATGTAAATGTATTGTATTCTGTTTAGAACTATTAAAAGTTTAAAAGGTCCCCTATGAAAGACTCGTTAACTTTAATAATGTTTCTAAAATTGCTTTTAAAAATGAGAGCCCACATGCTTCGCTTGCATTATAAATTACTATTTCTGAGTTTTGTCTAGTGTACAACAGTAAAACATGACATTTTAGAGTAGATTAGATAAAATTAATCCCATGGGGAAATTCAGATGTAAACAGCAGCAAAAACATAAAAAACAAGGATACAGACTCAAAGGACAGATAATACAGACAATCAATCAACCGATAAGTAAATAAAAATAAACTTAATGAGTACATCAGATGGAAAGCTTGAATTGATGGACAGCAGTGGGCAGAAAAGACCCCCAGAAATGCTTCATAGCACACGTTGGTGGAATGAACCCGTGGCTAAAAGTGCTTCAAGAGAGTGTCTCCCAGAAGTAACTGAGGGGATTTTTAATGATGGCATCCAATTTTGTCACCATCCTCTTTTCCACAGCAGCTTCCAGTGGGTCCATGACTCACCCTGTGGTGGAGCGGGTTTTCCTGCTAAGTTTATTCAGATATTGTGCTTCTTTTGAGCTCAGGTTACTTATCCTGATGACTAGCATGTCGCACCACACTGGCTACTATAGATTGATACATAATTTCCAGCAGCTTGTTGCACATATTAAAGGATTTGACTCTCTTTAGGAAGTACAGTCTGCTCTGACCCTTCTTGCACAGTTCCACTGTGTTGTCAGACCAGTCGTTTGTTGTTTATGTAAACCCCTAAGTACTTGTGGTTCTGCACTACTTCCACATTCTCCACCTGAATGGTGACTGGTCTCAGAGGCTTCTTGCATGCTGGAAGTCTACCACCAGCTCACATGTCTTGCTGATGTTGAGTTGCAGATTGTTGTCCCAGCACCACAAGACAACAAGACACAACACCTTTTTTTAAAGAAATTATCTTTTTGATTTTAATATGCTGATATTCACACATGTAAGTAACCAGTTATAATTAGGCTAGATTTTTGCTACTTGGCCACAAAGCCACCAAATTCCTATTTCAGAAGCAGAAATTAGGCACATGTGGCCAGGAAGTACTATAAAAGAAACAGTCTTAATTTTACATAGCTACCTTTTTTTCTGATCAATATTTTATTAAGCAAAAACAAATTGACAAGCTTTATCAATACATGGTCACAGTATACTTACAAAGTAACCGAACTCACCCGCTCCCATCCTCTTCCCCCAAGCCTGAACCAAGGGATTATTAAAATATATAGGAGTTACAAGCTGAGATTTACAGAATTGAGCCTGTGCAGACCAGGATTCAATTACATTACTGGAAGCACCATTAATCAACACTGCAGACATCTCCAAATGTATTAAATTGTAGAAGGAGGACTACCAGTTGTTGACAGTGATGCATTCAGGTGCCTTCCAGCAGGAGGCAATAATTAGTTTGGCTGCCATGGTACCCAGACAGAATAACTTGCACTCAGAGAGTCTGAGCAGAAGTCTAGAAAGGTCTGAAAGAAGAAAGATTTGAGGTAACAGAAGAATACTGCAGGAAAGAAAGGAAGACAGTATGTGACATATGTTTGTCCAAAAGGAAAAGACGGGGTGACAACGCCAGAACATTTTGAGAAAAATGCTGGGTAAACCAAGGGAACATAATTGACAGAGAAGATCAGTATTGAGGCCCATCAGAAAGCACTTGCAGGGAGTAGGATAGTCTGTGTAGAATTTTGAACTGGGTGGGCTGGTAGTTTGGGTTTCTAGAACAAAATCTTACATTTGAGAGAACTTTGTCCCATAAAAGGGGTGAAGGAAAAGGAGAAAAATAGCTATAATTTTATTGTAAACACTACATCAAGGTGTTTATGTTATGTAACTAATTGGAGTCTCAAACATAATATAAATGGTGTAAAATAAACAGACAATAATCATAAAGGTTTGGGGTTTCTGGCCCCGTATACTGTAGAGAATCAAAATTATGAACATAAAATAGAAGTCTCAGAGTCAATACATGTAAACACTATAACATTGACCATCCAAAGATGGCAACGGAGGAATATTTATGGTGGAGGGGCCGGAAGTAGAGGTGTATGCTGGGTAGGAGCCGAGATGGATGGTGGGATCGATGACGTCATAAGTAGTAGACAGAGGAAGGGCAGAAGTAGCGTAGTGCGGAAACTGATGACCGTGGATTCATGGCGGCGGTGCGTCTTTATTTCTGTAGGAAACAAAGAGAGAAAGGTTAGTACCCCGCCACTCCCT
>JANRMT010062813.1:112700848-112796054 GCA_026402145.1 Polypterus bichir lapradei | reverse complement strand
GGGAATCCTGTGGAGGGTGCTCCGGGAGTATGGGGTACCGGACCCCCTGATAAGGGCTGTTCGGTCCCTGTACAACCGGTGTCAGAGCCTGGTCCGCAGTAAGTCGAGCCCGTTTCCAGTGAGAGTTGGACTCCGCCAGGGCTGCCCTTTGTCACCGATTCTGTTCCTAACTTTTATTTCTAGGCGCAGCCAGGGTGTTGAAGGGGTCCAGTTTGGTGGACTCAGGATTGGGTCACTGCTTTTTGCAGATGATGTTGTCCTGTTTGCTTCATCAGGCCGTGATCTTCAGCTCTCTCTGGATCGGTTCGCAGCTGAGTGTGAAGCAGCTGGGATGAGAATCAGCACCTCCAAATCCAAGACCAAGGTCCTCAGCCGGAAAAGGGTGGAGTGCCCTCTTAGGGTTGGGGGAGAGATCCTGCCCCAAGTGGAGGAGTTCAAGTATCTCGGGGTCTTGTTCACGAGTGAGGGAAGAATGGAGCGTGAGATCGACAGGCGGATCGGTGCGGCATCCGCAGTGATGCAGGCTTTGCATCGGTCTGTCGTGGTGAAAAAGGAGCTGAGCCGTAAGGCAAAGCTCTCAATTTACCAGTCAATCTACGCTCCTACCCTCACCTATGGTCATGAGCTATGGGTAGTGACCGAAAGAACGAGATCGCGAATACAAGCGGCTGAAATGAGTTTCCTCCGCAGGGTGTCTGGGCTTTCCCTTAAAGATAGGGTGAGAATCTCAGTCATCCGGGAGGGGCTCAGAGTAGAACCACTGCTCCTCCGCATTGAGAGGAGTCAGATGAGGTGGCTCAGGCATCTGATCAGGATGCCTCCTGGACACCTCCCTGGTGAGGTGTTCCGGGCACGTCCAACCGGGAGGAGACCCCGGGGAAGACCCAGGACCTGCTGGAGGGACTATATCTCCCGGCTGGCCTGGGAACGCCTTGGGATTCTCCCGGAAGAGCTGGAAGAAGTGGCCGGGGAGAGGGAAGTCTGGGCCTCTCTGCTTAAGCTGCTGCCCCTGCGACCCGACCTCGGATAAGTGGAAGAGGATGGATGGATAGATGGATATATATATAATTAATCGACAAATCTACTGGTTTGCTCCCTAGTGGAATATAAGGATATTTGTATGTACAATGTTAATTTTAAAGACAGCCACTACAATGTTGTTATTATTATTATTATTTTTACAATGATTTTCAGCATGGGAGAAATTGCTTGAATCTCCGATTAACGACTGCCTCACCAAAAAAGAGCACCACAATCCACCAAGACATATTTCAACCACCTTAATAGGAACTGTGATGACACCTCGGCAGATTACAGGTATGATAAAAAACAAAAAGAAAAAAAAATGTTTGATGTTTATCGAATTATTTAGTTGTTAATACCAATATGGGTGCTCTATGTGTTTTTGCATTCACATAACAAGTAATAGCGGCCTGTAATCTGTAAGTCCTGTTGTCCATGCATAGCGCTCAAAGAACCCTAGCGTCAGCCAAGTGCATCACATGGGCTGCTACCCCCTGGCTTGCCACTGTGTGCAAACCAGTAATAAGAGTTTGGCAGCCAACGTCCTGACATGGACCGTTGCCCCTTGCTTGGCTCTGTGTGCAAATCACCAATAAGAGAAAATGGTCAAACGGTATAGAAAAAAGGTTGGGCATGTGTAGCTATTTCGGGGGCCCTTTCGGGATCGGTGAGCTTAATGAATGGATGTATGTATTAGTATTTATATTATATAGCCATCAAGATTGTGATTAATTTAATTTTTTTTCAGATTTTGGGCAATCAGTTGGTAGCATTTCTAAAGGAAAGAAAATAGAGAAAGCAACAACCAAGTCTGGAAAACATACCATTCGTTCACATCATAAAGTTGATAACCGCGTGTATCATTTAATCGAGAAATTGATGTGTATTAATTCATTTAGTAACAGACATAAAAGTGTACAGTTTTTAGCAAACTTTATTGAGGAAATATTATGTCCTCAGAGTAATCTTTTAAAGAAATATCTTCTGACGTCCATTTTAGCCATTTTTGATTCTGAGCACATACCAGCAGATGAACTTCAGACAGCTTTCCAAAGATTGTATAGGCTTTAAAACGTGATCTTAAAAGATTTTACAAGTCTGGGTGCCGGTTCAGGTACAAAATCTATATGACTAAGCCTTATTTCCCCAAGTTTGCAAAACAATCTTTATTCCCAAAAAAAGAATCTAGACAGCTTTGATGCCACAAGCTTTTTAAATTATGTGTCTCAGATGCTGCAAAGTAATACTGTAATTATTACAGATTCGTCCCTATGATTTATTGTGACAATTGTAAAAAATATTCATGGCGGTGCAAGGATTAGAATCAACACATTGCTTTTCAGTAAAATTATTAACACTAAACAACGTCTATTAGTGGTTTTCTCACATCGGGATAATTTATGTTTTGCAGGCACTGTCTGTCGCTTAATCAGTCAGAAAGACAGACTGGATAGAGAAATCCTGCAAAAAGCTAGACAAATGCATATGCAATTGGGGTTTTCAGAAAACAAGAAAATATCTTTTTCAGATGTAGAAAGATTTGTGTGTCTATTAGATGTTTCTGTAAAGGTGCTATACATGCACAAGAGTATGTGCAAATACTTCACAACATGTCCTAAGCCACCAAACTCTAAAGTGGTTTTTCTTCTATTACACAGCGAACATTATTTTGGCATTTTATACGTGAAGAAATTTATCAGGGCTTTGTGAAATTTGTCATGCCGCTTATTCTCACAAAGATCAGCATGTTTGTGCCAATACTTTCAGGGTCTGCCTTGATACTTCTTGCATTGAAGTAACAGAATGTTTAATTAGATGTCCGATATGCAAAATCATGTGTCAATTAAACGATTACCATGAGAGACACCAAAATAAACAAACATGTGAGAGGAAAGAATACTACGCTTGTTGTCAGTGCTACACAGCCCTTACCCACGTTTGCAAGCTGAGGTTACGCCCAAACTGTAAAGAAACAATCACGAGCTGCGACAGTCACTTATGTTATATGCAACCGTTGTTAAAGAGCCCGGTATCAAAAAAATATAAATTTTATGATTTTGAATGTCGGCAAGACACTGGTATACACGAACTGAATTACATATACCAGGGGTTCTCAAACTCGGTCCTGGGGGCCCACTGTGGCTGCAGGTTTTTGTTCCAGCCAGCCTCTGATTATAATTGGACTCGTGTGCTAATTAAGTGAACTGTTGTTTCCCAGATTCCCTGTTTTGGGAAAAATATACAAATTAGAAAACTAAGTTTGGTAAAAAAAAAATTAAAAAGTAGTAAAATGTACTAAGCAGTTATATGTATTTTTTTCTTTTTAACAGTTTTTTCATCTTGATTGTCATTCTACTTTTCTATGTGTTCTAATTGTTTAATTAATCCGTTATTTACTACTTTGTGGGGCCAACGCTAAAGTAGTTGCAGCCTTTCACGATTGAGTGTTGTTTGCTTGGGTTTCTGCTCTGCTTGATTTAATTGTCATTATTAAGATTCAATGAAGGGAGCAAACTGCACAGAGAAAGGGTGAAATACAATAAAAAGAGAGTTAAGCATTTAAATCCATAGCTAAAACAGAAATATTTATAAGAAATGTTTCTTATAAATGTAAAAATCATGCTGCTGTGCTTTTATGAACGTAGAATAAAAGATTAAATGACAAGCATGTTTTAACTAAAAATTTCACGTTGTTACCTTTTGGCTATTGATTCTGAGAAAAATAAATAAATAAATAATAATGGACGTTCGTTTACAACACCCATTTTCCTGTATCTTAAGCAGGCCGAGCAAGTGTGGAAAATCTTTTTTTGTGAAAACATTACTAGTATCGGGGACTAAAATGATGTCTCACCAACCACAAAATATCCTGTATTGTTATTCCGTTTGGCAACCTCTCTATACAGAATTGATGAAAAAATTCAGATGCATAAAATTTATAGAAGGTCTCCCTGAATTCCTAAATGATGATGTATTGTTGCCCCACGATAAAATAAACTTGATTATTGTCGATGATCTCATGCAATCTGCCTGTAAAAGTAATGAGTTGGAATTGGCATTCACAAAGTATGTTCATCATAGAAATTTGAGCGTAATCTATATTGTTCAGAATCTTTTTTGCCTGGGAAAACAGAGCCGTACTATAGCCTTTAATGCAAAATACTTTGTTTTGTTTAAGAATCCGAGAAACAGGCAACAGATATCAATATTGGCCCGTCAGATGTACCCTACAAGGTGGCGCTACTTTCTTGAGGCTTATGAGGATGCCACTAAGTCAGCCTTTTGCTTTCTACTGGTAGATTTAAATACTAACACTCCAGATGACTTTCGTCTCAGAACATCCATATACCCATTGCAGTGCCCAGTGGCTTACGTGTTTAAAAAGCCCAAGGATAAAAAAATGTGATTTTAGCGGCCCAGGTGTCATTTTGTAAAAGACGTCATCCTGATCACCATGTCGTCCAGGATTAAACGAAATTTACAACTCATGCGATTGCTTATAAAGTCAAAACCAAAAAAGAGAAAGTCCATTTTGTGTGCAGCTTCTGACAATTTAATTCTGGCTATTTGTGAAATTGCACTCAATGCAATTTTAGCTTACCTTTAAATTCCAGACAGATTGGCATTCTTAAAAAAGAAATGCATTATTATAAAAAATCTGAGCAATAAAAAAGTTACTATTAAACGAAAGAAACATATTAGAAATCAGTCAGGTGGATTTATCGGTCAGCTACTTGGCATAGCGATCCCTTTACTCGCTGGTCTAATTTCGAATCAGTAAATGGAGCACGCTGAGAAAATGTACGTTGTACTAGAAAAACAACTGGAGCAGATCAAAACATCTGCCAGTGAAGAAACAGATATGACAAAAAACACTATGCAAACGCTTGACAATGAATTGAGGAGTATTTTACAAAATAGCGCCCTATCACCGCATGAAAAAGTGGAACTGTATTTTCATACTTTGCAGTGATATCTGAGTCTATTGAGACAACGGGAATCACAGAAGTCTACATTGACTCTTCCAGAATTCTACCAGAAACTGAAGCACCATCCTAGACCACATCGATGCACCCGACCACTGACAGGGGTGATATGGTCATAAGAGACGTTTTGGAATCCGTCTCTCAGAGACACCGGAAAAATACGGAAATGCTAATTCGGAAAATGACAGAAAACCTGTCCACAGCGTCCTGGAATGAAAGAGGGGAATTTTTACATAAAGGCACACCTCTTATTGGCACAAATATGGTTGATCTGATCAAGTTCGCCACACAAACACGAACATTAAACAAGAGTGGAAAACCAAAAGGTTGGGATTTATTCTTTAACGCTGTGGCCGAAATTAACGTGCCCGGGTCCATTTTTCCGAACATGGGCGTTCGGGCATTATTTCAAGAGATTAAAAATGATTCCAATGCGATTCAAATCAGCAGTAAACAGCTTCGCCCGCCTGTATCACGTGATTTTCCAACATTGCTTGACCGGGCCTCTGGTTCTGTAACTGAAACACCCAGGTTAGTTAGACAGATCAGAAAACGTCCAGTCTTTAGAAAAAGTCAACTATTTAAAAAAGACACATGGCTCACAGTATGAATAAAAGTGTTTTAAAAATAAATGTAGAAAAATAGTGTTTTAACATGGCTGTTTATTGGTATGTATTATTGCTATTATTATTATTTTAATTTAGATCATTTCATTTGATTGTGTCATAACTCTGTTAACTCTGTGAAAATACTTTTACACCACTGTATTAATGCTTAGAAAATTAAGGAAGCAACTTCTTTAATGTACAGTGGAACCTCGGTTCATGAACGTCTCGGTACACGTACAACTCGGTTTACGACCAAAACGTTCGCCAAACTTTTGCCTCGGTTCACGACCACACACTTGGTATATGAACAAGCCAGTTTCCCTTTCAGTTTGTACATGTTCAGTCTCTCCCTGTGCATTTCCTGTGCAATGAGCAAGAGAAAGAGAGTGAGAGAGCGCGACACACACACACACAGAGGCAGCGCGAGAGAGAGACAGACGCACACACACAGGCAGCGCACGCACACACAAAGGCAGCATGAGAGAGAGCGTGCGTGCACACACAGGCAGCGCGAGAGAGAGCGTGCACACACACACAGGCAGCGCGACAGAGAGCACGCACACACACACAGGCAGCGTGAGAGAGACGTGCAGACAGACAGGCAGCGTGAGAGAGAGCTGGATGCATTAAGGTAGGAAGGCAGTTAAAGAATGCACTGGGCTTGATTTTGTTTTCACTTCTGTTTCCAGTGATCGGTTCGTAGCATGCATTGTTGCAATGTTATTTTTCTTGGTGGTTTATTAAATTACGGATTTTTTCAAATGTTCATTTTTTTCCCTGTGCTTAAAACTCATTAAAAAAAGTATTTTTAGCCAGCAGTTGGTAGCGCTATAGCGCGAACTATTGCAGTGTTAGTTTTCTCTGTTGTTCAAGGTTTTCTCAGTGTTATTCAATGTTTTTACATTTAGTTTACTATTACACTGTGCATTCTATGGTTTAATTAACTGTATTTGTGCTTAAAAACTTTAAAAAAATATATATTTACATACAGTTCGTATGGTCTGGAACGGATTAATTTTATTTACATAAAATCCTATGGGGGAAATTGCTTCGGTTCACAACCAAATCAGTTTACACCCAGAGTTTTGGAACGAATTACGGTCGTGAACCGAGGTTCCACTGTACAGTGTTTTATTATTGTGTATTATTACTATTATTAGTATTTTCATTTAGATCATTTTGTTTGTTTGATTGTATCATGACTCCGTTAACTATGTGAAAAGACTTTTACAACATGTGTTATTACAGTGTGAACATTTAAAAAAAATAAATAATAAATAAATAAAATATATACATACAGACCCTTTAATTTTTATCTGTCTGACTATTGGATTATTCACTATAATAACCACAGACACTTTTATGTTGGTTAATATCTCATTTATTTATTTATTTTCAACCAAAGGGAATACACATAGTTGTAACATTTTTTTTTCTGCATATAATATTCAGCAAAAGCAAACACATGACTGACGTATTTCTGATTTCTGGGTAAACATATCCAGTTTCATATTTCCAGTTTGTCCCCTTTTTATTTGATGAAAATATCTGACAACCATCTGGTCATTTAGATGAACATCTCCTGGGTACAAGTCCAGTATCTGGTTCATGGTAAGTCTTTTGCTTTTTTGATTCAAATAGAAAATACAATGGTGACCACAGCTAGTGGATAAAAACTCCTGTAACTGAATACGGTTATAAGTGATGCAGCACACCACTGTATTAAAATTTCAAAAATTTCATAACTTCAGGAAATATTTCAGAATCTGGGGGAATTCCATATGAGTCAAAACATTCAGCTTTTAAATGATCCGCAAGGTAAATGGCAATCCAGTGCTTTCCGGGTTTATCATGGGGTCTGTGTTTATGATCATAAACAGAGGTCTGGCAACCAACTTCTCCTTGGGCTGTTAATCTGAAGGGAATACATCCAGATAATGGATGCGTGTCAATGGCCTAGATGCAAGGGTGGTCCTGAGCTGCTCAGTGTCCAGAGGCTGCATGTCTGAACATGTCTACGGCTTAACTGTAGTTGTAAATAACTTGCTGATGCATGTTAATTTCAATGATGTTGTCAAAAGCCACAAAGACAATCATATTCACTGTATCTTGCAGCAGTTCAGCATATCTTATTTCAGTCCTGAGGTTGCCTGTTTTGATGAGTGAATAGTGTCCTGTTGATTCCATATCAGGGCTTAGGTTGAATGCAAAAAGTGAATAGCCTTTAGCAAACTCTTCATGACCGACTAACAGTGCCTTATCTTTCATTCTCTTGTCTGCAGTTTCCACCAGTTGAAAATATTCTTTGACACAGTGACCATTAGCAAAATCAGGCTGCAGAGGCTTGCTGGGTATCTGCTCTCCATCCAGGTAAAGAGCCATGAAGTTGATGTTGTTATGATTAAAATTAAAGGGGTTGTGTGTAAAGTTGCCACTGAAAGCTGCATTGTCAACAAATCCCAAAACAACCAATTTTGGCAGCTGTCCCAGAAACAGGTTTTCCTGGTTGCAGACACGACTACCAGTAGGTATGCTGAACACTTTCATTTGAAAACGGTCGATTGGGTATTTTGTATTGCTGGTCTTCAAGGCCTCTGCATGACCCAGTCTGACTCCAGGGTTGACTTGAACTCTTTTTACAAACAACGATGCTGATAATATGGTAATGTTAAATTGATCACCATTGCTCATCAGACAAAACTCATCCTTATTTTGTACCAACTTTATTTTTACATCAACCCCATCAATTAATAATTTCTCATGAAAGAACAGATCTGCATGGATGTGACTCAATAAATCAACCCTGCGGCTTCTGGACGAGTAAGCAGCCCTTTTATTGAATCCCAAATTTAGGCCATCCAGAGCAGTGGCTTCATGTTGTCCGGGTGTGTCTTTATAGAACAGTCCAGCTGAAAATTGTGTTTTCAGAGTCTCATCTCCGTAATTTAGTATGGTTTCAATAAACGCTCGATATGGGTAACAGTTATTGCTCTGGCTAATCAGTCTGTCCCCGACGATGATATCCACCTGATGGAACAGAGAAGCAATCGGGTAGTTTACAAGGGCCACACGTACATCTGCGGCCAGATTTGTTCCATCATTTTTATTTATTTTGCAGCTTAAGTAGAGGAGTGTGTTGTTGAGGTCCAGGTATTGATCATTACCGGCAATCGAAAACTCAAGTGGCGCACTTTCTGACAATGCTGTGAGAGGCGGCACTTCGACATAGTAACTTTTTTCAATACTGGTAAGTGTTGGTGACAGCTGAAATACGTCCAGTTCCGATTTTGCACATTCATCTGATGCACAGTGTACAAAGGCCATGTTTATATTATATCACCAACATTTTGCTTAGTTCTGGATCTTCTCTTGGTTGACTTTCTTTTTCTTTTGACAGAGTGTCGAACTTTTTTCCTATTTGTTCTCTTCCTGGGCCGTGCAGGTGGCCCGAGCAGTGCTAGATGGGGTGTGTGTCTTTTTCTTTTAACACCTCTCTTTATAACAATCATACCAGAACCTTCTTGTTGGGGTGTTGCAACTTTATTCATTACAGCACCTGCCACGTGACCCATGACATCATTAGCAATGCTTTTCGCTGCAGACTTGACATGCGGTTTAGCAATTTCTAGCTCATGCCTAAACAGAGGTACCGCTTTTCTGAAGAGAGCTTTAAAAATACCACCAATACCACCACCGTACGGGACCGGGAGACCATGAAACCATGAAAACCTGGTAGACCATTGCCAGTTTGTGTCTTGTAATAAGCTGCGTAGGTGTGTGGATCTCCATAGTTTTTTGTTACAACCATGTTTTAAAAACTGATAGATCTTGCTGGATGAAAATAAAACTTGGTTACCTTACCATACTGGAATGGAACTGGTTTATTCTGGTCTGTCTTAATTTCAATCCTTATAGTATTGAAGCTTTGCACGGCGAGGGGTATGTAGTGTGACTTTTAAAAAAATATGGTGACAGTTGCACCATCTTCACCTGTTATGTTTACACATCTCAGTAATGGCGCATGCACATCCCCAACAAGTTGTGGCTCGATAATATCTGTATACACGAACATGGTGGGAAAACCACCTATGATATCAGCCGAGTGAGGTGACTTGACTTGTTGCTTATCTGGATCAAACCTGAGAATGTAAGCCAGCCCCCCGGACACTTGGAGCAAAATGCTTTTATCACCCATCAGGCGAACGGTTCTACTGGCAGGATTGTATTTAAGTATTGGCTTAGGTGATGATGGGTTGGTATCAATGACATGATTCATTTCCAACAACAATGCTTCTATATTCCTGAAATAGCCTTTGTTTAAAGTGTATATCCATTTTGTTGATCTTGTTTCCTCATTCATTAGTAGAAAAGGTGCTGGCTGAGCGATGGAATTGAACGTTTTTGGGTAAGTCAGTTCCACCAATGCCACTTCCCAGTCTCTGGACAGTTCTGTTGTCTTGGCTAGCTGAACGGTGAATGATGCTATCGTGTTGTTGGGAAAAATCCTGGCCGATGAATTACTTGGCAGTGTCACATAAAATCCATTTCTGCCTGTAGACATTTTTTTCTTGCTTTCTCAACTCCTTATGTCTTTCACTTCTGAAGCCTTGACCCAACTGTTAATTTTCTTGTCCCAACCAAGCCATTTTACCAATACATGCTTGTTTCTACCACGCCCACAAGTGGCTAGAATTTTCTGGAAGCGGTACACCTGGTTAGCATCCGGGTTTATTTTTTGTAACTCTTCTGCATAAAACGTTTCTTGAATTTTATCACCTGCATAATCTTTTAGTTTATATACAGGTTTGATCCGTTTAAAACAGTCCACAATAATAAATATTTCATCTGTAAATGACTGCTCATAGCTTTTTTCGAATACACCTTTTAATTCTGAAACTCGGACATGATCACCTATTTTCAAAGTGCACGGAGTAGATTTTCTTTGCCCGGCCCTACCATAGACTGTTTTCTAAACACTCATAGCATTTTCTGGAGTCACATCTACAAGTCTTGTTTTAATCATGGTGTGAAAACTGTGGTTGTAACTCTGCAGAAAGTCTGACAGGACATCTATATACCGAAAAGTACTGGGATATGTAAAATATTTCCACATTTTGGACTTTAAGGTTCTATTGAACCGTTCTACTATGCTGGCCTTTACATTGCTGTTCATGACAAAATGTACAATATTGTTCTGTTTTAGTAGTTTTTGTACCAATGTGTTATGAAATTCTTTGCCTTGGTCTGTCTGTAGCTTCATAGGAACTCGACCCTGTCTAAAGATCAAACTAAAACCCAGAGAAACTTCTTTCCCTGTCTTGGCCTTTAATGGCACAGCCCAAGCATATTTTGAGAGCATATCGATACACGTAAGAAAAAATTTATCACCATCATTGAATTTTGAGTAATAAGACATCTCTACCAAATCTGCCTGCCACTGGTCATCAATCGTTGAAACAATGGTTCTGTTTCTCTTGAACCTGAGCCGTGCTGGTTTGTGCACACTGTAAGTATATTGTCCACTCATCCGTTCCAATACGTTTTTTCGCTTCACATTTTTCCGACGACTTGATACATTTCTCAGGAAGCTGTTAATATCACTAAAACTGCCAGGCTCCTTGGGTGTGTAATAGATTCTCTCTAAAACTTTCTTGTACATCCTATTGCTGGGTCTGTCACTCATGTTTTCTGTACACATAGCGGCTCTGTACGCAGATTGGAGCAGGATGTCTGCTCCGCCCCATTGCTGACTTACCTTTTTTGACACCTTACAGGTCCCCAAAGCTCTGTCTCGGCTTACAAAATCGATCACCCCATTTTTAAGACCAAGGCCAAGATCAGTCGACCCATTTTCCTTACGCACGACTGACAAAAAGTCCGATGCCGGTCAATTGCGATCTTTACTCTCTTTTTTTATAATTTCTAATTTTTTTACTTTTATATTCTTTAACTTTCTCCACATGTGTATTGCGCCAATGTTTTTTTTTTTTGAGCCTTTCGAATTCCACTGCTTTCATAATTTTCTAACCTGCTCTGCATGTGTATAGCGCCAACGTTTGTGAACATCTTTATGAAGTTGTACTTTGTCTTTTACTCTGATCCGTGCTTTTTTCAATTCCACTTGTTCCGGGCTGATAATTACTTTCCTTATTTTCTGAATTTGCACCTTGATTATTCTTTTCTTTTTTGCATTTTTTTTCTCTCCAATGCTTTTGAGTCTCTTTTCTTCACACTGCTCTTTCTTCATCGCTTAGTCGTCGATGTTTCATCTATAATGTATTGTCCTTCTATGCTTTATATGCGCTGAGAGCCCTGGATCTGTGTGTGCTCAAAGCTAAAACACGATTGAGTGTGTTGCTGCCTGTGCTGTTATTTGGTTGTAAGTAGAATGTATCTTGCAAGTATCTCATGTTCTATGTCATCGTGAGACAGTCCAGGGTCAATCTCTTGGCATAAAGTCTCATGTTTAAGGTCCCCGCGAGACACTCCAAGGCCATTTTCTTTCGTCTTGCGGGTCTTTTAAGTATCTTCCATGATCATAACGTTAAGATCACGTCTCGTCTCCCATCTTTCTCTCCCAGGATTTTTTTTTATAATAGAGAGATATGGTTGTGCTTCCAGGATTTGCCTGAGGTATTATTTCAAAAGTCCATTATAAATTTAAAATGGGTAAAATGAAATACATTTATTAAGTATATAGTTAAACATGATCAGCAATCCCAATCCATTCTCAGTTCTGGTGTTAGGACTGCTGTTTTGCAGAGTGCAGCTTTACACATAACAAAGAAACAGTGCTGGAAAGGTTGCGGCAGTTGTGTAGTATAATGATAAGAGATTTTCTTTACAACTCCAAATAGTAATAAATAACTCAAGAGACAATAATACCCAATTTTCTGTGGGGGTTGTGGCCATCCCAAAAAAGTATTATGAAATGCTTGATTTAAAAAGCTTAAACCTGGGGTGTCCAACTCCAGTCCTGGTGGGCTGCAGTGGCTGTAGGTTTTCATTCTAACCCTTTTCCTAATCAGTGAGCAGTTTTCACTGCTAATTAACTCATTTCCCCTTCATTTTAATAGCCTTGTTTTTAAGGATTCAGTCCTCTGAATTCATTCGTTTCTTCATTAAATGGCAAACAGAAATGAGATGTGAAACAAGCCAACAGATGACCAGCTAAATTGGAATATCAAACTCCAGTCAATTTCACTCCAACCAGTTTCTTAAGTGAAGCCAGTTCTTGCTGTTAATTAAAGCAGTTATTGAAAGTCATGACTTGTTGTTGCTCTCATTCTGCCATAGCAGGTTATTGATATTCTGTTTTTTCTAAGACCATCGTCAAGATGTTGTGGTGATCTGAGTAGCCCAACATGACCTAGACCTTCACCTTTCTTTATTTTTCAGGTTAGCTGGTCATGTGGCCGCTTGTTGTATGTCTTGTTATTGTTTGGCTCCTCATTAAGGAAAAAGAAACAACTAAGGGGTATGAGTCACATCAATTAAAACTAAGGCAAATCAAGTTAATCAGCAGGAAAAACAGCTCACTAATTAAGAAGATGGTTACAATGAAAATCTGCAGTCACTGCAGCCCAATAGGACCAGAGTTGGACACCCTTGGCTTAAAGTAAAGGACAAGAATAAAACCTGGGTTGCCATCTTGAATGGCAAGTGTCTGCCTGATAAGCATGTTGTTTCTAGCCAAGTCTCTTCCTTTCTTCTACAGAACAGTCTGTCTGATCCCAACCACTTAGACTTCGAGAAGGAATATTCCTCTGAAACAGCATTACTGTTGTCAACATGTTACATGATCTTTCCTCTGCCTTCAATAAAGTCAACCACCACATTCTCCTTGGCACCAACTATGACCTTGGAATCACTGGGTTTGCCCTCAAATGGTTTGAATCCTACCTCTTAGGAAGATCCTAACATGTGTCCCAGCATGGAGAGATGGGAGCACCAGAAATCCACAAGGGTTCCCCGAGGATCAGTGCTGGAACTGTATGCAATTGTACCAGTTGTTCCCTCCAGAGGACAACATAGTATCAGCTATAATCTCTGCATGTCTCACTGATATTGCAGCCTGGATGAATGAACAACATCTCCAGCTCAACCTGGGAAAGACGGAACTTCTTATTTCACCTCATCCATCTATTTAGTACCCCATCTATGTTATGCCTAGTTAGTACACAACCTTGGGGTGGTGATTGATGATCAACTGTTTTTCATTGGCAATGTTGTCACAGTCTGCGGTGGGCTGGCGCCCTGCCCAGGGTTTGTTTCCTGCCTTGCGCCCTGTGTTGGCTGGGATTGGCTCCAGCAGACCCCCGTGACCCTGTAGTTAGGATATAGCCGGTTGAATAATGGATGGATGGATGTTGTCACAGTCTCTCAATCTTGTAGTATCACTATATACAATATCCACATGATCTGACAGAGTATGCCGCATAACTCCTGGTCCAGGTTATAGTCTTGGCACATCTAGAATACTGCAGGAGTGCCTGAATGTGTTACCCATCGGCTGCAGATGATTTAAAATGCAGCAACACATCTGGTGTTCAACCAGCCAAGACGGGCATATGTCACTCTTCTTTTCAGATCACTATAATGGCTTCCAGTAGCAGCACATATTAGGTTCAAATCATTTATGCTTGCTTACAGAGTAGTCAATTGGTCAACACCTACTGTATGTATATACAATACAATACAATTTGTTTTTGTGTTGTCCAAAATCACACAAGAAGTGCCGCAATGGGCTTTAACAGGCCCTGCCTCTTGACAGCCCCCCAGCCTTGACTCTCTAAGAAGACAAGGAAAAACCCCCAAAAAAACCCTTGTAGGGAAAAAATGGAAGAAATCTTGGGAAAGGCAGTTCAAAAAGAGACCTCTTTCGAGGTAGGTTGGGCGTGCAGTGGGTGTCAAAAAGAAGGGGGTCGATACAATACAAGTACGGAGCAGAATTTAACATTAGATGATATCACATAATATGATTTGGATTTGTTTAGAGTCCTGGAGACCTCAGACATCAAGCTGCCTCCCCAAATTTGCCATTCCACAGGTCAGACAGCGCTGGGCCAGCCAATCCGATGAAAGGCCCCTATACCCCATGATTCCTGCGATCCTCCATCAGGGATGACTTTACCTTAGGTAGTCAAAACAACTTGGCAGGTGGGCCGTGGCACCAAGTGCCACATTTGAGTACTGAGAAGAGAAACAAAATAGGTGAGAGTTTTAGTAACAAATTATAACTATCGTGTTACTTATGTTTTAGTGCTAATGACTAACAACAGAGATGCAGTCTGTACAGTTAATCAGCAACTCTAGCCAGGATATGCTAAACTGAAGTAGTGAGTCTTCAGCCGGGATTTGAAAGCTGAGACCGAAGGAGCATCTCTTATGGTAGCAGGCAGACCATTCCACAGTTTAGGGGCCATGTAACTAAAAGCTTGACCTCCTGTTATTTTATTAATCCTTGGAATATGGAGGCATTTATGAAGTCCTATGATCCTTCCCAACCACTCAGGTCTGCATTTGGTGATGCCACCTATGCATGGTATCAAATCTCAGCCCTGATGCTTTTCATGTGTAGCTCCGGGCTGGTGGAATGAGCACACCACCTCCATTGAAAATTCTGACTCCTTCAATGTGTTTAAGGAGCATTTTTATTTGGTGAATTTCTGTCTAAGTGACAGAGGTTAGGTTTTGTAACTTAGAAATTGTAACTATCTTTGATTTTGTTAAGAACTCTTTGCTCATGATAATCAATTTTATAATAAAATAATAATAATAATAATAATAATAATAATGCATTTTATTTATATAGCACCTTTTTATAACCTTCTCCTTTGACACTTGTTCTAAAAAAGTCCCACAGATTGAAGTTTACTTGATCATGTAGACCTCTTTTATAAGTTTATATATTTCGATAAAAGCGTCTGGTAAGCAAATAAATGTAAATGTATCACACACGTCAAGCAACTCACTCTGGCCTTGAGCTGAGGGTAAAACTTGCTTTTTGGTGGCATGTACCTGTGGGTTAAATTTCAAGTTTGAGGCTTGAAAAACAAAACCATGCATGAAGAACAAACAAGCAAACATAAATTGTGCTTTAAATATATAGAGGCAATAGAAGATGTGAATACTAGTCATTCAGTAATAGTGAACTTGGTGTCCATTTTAATGGACTCAGAAGACCTCATCTTAGCTAGATAAAATAAATAATAAAGGATAATAAAAATCCACAAAAAATTGACCAAGTCAGGATTTGAAGGTGAACTCCTGGAGCTGTAAGATGTCAGTGTCACCTACTACACCAGCACATTGGAACTGACTTTTTAAAATACAATGTAAGAAGAAACATCAGAAAGAGTTGGGGTACTAAAGTATTGTATGGCTGGAATAAAAAAAAAAACTGAAAATGTTTGAAATGCAAGAAATTGTCTTGTTCAGGTGCGAGCCTTCTTCAGACTGCCCCAAGATGACATTAGAGATGGTTATGAAGTCTACAAACCTGAAGTGGTGGATTCAGGAAGGCAGAGACCAGCAGTGTCATCTGGGACAGAGGAGAAGTCAATCATTCTTTCTTCAGAGGGGAAAAGAGAGATGGCATCAAACAACAGCATCACCTTCCAGCTGGGAGTATAGCAGTTATTAAATGAGCCCTGAGGTGTCTCCTGGACACACATATGTGACAACTTTTTGAACTCAAACACATATTTAATCTCCTGCAAAAAGACCAGTAAGATGATGATGACCATGCACATTGGATTACAATCATAGATACTGTAACTAATGAACATATAATTTTAACTGTCACATAGTAATAAAGATCCAAATATTCAAGTCAACCAATAACTCTTTCATCCCATATCCCATCTTATTTTCCTTGGTTGGCTATATTCATTGTACAGTAGATTTAAAATAATTGAATTTCTGATTTCTTACATCCTTCTAAAATGCTCCATATTATGTACTTATATAACAACATAACCTTCTGAGACCTACACAATCCAATTCAGGGTCATGGCAGGGACCAGAGCCTACCCTTACAGTACTGGTTGCAAGCCAAGAAACAGCCCTGGTCAGGGATCCAGTCCATGGCAGGACCCACACCTGCAAACACCCACAAAGGAGCAAAATGGAATCACTAATTAAAAAGGGAAAACTAAATCCATGCTGAACATTCAGATTTCTCCCACAGGTTTTGAAAGCAGCAGCAGATTATGTAGAAGGTGCAAGAGAACACAATATATTTCTGTTCATTGTGGCACCAAATTCCCTTATCTTGCAGCCAACTGAAATTTTTCAGAATTCATTTTTGTTAGTTGAAAAGGTGCCAAGCCAAGGTGTTAAATCATTACCAGCCAGTAAGCTGTATCCATGTCTAAAATTGTGCAGCTTAAATCTGTAGACAGTGTAACTCAAGTGATCTGTAGTATAACTATTATAATCTTCATCCTGTTTCATGGATGTATAACCCTCCACTATGAAGTCAACAGCAGTAAGTCAAAAGATAGGATTCTAAAAAAAGCACCTTATTGACCAAGTGATGATGAGTTTTTATTTACAGAAAAGGGCTTATCTTAGATGTAAAATTCCCACACAACCTCTAGATTGATATTTAATTGTTGCTGGTGTAAAGAATTTGTACCTCTGCCAAAAAAAAAAACAAAGGGTAAGAATGAATTTACCCTGGATAGCAAAGGCTACTTTAACAGAAGAAAAAGTGTGTTTAATAAAATTGGGTCAGAGAATATCTCGTTGTAAATCCCCTCTTAGGAAGGTACACTCAAAAAGTTACAGTGAAGCAGTGGAGTCTGTATGGAGACAAAGGGTTAAATGATTTGCTTTAACATTCTTTTAGCTGTCAAGGCTTTGGGCAAGCAAAATTTTGTGAGAAATGTTAGGGGTGGGGATGTTAGAAAAAAAAATTAAACATGTCTGAGCAAGGAAGGGAGAGTGACAATAAGAGACCCGCCAACAGCTTGTTGAAGGAACTAAAAAGGGATGTTAGGCAGAGTTAGACAGAAGTGAAACTGTGCACAAAGTTGACTGGGCCGCTTGAAGAAGCAGCTGAGATTTGAAAAAACAAAATGTAATCAAGGGAAGACTGTCCAGTGGGACACCTATCCTGGGCTTTTATAGAGGCCCGCATAACAAAGCAGTGACCCAGTATAAGCTGTGTTGTAAATATAAATGGAAGCAAGAAGTAATTATGTGTGCTGATTTTGGTTTTGCTCTCAATCGAGCATATACACAAGGCCCTCAACAAAGAAATGAAATAAGAGAACATGTTTAACAATATTAGAAAATATTCCTGCCAGAACTAACTACAGGGTCCACAGTTGATGCAAGTAACACAAACAGGTAATAAATATATTTTTTAAGTCTAGTAGTCAGGGGTGTGGACCCATCTGGCGAGTGAGGATAGCCATGGAGCCTGTTGAAATATGTAATAAGAAAACTAGCTGATAATAAAATTAATAATAATAATGTATTTTATTTATAGGGCACTTTACATTAGTAATAAATCTCAAAGTGCTACATAAAAAAGTTTAAACAAAGGCAAAGCAAGATAAAAACAGAGATAAAACAACAATAATTAGTAACATTATTGTTAATAAGCTTTCCTAAATAGAAAAGTCTTTAGCTGTTTTTTAAAACAGCCCACCACAATCTGCTGTGTTCTTAGGCTCTCTGGTAGGGCATTCCAAAGCCGTGGAGCAGTGGCCTGCAAAGGCTCGGTCACCCATTGTATGAAGTTTGGTCACTGGGGGGGCAAAGGCAGTAGGTATTGGCAAAACGGAGGTTTCTTATAGTGGATTGTAGTATAAGGATAAACACCCAATCCTAAAAGTACAGTGAACTTTGTTTTCTGAGGTGAAACTGAGGTACTTTAAATGATCGGCTCATGGTCATCCATTCAGGAGGCAGTCACATTTGAGTCCTGAGAATCTGAGAATTTTAACAGCAGGTCCAAAGTCACCAGACTATCCTGCCTAGCTTCAAATCCTGAATGGCAAGCAACATACAACCTCTTACTGTGATTTATTTTCAAGTTCCATTTCAAATTATTGTCATGAATACAGAGTAGAGTGAAATTCGTACTTGCATATCTGAACAACATTGCCACTCTTTAGCACTATGATCAGCAAGTATTACTAGTTATAAGTGGAACTTACCTTGAATCCTCCATTGCTGCTGGTAAGTTGCTGTTGTTTAATAAGTATTAAAATACCAAATAGTATACACAATGTGTTTATTTAAGTACAGAACTTAGAATTGTGTCATTTTTAGTGGTCAAGATTCTATTTTCTGTCATATTGCTAGCCACATAAGCAGCTTTTCTTGTAATTAATGGCCTCTTAGAACACCTTTGAGGAGTCAAAAAAATTAATTGATCAAGCAGATCAGTGGTGGTTTGTAGTGCAGGGTGCTGACACAAATATTTTAAAAACTCTACTTAAATTAATTAGGTAATGTGAAATAATTCTGAAATAGATTTCTTTATTTGCACAACGTGCCTGGTGTCAGCACATGTCAACATCCATTAAAATTTGGTTCCAACTTATATTTGTTTCATTTACCTATATTTCCTGAATGAAGGGCACCAGCCAAATAATATTGTATGTAAGTCTTTACTCTTTTGGCAAGCAGGTGACCTGAGGCAGCCCCTTACTTGGTTGCTTTCTGATTTTTCCAGAGATGCAGCTCTCTGCACCCTGGACACTCACTGATTTATTGGTAGTGAATTAGAATTAGAATTAGATGAGAATGCACAACTTCACAGAGAGGGCTACTTCAAGTGGAATTTCAGAAATCAAAGGAGATTTGGTTATCTGTTAAATGAAATACCTCTTTATAAATCACTCACTTGAAGAAAAAAAGAAGATAAAGGATAAAGTTTTCACATGGACTTTTTCCGCTCTTGTTATGACAAACAGAGTTGGATAACTAGATGTGGTGTAAGTAATGCCTTATTGTGCTTTCCCTATTTGCTGTTACAAAATGCCAAAAAGTTGTGGACAACAACAGGAGTACAAGACCTAAAACATCTTCCAGAAAAATGCAAGCGGCATGAAAGTAGACACAGTCATCGAAAGCAGTGTTCTTCAACCAGTTTGCAATGGCACAGTGGTGCACCATAAGAGCTACTTAAGTGTACCATGGACATGATAGTGTAGCGAATTTGGGCCTGAACCTGAGAGAGACAAACTCTGCAGGTGGTAGAGATCTGTGTGAGGAGGACAGGTCTACCTGGAACAGCTGGCATAAAAGTAGCTCCGTGATTGCTATGTTGAAGACACAGCACATATAGCACTTCAGACGTGCCACCTGGCTGCTAGAGTCCATCTACCCAGGATGTATGGTCACAGCGCTGGTAAATAGTGGGTGTACGAGTGAGGCAGAGAGGGGCGGGCAAAAGGACAAAGCAGCTTGAAGATGCCACGAAAGTTCTCACTGAGTGCCATGTCTGTGAATGCTGATCTCAGAACTTCTCTTTCACCAGCTTCTCCAGTAGTCCCAACCCTTCAGACTGTTAAGCACGTGTGTGAGGCATGTCTTTGTGGTTAGTAAGATAGTGGTGTACCTTGGGTTGACTTTGGTTACAAAACGTGTGCCACTATAGAAAAAAAGGTTGGGAAAAACAGATCTAGACAATAGTATGAGGCTAATTTCTTTTGGCAGGCTTAGTGAAATTATTTAGTTTAATCAGAAATTAATTAAGAATTTTTCAGGCCTGAAAAATGTGTTCATGGGAATATACAGTAGGTCTCTTCACTGAGTGCAGGCTCAGACAAATATGACCAATATAAGGTTACCGGTTAATACACTAACTAACATTACAAATTGCAAAATTCACACACATAAAAATACAATCAATACCGTTATTATTTTGGGTGTCATAAAATTGTATTATTTTGTGATGTATTTATGGTTTCATTGTATTTAAGGTTTTTTTTAAAAAGTGCTTTGCGTTTTTTTATTTTTCTCGTCGTTGACAAGACTGCCTGTAACTAGCTGCATGGGCAAAGAAGGACACAATGTGTGATGCCATCTCACCACAGTTATACATGCATCTGAACTTTCGATTTTTCAAAGAAAGACCCACAAAAGTTAGTGCAAAAGTAAATCAAGAAAAAAGAAAGGAAATTAGGTTTAGTTTGCCAACAGAACTGATAAGGTTTTGACTCTGATTTAGAGTAACATTTTGGTTTTGGAAAAAAGATGGTAATCAGACTTCTGTTTGTTTGTCAACAATTGCTTTGACTTTGACACTGAGAAACAATGACAATTCTCTCAGTCATTCCTCACAAAGCCAGTTTTAAAACAAATTTAATACAAAACATTTTGGTTAGCCAGAATTCACACTATAACATGGCGGACAGACAAAAACAGAAATGTTCGTATGCACAAAAAATACAGATGCATAAATCTGTACGAACGGCAACTTCCATGTTCTTCCGCTCCATAAATCCCAGTCAGCGCGAAAAGTAACGCACATGCATGCGCCTGCTGTCCCACCCCAACTCTTCCCAGAATTAAGCCTCTTTGAATATGTACCAAGTGGAGGCAAGAAAAAACATACTATTTGTTGGTTTAAACAGTGGTATAAACAACAAAACAAAATTGATCAAGTGACATAGAGTGTTGGAGAAACACGAAAGCTCAAGTTCACAAAGTTTTCAGATATCGAAGTCGCCATGAAAAGGTCATAGCCTACCATCTCAATGCCATATGAAATCTTATTAGGGTACAGAGAAAAATAAATAGGCACACAGTGGGAAAAAAGCACGAAATATCAACTTTAATCTCGAAATGTCCACTTTAATCACGTAGTTTATTTTGTCATTAAAGTAGAACATCATGAACTTCATCTTAAAATTGTTTAATTTACTAGTTTCTATGCTTTGTTTTGTATTTGATCTTCTATGTGCTCTATGTGTGTGAATCACTACGTGCTTCCGGGCTTTCTCTTCCTCCGACAGGACACAGAATCCATTACATTCATAATATTACAGCTCTTTGAATAATTAAAATACTGAGATGTATACGTGATATCATTTTCATGATGATAGGAGTTAAAGCATGTTATTAAACATGGGAACACGGTGGCGCAGTGATTGTTCATGTCTCACGCAAGATGCTTGCAGCGCCGTGTGTGGCCTTCGATGAAATACTTTATTGTAGCAGTACTGTCTCTTTCAAACGTACTAACCCCCAATTCCTGTCCTTACTCTTCTTTCTCCGAATACCCAATTGCCACACATTCAGCTCTGTAATAGACGTTAAGCTATTTGTAAGCTTAGAACGCCGATTCTTCAAAACTTTTAAGGAACATTGAAATATCTTCATAGTACATGTTTAATTATTCTGTCCATCTATCCATCCAGTGTCACGCCAGCCTCAGCAAGAATACAGTGCAAGGCAGGAAAAATCCATGAACGGAGCAGCAACACCGTGTCCTCATATGTTTAATTATTAACAATATCGAATATTTAAATGAAGTTAAAGTTTTATCTGTATAATATAATAAACATATTTTGCTGCATTTCATCTTAAAAATGATATTGTTTACCTATGTAAATACGCGCTTTATAAAGTGGCTCAGGTTGTGCAATATTATAACTATAGTGCAGGTTTACAGTGAGATGATTGTACTAATAAGTACAAACAGTTCTACAAGGAGCAATTGATTGTCTGATTGAGTGCGTTTATAGTTCTTGGGATGAAACCGTTTCTGTTTCTAAACCACGAGGTCCATACAGGAAAGGCTTTGAAGCGTTTGGCGTGTGAGAGCAGTTCAAATAGGCAGCATGGCTCAGGTAGCGTGTGCTAGATGCTGTATACCGATAATTTTCTTTCCGATCAGCTGCTGTAGATGTGATTCCACACTCAGATACAGTGATATAAATATTCCGAGTGGTGCAGTGAGAGTAATATGGAAAAAGATGATCCGCTGTGGCAAATCCGAATGGGAGCAGCTGAAAGAAGAAGAAGAAGGTGCAGTGAGAGTAACAACGCTAAAGCAGCTATGGTATTTAGAATAGTTTGACCATTCTGTGGACCATTATATTGTTACAGGTTAATTATAATCAGAAGCATTAAACTAATAAACAGTATGCAGTTAATGTCAGTGTATTTATAAATCCGCGTCAGGAATGTGGATCTAAAAAAAGAAATGGAAACCACACTGGAACAGTAGCACTGCTTTGCAAAACCGAGTGGAGAACTTGTGTACGCCAGGGTTTGAGTTAGCGTGAAAATGTGTGTGGCTTTATGCCAAGTTTAAGTTTTATACATCACAATTTGAGCATGGAAACGGGCTTACGCAACGTTTTTCTGCGTAAAAAAACATTTATTCATGAGGCCCAGGTCTCCAAAGCAGCACCTATGCTGCCTACTTTAGTATGGTGTTCCCTACTGGTACCAAGTATCCTCAAGTGGAAAAGCAAGAGTTACCTCTGGATGGGGTGCTAGATTATTGTAGGGAACAGTCACATACATGTACTTAGATTAGAGTCACCATTTAACTATACAGACATGTCATTGGCATGTGGGATGAATCCCAGAGTACATGGGTATTCCACAAAGACATGGGGAGGATGAGCATACTGTACTGTACTCTACCCATGCCCCTTCTAAATAAATGAAATGCTCTTTTGTATATAAAGTATAAAGAAATTATGAAAGTTGGGCATGGTGGAGTAGAAGTTAGTCCTGCTGCTCACAGATCTTCAGACTAGGTTTGTATTTAGTTTTCCTAAAGTTTACAATTTTTTTTTCTCCAGCTATGTGCAAGTTAGGTTAAATGGTTATTTGTTCTGGTGTGGGTGAGTGTAAGTGTGTGCATGAATGTGTCTGGCAATGTACAGAGTTGAATCCACCATTGTACCTGAGGCTGCCTGTAAAATGTACAGTACAGGATAGATAACGGATGAATGGATTAATATATAAATATATTTTATCTTTAATTAATTTGTTTTCTGTGATTGACTGGTGCAACATTCTGTGTTGATTCTAGCCTTCTACCAAATGCTGCCAGAAGCAAATCTGAATTGAAATAAATGGATTTATTTCTTTCCAAACATTTACATATTGCATGTATTATACTGAATAATATTACTATACTGTATATATAACACATTTACTTGCATTTTTTTGTTATACCTTGTAACGATAGTAAAAATATGCATGCAGCTCAGCAGACTGTAACATACTTCACCAACTAGTCTTTAGATGTGTTTGCAAATAAGACAGGACTTTGTATCTCATGGAGGATGTTTAAGAAGAGAGGAATGGCTTAATGTAAAGATTCTTTTCATTTGAGGATAGGACATCAATATGAATGAGTGTCTAGCTACAGTTTTAGATCAGTAAATTTGGCCTTTAGTGATCCAATAGTGGGCATAATAAAATGGAGACACAAGTTTCAGTCCTCAAAAGACGATTATGTTCCCCAGTGGATACACAAAACCCAACAATCCATGTCACCATCTGAGTCAGTGGGCACACTCAGCACTATTTAGCATCTGTTATCAGAGACAGGATGAGATCTGCCATGACCTGCAATTTTAACCTCAAGGCCATACAGGGAGTTCTCATTAAAGAGTATTTGCACATTGTTACAGTATGTATGGTTGAATTTGCTGTATATTTTCCTCATTCTGCATGTAATAATGGGTGGTGTATACATGTTGTAATTTTGCTCCCGTTTTTCACATCCGTGTGCCCTCTATGGGTAATAATTCTGTGTTACCTGAGACATACAACAAATGCTATAAATAAAAAACACATGTGTACATACAGTGATGTGAAAAACTATTTGCCCCCTTCCTGATTTCTTATTCTTTTGCATGTTTGTCACACAAAATGTTTCTGATCATCAAACACATGTAACAATTAGTCAAATATAACACAAGTAAACACAAAATGCAGTTTTTAAATGATGGTTTTTATCATTTAGGGAGAAAAAAAAATCCAAACATACATGGCCCTGTGTGAAAAAGTAATTGCCCCCTTGTTAAAAAATAACCTAACTGTGGTGTATCACACCTGAGTTCAATTTCCGTAGCCACCCCCAGGCCTGATTACTGCCACACCTGTTTCAATCAAGAAATCACTTAAATAGGAGCTGCCTGACACAGAGAAGTAGACCAAAAGCACCTCAAAAGCTAGACATCATGCCAAGATCCAAAGAAATTCAGGAACAAATGAGAACAGAAGTAATTGAGATCTATCAGTCTGGTAAAGGTTATAAAGCCATTTCTAAAGCTTTGGGACTCCAGCGAACCACAGTGAGAGCCATTATCCACAAATGGCAAAAACATGGAACAGTGGTGAACCTTCCCAGGAGTGGCTGGCCGACCAAAATTACCCCAAGAGCGCAGAGACGACTCATCCGAGAGGTCACAAAAGACCCCAGGACAACGTCTAAAGAACTGCAGGCCTCACTTGCCTCAATTAAGGTCAGTGTTCACGACTCCACCATAAGAAAGAGACTGGGCAAAAATGGCCTGCAAAGCAAAAAGAACATTAGGGCTCGTCTCAATTTTGCTAAGAAACATCTCAATGATTGCCAAGACTTTTGGGAAAATACCTTGTGGACTGATGAGACAAAAGTTGGACTTTTTGGAAGGCAAATGTCCCGTTACATCTGGCGTAAAAGGAACACAGCATTTCAGAAAAAGAACATCATACCAACAGTAAAATATGGTGGTGGTAGTGTGATGGTCTGGGGTTGTTTTGCTGCTTCAGGACCTGGAAGGCTTGCTGTGATAGATGGAACAATGAATTCTACTGTCTACCAAAAAATCCTGAAGGAGAATGTCCGGCCATCTGTTCGTCAACTCAAGCTGAAGCGATCTTGGGTGCTGCAACAGGACAATGACCCAAAACACACCAGCAAATCCACCTCTGAATGGCTGAAGAAAAACAAAATGAAGACTTTGGAGTGGCCTAGTCAAAGTCCTGACCTGAATCCAATTGAGATGCTATGGCATGACCTTAAAAAGGCGGTTCATGCTAGAAAACCCTCAAATAAAGCTGAATTACAACAATTCTGCAAAGAGCAAAGATGAGTGGGCCAAAATTCCTCCAGAGCGCTGTAAAAGACTCATTGCAAGTTATCGCAAACGCTTGATTGCAGTTATTGCTGCTAAGGGTGGCCCAACCAGTTATTAGGTTCAGGGGGCAATTACTTTTTCACACAGGGCCACGTAGGTTTGGATTTTTTTTTCTCCCTAAATAATAAAAAACATCATTTAAAAACTGCATTTTGTGTTTACTTGTGTTATATTTGACTAATGGTTAAATGTGTTTGATGATCAGAAACATTTTGTTTGACAAACATGCAAAAGAATAAGAAATCAGGAAGGGGGCAAATAGTTTTTCACACCACTGTATATGATTGAGTGGGCCTGGTAGTGGACTGGCACCTCATCCAGTATGTTTTTCTGCATTGTAACCAATGCTGGCTAGATAGGCTTTAGTCCAAAATAACATGGAATTGAAATAATAATGAAAATTAATGAATAGGTAGAACTGAACTGCGTTTGACTGTGTGATTCTGAGTTGCATGCAGATATGTTTTCCACATGCTTTATTAGAGATAAAATAATAAAATAAACATCTATAAAAAAACAATGTATTATAGTACTTTTCAACGAGAAATCAGATTTGCAAGTATACAAGCGTGTAAATTGAATGACTTCAGGCAGCTAGAACTTCAGTTATAAATGCATGTCGAAAAGAGTTTGAAAAGAAGAAAATTTTAAATGAAGACTTGGAGACTTATGGTGATTCAATATTTTTTATTCTTAAGGCAAAATAATGAAACATATTAAATCCTAAAACTTAAAAAAGTGAACAAAATATTTAAATCCAAGTTCAGGTTTACGGTCGTGTGTACATAGTACAATGAAACTCTTACTTGCATATCAATCATATATTAATGATAGTACTATAATACCAGCAATAAATGCTATTGAATAAAAAATAAGATTATTAATCAAGGGACATGATGCATGAATATTTGAGAAATAACACTCTAAAAATTTGAATGCTGCTCTCTATGGCCAATATTTCCCAAGATGGTTTACAGTACAACTAACATACTTGCAAACATTGTTGCATAGGAAAAAGATTTTTAAGTAAGGCTGAAGCATAATGGATTTGTCTCTTCTGACTGCAACCATGGAGCAAGCAAGAAACCTAACTGAAAGATGATCCATGAACCTGTTGCGCCTGTCTCCACCTGCTTCATCTCCAACAAATTTAAACCCTTGGAACTGCCACAATGGCTTCAGCACTGACCTTAAAGTGGAGATGGTGCACTAGTATTACCTCATGTACTATTCATCATCTTTTCAACCCAAGTCAAATGGCAATAAACAGGGTAGTAACTCTTTCTGATGTTTTGGGTCTCTTGTTTTCACAAAATGCTGTACATAATGTAAATTCAGTGCATTGAAATAGTATTTAACTCCACACCATTACACTATTATTTCCACAGTGGATTTGGTCAGAACAGTTTGTGGGACAAATTAGACCAAAAAAAAAATCAAATTAGAAGTGTGTTAAAGAAGAACATGAAAGGACAAAAAATAATAACACACAACTTTATAAATATCAATAGAAATCACTATGTTACATGAATACAATAGTATGCACTATACACAATTACAAAACATGTGGCAAACAAATAAATGAACAATAGCTTAAATAACTCAACATAACATAATAAATAGGGCATCACGCAGTAATAGATTCATTGATTAGTCAAGATGTGTACAAACTGTGGAAAGAAGTTCCTCCTGAATCTCTCTGAACTGGTCCTCAGGTAGCATTACTGTTTTTCTGCTCACAGCACAGAGAAGAGGCCATTCTTGAGATGTCTGGCAACTCTGATAATTCTCTCTGCCCTTGTCCAAAATCCCTTTGTGTAGATGTTCTGCAAGTTAGGGAGTGCACACCCAGTGATGCGTTCAGCTGACCACACCAATCTCAGTAGAGTTTTATGGTCCTGCTGTATGCTGTTTCCAAACCAAGCAGTTGTACATCTTACCAGGATATATTCAATAGTGGATGTGTAAAAGTTCTATAGTGATTGAGACGGAAGCTTGAAATCCCTGAAATATTGGAGGTGGTAAAGACATTGTTGTACCTTCTTCGCCAAGGTGTCGATGTGTGTGGGGCAGATCAGGTCCTGTGTGATGTGGATACTGAGGTATCTGAAACATGTTGTTAATACTGAGGGGGAGATAGTGCCTCTGTTGTTATCTCCCAAAGTCAACATTTAACTCCTTTGTCTTGCTGAATGTTGTTGTATATCAGGCCTATGTCAGCTACAGTATGTCATCAGCAGACTTTCCTTTTGTTTGTTTTGCAAAACAATCAGACATACACTTCTCAGATATGAGAAAGGTATTATTATTTCCTCTAATAAACTCAATTCAACTAAAAGGATATTAATAGTCAAAGATCAGGCCTAATTGTGGGTCTGTGCAATGTTTATCTGACTAATTTTTGCCCTTCCAACAAAGGTGAAGTTGTTACCTGACATGCTATAGAATGGATAATTTGAGTAATCTGAATCAACTTAGCTTCCAGTTCATCTTGTGAAACCCTGAGTAGATCACATAAAATCTATTTTTTAAAGGTAATACAGAGTCTAAGATACTGCATAACTATTTCCATGTGACTCTGACAAGGATGAAAAGATGTAAGAAATGCCACCCCAATAGCTCAAAGATCTGTGTCTTGCAAAATGCACTTTGTAAAATATGATATACAGTCATATGGTGCTCCACCCCAAAGCCCACCAAATGCTCAAGGCAGAGTAACAAGATAGAGTGGGTACTTCATGTAGACTCCGGGTGGGACTGATAAGATTCACAGAAATGCTGCTCTGCTACTATCAAGTACAAAGATATCATTCAGAGGAAATGGTACTGAATAATCCTGAGGCCATTTTTAAATAGAGAAAATTTGTCTCGAATTCTTTATCTTTTCACCCCTCCATTTAGGGAACTGGAAACTTGCCTAATGTCAAGGCACCTGATCATGAAGAGGAATAAATTTTGATTATTCACTGTCATTTGAAAACTGAACAATAGAGGAGGCTTAATTTAGTAATACAATGAGGAATTATAATTCCTTCTAATTTCTTTCTGTTGTTTCAACATAGCAGACAGAAATTATGTTAAGTTGGAAAATGGAAAAATAATCAGATTTCACTGCAGAACAGCATAGGAGTCATGGAGTAGGGAAAGCGTAACTAACAGTGAAGCAGAGAATGTGCTTCCTTCAAGAATAGATAATAATGCAGACTAATATGAACTTCCTTCAAGCACACTAATTTATACTTATTGTAATGTGCTATAAGCATGGATAATAATGCAGACTAATTTATACAATAAAACATAAGACTACTGACATGAGCAGATATTTTTTCTGCACTAAGGATTTTTTCCTCTTTTTAAATAGCAAAAATTGATCTCAAAAAAGCAAACACTTATGAAACCTTTTCAGTACCATTTCTTTGTTGTATCATATCAACCCTCCACTCATTTTCTCCATGTGACCCACACTGCTGAACTCTCATGGCCATATTTTAGCACTCTGTCTCTCTCTATTTTCTTGGAAGCCACTTTTTATTTCACTCTCAAAGATATTGTAAGTTCATTCTTCAGTCAACTGATGTTCAATTCACACTGAGGCTGGGATCCCAGGAAAACATGAAGCAATAGGATGCCATAGTAGGCTTCCTTAAGCAATATGCAGCAAACTGAGTAATGTGATTTAGTTGGGTGGCTGCTTGGACTGTATTCATACACCCACTCATTTATGATCTCACCTACATAATATATGTTTACTACACTAGTGTGTGAATTTGTTTTTTTTTTTCTTTATATCTAAGGTTCACATGAGACAGCAAAGAGACACAGAGGTTAACATTACAGTACACACCATCCGAGTTCGCTGTTTAAATTCCAGAATAGTCTTTGTCTGTGTGAAGTCTGCTTGTTCTCCCCATGCCATAAGAACATAGGAACTGATTGAAAGCTCAGGCCCAAGCTCAGCTTAAAAAAGTACTGGTTGATCTATTTTATCAGTGCCTTGGGAGATTTTTAAGACCTGGATTAGGTCCCCACACAATCTCCTCTGCTTACAACTAAACAGGTTTAATTCTATGAGTCAGTCAGAGAAGTAGATGTCCTCAAGTCTTAGTACGGACTTGATTACTCTCTTCTGCAAAGCATCAAGTGCTGCTATGCCTTTCTTACATTGGGGTGCTTAGAATTACACACAATACTCCAGATGCTGTCTTACTAGTGCATTATATAGTTTGACCATAATGTCCCTTGACTTAAATTCAGCAGTTTTTATGATATAACCTACCATTTTATTAGCCTTTTTTATTGCTTCTGTGTGTTGCTTAGAAGATGAAAATGTTTGTGTCAACATATACCCCTATATCCTTTTCAGAGGTTGCTTCCTGTATAATGGTGTCTCCTATCTTGTATTTATAATTGATGTTCCTTTTGCCCACATGTAGTACTTTGCATTTTCTAAGTGTCCCCCTAGTTCTGAAGACTGCCCAAGTCATTTTGAATGGTTTTTGCTTCTTCCTCAATATCTGTTATCCATCTAATTTCAGTATCATCTGTGAATTTCACAAGTAAACTAAGTATACTAGAGTCTATGTCAGGGGTGGGCAAAGTCATTCCTGGAGGGCCGCAGTGGCTGCGTTTTTTTGTTCCAACCCAGTTGCTTAATTAGAAAACGATCCTTGCCAATAATTACATTTCACAGCTTGTTAGTACTTTAACTCTGCTATGTCAAGTCATTCTCATATCCAAGATTTTTTTCCATTCTAAGGATATCATCCAAATACTTTGAAGTGTAAAACGGATGGGTAATTCTCAACCCTTCCCTTTTTTCTCTTCTCTTTCCTTCCAAGTATTTAATTAAACCAAATAGTGCACGATAAATACACACAGGTGTAAAGGGGAACAAGCAAAATGGATAACTGCTGGTTTCTTTTGTCATTTGCATCTTATTGCTAATAAGCAGCTATTAAAAACCGAGAATGCAGCTGTTAAGACTTAAATAAGCAATAAGTGTTCAAAATATTAGTGAGGGAGATAACTAAAATGAAGCAGAAGTGTTTCTAGAGCAATAAGTGATTCTTATTAAGCAATTGGGTTGGAACAAAAACCTGCAGCCACTGCGGCCCTCCAGGAATGACTTTGCCCACCCCTGGTCTATGTCATTAATATAAATCAGGGAAAAGCAACAGTGTAAGGACAGGTCCCATTTTGTCTTGGATACAGAACAAATGCATTTTAATTATTTTAGATTGAACAGTAAGCCCAGTGTTGGTGTGTCAGTGTATCATGAAGGGGAATCCCAGGCAGGACTGGCACCTGTCTTGAGCCTGATGCTAGTGAAGGTGATTTTCACTTTTTTATGCTGCCCTATAATTGAATTAAAATGATGTTCAAATTCAACCTCATAATGTTTCTCAGTTTTTTTTTATTATAGTTCATGCAGTTAAAAATGTGACAATACTGAAAGCTCCTTACAAGGACAAGAAGATCTAAATCCTGAAATACACTAGATGGACCACAATAGTCAACCTGCAACCCCATACTCTTGAGATACCTTCCACACACAATAGGGTACCCAGTAAGAGATTTCTCAATTCACATATACAAAACAGCTGTAATTAGTACTGGCAAACTCACATCTCATATCAAATGTCTATGCAAGAACAAAGAGTTATCCTGTTTCTCCACAGCCAGGACATGATCCACATTACACGTACAGGATTTAAGGTTTAACAATTTGACAGCATCTCAGCGTCAGTGTCCAGGTCTAAGCTTTCCCCTGGATGCTCATAAGTCTGATCCCTCTATAATACTGGAACATACACTCACCCTAATTTTAAAAAAACTGGGACCACTACCCAAGACTACCAGCCCTGAGGCTCTGTCCCCAAGTGCCATGCAAAACTGAACAGCCATGTTAGCTATAACTCACCCATAATATCTCTCTATTATAAAAAAAAATCCTGGGAGAGAAAGACAGGAGACGATACGTGATCTTCACATTAAGATCACAAAAGACACTTAAAAGACCGCAAGACGAAAGAGAATGGCCACAGAGTGTATCGCGGGGACCTTAAACATGAGACTTTGTGCCAAGAGATTGACCCAGGACCATCTCGCGATGACGTAGAACATGAAATTCTTGGAAGACACGCCATACTTACAACCAATATCAAATAAGACCAGGTCAGAAATAAAAGACAGAGTAGAAAACAAAGTAAAACATCATAAAGAGGTTAAAAAACAAGGGGGCCAAACACATGTAGAGCAGGTTAGAGATAATGAAAACTGGAATTCAAAAGACTCAAAAAAAAACGTAGGCGCAAAACACATGCAGAGCAAGATACAAAATATGAAAGCAGAAAAAAATGACAGTGTCAAAACAAAGAAAGTAAAAATCGCATTAGCGCAAAAAAGGAGAAATTTTACTCTGAGAAATAACGAAAAGGCAAATAGAGATCGAATATATGGACATGGGTGATATGTCAGAAGTATGTAAATATTGTAAGACGAAGTTTAAATCAGAGAATTTCAAATACAGGGTTTACCTCACATGCATTTATTGGTTACTTTGCAAAAAAAAATTATTAACTGCTGATGATATAGATCGTTTTGTCTGTGCTAAAATTCCAGACAGAGAAACCTATCCTGAATTATGGTACAAAGTCATTAAACACATGTCTCACTGACCTCATTTAAAAGATTCAGCATATTGGGACTCCAAAGATTCCAAATATTGTTTTTACAGAAGTTCTGAAATAAAAGTGAAAATAATGAAATAGCAACAATTCAAAGAAAAAAAATCTTAAAAGTGTGTATCCAGAAAACCAAACATGGGGTTTGGCGAGTGAAGCGAGCAATGGGCGAAGCCCCCTAGTCTAATCTAATTTCACCTACACTTGTGGCTATGTCACTGCAGAATGTTTTAATCACTGCACTATCCACGGCCACAGAGATGAACCTGACTGTAATCAGTCTTTCTGGCTCTGCCTATTTCAAAGAGGACATTTCAAATGGGTTTAAGAATTCCTCAAAGTGCTCCATACGCTTCTCAGCAATATTCCAAATGAGGATGTGTAGATGTTTTTTAGTATCTGGGAGGGCAGCCTAAGAACCCTAAGGTATCTTAGATGGTAAAGAAGTTGTTGTGCTTTCGTCACCAAGGTTTTGATGTACTTGGACCAGGTCAGGTTCTCTGTGATGTGGGTACTGAAGTATTGAAACTTTCCACCCTCACGACTTTAGTGTTGTAAATACGGATGGGTTAATAGCACCTGCGCTGTTTTCTCCCAAAATCCACAATCAACTCTTTTGTCTTGCTGACATTCAGGAGTAAATTGTTGTTTTGACACCAGTACGACAGAGTCTTCACTTCATTCAGGTAAGACTGCTCGTTGTTGTTAGATATCATGCCTATCACAGCTGTGTCAACTTTCCATTTGTTCATTTTGCAAAGTATTCAAACATGCAGTCTTCAGATGTGAGAAAATTATTATTTCCATTACTGAACAAAACTCATCTAAGAGAACAATTATGGTCTCAATCAGGCATAACTTTAGCCTACCCTGATCAATGTAAATCTGATTAACTTTTACCTTTACAACCAGAATGAAGTCTATTACCATAAAGGTTTTTACTCACAATAACATGAAAGATGTCTGGAATGAACTGGGCTCAGGTGCTAGAAGGGGATGTGGACAAAGCTAATGCCCTGAACCAATTTTTTAATAGAATTTACCTCCCACTGCCACCTTCTTCCAATATGTGCACCTCCAACTATAAATATAAAACCAGGTCATGTCACTTGCAGAAATTATTAGCTAATTCTGCACTTGAAAGGTGTATTGTGAAAGTGAATGAGGCAGAATATAGCAGTCAGGTGGAAGAGGTTTTTTTCTTGGTGCAAGTTGCTGGACTGGTCTCAGAACATAGAGGAACTGTATAAGAAAGGGCAGAGCAGGTTCTTTATCCTTAGGAGACGGTGATCCTTTAATGTGGGAAGTGACATCTTTCATATCTACTACAACTCTGTGATTACCAGAGGGATTTTCTATGACGTGATGTGTTGTTTTCATAACATCACTTCAAGAAAGACCCACAAAATCAACAAGCTAATTAAAAGGACGAGGTCAATTATAAGAAGTCTGGATGCACTCTGGACACCCTGGAGGTAGAAGCAATGGAGTGTATTAAAACAAAACTGAGTGCCATCATGAACAATGCTGTACATCCTCTCTTTAACATGTTCACACTGAGTATGTTCAGCCAACAAATTATTCAGCAGAAGTGTGTGTGAAAAAATGCTACTGGTACTCCTTTATACCAACAGCAATACGTCTGTATAATGCCTCACAGTTACTATAACAGCCAAGTTAGAACTTTTCTTTTGTTTTAAATTTCTTGTTTTATAGTCATTCTGCTGTGTATTCAAATCAAAGTCTATCTATCTATCTATCTATCTATCTATCTATCTATCTATCTATCTATCTATCTATCTATTTAAAGAGCTTCTGTAAAAAGCCAAATTATTCCCGGAAACAAATAAAGTTCTCTCTGTCTAGCTACATTATGTGTAATCCCAGGTATAAAGTCTAAATGCAGCACTTGTCCAAGTGTTGGTATTAACTTTTGCAGGTGGGGCGTAAACTGGAAATATCATGATTCAGACTTCTCTAACTCTGGATAGGAAGTATCAACAAACTCTTCAAAGCAACAGACAAAAAATGCAGTGCTAATAACATTTTAATGGGTAGGCAAAACTTTTCTCCACAACAACAAAAGTGTCTGCCTAAGATGAAGAATCATCCCACTAACTGAATCACTGGGGTCATGTAGTTGTGAACACCATGCACCATGCACCAAAATCAATATTTTTGCCAAACAATAATTTTATTCATTTAACTTTTATTATATAAATTTTATTATGTAAAATATACACATTAAAATATACATACATAAATAAAAATGTTTTACGTTGCTCTACAGTAAATATATTAATAAACTGAATTCTTTACCCAAGCAGTTAGGTTCCTAAATTGTGCACAAGAGACTCTAAATAGCTCAGGTTTCTTAAGAGTTTCTTATCCAAGAATGATAGTTCAAGTCAGGGCCAGGAGAAATCTGTCATGTGCACCCCTGGTCTCACATGCCATGCTGCAGCAGTCTTTAAAGAAGTACATGCTGGACATTTGTGATTACAACAACTCATTCTCTGAAACTCTGCATGGTGGTGCAGTTACCAGCATCACCTCAAAGATTCAGAGTCCTGGATTTGAATTTCGGCTTCTCACTTTTGTTGGAGTGTGCACTTTCTCCCTTGTCTACTGGGACTTTCCAGTACTGTGGCATTAATTAGAAGTTGATTCTAAATTGTTCTGGTGTGAGTGAGGTTTTATGTGTGGGCCCAGGTTTGGTCCATGCCTTATAAATGATGCTGATGCATGTAATGTTATTTGTTTTCTAGCATTAGATAATGAAGTGGGATGCAAGTTTCACAGATATTGCATTCCAGAAGCTGAGTTACACATGATGTAAGTAATTCTTGGTGACTTAAAATAGAAACAATTTAAACAAAGCAACAAATTACATATTTGCTGAATATTTTTATACACGTTGGAAGGAAACAATTACAAATGCTGCTAAAATAAAATAGCAGGATACTATTTTCAAAGGTGTGGTTAAAAAGGTGAAAGAATGTCTCATGCAGGCTTTATTAACTGTTCTAAGTGTCTGAATTCTTTATAATGTCTGAGCAGTGAATTCTACACCTTGACTTTGAATAAACTCTGATCATTTATTTTGAAAATAACAAATCCTCTCTGTAGTAACAAGTGTCATATACAGTAGTGCAGTAAAAAGCACTGAATGACAGTATTATCAATAAAAACTTCATTAGAACGTATTATTTATTTTTGTGATTAACTTAGAGTGTTTGTGGGTTGGCCTAAATAACAAGGAAACGCTGTTCAGAGTAGAATATGTGGAGAGTATTGATAAAAGGAACAGAGAGTGAACATCACCAGCCCATTACTGAGCACCTCTACACATCAGTGTAGTAACACAAGGGGATTGCCCAGGGTGAAGGGGATTAACATAGCCTGAAATGAGCCATTCAGGACCCTACTTAAGAGTGAGCAGTTTGGAGGTTCTTGGTTAATTGCAAACAGCCTCTGAGATGTTTGTGAGTCCCCCCTACGCTTTTCACCAGACACTCATAATTCCCAAATAAGTATTAAGTTATACTGGTAAAACTAAATTGCACCTATGCATGTGTGTCAGTGTTTTAAAGAATTTATATATTGAATGAAATGTGAGGACAGAATCTCGTTTGTGGCAAACCTCAATGGATGAAAACTTCCATTTTCAGTTGAAGAGCCTTAGGGTATACATGAGCTCAGCTGAATAATGCTGACTGAGATATGCCTTAAGATTCCTGTGTATGGCCATATGTTGAATTGTGGCCAGAATGACTGATTGATCCGCACAGTTATACAGTATGGCAATGAAAAGAGAGGGACTCAACAATGAGTGATCCAAAGTATTACTTCTATCTGAAGTTTGACCATAGAAATACTTTTTCAGAGGATGGGAGCACACGAAACAAGTATGGGTGGAGTCTCACATCAGAGAAGTAATGGGTTTATCCATATATTATTTTTTACAGAAAGATGTTGGCAGTATGGCATGACTAGACCCACTGTTACAAATGTTTGAGGACATCTTTCACTGAAGATGGTTCCAGCAAGAAAAGAGAAAATGATTCATCAATTTAAGTGAAAACTGAGCTTCTTCTTATACTGGAAATCATGTCTTAATGTTGACTGCCATTACACCATCACATCAATGAATGACACCATCAATGACACCTCATATCTTTTTGTTCGATTTTGACAGTTTTTTTTTAAGTAAATTATGACGATTTACAGTAAACCTAATCAAATCTCACTAAACAGCTGCTGGTGGCTATGAAACTCACAGAATATGCATTAAGCCATCATGTGATTAGTTCAAGGCCAGATGAACTAGTATCAATAAAACCTGCCACCTGGGCCTTTGGATATTACTATATTGGCAGGGATGAAGAATTAGCTCGTGAAAGAGGTTGAGAAAAATAGGCTAGCTAAAGAAAGACTACCCTACAAGTAGGTAACTGGCTGACTTCTAAAAATGAAAATAAAAATGACTGACTTCTAAAATGAAAGATCTCTCTATCTTTTCTTGGAATTTTCCAGGAGAAGATGCCCTAGCCAAGTCTATGAACTTTCCTAAGGCCAGTGCTGGGTGCCATACATGCAATTTACAATTTTTTTAGTGAATATAAAAGTATTCAGAGTATACAGACTCATCACAGAGTAGAAGTGGAAACATGGAACTTACATCTTTGTTATTTGGGGATGATTTTGACTTTCTGGCCTCATCTGACCTTAATTTCTGGCACAACGGAGCAGTTCACGGCTATTTGGCCTATCATCCTCCTCTCCCTGCCCTAATCTCAAAAGAATGCGTTTGTAAGCACATGCAGCAAAGATGACTTTTCTGTGCAGGGTGACAAGCTTAGTAGTCCGTTTTTCCTCCAAATCCCAAGCAGCCAGTAGTTAAAATAGTTTAAGATAAAGTAGTTTGAGCTTCCAATAAGAATGCTCATGGAGGTACTGTTCCTATATGTAGTGTACCTGGAACTTCCCACTGGAGGCACTACCACACTAAAGGAATAATATTTTTCGGTCAGCTCCATAAAGAAAGGGAGACTGTTGCAGAGGTTACAGATGTCTGGCCTAATTTATTCAGTCTGGGACCCTCCATAGGAGAAGCAGATAGAAAATAAGATGAGATGAAGATGTAGGCACTGTGCGTAGATGGAGTTTAAACTGTGGCATTCAACATGCACATTGCATATCTTTCTATCATTTGGCTGCTTTATACTGTTATTCAATATCTTTCCCGCCATACTTTCAGGAAATGGGCGACACAGTAGTGCTGTCATGTCAAGATACAGCATCTGGTTATCTCTCCTGTCCTTCTTCAGCAAGCAGAATAACAGTAGAAAAGGTATAGCTTGAGACTGTGTACTTCAAATCAATACATTTTTATACTCAACTCTTCCCACTAGATTCACTTACTGAGTTGTACTGTATATATTTACAAATTTAATAGAGACTATGTAAAGCAAAAATATCAAGAAAGAGATGCATACAAACATTAATGTATATTTTAAGTTCTAAGTTTCTTATTATGGATATTTAAGTAAAGAATAATCTCTCTATTATATATATATATAAAGTGATAAAACTTCCAGTGTCAGGTGTATCTCCCTGAGACTAATGCCAACCACAGGAGGCCAGCAATTTCTAATGAAAAAAGGAAACAAGAAGTACAAAGAAAAGTGCAAAGAAAAAGGGCTGTAAGGACAAGCACATCCAATTAACAGAGGTCTGTAAATGCACAGCATGATCGAAACAGACAGACATACCATTGTACCATTAAACCTGTTTTTATGAATGTGTGTTTTGCTATTCTAGTATATTATATATATTATATGATTGAGCACTTGATTTATATAATTGTATTATTGTTGTTCTGAAAAACATTTTTACAAATTGGCATGCCATAAGGTACAAAGTAACAGGAACAGGGCCAGGAAATGAAAAAAGGGAATGTCAAAACCTGGGGCATATTGGGAACCAAAACCAGAATGTCTGATGGTCATTTCAAGAAGTCAACTACATAAATTGGAGGTTAAAGATGAAAATAACACACTGTATTCCTCACTCTAAAGACACTTTATTTTACAGAATCTGTAAAAAAACTGTATTGGGGAAACAATAGCAAAATTAAAATGAAGGCAAAAAATAGGTGCAAGAATAAATTTAGCACATATCCAAATCCCAAATTTTATTGTATAATTAATGTTCGCTTCCACTGAATGACTTAATATTGGCACATTCCATGATGGCTTACTGGACATAAGAGGTCTAATATTGCAAACTCCCCATCCAGCAATAGCTTACCACATGTGCTTTATAATTGAAGTCAGAGATAGAAATTTAATTTCACATAGTGGAGATGGAGCAGTATTAATATAGTTAAAGTGGAGCAAACTGTACATGATGTTTGTCATATGTATCGTCTAAGAAGGTATCCCAACATTTTCCCGAAGGGCAGCCATGGTGGCGCAGTGGTAGCGCTGCTGCCTCGTAGTTGGGAGACCTGGGTTCACTTCCTGGGTACACCCTGTGTGGAGTGTACATGTGTCTGCATGGGTTTCCTCCCACGGTCCAAAGACATGCAGGTTATGTGAATTTGTGATACTAAATTGTCCCTAGTGTATGTGTGGACTGCCGCTTGCCTGGGATTTGTATCTACCCTGTGCTGGCTGGGATTGGCTCCAGCAGACCAGGTTGGAAAATGACTGACATTTTCCTGAATGAGGATTTGCTTATAGGTTATATTGCGCCTAAAGGCGTGTCAAAGTGCAAGTGCTGTTAATTTCATCTACCAGTACAATGATGAAAGAAGTGGATTCATGAAGCCCAGAGGCTGTTCTACTACAGAAAGTTTTGTAATAAATGACAGGGCAGTGCTGATGGAGTGGCACATAAGGAGGAATGTTTATACATGATTTAGAAAGCAACACCTGGGTGGGATGGGAAATGAAAAGTTTATCACTTCCCCTTTTACCAGAAGGAATAGTAAATACAATACTTGCTCTATGTGTTTGTGTGTGTGTGTGTATATATATATATAAGTATTGTGAATATTCAGGTGTGTTTCATTGCTTTATTGCTGCAGCAATAAGATACTTAGGCATACCAATACAGTACTCTTTGGAGTCTGTAGTTGTCATTGTTCAAAATGAAGACAAGAGATGTGCCAATGAAAGTCAAAGAATCAATTATGAAGCGGAAAAACAAGAATAAAAGCATTAGAGCCACTGGTAAAACCTTAGGGTTACCTAAATCAACTGACTGGAGTATTACTAAGAAAAAAAGAAGAAACTGGTGACCACAGTAATTGCAAAGAGACTGGTAGACCAAGGTGGACCTCCACTGCTAATGACACAAGAATCCTCATTATAGTAAAGAAAAGCCCCCAAACATCTGTCCAACAGAAACAGTCTTTAGGATCTGTACTGTATGTATCAGAGACTACTATCAGTAGAAGAATTCACAAAAAGATATACAGAGGCCATATTGCATGATGCAAACCACTAGTTAGCCACAAAAACAGAATGGACAGATTACATCCATCCTTTTCCGCTTATCCAAGATCAGGTCGCGGGGGCAGCAGCTTGAGCAAAGATGCCCAAACTTCCCTCTCCCTGGCCACTTCTACTAGCTCTTCCGGGGGAATCCCAAGGTGTTCCCAGGCCAGCCGCGAGACATAGTCCCTCCAGTGTGTCTTGGGTCTTCCCTGGGGCCTCCTCCCGGTTTTAGACATGCCCGGAACACCTCACCAGGGAGGTGTCCTGGAGGCATCCTGAATCAGCTGCCCGAGCCACCTCATCTGACTCCTCTTGATGCGGAGGAGCAGTGGCTGTATTCTGAGCTCCTCCCAGATGACCGAGCTTCTCACCCTATCTTTAAGGGAAAGCCCAGACACCGTGCAGTGGAAACTCATTTCAGCCGCTTGTATTCACAATCTCGTTCTTTCGGTCACTACCCACAGCTCATGACCATAGGTGAGGGTAGGAACGTAGATCGACTGGTAAATTGAGAGCATTGCCTTACGGCTCAGCTCCTTTTTCGCCACAACAGAGCGATGCAGAGCCCGCATCACTGCAAACGCTGCATCAATCCACCTGTCAATCTCACGCTCCATTCTTCGCTCACGCGTGAACAAGACCCCAAGATACTTGAACTCTTCCACTTGGGGCATGATCTTGCTCCCAACCCTGAGAGGGCACTCCACCCTTTTCTGGCTGAGGACCATGGTCTCAGATTTGGAGGTGCTGATTCCCATCCCAGCTGCTTCACACTCGGCTGCGAACCGATCCAGAGAGAACTGAAGATCATGGCCTGATGAAGCAAATAGGACAACATCAACTGCAAAAAGCAGTGACCCAATCCTGAGCCCACCAACCTGGACCCCCTCAACACCCAGGCTGTGCTAGAAATTATGTCCATAAAAGTTATGAAGAGAATCGGTGACAAAGGGCAGCCCTGGTGGAGTCCAACTCTCACTGGAAACAAGTTCGACTTACTACCGGCAATGTGGACCAAGCTCTGACACTGGTTGTACAGGGACCAAACAGCCCTTATCAGAGAGTCCGGTACCCCATAATCCAGGAGAACCCCCCCACAGGATTCCCCGAGGGACATAATCAAATGCCTTTTCCAAGTCCACAAAACACATGTAGACTGGTTGGGCAAACTCCCATGCACCCTCCATGACCCTGCCAAGGGTGTAGAGCTGGTCCACTGTTCCGTGACTAGGACGAAAACCACATTGTTCCTCCTGAATCCGAGGTTCGACTATCTGATGGACCCTCCTCTCCAGGACCGATTACAGTTTATGAAAAAGTATTTAAAGAGCCTGCAGAATTCTGGAAAAAGGTCTTATGGACAGACAAGACTAAGACAAGGATGAACATGTATCAGAGTGATGGCAAGAGCAAAGTGTGGAGACTAAAAGGAACTGTCCAAGGTCCAAAGCATACAGTACAGTCTTATCTGTTAAGCATGGTGGTGGGGCTGTTATGGCTTTGACATGTATGGCTGCCACAGGTTCTGGTGTACTTACTGTATCTTCATCGGAGATGTAACTGCTGATGGCAGTTGCAACATGAATTCTGATGTGCTAAACTTACAGTAAATGTATCCCAAATCATTAGATGACGTTTCATCCTGCAACAAGACAATGATCCCAAACATACTGGTAAGGCAACACATGAGTTTTGCAAAGCCAAATTTTGCAAAGTCAAGCCAGACATCCGATTTAAATCAAACTGGGCATGCCTTAAATTTTAGTGAATACAAAACTTAAGGAGGCAAGCCCCCGAAACAAGCAGGAGTTGAAGATGGTTGCATTTAAGGCTTGGCAGAGCATCGCCAGAGAAGATACTTACCACCTGGTGATGTCTATGAATCGCAGTCATTGCAAGCAAGGGATATGCACACTAAATTTCACTGCTTTAATATACCTGCCATTGCTATGTCCCAAATATTATAGTGCTCTGAAATGGGAGGACTATGTAATTTGGTGTAATTGCAATGTGTGAAAATAACCTTAAATTAAAGACTGTAACCTAGTTTAATCACATCTGAATTGTTTGATTCGTAATTTTAAAATGTGGAGTACAGGGGTGTTGTGATGTAAGATTTTGCATATAACTTGATAAATATTTTGTATGTCTTTATTTGTAATTTAGGCAGAGCAATGTAATCTAGTGTTTACCATCAACTCCCCCCCCCCCTTTAGGAATGGGTCTCTTTGAATTTTACGACAGGATTTGGGGGCTGTGCCTTAAACCAGTTTGGCGAGTGTTTCTCTGCTAAAGTCTTTCAACCCCCGCAAGAAAGCCAGGTTACATTAACATATAGTTTGGGGGCAGGTGTTAAGATGTTCTATTTCCCCCATCGGTCTGAAGTATGGCTGTTTGGAATTGGCTTGGATCAGAAGCCTTTAAGTACCATGATGTCCTTTTGGCTCTAGGGGTTGGACAGAGAATCTATAAATCTGCTTGCTCAACCACATTCTATCTTTTGCTAACATCTGAAAGAAGCATCTCTTACTAACCTCTGATGATGAAGACAATACAATGAAGAGCACAGCTTGGCAGCCATATTGAGACAGGCTTGCGGCCTGTTCTGAAGAAAGCTGAGCACCAATGAAAACTGAAACTACACATCACCATTTAATCAGGTTGTATGGTTGCCAATATTCAAATGTACTTTGCATATTGTTATTATTTATGAATATTACCAATAATACAGTGTTTAAATTGTAACTTAACTCCTGTTTGTCTTTACTATACCTAATTGCCTGAGGTTACAGATATAGAAGGGAAGGTGGGGATAAGTTATATACAATAATACCTTATAAACAGTGGTAAGTCTGTGGGATTAGGCATTCTGACAAAGGCTACTTATTAATAATACAATAGGGGAAAATAAAGCAATATATAATACTCTACCAAGACAAAACAACAACAACAACATTTATTTATATAGCACATTTTCATACAAAAAATGTAGCTCAAAGTGCTTTACATAATGAAGAATAGAAAAATAAGAGACACAGTAAGAAAATAAAATAAGTCAACATTAATTAACATAGAATAAGTGTAAGGTCCAATGGCCAGGGGGGACAGAAAAAACAAAAAAAAAAAAACTCCAGACGGCCGGAGAAAAAAAAATAAAATCTGCAGGGATTCCAGGCCATGAGACCGCCCAGTCCCCTCTGGGGGGTAAATCAAGGAAAAAACATTATGGAGGGCACTTTTTACTCAGAGTATAGCATCAAGTCAATGACACTTCTGGGATATTGATCTGGTCAGTTAAGTAGCAGAGGGGGTTTTTAATCAGTTTCTGCTGCTTTGGTGTTAATGAAATTAACAACAGGTGCACTAGAGGGGCAACAATGAGATGACCCCCAAAGTAGGAATGGTTTAACAGGTGGAGGCCACTGACATTTTTCCCTCCTCATCTATTCTGACTGTTTTTTCACTAGTTTTGCATCTGGCTATGGTCAGTGTCACTACTGGTAGCGTGAGGCAATACCTGGACCCTCCAGAGGTTGTGTCTCCCAGCACAGTCTCAAGGGCATGGAGGAGATTCCAAGAGACAGGCGGTTACTCTAGGAGAGCTGGACAGGGCCGTAGAAGGTCTTTATCCCATCAGCAGGACCAGGATCTGCTCCTTTGCTCAAGGAGGTACAGGATGAGCACTGCCTGAGCCCTACAAAATAACCCCAAGCAGGCCACTGGTGTGAATGTCTCTGACCAAATAATCAGAAAAAAAAACTTCATGAGGGTGGCCTGAGGGTCCAATGTCCTCTAGTGGGCCCTGTGCTCACTGCCTGGCACTGTGGAACTCGATTGGCATTTGCCATAGAATACCAGAATTGGAAGCTCCACCACTGGCACCCTGTGCTTTTCATAGATGAGAACAGGTTCACCCTGAGCACATGTGACAGATGTGAAAGGGTCTGGAGAAGCCATGGATAACATTATGCTGCCTGTAACATTGTTTAGCATGACCGATTTGTTGGTGGGTCAGTGATGGTCTGGGGAGGCATATCCATGGAGGCACACACAGACCTCTACAGGCTAGACGACGGCACCTTGACTGCCATTAGGTATCGGGATGAAATCCTTGGACCCATTGTCAGACCCTATGACAATGCTTGGCCTAATGTGGTGAGAGCATGCAGGCAGTTCCTGGAGGATGAAGGAATCATTTGATACAAATGACTAGCCCCCATTCTCGCCTGACCTAAATCCAATAGAACACCTCTGGGACATTATGTTTTGGTCGATCCAAAGCCGCCAGGTTGCACCTCAGACCGTCCATGAGCTCAGGGATGCCCTGGTCCAGATCTGGGAAGAGACTTCCCAGGACACCCTCCGTCATCTCATTTGGAGCATGTCCCAACGTTGTCAGGCATGTATACAAGCACGTGGGGGCCACACAAACTGCTGAGCATGATTTTGAGTTGCTACAATAAAATTTCTGCAAAATGGACTAGCCTGCTGCATCATTTTTTCACTTTGATTTTTGGGGGGTCTTTGAATTCAACCTTCTGTAGGTTGATAATTTTCATTTCCATCAAATGATGTAGCACCCCTTTGTTCCTAACACATTACTCAGTCCATATCAGTATAGATATCCAGCATGATTTGTTTTTCCCATTGAGATCTGATGTGTTTTCAAAGTGTTCCTTTAATTTTTTTGAGCAGTTTAGAATGACAAAATATATAATCACAGATATCTTCAATGCATTATTGATATATTACTTAGCAGCCTATTTCAAGGTTTTTTAAATCATTTACCAATATAACTAAATAATAATTGCATAAATGTGATTTGTTCTATCTAACTGACTTTGTTTCTTTTCTTTAAAGAGAATAGAAACCATTAACAAGGTTATTAAAGATCTCTAAGGTAGTTAGTCACTTGTACAATGGTGAAACTAATACCCACAAAAAAGTCTGACATTATTGCCTTCACTATGCAAATTTGTAAGCAAGTCAAGCTCCTCTTGTGATGATTTGCTTGGTGTTCTTAACCTACTTCACACTTGTCTCAGTGAAGTCTTACATAGGTAATGCACTGGAACTGTGTTCTGCTAAACAGAGAGTTTGGCAGGTGACAACTGACAATTGTGACAATGAACACTTTTCCAGGGTAGCACCTAAGCTCAGAAAGTGTTGTGGATCTGGTGAGTGAATGTGTATGAGCTGTCTTGCATGTAACACCTGCACAGTGATTTAGTTTGCTGTAGTTTTCCTTGCAGATTTCTAACAGACACATGCAGCAGCAATGGACATCAAAAACACTAGAAAAAGAACACCTGCCAAGTTTGTTTCTGCCAAGTACATTTAAAGACTAACACAAATTAGTAGCCATTTCCCCATATTTTGCTGAATGTTGAGTCAGATACATGTGCTTTTATTCTAACAGACTGCTTAGCATCAATGAATAATAGACCAGTAAAACAGGAATTAAATAATTACTTACACTGCCCACATGCTAAAGGCTCTGGTTTCATAACCCAATAAAAATGGTATTTTTTTTTCTGCTTTAGAGAACCAAGGGGATAGGTATGAACATGCTTGAATGCAGGGAGATTTCACTTTGACTCATTTATATCCCATACATCTGTGTGTTTTATCCATTTCTGGGAACAAAGAATACCTATTCCGGCAGTAATGGCTTCAAGGCAAGAACTAGTCACAGACATGGTACTAGTCCAACACAGAGCACACTCTCACTGAATCAATATTTAGTTGCCATTTCGCTTGCACATCTCTGGGATGAAGGAGAAAAAACAAAATGTTTGGAACAAAATGTGAGTATGAGGAGAATAAGCAACCTCAGCACAGTTAGTCAGGAATTTGATAGATAGCCTGGAAACTGAACCAAGAAGTCTAGAACTGTATTTCTTCTATTACTGAAGACTATAAAAGATATATGGCCAGTATATGTCAGAAAAATTCAGCATATAGTTCCTTCAACTGTACCTTTGCCAATGTCTGGCCCTCATGTTATTACATTTTCATTTTGTGTTTACTATCTCTGTATTTTTTCTTTATGCTGTTTATTGCAACACTGTGAATTTGGTTTCATTGTAGGGTGCTGGGCATCTGCTCTTTGCCACAGGACTTCCAGGTTGTAATTGCTGTTGGTATGAATGAAAGTGTGTTGGCAGTGAGCACAGCTTTCCTTGAGCTCTGTTTCCTCATATTTATGTTTTGTTTTTTTATTTTTACGTGCTTCTTGTGTCTAGATCATTGCTTTGTATGTGACATATTGGTTTTTGAAGTTTGCTATGATGACTATGATCCTGTTCTTGCTTCTTAAAAATGGCTGAAGGCAGTACTCCAGTAGTATGACAAATTAAGACCACGGAGTCAATGAAAGAGTGCAGGTATGTCTTGCAATGAACTGGCTTCTTCTCCAGGGTTGGTTACTATTATGTATTGTAAAATGACCTAAAATCACAGATAAACAGTCTGGATACCAACTTGGTAACCCTGTGTAATTTGACAGTTGTGAAGAATAATCTTGCAATTACTTGCTGTGATATCTTTACAGACACAAGTCCAAATAGAACTGAAGCAGGTAACTGGTTTGCCAGTTTATGAAGGAAGGGGCAGGTCCAGGAGGGCAGATGGCAGAGATTAAATCAGTTATGGTAGGGTTGTAAATCAGCCAGTCTGCAGAGGGAGAAAGAGAGAAAGAAGCAGAGAACAGTGCCAGGCCCTGGCTCAGTGGTTAATTACCTTTACTAAAGCCTGTAACCTGTTTCCCATGCGTAGTCCCATGGCTAAGATAGGCCCTGGCTCCCACTATACAGTCCTGGTTAAACAGCTTAGAAAATATATAAGTGGAAGACACCCCCATCTCTCCATGTTTTAGTCATATGAAACATACTTTTGTAAATCAAAGATGGTTTCAAAAATACAATTCAAAATATGATTCTAAATATCAAATAAATTACTATAAAGACAAACTTGACCTTTAAAACTGCATTAATTCTCTTAGGTCCAGTGTCATGCTGTTTTAAAAGTAAATTGGTTGCTAGTTTGTTCCAAGGGCACTGTTTGGCCATCTCAGTTACTTCTATCTCACAAAGTACTCCCATAAAGCCTTGATGACGATGAGATTAAGGTGGTCATGTGGAGGCCATTTCATCTGTTGCAGTACTCTGTGTTCTTTTTGCTGAAGATAGCTCTTTATGACCTTGGCAGTGCATACTGGGTAATTGTCCTGTTCCAGAATGCAGTTGGGACCAATCATACACCTCCTTGATAGTACTGTGTGATGGAAGAGATTCTGCTTGTATTTCTCAGCACTGAGAACTCCATTAATTATGATTAAATTACCAATTTCATTTGCAGGAATGAAGCCTCAACCCTACAGTGTACTCTTCTGTGTTTCTTTGTTGGCTATATGCACTCATGCATGTAGCATTCTCCAGCTCTTCTCTGAACAAACCTCCTCCTGTTTGAGCCAAAAGTTTTAAATCAACCACCCAGAGCACTTGCAGACATTGCTAGGCACTCTAGTCCTGTAGACGAGTATCTTGGCTTTGTTTCCATGACTTTTGGCAACAACTTCCCTATGAAGACCACTTCTAATAAGAATTCCTCTGACTGTTGAGGGGTTAACTTGGGTTCCAGTGGCTTCCTAAGAGCTCAGAGCTCGTAGCAGCATAGGGCTTCTTCTGATTTCAAAATTACATCCATTTGATGCATGTTTCATCTGCACTCCATTTCTCTGGCCAATAGCTGTATTCTGGGTACTCAGCATTGCCTGTTTCTGTGTGCTTCTGCAGAAAAGCTTGGAAACAGCATATCTTTAAACTCCTGTCTATCATTAACTGGACCATGGAGCAATGGAAGAAGGTGGCCTGTTCAGATAAATCACATTTTCTTTTAGGTCATATGGATGGCTAGATGTATATGTGTATGGAGAAGAGATGGCAGCAGGATGCACTGTGGAAAGAAAACAAGTTGACAGAGGCAGTGTGATGCTCTGGGCAATGCTCTGATGAGAAACCTTGGGTTCTGGCATTCATGTGGCTGTTACTTTGACACATACACCTCTTCATGGCAATAGTATTCCCTGGTGACAGTTGCCTCTTTCAGCAGGATAATGCACCCTGCCACACTGCCAAAATTGTTCAGGAATTGTTTCAGGACTATTGACTTGGCCTCCAAATTCTCCAGATCCTGATCTGTGGGTTGTGCTGGAAAAACAAGTCAAATCCATGGATTCCCCACCTCATAGGATGTAAAAGATCTGCTGCTAACATATTGGTTCCATCAGAGGTCCTGTGGAGTGCAAGTCTGGATGGGCAAGAGCTGATTTGGCAGCACAAGGGAGACATACACAATATTAAACAGGTGGTTTTAATGTTGTGGCTGATTATTGTATAAACTTTTGTAAGTAAATGCTTAATCCACTATAAACAAAAAAAACCACAAGCATAGTTATAGAGTTGGAAAAGGTGAAACATTTCATGTATGTTAGGTGCATAGTTGATATCAACTGTCCTATTGCCTAAAATAATGGTCTAAATAATATACAAGGAACTGGTGACTAAGAATTACAAATGAGGAGCAGAAAACCAAATAGATTTACACATCAAACAGAGGAAGAGGCAGTCTAAACTTTTGTAAAGAGTAAGAGTCAACAGTGCAGAGTACCAGTCACCAATGAACCAAATATGCCAGTCTTAAGAATGTCAGAGGAAAACTTGAAAAACCAGAGGAAAGAAATAAAAACTCTGTGAAGACAGATCAGGCCAGGATTTCAGTTAAATAATGAAGGGATGACTGGCCCTGACACCTGTGTAGCTTTGAATAGTGAGCGACAGAAGTACAGAGTGAAAAGTCAAGCTACCATCTCATTCATGAGACTGTCAACATCTTTGGCATTATGCTAAAATACTAAAGTTCTTTATGGCGGTTGACATATCATCTTTTCATTTTATCTTGTTCATTCACTGCAAGCAGCCAGTTTCTATTCTAACTCTAGGTTATTGTGTTGTGCTGTGCTATACAGATAAAAGTAAGTGGACACTGAAGACACATTTTATTGTCAGATGTAAATGTACTCCCAGTAAATAATACAAGAATACACATTAGACCAAGTAAGACTCCAGCAAGTTATTTTTGTATTTAATGCATTGTTTTAACAAACATTTTCATAGATCCACGTTTGATATGCATAGGAGAAAGATGATCTTCCTTGGAGTCAATGAGTTGACTATTTGTTGCATTTTTTGCTAGAACAAGTGAGCACATTTTGAACCCAGCTGGGGAAGGCTTGTCCAGACACAGGAAGAGAGGAGGGAGGTAAAGAGAGTGGAAGTGAGGATATGAAGTTTGAATATCGGCAGCATGACTGGTATGGACACTAGAGGGCACTGTAGCTTCTCAAACCCAACACAGCAGACAGAGCACAAGTTAAAAGCACAAAGAGCTTATTTATTGTGAGGTAAACTGTTCATAAAGTGTTTCCCACCACCACAGCCACAAGAAAATAATTGGTACAGCACACAGTTATTCTTCTCTCTCTCTGTTTCTTGATCTCTTTCTCCTCCGCTCCTCCAAGCAAGCTTCTTTCACCTTCCACCCGACTCTGGCTCCTGCCTGTGAGGCCGGAAAGTCCTTTTATATCGGTCAACCTGGAAGTGCTTCTGCTCTTCTGCCCACATAATCTGCAAGCACTTCTGGGTCAGGTGGAAACCTCATACCATGAAGCTCCTCCATTTTCACAGCACCCCCTGGTGGCACTTACAGTACCTAAAAGGGCTGAAATATAGAACTCCAAGTCCAATGGTGCCCTGTGGGAATCCAGGCACCACTGCAATCCAGGGGAGCTGCCATCTAGCATTCATATGGGGGCAGTGCCCTGAAAAAGCTACCTTCCTCCATCCTTCCATTTCTTGTGCATCCCAGCTGGGTTGGGCTGCCAGTTGTTCCTTACACTGGTAAGGAGAGAGAGTTAGCTGATGTGATGGAGAGAAGGAAGGTTCATATATTGTGTGTGCAAGAGACTAAATGTAAGGGAAGTAAAGCCAGGTGGATCGAAGGCGGGTTCATATTGTTCTATCATTATGTGGATGGGAGGAGAAATGGGTTAAGTGTTATCCTAAAGGAACATTATGTCAAGAGTGCTTTGGAGGTGAAAAGAGTGTCAGAAAGAGTGATGATTATGAAGCTCGAAATTGAAGATATGATGATGAATGTTTATGTATATGCCCCACAAGTTGGGTGTGCAGTGGATGAGGAAGTGAAGTGGTGGAGAGTGTAACCAAGGGAGAGAGAGACTGTGGTGATTGGAGCGGATTTCAATGTAAAGTTGGTGAAGGGAACAGAGAAAATGAGAAGGTGATGGGTAGGTATGGTGTCAAAGAGAGGAATGCAAATGGTCAGATGGTAATGGATTTTGCAAAAAGGATGGTGATGGCTATGGTGAATACATATTTTAAGAAGAGGGAGGAACATAGGGTGACGTACAAGAGTGGAGAAAGATGCACACAGGTAGATTATATCCTATGAAAGAGAGTCATAGGATGGACGCCTGTAGGATGACGTTGGAGATCAAGAAGAGGAAGAGAGTGAGGACAGAGCCAAGGATCAAAAGGTTGAGTTCAGGGAGGAGGTAAGACAGGCACTGGGTGGCAGTGAACAGTTACCTGATAGCTGGGCAGCTATAGCAGAAGCAGTAATAGTGACAGCAATAAGGGTACTTGGTGTGACATCTGAACAGAAGAAGGAAAATGAAACCTGGTGGTGGAATGGTGAAGTACAGGAGAGTAAACAGAGGAAGAGGTTGGCGAAGAAGAAGTGAGATAGTCAGAGAGTTGCAGAAAGTAGACAGGAGTGCAAGGAAGATCAGGCGTAAAGTGAAGAGAGAGGTGGCGAAGGCTAAAGAAAATGTGTATGATGAGGTTTATGAGAGGTTGGACACAAAGAAGGGAGAAATGGAGAAATGGACCTGCACCAATCGGCTAGACAAAGGGACTGAGCTGATAAAGATGTGTAGCAGGTTAGGGTGATAAAGGATAAAGGTGGAAACATACTCACATGCGAGGAGAGTGTGTTGAGCAGATGGAAAGAGTACTTTAACAGGCTAATGAATGAAAGAGAGAGAAGGTAAGATGATGTGGAGACAGAGAACCAGGAAGTGCAACGAATTAGCAAGGAGGAAGAAAGGACAGCTTTGAAGAGGATGAGGAATAGAAAGGTCATTGCTCCAGATGAAATACCTGTGAAAGCATGGAGGTGTTTAGAAGAGATGGCAATAGAGTTTTTGACCAGATTGTTTGATACAATCTTGAAAAGTGACAGGATGCCTAAGGAGCGGAGAACAAGTGTATTGGTACCGATTTTTAAAAATAAAGGGGATGTGCAGAGCTGTAGTAACTACAGGAGGATACAATTGATGAGCCACAGCATGGCATTATGGGAAAGTATAGTGGAAGCTAGGTTAAGAAAGTAGGTGATGATTAGAGAGCAGCAGTATGGTTTCATGCCAGGAAAGAGCACCACAGATGCAATGTTTGCTCTGAGGGTGTTGAAGGAGAAGTATAGAGAAGGCCAGAAGGAGTTGCATTACACCTTTGTGGACCTGGAGAAAGCATATGACAGGGTGCCTAGAGGAGAGTTGTGGTATTGTATGAGGAAGTCAGGAGTGTCAGAGAAGTATGTAAGAGTGGTACAGGATATAATGTATTCAAGGTGGAGGTGTGATTAAATCAGGGATCAGCTCTGAGCACTTTTTTAATTGCATTGGTGATGGACAGGTTGTCAGGAGTCCCCATGGACTTTGATGTTTGCTGATGACATTGTGATCAGTAACGAGAGTAGGGAGCAGGATGAGGAGAGCCTGGAGAGGTGGAGATATGCTCTAGTGAGGAGAAGAATGAAGATCAATAGGAACAAGACAGAATACATGTGTGTAAATGAGATGGAGGTCAGAGGAGTGGTGAGGATGCAGGATTTGGCGAAGGTGGATGAGTTTAAATACCTGAGATCAACAGTACAAAGTAATGGGGAATGTGGAAGAGAGGTGAAGAAGAGAGTGCAGGTAAGGTGGAGTGGGTGGAGAAGAGTGTCTGGAGTGATTTGTGACAGAAGGTTATCGGCAAGAGTGAAAGGGAATGTCTGTAGGACAGTAGTGAGACCAGCTATGTTATATGGGTTGGAGACAGTGGCATTGACCAAAAAACAGAAAACAGAGCTGGAGGTGGCAGAGTTAAAGGTCTTAAGATTTCCATTCGGTGTGATGAAGATGGAAAGGATTAGAAATGAATACATTAGAGGGTCAGCTCAGGTTGGCTCGTTTGGAGATAAAGTTAGAGAAGCGAGATTGCGTTGGTTTGGGGCATGTTCAGAATAGAGACAATAGATATATTGGGAAAAAGTTGCTAAGGATGGAGCTACCAGGTAAGAGGAAAAGAAGAAGGCCTAATAGGAGGTTTATGGATTTGGTGAGCGAGGACATGAAGGTGGTGGGTGTAACAGAGAAAGATGCAGAGGACAGGAGGATATGGAAAAGATGATTAGTTGTGGCAACCCCTAACAGGAGCAGCCGAAAGAAGAAGTAGAAGAAGTGAGGCACATTCTCGCTACTCTTTTTGAAAATAATGGTTTTTCTTGTTCTTACTGTCCAATTCATACAAAAAACAACAGTATTTGGTGCAACCAAGCCAAGCAAAGGTGCAATCACCTTTAGATCTCCACAGATAACCACTTATATTCCTGATACTGAATCTATGTAAAAGAAACTGCCCTTATAGGACTCTTTTGTATTAGTAGCATGTGCTGTTGTAACAGAAGAGATATTATTTCCGCCATGTACAAGGACAACTTAGAAACTGACTTTTGAGGAGTCAATGAACAAGCACAGCTCATCAACGTTGTGTTCATGGAGAAGAGTCTCCATAGCTTAGTTAAAAAATGGAATAGTAATTAACATTGATAAATATATATTTATCAATATTTTCATGCCGTGATGGCATGAAATGATGAAAATATGAGGGTGGTGTCACGTGAAAACAAAACCTTTATAGAAAAACAAATCTGACTTATTTGGATTCTGTATTATAAAATATGTTTCCAACACCCATCACAATCCTTGGGACAATATTATTGTTGACCAGTGAATTCAGTATAGTTTACATTTTGTGAAGATGGGAAAAATGGCTTTTAAAATGGATGAGACAGGCATAACTGAGGCTGTGGTTTTCTGTAAGTGTGCATTTTACATTGACCTATACTTCTTGTCAGTTAAAAGTGGCAAGCTAAAAAGTTCAAAAGTGCTGCCATTTGTACACAATAAATTCTTACTTGCATGCCTCCCACAGACTAGTGTTATTAGCATAAGACCTGCCAATAACAGACAATGAATATAATACCATGCATTTAATACAACTTAAACTGATATACATGTAGTTATTAATATTAGTAGCTGTGAGTACTTTCCTAGATTATAGTGGTATAAGTGCTAATGTTTCTATAACATCTACCAGAATATAGAAGGGAGAGTGTGCAAGCTGGCTGGGGTCTTTAATAATATTGTTAACTTTACAGTACATTTATTATACAGTATACTGTATGTCAAGGACAGAAGGTAGTTGTGTACTAATAATAATTTGAGCCAGCTTCACTTTGCAGTCCTGGACTAATCAGGTGCCACACCACAATGTTATCCATCTGCTGAGTATGGACACCACCTTGCACCTTTTAGAATTTGGTGAGCATTGATAGAAACATCTGGGCTTCTTTCAGAAGTATAAGGAAGTAAAGACATTGGTGAGCCTTGCTGATAATAGCAGATATGTACTATGTCCACTTCAGGTCACTCTAAGAAACTTTCAAGCTCTGTTTAACAGGCGGTTCCCCACTGAGTCATGCCAGTTATGTTAACTACAGATAACCAAAGATAGCAGCTCTCTGTTTAACAGGATAAAAGCTGAACCCCAAACTTCCAGTTGGTTGTGGAAGATGGTTTGATAATCATGGAAAGAGACACTAGAAGCAATATAAATCAAATCAAATACAAAGGTTAAGAAAACATTGAATCTCTATGTAACCTTCAGTTTATCTAACACTCAGCTGCTTGTCTCCTAATACACACAAGGCAACAGTCTAGCACTATTCCTAAATTAACTGGATTTCTTCTCTGTGCAGAGTATTAAGTATTATAGTTTGATTATAATTGATTATAGACATTTTTAAAATTTTGTATAGTTTTATTTAAGCCAACTGAAAAGACTTCAAAGTGAAGGCAGTAGTTGATGTTGATTAGCAATCTAATGAGGATGCCCCATGGGTGCCTGGTATAATTGGTTATATGTTAGTGGGGATTAAGAGGTTGACCAAGGACACACTAAAAAGGGAATTATATCACTCATTGATCAAGGGAGCACCTGAGAATTTCTTGACAGTAGTTAATCATTATGCACTCTGTTGCGACCACTTCTGGCTTTTGCTGTGAATGAATAAGTAAATGTATGCAGTAACTATTAAAGAATATAAAAATAAAGCAATTTATTGTGCCATTAACACTTTTTTGCACTGATGTACTAAATCACATTACTACACAAAACATATAAGAGGGCATTTTGCCTTCTCCATCCTCCATGTTTACAGTCATATAAATGTAGTACTAGGGTGTTGTACCGTGTTAGCCATTACGAATGTAGAGAAGAGCCAAGCAAAATGACACCTTTTATTGGCTAACTAAAAAGATTACAATATGCAAGCTTTCGAGGCAACTCAGGCCCCTTCTTCAGGCAAGATGTAATACAGAAACTGAAGTTTCCTGTGTTTATATCCACACACTAGGACAAGAAACAACAATGGTAAATCTTTAAAGGAAAAATCTTAAATGTAAAAAATTAATAGGTTCACTCAGGCTAAGATTAATTTAACAAGAGAGAGAAAAACGATGTATGGTCAAGAGATTTTTGGATAAGATAACTGTCCAACAAAGTCCTATATTTTCAATGTACACGATATGTATTTGTATATACAGTACAGGCCAAAAGTTTGGACACACCTCCTCATTCAATGTGTTTTCTTTACTTTCATGACCATTTACAGCACTCCATCACTCTCCTTCTTGGTCAAATAGCCCTTACACAGCCTGGAGGTGTGTTTGGGGTCATTGTCCTGTTGAAAAATAAATGATCGTCCAACTAACCTGACTTCTGCACAACACAACTGCTGGTCCCAACCCCATTGATAAAGCAAGAAATTCCACTAAATAACCCTGATAAGGCACACCTGTGAAGTGAAAACCATTTCAGATGACTACCTGTTGAAGCTCATCGAGAGAATGCCAAGAGTGTGCAAAGCAGTAATCAGAGCAAAGGGTGGCTATTTTGAAGAAACTAGAATATAGAACATGTTTTCAGTTTTTTCACCTTTTATTTTAAGTACATAACTCCACATGTGTTCATTCATAGTTTTGATGCCTTCAGTCATGAAAATAAAGAAAACACATTGAATGAGGAGGTGTGTCCAAACTTTTGGCCTGTACTGTACATATAAACAATATTATTTTACAATCTTTGTTCTTATTGACTGTTTAGCAGCTTTGCAACTGCCAGATATCTCTGTGAGGATTTCAGGGTGAAATAGTAGACATAATCATTTGGGGATATCTACTTTTTATTCTTTCTCTTTCAAGTATTTTTCAAGTAAGTTCTCAGTTCCACCAAAATCCTCCTTTACCATTGTTTCCATTCATCTAAAGTATGTATAGTAAAATACCACCCATCAATACATCCATTTTCCTACCCTGCTTATCGAGGACAGGGTCGTGGAGCAGCTGGAGTCAATACCTGCAATCATCGGGTGCAATGAGATCCACTGTAACTCCATTCAGAATTATAAAAGTTTTCATGTCACCACTTAATCTCTTTTTACTTAAACTGAAAAAAGTTACCCTCCTTCAGTCTTTCCTGATAACTCATACCTCTCAGTCCCTGAATCTGCATAGTTGCTCTCCTCTGGATTTTCTTAAGCACTGCTATGTCGTTTGTATAATAAGAAGATAAACATCCTATTGGCCTTCATGATCATATCCTCCATTGATGTAGATAGAGACTGACTCCTAGATTCATCTCATAAGGTGTACTTTTACATTTCAAACCTCTCAAATCTAACATTTCTACTTCCATGAGTAATACCTTTACTTGCATTCGGTTTCATATGCTACAAAGCTGCTTAAGCCTGCATGTTGTCCTAGTTCCCATGTAACAATTGAGCTGACTCTACATTATCTGTCCTTCCACCTAATTTTGTATCATCTGTAAATTTAACCAGCATGTTGTTTATATTCTTATCTAGATGATTTATGTATATTACAAAGAGCCCCAGCACTGATCCACTTTTAACTACTGTGCATACCACTCTTGAATTAGCAAGTTTTTGGTTTGAATAATAACTTTACATGGAATTCCTTATCAAAAGCCTACTAAAAATCAACATAACAGTACATGTACTTTTCTTATTGTATGTTTTTGTTGCTTTTTCATAGAATTCTAGCATATCAGTGAAACACAACCTTCCCTATCTGAGCCTATGCCTACTATTTGCTAATACACCTGTTTTAGACAGTACTGGCCAATCTTTCTCTTAATAATTGCTTCCATTAATTTACCTGTGATGCATGTTAGGCTTACTGCCCTATAGATACTTTTTATATACATTTCATCGCATCTCATCCTATTTTTGGGATTATTTAGGTAAGAAGTAGCTATTAAGTGACTAAACTGTGTGACCAAGACTGTAACGACATTGTACAGCTAATAAAAGAAAAATGGCATTACTTGAAAGTATGTGTATTTTAAACAGGAGTTTACTAGCAGGTTGGGAGAAGTAAGCAAGTACAGGACAGAAAGTCTTAACAGCCCAATGACATGCTGTTTGGTGGAAACAGAAGCTGTAGAGGCTGATTTCCTACAGAGGTAATAAGCTTGCAGGAATTTAACAGCTTAGAAACATTTTAGAATGCATTGTTGGCTAAGACTTGAGACCATTTTAGAAAATAATCTGTTGGATCTGTTTTTTAATTAAACCATCAGCTAAACAAATTGATGAGAATAACAATGTTGTTGAACAAGATGCAAATAAGGCAAGACTTTTGGGAAAAATATGCAAATGTCAAGAAAATATTAAAAACAAGTGTTATTATGTATTAGAATGTTTTTTTAAGCTCAGATAACGTAACCAGTGTGTATATGATTGAATATGATTGTATATGATTGAAGCATAGGGGCTTTTGGGGACTTTGGTTTAACTTGTATCTCATAATTAGCTCACAGATAGCAAGACAGAGGGAAATTCTCATTTATTCAGTAAAAATAGCCATGGAGCTACATTACAGTTGTAAAAGCTAGCCCAGCCACAGACAGACATGACACCAATGTCCAAAACACACGGGTTTATTTACAATTATGTACAACAGTGGTTCCATGCACTCACGCACTGCTCCTAAGTCTTTATCTCTCTTCGGCCGCCTCCACCCCTATCTCGCAAGCTCCGTCTTCCTCCTCCCAACTCCGGTTTCTCGAAGGAAGTGAGGTGGCCCCTTTTATCATGCCTTGGATGTACTCCAGGTGCTTGATGATGGTCTTCCAGCAGCACCTCCAGGTGTGTCAGAAGTGCTGCCCTTGCACCAGGAAGCACTCCATGCGTACACAGTTCCTGGAGCGGCAGCACTTCCTGGTGTGGCGGAAGTGTTGTCCTCCAGGGCTCAAGATCCATCCAGGCAGCCCCTTGGTTGGGCCACAGACCCCTCATAGGGTTGAGCTTCCAAGTTCCTTAGCCATGGTCCTTGATGGAAATCAGAGGGGCTTCCCTCTTGCGTCCAGGGAAGATATTGCCCCCTTCCCGGTCCTTCCCTGATCCAGGCGTCCCGGTGGGGCAAGGTCCCTGGCTGTCCTCCACACAGTATAAAAAAAAAAAAAACTCTTCCGTCTGCATGACAGAGACGCTATACAGCTTTTGAGAGAGGCAGATGAGAAATGGCTTTTAAAATGGAGCGATGACATGCAGTTTTCAATATGAGAAATGTGAAAGACAGTGTTTAGTATGTGAAAAAGAGTGTGTAGGCTGTTCTGAAGATGCACCAACAACATTATGTGGTTAGAGGATAAAAGTATGGCATAATTTTTCCATGAACATGGCACATATGTTTAAAGGACACCTTAGTTGGATTAAGAAGAATGGACTCTTTAAATGATAGGGATATACGATCTCTCAGTTATACTGAAATGAAGCTTGCCTTATGGACATTGAATTGAATTGTTCAGGTTGTATTTTTTCTTCTACTTTTGACTGTAAGTATGTGATTCCTGGTTTCTCTGAAAATAAATGTAAGTAATGATTAAATTAAATTGTAAATATTATCTCACTGAAGCTTGTCTTGTTTATTGATATCACTTGACCCATTAATGAATGTAATAGTGAGCTGTGCTTGTTTGGGTGACTCATTATTTGTTTAGCTCTTTCAAAGGTAGCAATCAGAAAATGGAAGAATAAAGGTAAACTGGCAAGAAAACCTCCAGGCCTATTGGGAGTGTCTTGCATGTTTGTTCAGGTGGGAGCTGTGCTCCTTCTGCTATATTTGTACAAACTTTTTAAAAGTAGCTATCTGTGAAGTCCTTGCAGGAGTGCAACTATTGAAATTGCTTGCTAAGGTATTGAGCTGAGGTAGCCAGCCTCAGCCATCACTGAGATATTGAAGCTGAGGTAGCCAGCCTCAGTCATTGCTGTCATGATTAAGTAATAAGTGTAATAGGTGATATTGCAGGGTGTGCACATAAATCATGGCTAATAATTTTAGCATTTCCAGTATACAATCAGCTCTAGAGGTTAAAGTACCTTTTGTGAACACTACACAATAAAACCTTGACTCTCCTGTTTCTACCTCTCTCTCCTCTCATACCTGCTGTATGTGTTTTATCACTAACTAGATTTTCCCTTAAGCCTGCCCATTTCCCTAAGAAACTGTCCCGTCTCAGCGTTCTTTCTTTCTAACCCAATATAATTATAAAAACTATAACTGTTTAAATGTGTTCTTTAAATGTGTTTTTTATCCTCACCTTCCTAGTTTCAGCGCTTCTCGGTTTGCATGCGATGTACCTGGGTTAACTAGTATTTCTTAACTGCCTTCCTTACATGGAAAACCAGTCACTTATTTGCTAATAACAGACACAAAGCCAGCTAGTTATTTACTTACAGTACTAGGCTAAGTTGCACTATGCCTGCTGCTTCCACCATTAATACTAATGCTGCCGATGGTTTACCTGCATGCACTGCCGTGTTGCAAACCCACCACTCACATTTTGCCCTTGCTCCTGGCAGTTGAAAAGAAACCAGCAAAAGAACCCTTCTAAACAGAAAAAAAGCTTTAAAATGAACATAAGCTTCAAGCACAAAATGTAAAATGCAGTTTAACATGTTTTATGAGTGTTTGTTGTTTTGTTTTTGTAGTATAGATTCTGTTTTTGACATTTAATAACGATTTTATATATTTTGATAATGTTTAATTTAATTCCTGCTCATTTTTTACCTTTATTTACACAACATGGTAGGATGTACCATGACCGCACATCAATGACATTACAGGAGGTGATGGTATAAATATGGTGGCTGACCGCACATCAGTGACATCACAGAAGGTAATGGTGTGAATACTGTGGCTGTTCCTTTATGCATTATCCCTCAGTGAATTCATGTCATGAAAACTAAAACTCAGTTAATGATAGTAAGCGTCTGTGTTGAAGGTAGCAGAAGGTCCTGGATTTGAAAAGTGACAGATCTGTCTAACATGATTGTGTATAGTAATAATAATAATAATAATAACAATAATAATAGTAATACATTTTATTTAAATAGCACCTTTCCCGTGCTCAAAGCATTCACATAAATTCAGAAAGGACAACAGGACATAAACATTGATTACAAATAATAACTGTATAAAACACTACATAAAGATAAATACTGGATATATAAAGCATTGAAACAGAATAAAAGACAATATACAAGATTAAAATACAAAAATCCAAATAATAATTTGTGCTATAAGTACAAATCTTCCTGGGCATCTGGATATCAGTCTAAGTTAAATTCCTTCATGAACAACTGGGTTTTCTGTTTTGGTTTTTTTTTTGTTTTTTTGTTTTTTTTTTGAAAGAATGAATTGAATTGGCTGATCTCACTATTTTAGGAAGGTCATTGTAAAGTCTGAGAGTTAAAGAGCTGAAGGCTCTGTCACCCATAGAGTGCAGATTAGTTTGGGGCATAACAAGATTACCAGAATCAGTAGACTCTTACTGAATGGTCAGCAGTATAGTGATGGAAGAATTTACTGATGTAGTCCATGCAATTTTTATTCAATCCTATAAGACACGGGAAGCCAGTGAAGATGGAGCAGGATGGGCATTATGTGCTTGCTGTTGCGTGTCTGTGTAAGGACTCTTGCAGCATAGTTCTGAACCAACTGGAGCTGTGGTAACAGATTATAAGGTCCACATGCCAGTAGAGAGTTACAGTAGTCAATGTGGGATGTAACAAAAGCATGGACAAGTTTCTCAGCATTGGAAATAGAGAGGATTGAGTATACATGGGATATGTTATAGAGGTGGAAGAACAAAAGTTTCTTAATGTGATGAATGTGGGTAGAATAAGAAAGGTAAGAATTAAATAATGATTCCTAGCAGAAGAAGAAGGTCTGATGACATCATCATCAAGGGTGATAGGGAAGGAGCTGATGTTCTTAAGTAGAGTTTTAGTGTCAATTACCATGACTTCAGTTTTATTGCTGTTTACCTGTAAAGAGTTATATTCCACCTTAGTTTTAATTTCACAGAGGCAAGTTGAGAGCTGGGAAAGCTTTGATGAACATTTACTTTTAACAGTGAAATAGTTTTGAGTATCATTCACATTTAAATGATAACTCAGTCCAAAGCTACAGATAATATGTCCAAGGGGAAACATATAGATACAAAAGAGCAGCGGGCTGAGGACAGAGCCTTATGGAACTCCTACTGTGAAAGGCGCTGAGCTGGTCCTGCTATATTGCCAAGACTAACAAACTCTTGCCATTTCAGCTAGATAGAACTTAAACCACTAGAGGGCAGTACCAGAGATACCCAGAAGGTTCTCCATTCTGGACAGTAGAATATCATGTTCAATAGTATCAGATATTGCACCAAGGTCTAACAGAATTAATTTGCTGGTTTGCCCAGAATCTGCTGCCATAATCAAATCATTAGTTATTTTAAGCAGAGCAGTTTCAAAGCTATGCTATGCTCTACAACCAGACCAAAAGGTTTCATCACCTCTTTGCAAGTTAAATAAGAGATGGGAGGCCACAACACTCTCAAAAACTTTAGAAAGAAAATGTAAGTGAGAGATGGACTGGAAATAATGAACTGAATTTTGTAAAGTTGGAGTTACAGAAGAGATTTTCAAGCTAGCTGGTACAGTGTCAAGGGATGTATAAGGGGAGGATTATTGTGAACTGGAAAAGAAGTGTGCTCACACTCTATATAATGGAGAAGGTGATCCACTGGAGAGTGGATCATATTAAGATTTTGTAGCAGGTAATGAAGGTGATAGAGAGTGGGCCTGAGAAAAGAATCGGTGGATCAGCTTGGCATTAACAAAATTCTATTTAGTTTCATGCCTGGGAAGTGAAGAACAAATACTGTCTTTATTGTCAGGCACATGCAGGAAAAGCATATTGTGAAAGGGAAGAAGCTATGTTATGACAGCGAAATTAATTAAGAGAAGGACTTGCTGTGGTGGCAATAAATGTTGTACCAAGGAGAAGCAGAGAAAGGTGATTTGGGTATGTGGAACCAATGGCAATGAATGACTGGGTGAAGAGGTGCACTATGGTGGCAATGAAGCTAAATGGGAGGATGAAAATGATTTGGTTGGAGGTGCCATCAGATAATACAAAAATAATGTATTGTGGAGCAAACAGCTAACATGAGTAGACTGCAAAAATGGCTGTTAAACCAGTGGTGATGATGATCACGATGAAGACAGTGATAATAACAAGGTTGTGGATGGGGCCCATTTATAAATTGGGGTGAATAATCAGTCTGTATGGAAGTCTGTATAGTGCATTAAGGAATTAAAGTAGTACTTTGTGAAGGCAAACCTACTAGGATTCCAATATTGCAAAAAGTTCTTTATTTATGTATATATCTATTTTAACTCTGTACATTTATTTCACATGCATTAGTCAGCTTTATGATGTTCCAGTACCAGCACATTTAAAAGATTTTTCTCAACACAGCTGTGCTGATGTTGGATAAAGACCACAGTCAGATGAACAAGCCTTGTCTTGAATTCTAGAGCCGCAGCTACAGCTATGAAAATACCAGGCTGCAAGAACAGTGAGGCTTCTGTAGTCTTGTATTCTGACCTGGCTATGCTATTATTAAAACATTTTTTTCTATACTGCAGAGAAAATTTTAATTTTGTCATCGTAACTTTGCTTAAAATTACTGTCTTCATATCTACCAGGGCCTTCCAAAAGCAAACCTTGATTGCTGTCCCTTTATTAGGCTCCCTAAAATGAAAACCATTCATGTTTCCCTAATCTTATTTATTATGTGCTTCATAAGTATTGCCTGCATTAAAGCAAGACACTTCTCATTTGTTTATTTTTTTTCCACTTGAACAGGAAACGTGGGAAAGTTGTCCCACTGCAGCTGAAAAGCTTATGCCCTATTTCACTTTCTCTGGGGGAAAACCCCTCAGCTTGTATGTGTATTTTTGTCATAAATCATTGAAGCGCACAAGAAAAACTTTTGACAGGAACAAGCCATTCATTTCAGAACAGAGAAGACATTTCTGCTTGCCTCTCTTGGTTCACTGACCGAATGTCTTACTTGTGTTTCTGAAAGGGTGAGTAGTAATTTTCTCAAACTAAATAAGGAGAAATCTTAATTATTGGGAAAAAGGGATATAGTGAGGTTATTAGAAATAAACTTGATATGTTAAGCTTTAAAAGTCAAGATGGAGGTAAAAAATTTAGGAGTAATTATTGACTTTGACCCATACTTTAAATCACATATTAATTAGATTACCAGGGGCCTCATGCATAACGCCGTGAGTAGAATTCACACTATAACATGACGTAAGCACAAAAGCCAAAATGTGCTTACACACAGAAAAATCCAGATGCAGGAATCTGTGCGTACTCCAACTTCCGCGTTCTTCCGCTCCATAAATCCCAGTCAGCGTGAAAAGTAACGCTCGTGCACGCGCTTTATGTAACGCCCCAACTCCTCCCAGAATTACGCCTCTTTGAATATGCAAATCAATATAAATCGCCCTTAAGCTCAGCCTTCTGTGAAAAGACAATGGGAAAAGCACATGTGGAAAATATAAGAATTTTAGCGAATACCAAGTTTAGGCAAAGGAAAAACATTCTATTTGTTTATGTAAACCGTGGTATAATCAACAAAAGGAAGTTGATTGAGTGACATAGCGTGTTGGAGAAACTTGAAAGCTCACGTTCACAAAGTCGCACAGTGCCACAAATAAAAAAGAAGTTGTCAGATATCAAAGTCACTGTGAAAAGGCGAGTCGTAGCCCACCGTCTGAGTGTCATATGAAAGCTTATTAGGGTACAGAGAAAAAAAAGGCACACAGTGGGGAGAAAGCACAAAATGTCAACTTAAATCTCGAAATTTCCACTTTAATCATGTTGTTTATTTTGTCATGAAAGTAGAACATCATAAACTTCTTAAAATTGTTTAATTAACCAGTTTCTCAAATCACATCGTAATTAAAGTAGCACGTTAAATACTTTGTTTTGTATGTGATCTTCTATGCGCTCTATGTGTGTGAATCACTACGTGCTTCTTAAACCGGCTCTCTTCCTTTGACTAGACACAGAATCCATTACATTCGTGATATTACAGCTCTCTGAATAACTAAAATACTGAGATGTATACGTGATATCATTTTCATGATGATAGGAGTTAAAGCACATTATTAAACATGGGTTTCACGGCGCAGTGATTGTGCGCGACCTTTGATGAAATTATTTATTGCAGCAGTACTCATGGGCAGCTCTAGGCTTGTGGCCAGTCCCAGTGAAGAATATAGATTATTTAAATGAAGTTAAAGCTTTATCTGTATAATATAATAAACATATTTTGCTGTACTTCATCTTAAAAATGATATCGTCATCATATGTAAATATGCGCTTTATAAAGTGGCTCAGGTTGTGTAATATTATAACTGTAGTGCAAGTTTACAGTGGGGTGATTGTACTTATAAGTACAAACAGTTCTACAAGGAGCAATTGATTGAGTGCATTTAAAGTTCTTGGGATGAAACTGTTTCTGAACCGCAAGTTCCGTACAGGAAAGGCTTTGAAACATTTTGCCATGGCTGAGACAGCATGTGCTTGATACTGTATACCGATAATTCTCTTTCCGATCAGCTGCTGCTGTGATTCCCCACTCAGATACAGTGATATAAATACTCCGAGTGGTGCAGTGAGAGTAATATGGAAAAAGATGATCTGCTGTGGCAACTCCTAATGGGAGCAGCTGAAAGAAGAAGAAGAAGAAGGTGCAGTGAGAGTAACAACGCTAAAGCAGTTATGGTATTTGGAATACTATGGCTATTCCCTGGACCATTATATTGTTACAAGTTAATTACAATCAGATGCATTACACTAATAAACAATATGCGGTTAGTTTCAGTGTATTTATAAAGCCACGTCAGGAAAATAAAGAGTGACCACACAGAAACAGTAGCACTGCTTTGATGCTGGGTACCGCCAGTCTGCAAAACCGAGCAGAGAACTTGTGTACGACAAGGTATGAGGCACCATGGAAAAGTGCGTGACTTTACGCCAAGTGTAGGTTTTATACATCGCGATTTGAACATGGAAACATTCTTACGCAACATTTCTGTGCGTACGCACTGTTTATGCATGAGGCCCCAGGACATCATTTTTTCACTTAAGGAATATAGCAAAAGTTAGAACCCTTATAACTTCACAACATGCTGAAAAGTTAGTTCACGCTTTTGTTTTTAGTCGGCTAGATTACTGTAATGCACTCCTCTCACGACTACACAAGAAATACATCAATTGGTTGCAACTAGTACTGAATGCAGCTGCCAGAATCTTAACTAGGAAAAGAAAATCTGAGCACATCTCCCCAGTTTTGATGTCATTACACTCGTTACATGTGTCATTCAGAATTGACTTGAAAATACTGGTAATAGTTTACAAAGCCTTAAATAGTCTTGCTTCATCCTATATTTTGGAATGCCTGTCACCTTACACTCCAAGTTGAAATCTTAGATCTTCAAATGAGTGTCTGCTTATAATTCGAAGAGCTAAACTTAAAAGAAGTGGTGGGGCAGCCTTCTACTGTTATGTACCTAAAATCTGGTATTGTTTACCGATAAAACTTTGCCAGTGTAATACGGTGGAACATTTTTAAAAACTGCCATTATTGTAACATGGCTTTCTCATACCTATATTTTAGTATATCCATGTTAAGCTTTATGTGCATTGAATTATCATTTTCATCAAGGCTCCACAATCCATACTAATCCCTACTATTCTTTGCTGTTATTTTTCTGGTTTTCTGTGGTGGCGTTCTGCACTACCACCATCTGATCAAGGCACAGTGCAGTCCCTACATTGAAGGACTGAATGCAGTATACCAGATGTCCAAATCACCATCATCATCACATTTTTTTCATGTGAAGCCTAAAAGACATAAGGACAGATTTAGATCATTTATGCTTGGTAGAATGCCCCATTGGGAATTGGGTGGTCCTTTGGCCTTGGAAACCCTGCAGAGTTTTTTTTTTTTCTCCGACCCATCTGGGGTTTTGTTTTGTTTTTTCTCTCCTCCCAGCCATCTGAACTTACTTTATTCTCTGTTACTTAGCTTTGTCTAATCTTATTTTTGTTTTATATATACAGGATGGCCCAGATCTAATTATGCAGATCCAGATCGTCTGGATGACTTTGATTTATGCGGGGACAATTCCAGTTCGGCGCGAAGACGATTCTTCATGTCGTCAGTTCGCAAATTTCTCGATGGTCTGTGATTTTTCGGGTGATTTTCTACGTAATAAACTTAAGATATAGCGTAATGAAAACTGCATAATTAGATCTGGACCACCCTATACTTTTCTTTCTTCATCGTGTAAAGCACTTTGAGCTACACCATTTGTATGAAAATGTGCTATATAAATAAATGTTGTTGTTGTTATTCTTGCCTGGTGGCTCTGATACAATATTAAATGGAGATGTTAAATACTCCCAATCAGCATCTTTCAACTACCCTGCAAAGCAACTGCTTCCAAGTCCAGTATTTTTTATGTAACATTTGATCCTATTTGATGCCTGTTATACTGTTTGTGGCACTCCTGTTAATAAGTCCATGAGCATTTGTAGGAGTTCAAATCAAATCAAAATACATGATAAGTTTTAAACTAGTGCCATATTTTATACCTGTCCATCCATCCATTTATATCCTGATACCGCTTAATCCAATTTTGGGTCATGCAGAGCAAGTCAACACTACTGAATGGGGTACACAAACTTATTCACTTAATCCCATTGTTGCAGAAGACAGCAATATCAATTACACAAGGTGAAACTACTTCATAATATCATAGATTATTTAGACTCTAGTGAAATCACAATAGAAAAATAAACATCTTGGAAGCCTTACAGGTTTATTCAGGACAAAGTATTCAAAATGTTATATAGCCAAAATGAAGACAGTACAACGGAGCTGTGGTAACATGCAACAACTCTATACTTGACACGGTATCTCACATCACTGTTACAAAGCTGTGAAGATACTGTATAACAATGACCCCTTGCACAAACAAAAAACTTCCCTTTCCCCTAGTAACAATCATAAAAATGCAAGGCAGGAACAGCAGAACTAGAACAGTTCAGTTTTTTTAATCACTAGGAGGGAATTCTCTTTTTATGAAATGTTAAGTCAGTGACATAATTCCTGAGGTCATCTGAATGAGACTGGGCTCTAAGAAGTCGAAGAGAAGGTTCAAGTGGTTGCTCTGGCTGGGGGATCAAGCAAGGCTGAAGGCTGACAGCTCTAGGCAGACCAGAACTAAATTGTTCTCTATATCTGCACTGATGTGTAGGGATATCCTTGCACAGTCAACGTTCAAGCCACCATGATTCTTCAGAGAGCCTTCAGAACTACTCAAGAGCCTGTAGAGGTGAGAACCAGAAAGATGGCCTCTTGTGGTTACAGTGGAGACCACAAACTCTGAGCCAGTCAAGGGCCATGAATTTGTGAACTTACATCCTATGCTTCTGATCAAAGTGTGACTTCATCTTGTGCTGGTGTTTGGAGACTGTATTTTGCTGAGACATTGAGAAAGTGCAGGCAGACTTAGAAAGTTGTAGCTAATGTCATAACATAAGACATGCATGGGAGCTACTTACCTGTATAGTGGAAAGCTGTGTTGCTCTGTAATGAAAAGGAGTATGTAAAAAAGTAATTGAAAATGAGCAGATCTCAACCAAGTCAATCCTAATGCAAGTCTGGTTCAGTCTTTCTAAATCAACCTCCTCCCACTATTTGCATGGGGATGACAGAGAACTGTCAGAATTTGACAAATGCCGAGGGTGGCCAGGAAAGAAGAGAACTCAGCTAAAACTAATAAGAACCCATTGTCAGCAGTGATAGCAGTAGGCAGACACTTGTGGTCAAACAGGGAATCCAGGAAATCAGTCATTGTACCTGATGTAATACACCCTGTTTAGCGCAATTCAGATCACTTGGAGTGCAACTTAGAGCGGAATTCTATGGGACTCCCCACTAATATCTAGCTCCAGGTGCTGTCAAGGCCAATCAGACCACACTCTAGGTTGTAGATGGGGTGAATTAGACAAATCGGTCTTCTCACTGACAATGCTTGCAGTGTAGTTGTGAGCAACATGTTCATCATCTCTATTTACCCCAGGCCATCACACAAAACCATGGCAGTGCTATTTAACTACACTGCACTGGAAGCATCACATGTAGCAAAGGTAGGGCTAGAGATGTCAAAGCACATTAGAAGAAAATGGGAGCTGTATCTTCAGGAGTCTGTCAGCCTCTGAGCAGATGGTAGTCCAGGGTCAAGGGACATCCTTCCTCAGTTGGTGATGTAGTGAGGCAATGGTGGTAGAGTACTGTGACAGACATGAAAGATAGTATGCAGCCATTCAAATAAAAAAGGATACCTGGGCTGCATTTGTTGGCTTGGAGATGCACTGGATTGCTTCCACATGAGATTGGAATGGAGAGAGACAATCAGCAGTCAGATAAAATCATATAAACACAATGAAAGAAACTGAGGAAACACATTTCAGTGCAAAGTGATGAGTAGCTAATATTTTGAATACTCTGTGGAAACATTCATCATTGGTATCTGGGATTTGATTATTCACAACAATGTTATTCAGAGAGATGAGCACCCCAGTCTTGTGAGCTTTTTTTTTCTGTCTCTAGGTTTGAGATGTATTAACTGGTTTAATGATACCTGCCTCCAACAGGTTGCATTGTTCAGTGGCCATACACTCTTTGAGGGCCATGGGAACTCGACAGAGAGTTTACATGACAAGACAGATGAAAGGATCAAGCAGTTGCAGGTGAGTAAAAGCTGAGAGACAACTCAAACATGTGATAGAGCAGAATCCATGTTAAGATGAAAGTGAGGACAGCAGGCCCATGAGTGTCTAGGAGTTTATAAACCCAGGGCTGAAAATAATTCCAGCCCTAACAAGTTGGCACAATGGCATGCAACATAAAATGTGAAGTCAGGCAAGTACTTTTGGCTACAGTGTACAGGCATGAAGAGTGTGGCCAGTATTTCGATTTTAGCACTGCCTTAACCACATGCAACAAGCAGAGAGAACAGTGAGAGTCATGTTAGAGAAAAACAGTTTGATTGTGGCCAAATTAAGCAAATATACCATTTCCCAATGTCCAACAGCAGAGAAAGACACACACTGTCAAAGTAAAGTAAAGGTTTTGAAAGTGGGGATTATGGAGCTTACTGAGTGAATGGTTGTTGATGCCTTCTGCATGGAAGACATTTGTTTCATTGGTATGGATGAAGCAGGGACCAAATAACACACTTTAGCAGAGTGGTTAAGCTTCCTATAGTACAAGCACCTATGCTGCTATGTAGGGATTCTTGGAGCTCTAGATTTATAACCAATGGAACCACAATCCTCACAAGACTGTCTAGAAACAGTCTAAAACCACCTAGCATAATTAACAGCAGAGCTAACCTGAAATGAACGTGTTCTTGCTGGCAGAACAGGAGGCTTCAGTCACTTGTCATGCTGCAAGGTGGTGCTGAAGTACAGAACAGAAATGGTAAGCTTAGCAGTGAGTTCAGTGACTGATTCAATTTGAAATGGCATGTCAATTTCTTTCATGTGTCATATCATTTTGTGCCACCAGATTGAACTTTAGGGTTACTGGCATGTTCTGCAAGTTGGTCCTTGAAAACTTCATCCTGTATCTCATCAAACTTGCAAAAGCATGCTAAACACTGCAAGTCAGCCATGAACTGACTCAACCTAATGTCAGACAATGCCGCATTGAGGAGTGAAAAAATAGAATGCCAGGAGGCTTACCAATGCAAAATATCCAGCAGCACTTCAGAAGATGAGCTGTCCTTTGGTGCCTAGGCACTGTATGAGTATGGCTGTTTTATGAGCATCACTTACTTTATCCAGACCAACAGCTCTTAAATATGTCTCAAAAAATTCAATCCAGCAAGTCCATAGCACTGGAGACTCTTACAACAGTGCAAGAATTTAAGAGGTGATGGGAATGTACACTCCATTCTCATCGCCAAAGTTATATTTCCAAAATGACACAGTATCTCACATTAAAAAAAAATCATGCACAGTACTAAGGCACACAAAGAAAGAATAAAACATGGTACTGTTTCATAGCTGCAGATACAACACAAAAGTGTTGTCACTTATATACTTACAAAGGAACAGAGATTTGAAAATGATTCTGTAATTTACTGAAAGCCAAAGCTCCAGAGCAAGTTGAGGAGTAAACTGTTTTTGCCATCTGAACAATTAGTACTCTTGTACCTCTATTTTGAATCAATTTTAATTTGGTAAAATGTTGTAGTTGAAAAACATTGAGTAAAGAATTAAATTAAGAGGTAGATGGATGGGTAATAATAATACCATAAAAAGTTTAATTGATTCTGTTTTTCAATTTGATAATCAAATTATTAACAAATTATGATCTGTGTTTTTTTTTTACTTGTTGTTTTAAGGTAACCTGCATTTTTATTTTTCAGAAGACCAGCAGCAGCAGGGCACAGGTTCAAGAGAAACGTCCAGGTGCTTGGCTGAACTGAAAACCATTAGTGTACGCTAATTTATTTTCCAGCTTAATTATATTTATTAGATGCATTATATGTGTTTCATTTGTAAACACACAGCTTACAGTGGTTAAAAATAAAGATCTGAGAGTAAACTGCCATTATAGAATAAGATTGTTTCTTTAAATTGACTCATTAACAAAATATTTGAAAAATGAACACAAACTGCAATATTGTGTGCTGCAACTTTACAACTTTATTTTTCCCCATGGATTTTTACAGAAGCACTTTAAAATAAATAAATAGGTAGATAAATAAATGTATATACAGTATACACACACTATAGTCTGAACACACACCAGAGTGACTAAAAGGAAGAAAATTAAAAAGAAAATAAAAAACTATGTATATTGAGCTCCTGTAAAAGGCTGCTGCTTGCACAGAGCCTTTAAACTGAGTAGCAATGGTCTCCACATTACAAAAGAGAAAGGTTATGACTATGAAAATTTCTGACATTAACTATTAGACTTAGTCTAGGACTGCAGGGTATACGCAAACATTAAATGAGTTAAACCTTTCACTTTACGCAAACAGATCAAAAAGTGAAATGATTGAAGTATTTAACACTGTGAAGGGAATTAGTAGGGTGAATGCAAATTGTTATTCAAAAATGAATTCTTTAAATGGAACACAAAGACAAGGACGGAAGTTGCTTAAGGGTTAATTTTTCTTAGACATTGTTACATTTTTGGTAAAATGTGTGGTAAAGATTAGTACTTTGTTGTGGAAATCTAAGTAGAACAAACTAGAGTATCTGGATGAGATATTGGGATAGTGTAGCTATTAGCTAAACAAATGGGCTTGACATCAAATTTCTTATATTCTTATGTTGTAACAGAATACAAAAATAAAAATAAATGTAGACAAGAGGAGAAACTAAAAACAATACAAAAAAGGGATAATAGATCTATACTGTAAGCATAAAAAGGTAACATGCCATATATAAAAATTAGAGATGGACATTCAAAAATTGTAGCTACAAGCATTAGTGTCACCATGTTTACACATTTACATTTACTTGCTTAGCAGATGATTTTATCCAAGGTGAGGACAACACAATTGAGTAAACATTAGTCTGAGGGACTGTTTAGGAACAAGTGTTACAGGATAAGGTTACAGAACTGATCATCACAAGTGAAAAGTTCAGAACAAATACAAGCCAGTTAAAATTCCTAGCTTTCAAAAACCTATCAAGTAAAATCAGTTCAATGGACATTCACCTAAAAAGTGATTCTTCAAAGGCTTCTTAAACACATTGAGGAAGTCAGGATGCCAACTGGAAATGGATGGCTTATTCCACCAACCAGGGTTTATGCAAAAACTGAGTTTGGAGTGAGTTTTGATGCTATGCAGAGGTGACATCACCAGACATGTTCACTAGCAAATCTGGGGTCTACTGAGTGGTCGAGAAGGAGCATAAGACCTCACTAGTGTTTCCATATAGATAAGTGTTGCCCCATTGACTACTGTACTCTTTAGCTACAGGAAGTCAATATAGTGAATTTTAAAGATAAGCCATATGGGTCTGCCTTGACTAGTTAAGCACCAGGGGCCTTATGCATAACGCCGTGTGTAGAATTCGCACCATAACATGACGTAAGCACAAAAGCCGAAATGTGCTTACGCACAGAAAATTCCAGATGCAGGAATCTGTGTGTACTCCAACTTCCGCGTTCTTCCGCTACATAAACCCCGGTCCGTGTGAAAAGTAACGCACGTTCATGCGCCTTATGTCTTGCCCAGAATTACGCCTCTTTGAATATGCAAATCAATATAAATAGACCTTAACCTCCGTTTTCTGTGAAAAGGCAATGGGAAAAGCAAGAGGGAAAATAGAAGAATTTCAGCGAATACCAAGTGGAGGCAAAGAAAAACGTACTATTTGTTGTTTTATACCGTGGTATAATCAACAAAAGCAAGCTGATCGAGTGATATAGCATGTTGGAGAAACAAGCTCAAGTTCACAAAGTCGCACAGTGCCTGACATAAAAAAGAAGTTGTCAGATATCAAAGTCGCCGTGAAAAGGCGAGACGTGGCCCACCGTCTGAGGGTCATATGGAAGCTTATTAGGGTACAGTGTGAAAAAAAGGCACAGAGTAGGAAAAAAGCACGAAATGTTAACTTCAATCTCGAAATATCCACTTTAATCACGTAGTTTATTTTGTCATTAAAGTAGAACATCGTAAACTTCATCTTAAATTCATTTAATTTACTAGTTTCTCAAATCCCATCGTAACTAAAGTAGCACGTTAAATGCTTTGTTTTGTATTTGATCTTCTATGTGCTCTATGTGTGTGAATCACTACGTGCTTCTTAAATGGGCTTCCTCTTTCTCCAACAGGACACAGAATCCATTACATTCGTGATATTATAGCTCTCTGAATAATTAAAATACTGAGATATATACGTGATATTTTCATGATGATTGGAAGGAAAGCATGTTATTAAGAACACGATGGCGCAGTGATTGTTCATGTCTCATACAAGATGTTGCTGCGCCATGCGCGACCTTCGATGAAATACTTTATTGTAGCAGTCAAACGTACTAACCTCCAATTCCTGTCCTTACTTTTCTTTCCCAAAATAACCAATCGCCACACAATCAGCTCTGTAATAGACGTTAAGCCATCTGTAAGCTTACAACGACGATTCTTCAAAACTTTTAAGGAACACTGAAATACCTTGATAGTACGTGTTTAATTATTCTATCCATCTATCCTTCCAGTGTCGCGCCAGTCTCAGCAAGAATACAGCACAAGGCAGGAACAATACCTGAACTTGCTAGCACTGTGGCACCGTGTCCTCACATGTTTAATTATTAACAATACAGATTATTTAAATGAAGTTAAAGTTTTATCCGTATAATATAATAAACATTTTGCTGCATTTCTTCTTAAAAATGATATTGTCATCATATGTAAATACGTGCTTTATAAAGTGGCGCAGGTTGTGCAATATTACTGTATAACTGTAGTGCAAGTTTACAGTGGGGTAATTGTACTTATAAGTACAAACAGTTCTACAAGGAGCAATTGATTGAGTGCGTTTATAGTACTTGGGATGAAACTGTTTCTGAACCGCGAGGTCTGTATAGGAAAGGCTTTGAAACATTTTGCTGTGGCTTTGGCAGCGTGGGCTTGATGCTGTAATGCCGATAATTCTCTTTCCTATCAGCTGCTGCTGTGATTCCCCACTCAGATATAGTGATATAAATACTCCGAGTGGTGCAGTGAGAGTAATATGGAAAAAGATGATCTGCTGTGGCAACTCCTAACGGGAGCAGCTGAAAGAAGAAGAAGAAGAAGAAGAAAAAGAAGGTGCAATGAGAGTAACAATGCTAAAGCAGTTATGGTATTTGGAATACTATGACTATTCCCTGGACCATTATATTGTTACAACTTAACAATATGCAGTTAGTTTAAGTGTATTTATAAAGCTGCGTCAGGAAAATAAAGAGTAACCATACAGAAACAGTAGCACTGCTTTGATGCTGGGTGCCGCCAGTCTGCAAAACCGAGCGCAGAACTTGCGTACGACAAGGTATGAGGTACCGTGGAAATGTGTGTGGCTTTATGCCAAGTTTAGGTTTTATACACCACGATTTAACCGTGGAAATGTTCTTACGCAACATTTCTGTGCGTACGCACCGTTTATACATGAGGCCCCAGATGTGCTGCAGTATTTTGAATCATCTGCAGCAATTTGGTGACACAAGCCTCTGATCGTTGCAGTAGTTCAGATGTGACAAGACTAAAGCCTGGTCCAGGAGTTGTGCTGCAAATTCATATTTCCTGTGTTTATGGTAATTTGTGACATAAAGTAGGCCCCATTTGTGCATGTGTGTGTAAGAATGAACTGCAATAGACTGTAGTTCATCAAGGACTGGCTCATGCCTTTGCACCCAGTACTACCAGAAAGTAATGCAGCACCTGTACTATTCAACTGGAGTAAGTAGGTTCAGCTGAAAAATGATGAATTATAGATTTTTATATTCATATTTCAAACAGCACTTTTCATACTGATCATTATTACCAGGTATTCTACAATATTAACTAGAATTCAAAATAAATCATTCTAAACTGATAGAACTGTATTCATACTAATATCCATGTTTGCTATAAGTAGAAATTGCCACAATGATCCCTGTCAAATTAATATCTGCTTTGCTAAAAATAATGAAAATGAAAATAACAAATTTATTCAAATAACATTTTTCAAAACAGATGCACATAGTTCTTTGCATGAAATAACATATAAGTTATCAGATTTAATGAAAACAATCACCTTTCTCAACTCCTAACTATCCATCCATCTTTTCATTTTCTCACATTTATCAATAGAGTAGGGAGGTAACCTCTTATCAAAATGAGCATTGAAGCTCATTTTTACAGCTAGATGGCCTTCTTAGGTTTAGGTTTAGGTTTAGTTTATTTATATAGCACATTTACAACAGCCACACGACTGACCAAAGTGCTGTACATTTTAAAAACATCAACATAAAATAGAAATATACGATTTAGCCAAAAGAAGCACAACAGAAACACATAAAAATAATTTGTATAAATATATCTATACATATACATATATCTACACATACACACATCTAGGTAGGCAAAATAAAGCCTAGTAAGCCAGAGAAAACAGATGTGTTTTTAAAATAGATTTAAAAATAGTCAGACTAGGAGCCATTCGGATTTCAATAGGCAGATCATTCCAAAGACGAGGCCCAATTACCGAGAAAGCACGGTCACCTCTACGCTTGAGTCTGGAGTGTGGAATTAAAAAAAGGTTCTGATCACAGGATCTCAAACTTCTCAGGGGGATATATTGGTGAAGCAATTCAGATAAATAGATGGGTGCTTGTTGGTGTAGTGTTTTAAAAACAAATAATAAGATTTTAAAATGTATTCTAAATTGAACAGGCAACCAATGAAGGGACTTCAGAAGCGGAGTCACATGATCCATTTTTTTCTTTTTTAAAAGAAATTTAGCAGCTGCGTTCTGGACCAATTGAAGACGGGCAATTTGGGATTTGGAGATGCCATAATAAAGAGAGTTGCAATAGTCGAGGCGAGATGTAATATAAGCATGTATGGCCATCTCCAGGGTCTTGTCAGTGAGATAAGGTTTAATTTTTGCAAGCGTGCGAAGCTGATAAAAGCTAGATCCGATCACGGCAGAGACTTGTTTGTCAAGTTTTAATGAGTCATCTAACAGGACACCCAGATTCCGAACCTGTGAAGACCTGAAAGCTGATAAAGGTCCCAGGTCAAATTCCGGGGCCTTCATATGTTCAGAAGGGCCGAAGACTATCACCTCAGTCTTCTCTTCATTTAAAGATAAAAAGTTTTGGGATAGCCAAGATTTAACTTCATCTAAACAGGATAACAAGGCATTCATAGCCAGGGGATCATTTTTCTTAAAAGGTAAATAAATGTGTGTGTCATCAGCATAAAGGTGAAATGATACCCCATGTTTTCTAAAAATAGAGCCTAGAGGTAGCATATACAGAGAAAATAAAGTGGGAGACAACACAGAGCCTTGAGGAAGACCACAGGAGAGAGAGGACGTCGAGGTGGAGAAGTCTCCTAGCCTAACCACGTATTTCATATCAGATAAAAATGACTGAAACCATTTTAAAACTGTGGGCCGCCTTGAAACCAGACTGAAAATGCTCAAACAAATTGTTTAAAGCAAGAAAAGATTGAAGTTGGAAAAACACAATCTTTTCCAAAACCTTAGAAAGAAACGGTAGGACCGAGATAGGGCGATAGTTTTTTAAAACTGACAAATCGAGTGAAGGCTTCTTGAGGAGGGGAGTAACAGTAGCCACTTTCAAATTAGAAGGAACCACGCCTGTTGAGAGGCACTTATTAAAAAAGGACGCTAGGCCCGGTCTGATCGAATCAATGATTTGTTTTAAAAATCTAGGATGGATAGCGTCATATGGACAGGAGGATGGCTTCAATTTAGCAATAGTATCTTTGAGTGACTGTATAGAGACTGGTTCAAAAGTATCCCAAGACATAGACAACGGCAGAGGAGCAGGCTGCTTGAGAAGATATGGGCTCCCAAACCAGGTTTACTTACTTTGTCTTTAAAAAATCTCGAGAAGCTTTCACAAAGGGCAACAGAAGCAACTGACACAGTGTGTACCGGGGGATTGACAACAGAATTAATAACAGAAAACATGACCTTAGGTCTAGACTGATTATGCAAAATTAAATTAGAAAAATAGGTTGCCTTAGCTGATTTGGCAGCTCTCTGATAAGCCAATAGACTATCTTTGAACAGCTATAGAGAAATGTGTAACCTGTCTTTTTTCCACTTACGCTCAGCCTTTCTACAAATCTGCCTTAGTAGCCGAGTCTCTGCAGAATACCACACTTCAGATTTAGGTTTGAGCTTAAGAGGTTTAAAAGGAGCAGTTTCATTCATTACATCAAGCCAGGCATTTTGTAACAGACTGAGATGTGCAAGTCTGATAATGGAGAATCCAACAGTAGATGAGAGCAAAGCTTTGTAAAACACTGACTAAAATTGACACTAAACTGAGGTGAGTATACCCTAGTCAGAGATGTCACTTTAGAAGAAACATAAGGAAGGCTAGGAAGACACATGGAAAATAAAACAGGCTTGTGATCAGAGAGCATATAGTCAGAGACAATAACATCAGTAATATCAACTTCATAAGAGAGGATGTCCATGAATGTGAGTGGGACTTTTAACCCACTGTGTCAGATTAAAAGCCTCGATTAAATTAAGAAATTCCCTCGAGAGAGGGTTTGACTGACAGCAAACATGAACGTTAAAATCGCCCATCAATAAAAAGCGATCAAATTTAGTAACAATATTACCAATAAAGTCAGTGAATTGCTGAAGAAAGTCCATATCTGAGTGAGGAGGACGGTAAATCAGCCCTAGGCAGATAGGACCGTTCCAGTCGAAGTGAATAAGTTGAGCTTCAAAGCTGGTATAAATATCCGGAGAGATCGAGGAACACTGCGCACGGTGAGAGTTTTTCAAAACAGTCGCTAGCCCACCCCCACGTCCGTTTTGGCGGGGGGAATTAAAAAATGTACAGTCTACCGGGACCAACTCAGCGAAGGGGGTAAGATCACCACATTTAATCCATGACTCAGTAATGAACATAAAATCCAGATTTTGCGAGGAGAAAAAGTCATTCAACAGAAATGTCTTGTTTACTGCTGAGCGAGCATTAATTAAAACCATTTTAGGTGAAGGAACAGCGTCGGGTAAGAGAGAGACTCTATACAGCGGCCGTAGCCAACTCCAGATCTGCGGAGATAGTGGCCGATCCGAGGGAGTCCAAGCCGGGGGGTAGAGGGTGAGGACAGGGGAAGAGCAGGTCGAAGCCACCGGTGCGCCTGATCCACGAGACGCCAAATCACAGAGCCACCTTGTAGCGGCTCGGAAAACGGGCTTGTAATACAGCCCGCATGCAGGCGGGCTTTCAACTTGATCGCGAATCCTCCCCTGCATCCACGTTTCCTCCTGCTTTTCCTCCGAAGAATGTTTAAAGGCCTTCTTGATACCAGCCTCCTTTAGTCAGTTTTTAAGACACTCAGAAGAAACAGTGACATTAGTCTAACCTCATTTCATAAGGGTTACTGATGACTTTTGGTATGGTTATACTCGTAGAGAGTCTGATACAATCTCAGGAGCAAGTAGAGCATCCTAAACACAATGTCATTCCACAGGGCACAATCACTATCATCACTCGTACCAAACTAACCTGAATGCTGCATGGGATTTGAAAATAAGTCTGAATACGATCTGCATATGAAAGGCATCTGGTTGAGTATACTGCAGCAATTTTTGGGCTCTCACCCCTCTTTAACTATTTTTCCTGTGTGTTTATAAAGGATCCCCATGTCAGCAGGACCAAGCGTGGTCACAGTGTGAGGCTAACTACTGCATACTACATATATGCACACTTGCCTTTGTTATGTTATTGTACAATCTAAAATAATGCCAATACATATTCTTACAGAGGACAACTCTAATGCTCTGTTACTGACTAATTTGCTCAAGGATTTTTCAGGAAAGGAAGACCGGAAGTTTGTGGTAAGATAGTTATATTCACTAATCGTAGTGCCAGAGAGTATAGTGACATATTGCATGTTGATTACAACATGCAAGTAAGAATTTCACTGTGCAATTGACAATAATGACCTTATAAACCATGTTTCAGTCTTTTAGCTATATACTCTAAAATTCTTGTTACTTAAACAATTAAAACACTTCTTGCAATAATAATAATAATAATAATAATAATAATAAACAGAAACAGTAAATGACAAAGCAGCTACTGAAAGTATACAATATAAAGGCAACCATACAAAGTACAAGTTCGGTATTACTGGTCAATAAAATGATGTCTATATAACTGCAATTTTAAATAATTAAAAGGAGATAATGATGAAGCTATCCTGATGTTAAAAATACACGATAAATAATGCAAGACCGGCTGTTTTTCTCAGTTTCATAACGTGATTAAAGGCAATCAATTGATCTTTACAACTACTGTATGTATTAGGCAATTTACAAAGCAGGTATTACATTACAGAGAAGAATTTGGCAGGGAGTTCATGTGGAGCTGATGGATGGTGACCAGTTCTTTTTCTTTGTAATTTAATGACGTATCACTTCAGCAAAAAAGGGAGTTGTGAGATTTTGAGCTTAATGATATACCATGCAACTTTTAGGATACCTATTCTGATTGGGCTGCTCATTTCCCACACCACAGTTGCTTACTGGACAATTGAAATTCTCTACATTAAACCCATGACAGTATAGTGAATCACTTAACACCAGTTCACACTTTAGAATAAACATGCACACAGACAAACTTATGTCATTTTGATGTTACTATTCAATCGTTCAGAGTGCCCCCAAATATTTGTTTCCATGTTATGTGCATTCACTGTGCATGTACAGCAAGTAACATGTGGACATATCAATAAGCATCTGCTCAAGGAAGTTCAGTACTACAGGCATCTTTACAATTTTTCTCATAAAGGTTAAAAAATTTTCATATGGTGACATATTATTTGTGGAGGGAGATAGTGTAGACACCAGACAAAGGGAAACCTAAGTGCTGGAGCAACTGGAAGTACATGCAAGGTAGGTTTGCATAACCCGCCAACCTGAAGCGCACAGGTGTAAACCACAGAGTCAAAAATGTGTGAAAACTACTAATAAAAAAGAAGATGAAGAGTGTAAAACATATGATGCACTGATAACCTTCTAATTGGTGCTTACCTGTACATCTGTATACTTTGCTGCACTCACATGCTGGGCGATATTTTGTCTTTGTCAATTGCCCCATAACATCTCACCAGATTAAACCTATCACACCATATAATAATGTAGCAATAGTAATCCAATTTTAGCTGATCTGGTTATTATTTTTTATTGTATATTTTGAAATGAGTTGAGAGTTTAGCACTATCTGTATTCATCACTATAAAACTCAAATTGCTCCACACTTGTTAAATGTAAAACCTGAGTTTTCCTTTTTGTCTGTGTGTATGTATGGTCCTAAGTGACAACCATCTAAATAGCTTAAATCATGTCAAAGAGTTATAAGAATCCAAACATGGGCCACAAATGCTTTAATTTCTGAAACCTTATGCTCTGAATAGAATTCATGACTGTATATTTTTGGCTTCTGTAAATATGATCATTAGGTATTTTTAAAAAATCCAAACTGATGTGCACCTTCATAGCCACTGCCTGCTTAAGACAGTACTGATTTTCTGTTCAAAAACACATCCATAATAAATTACATCCTAGTCTCTCTAAACAAAGATGTGATGCCACACAAGGAGCACAAATACTTTTTTTTTAAATTCTGTACATATTACAAAAAACAACCGGCTGTAAAAATGTGTAAAAAATCTATTCACAGAGCCTAATGTGGGCCCCTGATTTTCATTTTAAATTCTGGAAGCATTCTGTAGAATATCATCCATTCATTTATTTAGTTTAATGGCATACCTTATAGCCTTGGTACCTTTTTTGTGCCCAATCAAACCAACACAGGTCCTGGCAACCTGGACTGAATTTAGTATCATGATAGATTTGGGACTTTATGGCAGACTTCCCCCTAGAAAAATTGAATGTGGCACAAATAAACTAAAAATGCATCTTTATTAAAAAAAATAAAAGGGAAAACTCAATGCACAAATAAACAAAGATTATGTGACAAAAGCTGCTCTCCTTCTGGATCTGCCTTTATAGGTTTGAACCCCTGCCTACCAGTGTAGTGGCTCACTCACTTGCCCTCCATAGTACTGCACCAAACCTTTCTTTTTTTCACCTCCCATCTCACAGTCTTTCTCTCACTCTCTCTTTCAAAGACCATGATCTCTATTCCTAATGCCACCCAATACTGTATATCTCTGGCAGTGATGTCACTTTAAAGCCCTCAATTACACTTAAGGGATCAGTGACAGCCCTCAGATTTTCTCCAGGAGCACCACATTAGAACCCACCCTCAGTAATTCTTGAATGTTAACACCCTTAAATGTTGAGTCACCCTTAAATTTCTGATTTTTCATGTTTCTACACACTTGCCTGTTGTGCCAGAAGATCAGAACAGTCCCCTATGTTTCATTCTGAGGCTATGTTTCCCCTAGTGGCAAGAAGGTGTTTCATCTGCTTTGGCCTTAGACTCTTCACTTGGAGTGGTTAAGGCATACCTGCAAATAGATGGGTTGCTTGCACTATAGTGTCCTAATGAAATATTTCATGCTTCAACCCAGGCTAAAACTCTCAGGCATGCTAGTGTTTCCCCAAATGTCTTTGACGATCACAGAGGTCATACCCTAAATCTGCCCATGGCATCAATACTGGCAAAGGCAAGAGTTTTCTCTTCTTTAGAGACTTCCTGTATGATTTAATTCTGCCTTCAAGTAAATCAGGAGTGAACTAGTATCACATAGCACTTCACCTTTGGTTTGTAGTCTCATGGAATATTCATTGCTAGGATGGCAGACACTTGGTAATTTCTGACTAGGTTCTTTGTTTGTCAGTGCAGGTTCAGTAGATGTTTATATTTTTATCCAAAACAACCAGCTGTCACATTTTGATTGTTTACATATTTCTACACCCACTACGGGCAGGTTAAAGTTTAAAGGTAGGGTCAAGGTCACCCTATGAGTCAGTTGGAGTCAGTCAAGCTTTACAATAGCCATTTTGTTATTCTGCTCCTTATGTCTTGTATCTGCTTTATTCTCCTTGGCAGCTATACTAATTTCCTGGTAGGTTTGGAGCAGAGATTTAAAACCAGCTGAGGTGGTATTAATGAAGTCCTACACTAGTGAGACAAGAGAATGAAAACCCAGCATTAGTAAAGCAATAGCTAGTCAAATTACAGGAAAGAACAGTGTGACAAAACAAAGCATTCCTTCAATTATCACCAAACGGACCGGAACAAAAACAGTAAACGCTGATAACAATGTAACTGGAGGGTCAAAGAAGCTTTTATTGAAAGCATAGCAGTCAAGCCTGTCTAGTTAGTCATGAGATACTAATCACTACCATTGAATTCCAGTATAACTGAGGTGTAATTGAAGCCAGGGAATCTTGAGATCTTTTTTTACCTATGCAAGTTGTTAAATTCAAAAGGTCCCTAGGATTTTATTTTCTACACCAATTTTCAGCAAATGATATACTGTATATTTGCTTTGAACTGTGCATTATGTGTGTGATGGTCAGATGATCTGTACCTGAACATACTGCTCTTTATTATTTTGAGATCCTGATGCTCACCTTCAGAATCGGTATTCACATTTTTACCAGCTGTTTAATTATCTTGCACCCAAAGCTTACATTCCTATTTACGACTATCTATCAATTAAAATTCAGTACCTAAGTCAAACAGATATGCTAGTTTTCACCTTGATTACTATGCTATCTGTTACTAGAGGTTACCTGTAATACAATGCTTTAAAATGCTACAAACAATGAATGGATGATGCCTGTCTTTGTCACTTTAAATGAAGCTGCCTTTGGTATCAAGAACATGACTACCAAATCCAGTCCATAGAACACAGTTGTGAATTCAAGTTTTATTCATAATTGTGCTCCCAATCACAGATCTATTTGTGTATCTTATTGAAGCTGTTAATCTGATAATTAGATTTCTTGCTTCCTAGCTTTCTGAGATAGGACTGAATATCTCTATATATAATCTTCATTTGGATCTTGATCTTTGTTTGTCCGCGAATGAATTAGAAGAAGCAGCACTAGATGGCAGTAGAGAGACAGCTAAAACATAGGCATTGCATTAAGAATCTCCTTCAGGCTTATACTACTGAAGACTGTAGTACTCCAGTCACACCTCAAAATACAGACATTCAAACTAAACAAATTGTTGTGCTTTAAATTAACTAAAGAGATCTTCATTTAGATCTTGATCTTTGTTTGTCCGCGAATTCCACGCATGCGTAGACCATCTTCCAGTTTAGTACGTTGTTGTTACTCACGGATGTCAACAATGTGCCGGAATAACGAAAGGGGTGGTGGACAGTGTTACACTGGTTAGCTCCTGAGGCCTGGTTAGAGAATGAGATTGCCGAAGATAAAAGGTACGTGCCTACGTAACATATGAATGAAAGAAAGACAGTGGGTAAAATGAATGACAACGTAACAGCACGTTCCAGAAATTATTATTGTTACGTTGTAGCCGGCGAGTGCTGCGCGTCTCACCGTTGTACCGTGGCTTGCTCACATGTCAGTGAAGTGATCCCTATTTATGCTTTAAAGAGTCTGGATATCTATGTGTCCCCCTTTTATAACCATTGCTCCTTGTATATTGCCTTACTCTTTGGATTGCCACAAAGCAACCTGCGAGATTGTAGAAAGGTTGAGAAGACATCGTGAGAGGAAATGATAGTGTCGTGAAAACGAGACTGTGAACAGACAGAAGCAGAAATGCTCCTACACCACCACATAATTACTATTCGGACAGTGATTCCGAGTAGGCCGTTCCTATCAAATCAATGTCCAAGGGTTTTCTTTTGTAATTTTGTTTCCCTTATAAAAAATCATAATGCTGTGCAACGAAGGGCCCAGTTCACGACTGGCAGCAGCATTTAAACAGGGAGGCCTTCACAGACAACTGTAACACGCGCAACGTAGTTGGGCACACATGGCTGGTACTGAATAATTGCCCAGACTGAATATAGCTTTACTATGATATTTAGTAAACCAGCAATCTATTCAAGAGTTGCCTTTTAAGTATGCTTGTTATGTCCTCTTCCAAAACCATTTTAGCATATGGGAATTCTATTCTAGCAAACCAATATAGCATCATGTAAAAAGATTTGCTGAGTATTTACAATAAATTGTTACACACAACTGAACCTCTTTAAACAAAACAGCTACAGTTTGGAAAACTACCATATTAAAACAGTAATGAACCTAATTGAGGGTAAATGCTCATGTCATAATTTCTAATTGTTTGTATTAGCTCCTTGCATTTGGCAGTATTTTTCATTGTCTGGTTATTGGAACTTATTTTTGTTGATTGTTTTCAGTTTTTCTGTTGCCTTGGTGATTATCGCCATTGCCTTTCTATAACTGTATGTGCATAAATACATAATTCCTGTTGCTGCAGCATCATTACATATATGTCAGTTTGTGACATGTGTCACATTCATTACTTAAAACGTTTGGGTTGCTATACTGAACTGTCAATATCTTCTTTTCTGTCTGCCTAACAAAATTTTTAGGTTTCTTTGCTGCAACTGCCTTTTATAATGACTGACTGACAGCTTTAAAAGAAGACATAATTATTTTTTTCTAGTTTAAAAACTCCTATCTTTACTGTTGGCACAAACATAACACATCATATTTATTTTAATGTAACATCTGCTCAGTTACTAGAATATCCCAGTTCATTGGAAGCTTGTTGGCTATATTTTCTTTCTTTTTGAAGGGCATTGCAAGAAGTCATCTGCTGAAACCTGCATCTGTACCTAAGATCATGTCTTGCTAAAAAGTAAAATACTGAAATACTTACTCTGGTATTCTCTGCATCTACTTTGATCAACTGATTCTTCCATCAATTTAGAAATTCTGTGATGCTGCTGAAGAAAGGCACTGTCATTACATAATACAGTTCTGACTATGCTACAGTGCAGGGATAGTTTTATGAGCAATGTAAGGTTGGTCCCATGTACAAGACTTTGCATTTTGCCCTAAAGGCTCTATTTTATTTCAATCAAATCATTAAAGTTTTTGCGCAGATTAGGTTTATATTGATACAATTTATGGGGTGTACTTACATTTTCATGTGACTGTACATTATGACATTCCTTCATACAGGTTCCAAGAGTAGTGACTCATTCAAAAAGTAATATACAAATACTCCTGCAGAAAGGCAATGACCCAAAATGGGCATAGACTACAGTTAGTGTACAAGAACAACAAACACATGCTATGTCTGAAACAAAAAACAATTTTTATTGCCTTGAAGTATTAATAGGAAATGGTAGCATTCTTTTGTTGGAAAATCGGATCAGACAGTCCTGCCACAGAAGAATACTGTAGATGATGAGTGCCAGAATCAAACTGCACCTATCAAGCAGCATGTAAGATATCAAAGGCAAAGGAAGCACACACCAGAATACCTGCAGTTCTGTAAATGTCTTCTTTGATAATTTTAACAAGACTCCACTATTGTTAGTGACATCTCCATATGCAAATTCTTTAGACATTAGTTGTAAGGTAAATATAAACCCAATTGCTAAAGATAACCTGAAGCTGTTCCGGAGCAGTTTAGGCTATTTGGGCTAGATACCAGAGCAGATACAGTGAACAAATACAGCTAATAGGACATACTGTAATGGTCACTGCATTATCTGTTCCATATTTGCAAGGTTTCAAGTGCCAAGGACTAATAATTCATAGAGGGTGCATTGTCTCTGTAGCTGATCGAAAGGGTTGACTAGAAAACTTGTCATGCAAAACAACAGTTCTTTGGTGAATTTATCCCTTTACATTTATGACATTCTTCCTCTTTGGAAGCCAGTCACCTTTACATATTGCCAACATGTACCATAATGTCAGGGTAATTAGCTGGCCTCACATAAACTAATATATAGATAGCTACAGTAATTGTTGACAAAAAACACACATTGGTTAGCACTGATGCCTCACAGGTCCTGGAAACCTGGCCAGAATCAAAAGTGTCTTGATGTCACTTCCAATGTAACTGCATTTTTTTTATTTGTATTTATTGTTTTTTTTTTTTTTGCTTCGATGTATTCAAGATTTGTAGCCAAGCAAGATCTGTAACTTGGTCAAAAAGCAATTCCAAATTTACTCTGCATAGGTGAGAAGGTGGGCTGTGTATTTTAATAGGTCTTGCACAGGACTGGGGCCCCATGCATAATGCCGTGAGTAGAATTCGCACTATAACATGACATAAGCACAAAAGCCAATATGTGCTTACGCACAGAGAAATCCAGATGCAGAAATCTGTGCGTTTGCCAGCTTCCGCGTTCTCCCGCTAAGTAACGCTTGTGCACGTGCCTTCTGTCCTGCCCCAACTCCTTCTAGAATTACGCCTCTTTGAATATGCAAACCAATATAAATAGCCCTTTAGCTCAGCGTTCTGTGAAAAGACAACGGGAAAAGCAAGAGGGAAAATGGAAGAATTTCAGCGAATACCAAGTGGAGGCAAAGAAAAATGTACTATTTGTTGGTTTAAACAGTGGTATAAACAACAAAAGGAAGCTAATCGACTGACATAGCGGGTCGGAGAAACTCAAAAACTCAAGTTCACAAAGTCGCACAGTGCCGAAATAAAAAAGAAGTTGTCACATATCAAAATCGCTGTGAAAAGGCGAGTTGTAGCCCACCGTCTGAGTCTCATATAGAAGCTTATTAGGGTACAGAGAAAAAAAAAGGCACACAGTGGGGAAAAAGCACGAAATGTCAACTTCAATCTCGAAATTTCCACTTTAATCACGTAGTTTATTTTGTCATTAAAGTAGAACATCATAAACTTCATCTTAAAATCGTTTAATTAATTAGTTTCTCAAATCACATCGTAACTAAAGTAGCACGTTAAATGCTTTGTTTTGTATGTGTTCTTCTATGTGCTCTATGTGTGTGAATCACTACGTGCTTCTTAAACCGGCTTTCTCTACCTCCGACAGGACACAGAATCCATTACATTTGTGATATTACAGCTCTCTAAATAACTAAAATATTGAGATCTATATGTAATATAATTTTCATGATGATAGGAGTTAAAGCTTGTTATTAAACATGGGAACACGGTGGCACAGTGATTGTGCGCGACCTTCGATGAAATAATTTATTGCACCAGTACTCAGGGCCAGCTCTAGGCTCGTGGCGGCACTGGGCAGAGAAAGAATCTGTCGCTCCTTCGCCCGCCAATGTCAATATGGCATCTTATGCACGGCGGATGGCCACATCCGTAGCGGACTCTGCATAGCCGCCTCGTGCTCATGACACAAGCATTTAACTTTTGCAGAAATTTGCCGCTGCGTTTTTAGCTGTGTCATTATTTTCTCTTTCTGTTTTATATTCAATATGTATTGGCGTGGCAGCCCCTGGGATTTGGCGGCCCTGTGCATGTGCACAGTTTGCACATGCCTAAAGCCACCCCTGCAGTACTGTCTCTTTCAAACATACTAACCTCCAATTCCTGTTCTTCCTTTTCTTTCTCCAAGTAAACGATCGCCACACAATCAACTCTGTAATGGACGTTAAGCCATTTGTAAGCTTATAACGCCGATTCTTCAAAACGTTTAAGGAACATTGAAATATCTTCCTAGTACATGTTTAATTATTCTATCTTCACGCCAGTCCCAGTGAAGCATACAGTGTGCAGCAGGAACAATCCGTGAGCAGAGCGCCAGATCCTTGCTAGCATAGCGACACTGTGTCCTTTAATTATTAACAATATAGATTATTTAAATGAAGTTAAAGTTTCATCTGTATAATATAATAAACATATTTTGCTGCATTTCATCTTAAAAATGATATTGTCATTATATGTAAATAGCGCTTTATAAAGTGGCTCAGGTTGTGCAATATTATAACTGTAGTGCAAGTTTACAGTGAGGTGATACTTATAAGTATAAACAGTTCTACAAGGTGCAGTTGATGGACTGATTGAGTGTGTTTAGAGCTTTTGGGTTGAAACTCTTTCTGAACCACGAGGTCTGTACAGGAAAGGTTTGAAGCGTTTGCCGTGTGAGAAGCAGTTCAAATAGGAAGCATGGCTGAGGCAGTGTGTGCTTGATGCTGTATACCAATAATTCTCTTTCCGATCAGCTTCTCCAAGTGGTGCAGTGAGAGTAATATGAAAAAAGATGATTCGCTGTGGCAACCCCTAACGGGAGCAGCTGAAAGAAGAAAAAGAAGGTGCAGTGAGAGTAACAATGCTAAAGCAGCTATGGTATTTAAAATAGTTTGACCATACCGTGGACTATTATATTGTTACTGGTTAATTACAATCAGATGCATTAAACTAATAAACAATATGTGGTTAATTTCAGTGTACAGTATTTATAAAGATGCGTCAGGAAAAGAAAGGATAACCACACAGGAACAGTAGCACTGCTTTGACGCTGAGTGCCGCCAGTCTGAAAAACCGAGTGCAGAACTTGCGTATGACAGGGTATGAGGTACCGTGGAAATGTGCATGGCTTTATGCCAAGTTTAGGTTTTATACATCGCAATTTGAACGTGGAAACGTTCTTACGCAACATTTCTGTGCATACACACCGTTTATACATGAGGCCCCAGGTGTTTAACTTTATGCTACTGGTGGACTTTTCCCCACCTGGTGTCCTGAAACGCTAAAAACAGTAGTGTAAGAGACTGATAGTTGGGTGCATATATATGTTTGTTTTGGATGTTTTCTGTTACTTTAAAATCAAAGGGTTATCAATTTTCTTGCTTATTTTGTATTCTGGTGAAGATTGCTTAACAAGATAAATTTCTCAGTTACTTTCAGTATTGTAATCCAAAAATGTATCAGATACATTCCTGAAGTAAATAAATAGATAACAAAATAATTTCAAAATTAATATGGATAACTTGTTCAAATTTATTTTTTGTTTTAAACAATAACGAAAATATTAATGTTTATGTCTTTAGATGTTCTATAAGTGTCAAAAATATATTACAAAAAATAAAATCTATTTTTCAATTTTATTAGGCAATATTATGGGGAAAATGGGAATCATATTTGCCTGGCTAAATCTGCATGGCTGCATTTATACTATAAATTACTTTTCCTATGCAGTATTTTTCAATAGGCCGGAACAGTCAGCAGGAGCATCTACTGTAAATGGCTAATTGTGAGAGCTACGTATGCATTAAAGAGATCGATTTTGTAAGTGCTCCGACTGTATTGATTTATGTGGTGTTGCAGAATTTTTCTTTCAACAATGGCCTTTCCATAATATCACAGCATTTATGGCTGTATAGAATGATCAGGCAGAAAAATATATATCAAGGGTATTTATGAAAGTACGGTAGCTTGAAGAAAAAGAGAAAGGTAGTTTTATTTTACCAGAGCAGAGCATTCACTATTCAGTTCTGTCTTAGATATCATTGAAGCATTACAATCAATAATCATCAATTTTAATATAAATGCCTTAAAACAATTGTTACAAAGATCAACCCAATACCCAAGAAAGCAGACTATACAATGGCTTTTGTGTTACAAAGGACAAAAGGTGAAAGCAAACAAGCCGGGCTTTTAAGAAAATAGTGCATTTTTTATTTATGTATGGTAAAAATATTTTATATTCCATCCTTAATTTTAACATGTGTTATACATTTGTGTTGCAAGTATTACATTTTTGATTAAAGAAACCTGTGTTATACTGTATGTGTTTCTGTTTACCATCTCAGATTTAGAGGTATACCATTTCAATATATATCATATGTCAACCTCCAAAGAGAGCTGATCTCTTGAAGTTGTTCTGCCAAAAATGCATGAAAAAGAGCTCCTTATCATTAAAGAAAATATATTTAGAGTGTTTTATTCTTTGTTTTGTAAAGCATTTCATGGTAATATATATTTAAAAAAAATACTGTGAATAATGAAAAGTTTTATAATTTTTTTAAATTGTATTAGGGTCCTTCAGGAGTGCTGGAGGTCTAAATACTGAATTGTTGTAAGACACAAATAACCATGTTCTTTAAAGTTGATTTTAAGGCCATAAAAAATCAGGATGAGAAAGTAAAAGTTTAAAAAGCACTAGCCATAACATTGATAAATCTAACAAACAACATGGCTCTTATTCCACAACTGAGTATGTTTAATGGCATTGCATCTACTCTGCACCTGGTATAACTGAAGGTCACTTCTTTCATCTGTATATCAGAATGAAGAAACCACATCAAGCATTTGTAAGACTTTTGCATTTGCAGCTGCAGAATATTTATTTCTGTAGCAAAGGGATTGACTAACTGGGCTTGAAACCTATGGTAGATGTAATTAATCCTATTCTATATGGAAACCTAAGAAACTTTATAAAAATGAAGCACATACAGGCTTGATATTGTTGCCCTGATTAAAATGAAAAATAGTGCACCTGAGGTATAGGTGGAAACAGTGAAGTGCTGATTACTAGTTTAATTTTTGATACAAGCAGAGCCCAAAACTAAAAGCTGAGATGGCAACATCCGGGATATGTTCTCTCTTTGTTGCTTGTACAATGTACAAATTTCTTTTTTTTCTTCTTATACTGCAAGCAAATTAAAAAAAAAACTTGTTTTGTGAGAAAGGAAATTAATCTATTCAGGTTATTCAGGTTTAAATCCTCCTGGCCCTATTGTAAAGTCAAAGGTTTATCACCGTCTGCTATTCAGAGACTCCACAGTGAACTTACTTATAGAACCCTGTGTTCTCCTAGGTAGGTCTAAGATATATTATTTACTAACTCACCCTACACTAGCCAAGACCATAATTCTGAGACCTGAACAGAATTTATTTTATACAAATTAATATATTGCAGACAGTTTTAGTTGCTGACCCCTTCCCAGTCACTGTATAGCTTGGTCTTTTCTGTATTTTTATTAACCATTTTCATAGAGAACCCTAAATCAAATTTTATTTTATACAGCATATCTAAATTTTAAATCAAGATATTTAAAGTTATTCCCTTTACAAACAAGCTATTCAATTAAGTGAACTGGACACAGTCACACAACAAAACAGGAATAGACATAACAATAAACAAAGAAACAAAACAAAAGAAGATCATGTAAGCAGTGATTTTTACTTCTTTAAATTTTGAATGATGGCATGGTGGCAGAAGGATTAGCGCTGTTACATCAGAGGAAAAGGGACCTGCTTTTAAATTCCATCATGGTAACTATGTTTGAAGTTTGGGCAACTTCCTCTGTCAGTGTGAGTTTTATTCTGAACATCTTGGTTTTCTGCAGACATTACAAAAATAAACTTGTTGAGTGTGAGTGACTGGTTATAGGTGTGTGAATATGTTCAGAGGTGTGCTTTCACACAGGCCAGGGTTGGTTCCAGCCTTATGCCTAAAGCTGACAAGATGATCAGTAACTGCTGAGAATGGACAGGTCAGTGGTTGAAGTTTAGGATCCTTCTAGCTTTGCTTTAGCACCAGTGTGATTTCTTGTTGTGGTGCCTTCTGCATATTGTTTGAATGTTCTTCCTGTGGCCTTGTTTAATAGTACCTTTGGGCCCCAGATTTCTTTCATGGTTCACAAACATACATGTGGGGTGTCTCCATTGCATCTGTTTTGGCATCTGTGGGCCAACGCTTACCTACAGCTTTTGTTCAATTGACATTCCGTGTTTGGAGGGCTCCAAAGATGGTTTGAGAATGTTATGTGGTTAAGACGTGTTTTTTTAATAATAACAATGTATATGTAAGTAAATCTCTCTATTATGTAAAAAAAAACTTTGGATGAGACTAGTGTTTGAGGATGTCTGGGGGAGAAGAGAGACAAGGCAGTGAGACAAAAGTACAGCTGCTGTACAGGCTTTTAAACATTCAAAGCGATGCACGAGATGCAGATCATGCGGCACGGCAGCAGCAGCAAGCCAGCAGTTGATTGAGCAAAGAGGAGGTAAAAAAAAACAGCATTTATTTCCCATTGTATCACCGTTTAAGAGTGGGTTATGGAGGAGCAACCACATCTTCTTGGGGTGTGTTCAGTCCCCCTCTTCACAAAGATGCGTAGCACAGGCGGGGGTGCAGGGGGGTGGGCGAGCAAAGCAAGCAGGGGAAGAAGCCCCCTAGTCATACTGTATATTAATGAATAAAATGTTTTTCAGTCAGTTTACTTACAATTTTCATTAACAGACATAACCTTGGATGGTATAACAAAACGGCACACCTGTTGCTGTTGATAAGTTGGTATCTAATGAGAACAATTACCAATAAAATTGTGTTTTATTTGTGAAGAGAAAAAATGTCTATGAAGTTGTAATTGTGTTACTATTAAATTTGTGTTACTATTAAATTTGTAACTTTACTGATAGTTATTGCCCTGATAGTGGTAGGAGGTATTTTTAAACTTTTATATATTTTGTATACTTTATTTCCATTTCTCAATAGTGATGGTAACATTTTTCTTTCTTTATTACTAAGTATTCTAAACTAATTTTCAAGTCAATTTTTATATTCACATAACAATCTCTTCAACAATAGAATAACACTTTTTAGGGTGGAATATTAATTCTGGCTTTGTTTCATCAGTTGAATAGTTGATTCCTAAGTGATTATTGGTGTTTTGTATTTAAATATAATTTTTTTGATTTTGCAGATGTCTTAAATGGTTTGCCATGATCTTATGTTCTAAGATTTTTCAGGTAAGGAAGACAGAAGCTCCAAGGTAAGGTAGCCATACTCACTAATCATTGTGATAAAGAGTAGTGATATGTTGCATGTTCAAAATAAGAAATTCACTGTACTCTGTACAGTTGATAATAATGGCCCTAAAAACCTGTACCATAAGGCCAGTCCACAATAGCCAAGTGGAAAATGAAAACTCAACTCTGCATGGTTTCCACAGAAAACAATGCTGCTCTTCCATTAGTGTCAAAAATTGTTATTTAGAGCAATCTAGACAAGAAGAGGCCATTCTGCCCAACAAAGCTCACCAGTCCTATCCATTTAACTCTGCTAAAAAAATCAAGTCTAGTTTTGAAAGTCCCTAAAGTCTTACTGTCTACCATGTTGCTTGTTAGCTTATGCCAAGTGTCTATGTTTCTCTGTGTAAAGAAAAACTTCCTAACGTTTGTGTGAAATTTACCCTTAGCAAGTTTCCAACTGTGTCCCTGTGTGCTTCATGAACTCATTTTAAAATAACAGTCTCAATCCACTGTACTAATTCCCTTTATAATTCTTAAACACTTTATTCATGTCACCTCTTAATCTTCTTTTGCTTAAATTGAAAAGGTTTTATTCAAGAAGGAAACTTTGAGGAGGGTTGCTCTTTGTAATCACTGTCTGTAATAGCATCAATAATTTCACGAAGGTAAGAGGCTTTATATTTCAAAAATTGTACCCACACACAACAGAGAGGCCATTGTTTTTCTTCATTAATCAGTCAATGTGACTTAATTGGTAAATGCTTAACTGTAAAATGCAAGACCAGAATAAATCCCTGTCACTTGCTTACTAATTGACCCTAAGAAATTATTTTAAGTAACCCATGCTCCATCTGTACAGATTTGTAACTAATTGCTCACTGTTAAAAAGAGATTTAGGAGGGCATTCTCTTTGAAATAGAGATTAACAAGAAAAACAATTTTCTCTTACATCAATTGGCCCAACTGTATTTCTTCATCATACTTCATTTAAATAAATAAAACATCAAAGAATCTATGTTTTTGTGGAGTTCAGCAATCAATGCCTTTTTGGCTGTAAGATACAACATTCTTAATATTCAATCTCATTGCTTAAATTTCAATTAAATAGCACAGACAGCAATATATAATCATGTATTTGATTGGTGGATGAACCTGATGAAAAGAAGAGTAATTTACATCATGCAGTTACAGAGGTTAAAAAGTAAAACATGAGTACAAGATAAAGCACACAGCACAGTAAGTCTCTTGTTTGTTCCTTTGCAGCCATCATGTCCTTTAATGCATATTTAAATATAAAAAGTGCAAGGCTTGATTGAGCCACAGCTGGTAGTGTCAGAAGGTGGGCAGACCAACAGAGGGGTTTTTCTAATGTTTTTCTAAGTGTATTCTCTTTCAGAGGAATAAGAATGCTGTCATAAAAGCAATGCCTTTGCCACAATTTTTTCTTGTGTGAGGATGCCTGCTCTCCCAGTATACTGTCCTGTGAAATCATGAATTCCCAAATACAGAGTAAGAGAGGAAATATGTTTTTAATACCTTATCTCTTATTCATTCAGCTTCTGCAAGTTTTGTAAATTAATATGTCATCCTTTCATGTCCTAAACTATAATACAGTATATACATTTCAAAGGTGAAATCATGATCCATAGTATTGAATCTTTAAAAAAATGAATGTGCATCAGTAGTTCCTTGGTGAATTAAACTACTGATTAGGTAGCATTCTGTCTATGGTTGAGAGTTTCACTGTTGCATTGTGCAAGTATTTTTAAGTAAACAATCCAGAATAATGTGGTTAGCAGTTAGCTGCAGGCTCCCAGGAAACAAAGCGACCACCCAAGCACATATCACAATTGAAATGGCTCAATATAAGCACTAAGAAACCCTTAATTATTTTACCTATTAAAAAAAATAAATAGTGAATTATCAGGGCCCAACAAAGAGGAATTTACATTGTGATTATAGAATTCAATTAATTTATACTATACCAATTCAGAGGACAATTTTCTAATAACTTGAAAATAACTAATAACTTTGAAATTAACACGCAAATACTTTTTAGACACACTTTTACTGTAAAACTTCAGTAAAAACAATATTTGGAATTAACTTTTTGTCAATATCACACTGAATTTTGATTCTGTGTTTGGACTTACATCGTGACAACACAACGTATAACTGCCCATAAGGGAATATTGTTTCTTTCTCTCTAATAAATAAACCAACTTTTTTGAATGTTTGTCCCTGTGATTTGTTAATTGTCATAGCAAAACCTATTCTAACAGGAAACTGTAAACGTTTTAAAACAAATGGTATATCAAGATCTTCTCTAATGCTATCCACGGAAGTACTACATTACCTTTCTTGTCTCCTGTTAAAATTATATATGTCAGAATTGTTTGATCAATTTTGAATACAACTAATGTTGTCCTATTGCATAGCCCATAACTCATACTTAAATTACACAATAACCTTATGATAAATCCTTCTTTCAACAGTAATTCGGCTGGTGGAAGACCGGATGGTGTTAACAGTTGTAGATATTCTATGGGATATTGTAAGCTGATGTTTTCATCTTCCGCACCATCACCACCAACTGTTTCAGCATAGTCTATTGATATGCATTTAACCAATTTACCGTGTGATCGATCGACAATTTTCATGTTCATTCATTTGACTTTATCGTTTCTGAGTGCAAGGATTACCCGTGTACTCATTTCTTCTGTTAATAACCCTTCGGGATGAAATACTTTAATAAGATTTGGACATAATAATATTTTGTTGGGAACTTAAAGTGATGAAAATGTAAAAATTTATAAGAGCTGAGAGCGCAGGAACTGTGTCTGACAAAAGTATTTACACAAATTAGAGGTGACAGGACCGTGGGCGTAGGCGTGAGCCATTAACTGGAAATGTTTGAGAGTATATATATATATATATATATATATATATATATATATATATATATATA
>JANRMT010062813.1:112679638-112699052 GCA_026402145.1 Polypterus bichir lapradei | reverse complement strand
ATAGATAGATAGATAGATAGATAGATAGATAGATAGATAGATAGATAGATAGATAGATAGATAGATAGATAGATAGATAGATACTTTATCAATCACATACTCCAGAAGCAGCATACTGATAAAACACAATATTATATTAAAGAGTGATAAAAATGCAGGTAAAATAGACAATAACTTTGTATAATGTTATCGTTTATCCACCTGGTGGAATTGAGGAGTCGCATAGTGTGTGTCGCTGAAGCTGCTCCTCTGTATGGAGATGATTCTGTTCAGTGGATGCAGTTGATTCTCCATGATTGACAGGAGCCTGCTCAGTGCCTATCGTTCTGCCACGGATATCAAACTGTCCAGCTCCATGCCTACAATAGAGCCTGCCTTCCTCACCAGTTTGTCAAGGCGTGAGGCATCCTTCTTCTTTATGCTGTCTCCCCAGCACACCACTGCATAGAAGAGGGCACTCGCCACAACCGTCTGATACAACATCTGCAGCATCTTATTGCAGATGTTGAAGGATGCCAGTCTTCTAAGGAAGTATAGTCGGCTCTGTCCTTTCTTGCACAGAGCATCAGTATTGGCAGTCCAGTCCAATTTATCATCCAGCTGCACTCCTAGGTATTTATAGGTCTGCACCCTCCGCACACAGTCGCCTCTGATAATCACGGGGTCCAGGAGGGACCTGGGTCTCCTAAAATCCACCACCAGCTCCTTGGTTTTGCTGGTGTTCAGGTGTAAGTGGTTTGAATTGCACCATGTCCTTGATTAGGTTCCTATACTCCTCCTCCTGCCCACTCCTGATGCAGCCCACGATAGCAGTGTCGTCAGCGAACTTTTGCACGTGGCACAACTCTGAGTTGTATTGGAAGTCTGATATATATAGGCTGAACAGGACCGGAGAAAGCACAGCCCCCTGCGGCGCTCCTGTGTTGCTGACCACAATGTCAGACCTGCAGTTCCCAAGACGCACGTACTGAAGGCTGTCTGTAAGATAGTCCACGATCCATGCCACCAGGTATGAATCTACTCCCATCTCTGTCAGCTTGTCCCTAAGGAGTAGAGGTTGGATGGTGTTGAAGGTGCTAGAGAAGTCCAGAAACATAATTCTTACAGCACCACCGCCTCTGTCCAAGTGGGAGCGGGATCAGTGTAGCATATAGATGATGGCATCCTCTGCTCCCACCTTCTCCTGGTATGCGAACTGCAGAGGGTCGAGGGTGTGACGGACCTGTGGCCTCAGGAGGTGACGCAGCAGCCGCTCCATGGTCATCAGAGCGACAGGCCGGAAGTCATTCAGCTCACTAGGACATGATACCTTTGGAACTGGGGTGATGCAAGATGTTTTCCAAAGCCTCTGGACTCTCCCCTGTTCCAGGCTCAGGTTGAAGATGCGCTGTAGAGGAATCCCCAGCTCCAGCGCACAGGCCTTCAGCAGTAATGGCGATACTCCATCTGGACCCACTGCTTTGCTGGCACGAAGTCTGGTGTCAAGGAGAGGAATGAAGAAGGTCAGATGATAGTGGATTTTGCGAAAAGGATGGACATGGCTGTGGTGAATATGTATTTTAAGAAGAGGCAGGAACATAGGGTTATGTACAAGAGTGGAGGAAGATGCACACTGGAAGATTATATCTTATGCAGGAGGGTCATTCTGAAGGAGACTGAAGACTATAAAGTGGTGGCAGGGGAAAGTGTACTTGGGCAGCATAGGATGATGGTCTGTAGGATGACGTTGAAGATCAAGAAGAGGAGGAGAGTAAGGGCAGAGCCATGGATCAAATGGTGGAAGTTGAAAAAGGAACACTGCAAGGATGAGTTTAAAAATAAACAAGGAGAGAATGAGCTGAGTTAAAACAGACAGTGACAAAACAGTAATCGAATACGGGACAACAAACAATGTTCATTATGACCAGCCCGCTAGGAAAGGAGGAAAGACAGTGCATTTACAATGGTGTGGTAAGTACAGTAGAGGCTGCTCTAAATGATAAAATGCTGGGACAGTAGATCATAAGTGGACAAAAGAAAAGATGAACAATTAAGATGATATGACTGACCAATAGACCCACAACTGCACAAAGAATAAAGTAAACAAATGTTGTCTGAGAGTTATGTAGCACAGATTTACATAGTTTAAGGAATTCTTAAGGCTAAAATAATGCTGTTAGTCATTTATTAACTGAGTTTTGTGAGATGCCAGGTCAATGAATTAATTTGAGGTGCGATGGTTATTTGGTGCATATAAGGTCTGAAGATGCATTTCAGTTGAGCACTGTAACATGTTTACATATGGATCTTATTGAAATGTGCTCAAAACTTACATAAGATAAGAAATAAAAGTGGAGCACTGATGCAAATAAGTAATAAGAAAGGCATAAGGGAACCATTAACATTTGAATTCAAGAGGTAGTATTGGACTCTGGTGATATTCTGTCAGTGACAGAAAAGATGGAAAATACTAAATTCTGGAGACTGTTAATTGGCACTACTGGCTCAAACTGAAGAGTCTTTGATTCAGATCCATTGTTTGGATACAGTCTGTGTGCAGACTTTACTTTCTCCCAATTCTTGTATATGTTTCTTTCTTTCTACTCTGCTTTTCCTTCTACATCCCAAAGAAGTGCTTGTTATGGTAACTGGTAAATCTAAAAAATCACATTTGAGTTTAGGTTGTTTAAAAGTAAATAAACCTGTTTAATCCAGTTCAGAGTTTCTGAGGGCAGAATTGTACTCATATTAGGAACCATCTCTTGGCTGAGTACCATTTCATTGGTGCAGCTCACTTATGCTTCCACCCACGGTCATGCTCCCATGGGACAGTTTGGAATCACTGATTAAACTTCCCTGTACATTTGTGGGGATGTTGGAAGAAAACCAGTGTACCAGGAAGGAAACCCGTGTAGGACTGAGAAAATGTGCAAATCCCATACAGACAACCAAACACTGCCTCCATGAGGCAGAAATGCCACATCTTTAAAAATTAAGACAAATATATTTATGTTCAATTAGTAGCAAAAGTCAACAATTTAAAAAAAAAACAAATGGAATAAAAACCAGGAACCCAGCATGAGGTGGGTATTAAACCCCTGTATTAAATGGCTACACATGACATGCACTCAAAATGGTAATAAACGGCAACGTTTTACATTAATTGTAATAATAACGAATTGGTAGATTAAACTTTCTTATGACCACAGGGACATTAATGATAACAAATTGAGAGTAAAATATAGAGGAGGTGGTCAGTTATTTTTCTTATCTAACAACAAAGAAAAAAAAAATCCACCCACACTATCTGGCATACTCCAACAGCGCAAGCAGCAGAGAGACACCCTTAAACATTTTTTATACTGTACATGACCACACCCAGCTCCTGTTTCAGTTTGTGACTCAGAGACAGACTAGTGTGCCACTTTAGAACCCACTCTCTATTAAGTGCTGTGAGACTTTCATTATTAGATTCCACAAGTTCTCTAAAAGTTCAAGTTTTTTGCACTGATAGTCCTTAGTGGCAAGTAACAAGGCACCAAGGCTATCCTGGGCAGTTTTTACCACTTACTGTTGAGACTTCCAGTCTGTTAGCATGTTGTTACCATACCATACTGTTTATACAATTGGCCAGAATGCTCTTGATGGTGCAGTGGTAGGTATCCACTAGAATATGACAAGACAGTTGAACTTTACACAGACTTCTGTGCATTCTTCACCAAGTCAGAGATGTTGAGGGACCACGAAGGATCCTTAGAAATGTGAACACCTATAGGGACATAAACATTTAGACATACTCATCTGTTTGAATTCCCATTTGCAAAAAATTACTTTTTTGTGCACAGGGATTAGTGAAAATGGGGATTTGATAAAAAAAATAAATTTAAATATCCACCAATAACAGCTACTGTGTTGAAGTGCACATTAGGCTAGAAAAACACTGAAATGTCTACCAGTATAAAGGCAGCATCTACTGTTCCCATCATGCCATTTACCTGCATGGAATGGAGAGGTAATGAGTTTCCCTGATAAGGATTCAATGCAAGACATAACAATGATTTCTACCTGTTCTAAACTATAAGATTCTACAAGTCTACAAATTATAATATAAAGTATCCAATGTGGCATGGACTCTGGCCTTGAGCAATCCCGTATTGTATTACTTGGGTTTGATAAAGAATTGAATGAATGAAAGAAGTTAACAGCATACACACTCCCATAAAGACAAAGAAAAAAACAGAAAACCATTTTCCTCTATGGAAGTTAGCCTATTCTTTTAACACCTGAGACATGAATAGCGTAAAACACTATGTGTTTACAGGGTTTTAAGCTGAAAAACTGTTATTTAGAAAAAACATGCACGTTAGTCAAGCACACCAGGAAAAAGGGCATATGTGCATGTACACATGAAGCTGATAACCAGCAGAAGAATATAAACCGTTGTTCTGCATTTCTGCCATAAGTACTGCTACCTTACAGCTCTAGAGGCTTGAATCTGAATTCATGGTATATGTGCCACCATTGCAGAATTTGTCCATTCTCCTTGTTACACATGGGTTTTCCTTCCTAATGCTAAAAATACAGTATTTTCAACTTATGTTGGATGCTCCAAATTTAACCAGAATCCATACACATGGCAATAATAACTCCATAAACCTATGAGTGTGTGTGGTTCTGTGTAGGAGTGTGCTTTGCAATGGACTGACTCTCCAACCAGAGTTAAACTGTGCTTTTTGCTCTGTACTGCTGGAGTAAGCAGTGACTCTGAATTTTATAAGCAAGAAAAATTAATGGATGGATCCACATTGCAGTAATGTCTCAAATAAAATAAAATTAAAAATAATAAATTTAAAATGAATCAAAAACAGAGTCAGCATTTAAAGGGGGGATTACCTGAACTACCCCCCTCCCACCAAAAACTATGAGCTCTATCTCCCAAAAGACAAGAATAAGAACACATTTTTATAAAAAGCAGTAACATAAATAATGCAATGTTTATCCAATTACATAAAGTATGTGAACACCAAGATTGACGAGAATGCTTAAGAAAAGTAAAAGAACACGTACAGAACTGCTAAAATGTATTAAGCAATGTAGTCATTATACAGATTACTAAAAACTGAAATAATCATGGGTTCTGCAAACAGTTTAATGCCTGATTAATAGCGTGCACAACAGCATGCATTCCTCAATTCACAAATACTGAACTTGAAATCCTTAGAATCCAATCAAGTTCATATGTTTAACTATGATGTTTTTCTGCTTAAAGCTGATTATGGGATCAAACAGGACAAACCTTTTTCGAAAAAGAAACCACTTTTGTATATAGGTTGTCCATGTGCTTATCACAGACTTACACTATAGAAAACTTTGTAATGAATTTCTAATGTATTGTTGTCACTACTTAGGAATTTACTTACATTTTACAAATGGTTAAATACAAGAAAACATTTCTTTTAAGTACCATCTCTGCAGCTGAAGCAATTAGTATAGCAATATTTACTACAAAGCCACAAAAACCTACTTAGAAGACCTTTCCATTCAGAACATCATCCTAAAGCACCTTGCCTATAACGGCAAAATTGTTCACATATTACTAAAATTAGTGAAAAGCAGCAAGTTATGTGACTCATTCAGTGTCTTTCTCCATGGTGGTTTGCTTTATTGGGTGTTTCAGTACTATTGAGTTCAGTTGACTGGATAGCAACATAACTGACAGCTCTCATTACAAGCAGACTCCTTATCTGAGAATAATTTGTTTCTCTTATTAAAATTTCTGTACAATTTTCTCTCCAAGACTCTAACTTTAGATCAATGATTCCAAGTGATCTTATGGTTGTATTTTTCTGTTCTATAGCATGGAAATTTGATTAACAGACATTATGCTTGTTTTAAAATATGTTTCAAATGATTTTAAAGAAGTGGACAATCTAGTCATTTATGTTAGCATGACCACAAATAATGGATCCTGTAAAGTAATAGGTTACACCAGGCTACACTCATTTTAGTCTACCATCAACAAAATCCTTCTAAATCATTGTGTTCCAATGTCTATATGTGGCTTGGTTAACTGCCACTATGGGTTCATTCTGAATGTACAGACCTTGTAAATGAACAGGAAAATTAGTTAACCAAAGTTTAAACCAAAGTTTAAGAATAAAAGCAAGTAATAAAAACAACTACAGCCATCAAAAGCGCAAAATGGAAAGGTTCTCACAGGATAATGTTACGTGGTTAGCAAGCAGTTTGAGACTAACCGATTGAAATTCTGTATGGCCTATAAATTTAACCTATCAGCACAGGCTGAATATACATTATGTGAATCTGCATACAAAACACTGTAGTTCTATTCAGGAAGAGTAGAAGAAATAGTCCTTTAAAATTCCAGCACCATTCCATGTACGTCTAACAGAACATGTGCCTCTCATCAGAAACAAATTTTTGAGAGACTGACACGATCATCATACTCAGACATTTCTTTTATACAAACATAATCGATTGATCTGGAATTGTATTGTTTACTTTCAGGTCTACTAGATTTATATACTATTTTTAACATTTTATGAAGTCCTGTATTCACTGCTGTTACTCAGACGTCATGGTTATTGTGATATTCTTTGCTAGTGGCACATTTATATAATCTTTTGATGATAATAAAATGACAAAATATAATCATGACAAGCTGTAAAAATGGCACATCGAAGTTTTTTTTGTTTGATTCAATAATGTTGTCTGTGTTATGTTCTCTGCAATTAAATGAAGATATCAGTTTCAAAAAGTGCTATAATATAGCACATGCCATTATTAAAGATTTTGACCATCCTGAAAAAAATGTTCTGTTCTTTTCCTTGTGACAAAAAAAACGCTTAAGAAATACAGAAATATTGCAACAAACAATAATGACAACTACCTCAAATACACACAAGAACAACAAGGCTTTTTATTCTGTCCAATCAATTCTTCCCAAACCTCTCTGCAGTAAAAAGCCACAAATATACAATAAATAAAATAATCCTTACAATTCTTCCTCCTTCTCTCCTTAGTTTGAGTGTTGCCCGATGCCTCCCTACTCTGACTTATCCATTGGTGGCAGTGGGCATCCTTTTATGCCAAACCTGGGGATGCTTCTGTGGCCATGCCATGTCTTCCAGGATCACTTCCTGACCATAATGAAAGTAGGGTGGTTCTCGCCTAACAGCACCCTCTATTGGAATGTGGGGATCCTAACTGGTGCCCTGACTGTGTTCTCATGTGAGGACCACTGCCACCTAGGACATGGGGGATTGAACCACTGCCAAATTCTTGGTTTTGCTGGCCCATCAATTATTTTATACTGACTGGGCACAAAGTTATCTTTTCGTCCAACCAGCCTCTTATGCCTATAATCCAGGTAAACAACCATGCTCCTCCCTGGCCGGGATGCACATTTTTGTTCCACAAAAAGAAAAAAAAACTCTGACTTGACAAATTTTAAGAAGGTTGCAGTAACAGTGAGGCGTTATAAAGTCCTATTGCCATAGGTATGAAGGAACCCCAATAGTGTTTCTTAAAACACTTCTGCAGAATAATTTGTTGGCTGAAAGTACTTAGTGATAAGTTTGTCATAAAGAGGATGTGTAGCATTGTTCATAAAAGCACTGAGTTTTTCTCTTCATTCTCACTTGTGTTACTACCTCAAATGGGTCATGTGTGAGTCCCATAACTAAGCCTTCCTTCTTAATTAGCTTGTTGATTTGCTGGGCCTCTCTTGAAGTATGAAGTAAAGTTACCAGCCTAGTACACACTAGTTCAGAAAATCACACTTGCCATCACAGAGTTGTACAACATGTAAATGCCACAACTCATATTAAAGGAATGCAGTGTTCTAAGAAAACAAAATCTTCTCTGCCTTTTAATTTCTAGTTCCTCTGTGTTAATAGACCAGTCCAGCTTTCCTTCATGTGGGGCACTAAGTACTTGTAGCAGTACACAACCTCCACATTATATGTATTGTGACAAGGTGTAGAGAAAGTTTGGTGCAGCAAAAGCCAATAACCCCTTCCTTGGTTTTGCTGATATTGAGCTGCAGGATGTAATTTCCATCAAGAAACAGAACATAACTCAATTCACTTATCAGACTGATTAAACGCAATTATAGTCTGATCTGTCAATCATTGCTTGACCTGTTATGAGAAACAGTCTGTGGTTTATTAAACACTGTCTTAGCTACTATGTCATACTGCCTCAGACCATGTATTTGTTTAAAATGCTACATTTACACTACTGGTTTGATGGGACTTACTTCTGATTTTTAGCATATACAGTACATATTATCTCTCTTGCTTTGAAAACCTTGAGCATGCTCACATCTTATTCTTGAAGCAGATATAATTTTTCCATTGTCTGTGCAAAGTAATTTATTAGCATTATCAAATAATGTCTTAAGTAAGCAAAGAGGAATGAAAACTGTTTGAAAAAACAAGTCAATGAAATTATGAAGAATTAATCTGCTTAATTTCACTTTGGGGAAATGTCTTCATGTGAAATTAGATGATATTACTATAATAATCTGTATATGAATAAATATCTCCTAATAAGCACCAAAAGTCAACAAGTAGCTACATATTGAAGGTAAAAATGCACTTTTTTCATTGTATTACTTATGCTAAATATTACAGAGGAATATTTTGGACAAGATTAAATAAATAAATGTATTCTGAAATGTGACATTAGTCACAGCTGATTGGTGAATTGTCAGCAAAAGGCTTGCTTAAAGATGTGGCTGGGCATGTCTGTGACAGATAATTGTGCAAGAAAACATTGCACAGATTTAACTAAGGGAAGTGGCTACTTTAATTGGAGAAGCTCTAGATTTGTAACCAGTGTCTGCTGTGAATATGGCCCTTGATAGCCGAAGATTTATGTCCATGCTACCAATGATTCACTTATTACAGCACTCACTAGAACCCAGGACCATAATGTATCATATGCACAAGCAGTAAATTCAAAAAGATAGTAATAAATAATTTAGTGATAACAAAAGCTAATAATAGAGACAACTGTAGTATTTTCTTATTTGTTTTATTTATTTTATTTTGTTTGCATTATTTCAATAGTAATTTTAAGTTCCCATTACATTGTTAATGCCGGTTATTTCAGAGTGCTGCTTCGAAAAACTTTATATTTGCATATATTTTATAATCTAACAAAAGGTTCATCATTCCACTTTTAACTGGATGATATCCTATAATTTCCATCTGCCCACCTCTGCCAATAGCAAGTGCAGTCTTCAATTCTCTAAAACATTCGCAAATATAATTTTTTTCTCTCAAAGCATTTATCCCACAAAAGTCACGTTAACCTTTTCCTTTTTGAAGTCCTTATAATCTCATTTATTTTATGCTTATTTCCTTATTTTATTTATATATTCCCAAATAGCCCATAGAAATGCAACTGATTTCATACCATTTGCCCATCCCAGTGTTCGTAGCAAAATAACTGTGAATATTTAAAGAGCAATTTAAAAGATATTGAATAGCACAAACCCATTCTGGTATTCTACACATCCATCCATCCATTATCCAACCCGCTATATCCTAACTGCAGGGTCACGGGGGTCTGCTGGAGCCAATCCCAGCCAACACTGGACGCAAGGCAGGAAACAAACCCTGGGCAGGGCGCCAGCCCACAGCAGGACGCACACACACTAGGGACAATTTAGAATCGCCAATTCACCTAACCAACATGTCTTTGGACTGTGGAGTACCCGGAGGAAACCCACGCAGACGTTGGGTGAACATGCAAACTCCACACAGGGAGAACCCAGGAAACAAATTAGTGCAGTAATATGCAACCTAATTACAATGACGTGTTTTTTTAAGTGTAAGAACTGACTCCAGATAAAAAACCTAATTTAAACAAGAATCAGAAACCACTGTGACCACAATGGGTGAACTTTGGAGTGGAGCAAAACAGCTACTTTGAACGCGTCCAACGAGCTCTGTTTTGTTAATACCTGTAATTTCTGAACATTTTTGAGCTTAATGTACAAGCATATTTTTGTCAGTTAACACTGGGGCAAATGGGTAAATATATTTATTTTGTTTGATTTGCGCCAATGGGGAAATGTAACTATTACAACTGTTCAAGAAATACACAGATATTACAAAAAACACGGCCTTGTTCAAGTGCACAAAAAAATTTCTGACTGGGTAATCAATAGTACATTTTTTGTAGTCACTGCACTGCTGAAAGGATAGTCGCGTTGAGAACATGCGCGCGCACAAGTTTGAGAGGTATTCGATGGTAATTATGGGAGATCCACACCCACCACAAAGGTTTTGTCAAACCAATGGTAGTTCTCTGTCCTGTTTCTCTGTTTAGCCCCACCCACATGTGTACGTGATGCCGGAAATAACGTCACATGCAAGACTTACAATAGTAAGAAGTACCGGGAGAGAAGTGTCACCTTTGCTGGAAAGTCGTTTGGGAAGGGAGTGGGAAGCTGTCGGGGCACCCGCTCAAGGTAAGCAAGCTAGGCAGTGATATTAAGCTACAGGTTTACGAGTATATATTACTGCTTCCTTTACAAATTATCGCGGGTTGTCTTGTTTTCTGCATGTTCAGCTCGTTGATTTCTGCTGATATGACTGTTGAGCTGTCACGGAGCCGTGGAGTTTTCTGGAATGTGAACCTGCAGTAGGTTATAGCATGTGGTCGTATCTAAGCCTTAGTGTTCATCCAGGTAGACGCGAGTTTGGTTTTTAACCCCTCTGCGTGTTTGAGATTGACCTCTGCTGTCCGTACAAGTCAGACAGAGCACATGGCTGCCTACAGAGCAGGAAGCGGTGACCTTCAGCAGCACATGTGCTTGGTCTCATTAAATAATATTCCTGTTTTTATCTTATGATGTTACATCTTAATAAAATGTATAATTTTAATATTCATCGTAAAAAACAGTAACTATTATAAAGTAATGCATATTGCTCATGGAATGCATATATCCGTTGTACGTCGTGCTTCCTGTCTGCTGCGGTATCGTAGTTTCAAGTACAAGGTTTCAGTGCAGTATTTGTTAGTCTTTAATAAGGAAAAAAGACGTTTAAGGGAATACAGGACACAAAGACTGTTGTATTTTGTTCGAAGGAACGTAGTACAAAGAATCCATTCTGCCACAAGTAAGTCGTGTTCATAATCACGAAACCCCCTAGGTATAATCAATGGTATTAACGGCCAAAATGCTTTTGTGAATTTTAGTATGAAGTTGGTATCTTAGTTCTGCATGAAATTAGTTGCCATTCGTTTAGAATCTGGAGAAAGCCTACATCAAAGCGCGCCATAGGTTGTATCATTTAACGTTTACCCGATTAACCCTGTACCTCAAGATGTATTTGGGATTTCAAAGATGCACAACATTCTGAGGAATAAGGCGTAATAGTTAATAGTATTTTTTGTGCTTCATCATAAGAAAACATTGTATCTAGTTGATTATCTTCCAGCACTATGTGAATGTTCACATTGTTTCTTTTCAGATGACTCACAATTTGCCAGATTAATTCCATGCTGTCATTTCGTTCATCATGTGTATATGAGAGTGCAGTACTGTAGTTAATAGTGTGGTTTGCACCGTGAATTTACGCCATAAATGTCCCTAAAATGTGTTAAATGTGAAAGCAGCGGCAAAAACTGTTAATTTCCTTCTAGTATGTAAGAGTGTTTTTAAATGTTTAGTATCCTAATGTAATCCTTATGTAAATTACATTGTATAAAATATGCTTTGCTTTGTCAAGTTCAAATTTGCACTTACCTTTAATTTTATATCTTGGAATGCTTATTTCAGAATTGTTTTATCTCGGATGATAAAATTGAATAGAAACAATACTTTTTGTTTTGTGTCAATTTAAATGTTAGCTTGTCCCCTTGATTAGATTGTGTTTAAACTTTCACAACGTCGTTATTTTTCTGTGTTTCTGAATAATTCAGCCTGTTTGCCTTCCTTTGGAAAATGTTTGAATTCAGTTAGCCTAGTTTTTATCTTTAATCATACTAAACGTCCTTTTGCTGCTTTGAACCTGTCATGCTTTATCCTCACTGTGACGATCACATGATCAGGCTGTGGGATCTGTGCAAAAGACACACGCAAGATCTGTTAAGTCCGTTTCATTTGTAGAAAAATCTGTGGCCTCGGTAAGCTTTTAACAATTAGTTTCCATTTTCATGTATGGGAATCTGTGGTGATTGGTTCTTTGCACAGCTCTGAAATGTAGATTTAAAAGGATGTTGCTATACTATAATCCCATAATCTACTGTCTTAAATCGTCTGTCTTAATCGCAGATGTGTAGGTGGCAGTTTTTAAAGAATTACTTTTCCCTTCCATTTATGCAATTAATTGTTGTTTTTTGTTTACTTTCTAAGTAATATACAGCATATATAAAAGCTTTACCAAGCCAATATATTGGCTAATCTTGGTTTTGTACAGTTTGCAAAACGACAGAAGTACAGTAAAACCTCGATTATCCGTCAGGGGTCGGGATCAAGGCCATGATGTATAAGGGAAAAGATGGGTAAACAGGACAGCTACTTTAAAAATGGTAGACAGTAGACTAGTTTAGCCAATAAGTATTTATTTACAAAACAAATATTAAAAATATATATTAACTAAATCAATCAATTAATTTATATGATAGTGTAATTAAAAGCATAAAAAGCAATTACAATTCAGAGGTACTAGAGTTTTCTAAATTTTACTTGGAGTCTTCGTACCGTAACAAACGGTGCCCGTATTAATTACCATTATCTGGGTTACGGAGCACATCTCCAAAACAATAAAAGGAAGCTTTCCCTAACCAGTGATTATCCCCAGCCACTCACGTTTTGTTTTTTTTATATACCGCAAACACTGCTGCTTATTGTCTCCTGGCTCCCAAGTCAAAACTTCCTTACGCCACACCTTCCTTTTCCTCCTAACTTCTGTCGCTCATCTCCTAACCGACGTGACCGCCCCTCACAGAATGGAAGCCCTTCACCCAGTCCAATCACTTACATAGCATTCCGCCCTTTCTGCTTATCACAAGCTGCCTGCACATTAATAAAGCGTAACAATTTTAAATAGATTTCAATGCAGAAGAACATTAACAATTATACAGAATAACATTCCCGTCAGTGGTTTCCATTCTCGACAAGTTTTTCAATTTTATCGGCATCCTACTCCATAAATTGAAGCAGTAATTAAAGCTCTTTTGCCGTTTCGTAAACCTTTTAATAATTTTATTTTTTTGTGACAATTCCAATACCGCACGCATATTTATCGGCTATAACAATGTATAGTAGTTTCAATATAACAAAAGAGAAACGCTATAAAACACTATCAGAGTTGAAGGTATGTAACCGAGACTGATTTCAGAATGCGGCATGACGCGAACTAGCAAATGGGAGAGTTGTTCTACTTGCAGCGTACTGCAGGGCAGTAGTAATCGGTAAGCATTGGTGTGCTCAACTTTTTTTTGCCCAGGTGGTTAGTCGAGTGACAGATAATCGAGGTTTTACAGTAATACATCTGTATGAACGTTTTACGAAATTACCAGACATCTGTATAAATTATTTATACTGAATGTGGCCTTCATGCATTGAGTTTATTTGCAAGTATTTGCTTTGATAACACTGGTGTTGTCTACCAGCTGTTTGGATCTAAATGTGCCTGCTTTATAATTTGGCAGTGACCTGTCCTTGGAGTGGGGTTTTAAAATTGGTTCCTATAGAAGTACAATTTTTTTTATAGTTATTTAATACAGTATTTATTCCAGATAATGTTGAAGTTTGCTGCACCTATTTAATGAGTTATACCATTAATACTTTTTGATTATAGTCTTTTTGCTACGCTGAAGACATGCAAGATGTATACATTTAGTAAGTCCTCCAAAATTATTGTTATGGCTTTCATTTTGGTTAAATGATTATACAATGACTGCAGTGGGCTGGCGCCCTGCCCGGTATTTGTTCCTGCCTTGAGCCCTGTGTTGGTTGGGATTGGCTCCAGCAGACCCCCGTGACCCTGTGTTAGGATATAGCGAGTTGGATAATGGATGGATTATACAGTGATTGGTGTCATTTCTTCAAACAAGTTATTCATCCTGATATTAGAGCTAGATAGCTGACTAGAGGAGACATTTCCATTACAAATAATATAAAATTTGAAACCTTAGAATTCTATCAAAATTAAGGATACTGTGCTATAAGATAGTAAGCTTTATATTGTTCAGGCAACGTTGGTAGGTCAGTTGGTCAAGGGCAAATAGACTTGGGCATCTCTGTTCTTGTTTTTTCTTTCTTCCATTTCTACATACACTTGGCTAACCATTAATTTACTTGGTTAAAAACATGTTTGTCTGTACATGCATATATACGTTTTGAAGAATCTGCGTGGACCCAAACTACATAGGTGTACTTGGTGAGTGGCGCCTAATAAGCTTCATAAAAGACAATACTAAGCATAGTGTTGCATGGGCAGACTGCCTTTAACAAGCAGAAAAGGTATCTGGTGATTGTTGATAAAGATGACCTGCACAATAACTTCTAGTGCTCTGGCAGTTTGTCACTCAAACAGTAAATGGGTTATTGGGGAATTTCTTTCATCGTTAGTGTCAGGTAATTTTTCTTGTAAGATTAACCGTTGTAGCACAGTCAGTGGTTGGTCAGCTGCATCTGTCATTGGTCTTGTTTGGCTTATTGTTGGGGGAATGTCTTAAGTTCGACATTTGGTTCTTTTTAAATTTGTTTCCTTGTTGTACTGCTACTCATTTTAAAAATTAAGATTAAACCCTCAAGTGGTGACTTGTCAGATTTATGGGTGTTTTAAATTCTGTTCTATACATACTACAGTAGTTGTTCCCAGACTTTGTGGAAGACAGCAGCTGCTTATGCTAGATTTGAAAGCATAACTTTCATATATTAAATAAACCATATTTAATACATTCTGATATGATTTTAGTACTAATTCAAGAACAGATTAATTTACACATTCTGGTGTCTATTGTAATGTGTTAGTGCTTTATGATATATTTTTATTTTTTGATGGATTTACAATATGAAACGATCAGTTACATTTTTTTCCCCATTTCTTTGGCTTAAATATTAGAAATGTCCATGCTGCAAAAAAACTAATAGCTAATAGCACATGTCTTTCAAGAATGGGAAATCGATTGGCCTAGTGTTGGGTAGCCTTCCTGGAAGGGTGTGTATATGGTTATATTATCTCAAAAAGTGTATCGTCAAAATGCTAGTTGCCATTTATCATCTAAGTGCACTTGAAGGAAAGGCCAGAACTTCAACTTTTCTAGGAAAAAGTGTTTCTGTGCTCTTCCTCCTAAATGACGTTTTTCAAATTTCAGTGAACCTTTTGGCAATTTGTTTATACACTTTGTGTAAATCTGTAGTTATTTTATTAAATCATTGTGTAAAAGTGTTTTTACATTTAATGAAGTTAGTCTTTTTACTCTACCTGAAAACATAACATCAGTACATAATGCCATGTGCTTGCAGTTGTTACTAATGCATCCCATCATTTTACTTTGTCATGAGAGTTCTCCATTGTGCCATTGTGTATTCCAGTATTTATAAAAAAAAAAAAGAAGAAAAAATCAGAAATACATATTTTTGTTTGAATCTGATTTTTCTTAAAATGCATGATTGAGCAATTTAAGGCAAACACTTGGCTTTAGAAAGAGGGTTGTGGAGTGTTCTCATATAGTGTAAGGTAGCTTTCATTATGTGGCGCATTGTTGAGTAGATTTGTATTGTTCTATATATTTGCCGCGTTTTTGAATTATGGAATGTTTAACTCAAATTCTAAACATTGTTTTGCTAATGTATCTGTTGATTGGTATTTAATAATTTCCCTTTGAAATACAAGTTTTTCATTTGAAGTTTTTGCTTCAGTCTGTGCTGTGCTTGTTGAATATATGTGAGTTTTTTTTCTCTGTGTAATAGTTTGGTATTTTTATTTATTTTTTTTCAAATCCCAGGTAATTCTAAACACTTTCCATGTGAGTAAACACAGGGTTGTATGAGAGTGTGTCCTATAATGGACTTCGTCCCTGTCTAGGTTGGGTTCATGCCTTGTGCCCCGTTCTTTTAGGGTACTGTAGTTATTTGCCACCCTCAGCCCTATAAATTAGATTAGATGATCAACACTTTAAGTTGGTAGTTCCCCATTTGCCTTCGGAATAACCAGTATACTGACTTGGCAAGGTATTGAATATGTGTCTCAGGAATAGTAGCCTGAGCTAACCCTAGATTATGTGATGGGTATCACAGATATAGTGATGGTGAAGTTCTCCAAATTGGTTGTGCAGGCCTATGCAGGATTAAGAGGAAAAAAAGAAGAAATCCAAGATCTGGTGACCACATTAAGCAGAATGCATAGGCATGGTTTGTTGAAAAAAATTGACTTTTTCACAACTGCATTATTAAGGCAGATAAAGACAACTTGTATATGAGTACACTATTGTGTTAGGATTTACCTAATGGTATTAATGTTCAGATATCTGTGACTTTTGAATATTGCTGTATCTTACGAAGCAACCTAGGTTGCGCTACAAAACGTTCCTTACACCATTAAACACCTGCTAACATCAGCTTGTGTAGTTAAAAGCCATCAGGATGAATTTGTGATCACCATAGGATAATTGACATATAATGGTCCTGCCATTAGAATGAGCTGTCCAATGGTTCTGGTTCCTACCAGTGCAGTGATAGTTTTTTCGTAGCCTACTGCGATGTTCTTTTTGCCAATGAAAATGGAACATGTTTGGATGTGTCCATTTCTGTACGAGTGTTATACTTTCTAACCTTTTTTCCCCCATTGATACAGTAATGATTTTCACTATCAGTGTTGTACTTAACCTTGAGTTCACTGATGCAATAATGGTGGACTGTTTTTGGCTGGATATTTTTTTTTTTTCTTTTCAGTCTTATACCAGCATATGCATGTAAGGTTATTTACATGTTTTAGTCTCATTCATGTTACCTAAAAATTGTGCACAGACATCACCTTTTGATATTTTCTGATCTGCTTTAAATATCATGGAGCTATTACCAAATAATCCAGTATGTGGTAGGGGAAAGGGTACACAAGAAATGCACCAGTGTTGCAAGTCCATAATGTAATATAAGATCACCTGTTACCTGCTTGTTTTATCCACTGCAGTTGTATTGCTTATGAATTTGAACTTTAAGTTATTTTTTTTCCCCCCCAGGTATTGTTACACAGTGAGAAAGTTACTCAACAAGGCACTAATGGATCACGCCCGGTCAACAATTCAAAATTTAGTAAGTTGTTTCATTTACATGTAATAAGTGTCCTTCACCTCACTACTGTTTTTTTCTGGTCGGCATTGCACTGCTAAGTGAAGTTACTGTTTTGTTGTCTTAGCTTGATGTTAATTTAATGGAAAAAAAGCTATAAATGAATCTGTCCCGCTTTATTTTTTTTAATTAGTAAAAGTGATTTTAAGTGTCTTGTCATTCTCAACAGTAAGACTGGAAGTATTCAGATACAATACATAACACACAAATTTGTTACATAATTTTACATTTTTGTGTTGGGTTAGGCATTGTGAGAGCCAGAGGTTTGAGTAGTGAAAAGGTCAACCAGTAATTTTAATTTAATTTATTTTTATATATATATAAATAAAATAATGAAATAAATGTTTAAAAATGCATATTTATAAGTTGCCATATGGCAAATACATTATTAAACCTTTAAACACAAACAGAATGTGATCAATCTTTTTTTTTTTTTTTTTTTTTTAATATAAACATCATTAATATTGACAAAAGTTCCATTGTAATAAGGGGAGGGGTTCCTGTGATGTTTTGTAAGTTTTATTTACTTATATAAATTCTTAAGTCTGAATCTCAATCTGATTATTAGGTGGTCACCTACCAGATAACACTTGTGGTTGGTCAGCCGGTCGGCAAACATCCTCCATGTCCTCTCGGTTGCAAGAAGCAGCTCATAGATATGTGATACATTGTATGTGTGTGTGTATGTATATTAGCTCGTTAAGCCTTGAACCTCATAGATGGGTGTGTCCAATCATGAGAAAAGGTATTTAAGGTGGTCAATTGCAACTTGTGCTTCCCTTTGACTCTCCTCTGAAGAGTGACAGCATGGGATTCTCAAAGCAACTCTCAAAAGATCTGAAAACAAAGATTGTTCAGTATCCTGGTTTAGGGGAAGGCAACAAAAAGCTATCTCAGAGGCTTAAACTGTCCATTTCAACTGTAAGGAATGTAATCGGGAAATGGAAGGCCACAGGCACAGTTGCTGTTAAACTCAGGTCTGGAAGGCCAAGAAAAATACATGAGTGGCATATGCACAGGATTGTGAGAATGGTTACAGACAACCCACAGATCACCTCCATATACCAGCAAGAACATCTTGCTGCAGGTTGTGTATCTGTACATCATTCTACAGTTCAGCACATTTTGCACAAAGAACGCCTGTATGGCAGGGTGATGAGAAAGGAGCCCTTTCTGCATTCCTGCCAAAAACAGAATCGCTTGTTGTATGCAAATAGTCATTTAGACAAGCCATTTTCATTTTGGAACAAAGTGCTTTGGACTGATGAGACAAAAATTGAGTTATTTGGTCATAATAAAAAGTGCTTTGCATAGTGGAAGAACGCCGCATTCCAAGGAAAAACACCTGCTACCTACTGTTAAATTTTGGTGGAGGTTCCATCATGCTGTGTGGCTAGTTCAGGGACTGGGGCCCTTGTTAAAGTCGAGGGTTGGATGAAGTCAACCCAATATCAACAAATTCTTGAGGATAATGTTCAGGCATCAGTCACAAAGTTGAATTTAAGCAGGGGTTGGATATTCCAACAAGACAATGACCCAAAACACAGTTTGAAATCTACAAAGGCATTCGTGCAGAGAGAGAAGTACAATGTTCTGGAATGGCTGTCACAGTCCCCTGATTTGAATATCATCGAAAATCTATGGGATGATTTGAAGCAGGCTGTCCATGCTCGGCAGCCATCAAATTTACCTGAATTGGAGAGATTTTGCATGGAAGAATGGTCAAAAATACCTCCATCCAGAATCCAGACACTCGTCAAAGATTATAGGAGGCATCTAGAGGCTGTTATATTTGCAAAAGGAGGCGCAACCAAGTATTGATGTAATATCTCTGTTGGGGTGCCCAAATTTATGCACCTGTCTAATTTTGTTATGATGCATATTGCATATTTTCTGATAATCCAATAAACTTAATGTCACTGCTGAAATAATACTGTTTCCATAAGGCGTGGCATATATTAAAAGGAAGTTGCTACTTTGAAAGCTCAGCCAATGATAAACAAAAATCCAAAGAAGTAAGAGGGGTTCCCAAACTTTTTCATATGACTGTGTGTGTGTGTGTGTGTGTGTGTGTGTGTGTGTGTGTGTGTGTGT
>JANRMT010062813.1:112605188-112679628 GCA_026402145.1 Polypterus bichir lapradei | reverse complement strand
TGTGTGTGTGTGTGTGTGTGTGTGTGTGTGTGTGTGTGTGTGTGTGTGTGTGTGTAACTATTACTGCATTGGTTGTCATGCTTGGTAGAAAATTCTAATTGTCCTTGGTATATTGACGATACATTACCATAGATAATAGTTTGGTACTAAACTGAAAAATTTTAAAATGTTTATTGTCAAGCAAGATAGACTTTGTGGGTATCAAATACAAGCTTTTAAAACCCTCAAAGCCACTGATAAAGTAGATCCAGCAGAATTCTTTCAGCTTAATGGTGGATGGTATTTAAGACTTAAGCCACTTCTTTAAACAAAAGTTGTGGGAATCTGGAACAAACCACTGAGCCATGTAGTTCAGGTGAAAACCTTAACAACCTTTAAGAAGCAGCTGGATGAGATATTTGATTAGCTTAGCTATTACCTAAGCAAATGAGCTTGATTGACTAAATGGTCTCATTTATTTATTATGTTCTGTAATAAGAATGAGTCTCCAGACATCAAAGGTTTGGGACAGCCACCTGTATATTTCCCAGCTGCAAAGTTTTTGAAATATTTGAAAAGAGATGTTCACAAGACTGGGTCCAAAACAGAACTGATTATTTGGAGGTAAGATGGCGGTTTTAAGGGTTGGGAAAGGAAATGATGTCATCTAGTCCGGAGCTGGAAGCGACGTCATCAGAGTTGCTGGCGCTGGAAGTGACATCATCAGAGGCGCCAGAGCCTGGTGAGATTTCCCAGGAATGGTCTGCAAGAAACTGAGAGAGACAGTCAGCACACACTGCCACCCCCTTGTCTGGTGTAGTATTATAGTTCCCCAGGTCCTTTAGCTGTCTCCTAAATGCACATGTGTGACAAGGCCCCCCACTTAGCCCAGGCCCACCAGGTTGGGCAACCTGCACCGAGAGGTCGTGAGAACAAGAAAGGGCATCAGCGCTGGAGTGAAGAGAGCCCTTATGATGAATAAGCGAATACTTAAACGGTTGAAGTTCAAGAAACCACTTGGGGACCTGAGGATTCGAGTCTGTGTAGGGCCATCCCCTGTAAGGTTGCATGATCCGTCACAAGAGTAAATTCCCGACCCAAGAGGTTGTACCTCAACTGTGTAATTGGCCATTTAATTGCAAGCGCTTCCCGCTCCACTGCCACATACCTGGTGTTCCGATCCAACAGTTTCCAGCTGAGGTACATGACGGGGTGTTCTACTGAGACGTGTGCCCGAAGTGTCTGTCTGGAGAATGAAAGGAAGAGAAAAACCGGGAGCTTTCAAAATTGGTGTAGATGTAAGAGCCTGTTTTAAGTCACTAAATGCAGCCTCACATTGTTAGGAGCCCTCTTCTTTGTTAAGTCAGTCAAGGGCGTCGCTCTCTCTGAAAACTGGGGTACAAACCAGCGGTAGTACCCAGCTAGTCCAAGAAAGGTTTGGACCTGCCGCTTGGTTCTCGGACAAGGCCATCGTATTATGGCTTCTATCTTTGAACACCTGTGGTTTGACGGTACCGCTTCCCACCAGGTAGCCCAAATATTTAGCTTCCTTCAATCTGTAGAAACATTTCTTTGGATTAATTTGAAGCCTGGCTTTTCCTAGCGTCCGTATCACCGCAGTGACCTGCTGCACGTGGTCCTTCCATGTGCTGGAATAGATAGGCAGCACTGTATACATTATGGGGGCGGAACACTATCCACCAGATGCTGAAAAGTTGCTGGTGCCCCGTGTAACCAGAATGGAAGGACACGATACTGCCAGCGTCCGCTAGGGGTACTAAACACGGTCCTAACCTTCGTGGACTCCGTTAAAGGAATTTGCTGGTACCCCTTTGTCATGTCAAGTGTGGTCAAAAACTTAGCTTGGCCAAGCCTCTCGAGGCGGTCATCCACTCTGGGGATTGGATAAGCATCAAATTGGGATGCAAGTCATTGCAAAACCTCCAACTCCCATCAAGCTTATTAACCAATACAATTGGGCTGGACCAGGGACTATAATTTTAATTTATGATTACTCCTAGTTCCAGGATACGCTTGATTTTAAGTTCCACCTGTATTTTCTTTGCCTCGGGAAGTTGATAGGGCCGCTCTCTAACGATAACCCCGGGTGCTATCACTATGTCATGCGCAATCCGAGAGGTCCTTCCGGGTTTTTCACTCGCCACTTCTGGTATGGACAGAATGGCTGCTTCCAGCTGCCGTCTCTGGTCAGAGTTTAACTCTGTACCAAGTTCACATAATAGATCTGCTCGGTTGATGATTGGGTTGTTTCACCAAATAGAGTGCTTTCCTCTCCTGAATTTCATAAGGTCTTTGCCAGTGGGCAATTTAATTTGGAGTGGGAGGTAGGAACTAAGACCATGACGCGATCTCCCGGGTGGAATTCTTGGAGGATTGTACCATGATTATAACGGGCTCATGCTGCTTGCGTTTTTTCTTTGTGACTTTTTAGAACAGGTCTAATTTTTCCAAATCGATCGCATAACTGTGGAATTATACTCCAATATATTGGTAGAGGGAAGGGCCTGTCCTTCCCATCCTTTCAGAATATCCAATAATCCCTGAGGTTGTTGTCCATATAATAATTCAAAAGGTGAAAAACCCCGTAGAGGCTTGTTGGACTTCCCGATAGGCAGAGTACAAGGAGGAGGAGCTGATCCCAGTTCCTCCCATCCTTGCTGACCACTTTGCGAAGCATTTGCTTGAGAGTCTGATTAAACCTCTCCACTAGACCATCGGTTTGAGGATGATACACCGTGGCCTTTAAGTGCTTTATTTTAAGAAACTTGGCAACTTCCCTGAACGTCTCCGAGGTGAATGGCGTCCCTTGCTCCATAAGCACCTCTTTAGGAATGCCAACACGCACAAAGACCCCCCTACAAGTTCCCGTGTGATTATTTTCGACGTGGCTGAGCACAGGAGAACAGCCTCGGGATATCGAGTACCATAATCGAGGAGGACTAATATATATTTATGCCCTCGGGATGAGGGCTGTAAGGGTCCTACAATCTCAACCCCAATTCTCTCAAAGGGAACATCAATTAAGGGAAGGACAACGAAAGGAGCACAGTCCCTCCTAGGAATTTGCTGTAATTGAGTCTGGACAAGAGACGCAAAAACAGTGAACCTCCTCATTAATTCCAGGCCCAAAAAATCTGAATTTAATCCGCTGTAATGTTTTTTCAGTGCCCAAATGGCCTCCTAGGAGGTGGGCATGCGCAAATTCACAGACTTGCCACCAGTAAGTTCATGGTATTAACAGCTTTTTCACCTCCCCCTCATGCACAGCTATTCGATATAGCAGGTCATTTTCTATCACAAAGTGAGGACCTTGTGGCATGGGCTGATGAGTGTGTTGGCCACTGACAGATAATGCTGCATTTTTAGCATGTTTTAAGGGAGTCTTCATTCCACTGCTCCCTTATGAAAGAAGCCAGTATTTCTCTGAACTGAAAGTGTATTTCAGAGAGATGGTCCGGTCTGCCCTCAAGGGGCGGGGAGTCCTCCCGGCTCGTCGAGGCACGGGTTGATGACATGTCCACCTGCGACAGACCAGGAATCTCCACGTCTGCCTCTTGGCCTTCCGTATGTCTCTCCGCCGGCTATTTACACGGCGTGGAGACAGCTGGAGTCGAGTCATCCCTGTCTATAGCTAGGCCCAAGGTTTTCTCGGGAGTAGTAATTGGTACACCAGTTTTATTATCTGACCGGTCCCTCCTGAGAATCACAGTGAAAAGTGGGTGCTGGAGGAGATTTTTTTTTCTTCAGCGATCCTCCATAGCTAATGAAACATCAGGCAGTTTTATATTTACAGGTTCCCCCATGTACACAGGTAATACTGGTTGTTGTTGTTGTTGTTTTTTATCCACTGTTGCGGTAGTACATATCAGTGAGAAAACAATGGAAATGTTACTACCAGTATCAAGGAGCGCTTCCACTTTATATCCATTAACTATCACCACTTCCGTATGTGTTAGTGTTAGGGGGTTGACAAGTGCACATAAACCGCCTCTCCCTGTCCACCTGCATCCCTCCTCGTCCCCTGGCAGTTTGTCCGCCCTGAGGCCCGGGAACTTTGGAACAGGCTCCGGTTTATATAAAAAAGACATCATTTGTGTGATGGAATCCCATGGATTCCATTAGAGGATCATTCTGCTCCCTCAGATTGTGAGGCTGATTTAGGATTTTCCAGGAGCTTTATAAGCTCCTCCATAGTGTAGAATTCTCCCCAGGCCGGCTGGGCAACATGTTTGGGGAGTCCTTTTAATAACAGAAAGCAAGCAACCTGCTGCACTATTTGGAAGGCTGTCGGCTCAAACGGCCTTAGCCAATGGGATGTTCCCAGAGAGCTTCTGCCTGCTCCCGGGTAGATCGCTCTGGCTGTAACTCCCAGTTTTTTTAAGATCCTTGCCTGCTGGCCTGGGGAAAGCCCATATTTATCTGGGATCTTAACCCCAATGGGTGGCTCAGCTCTGTCCTCCAAGAGAACATAATGAGCCCCCTTCGGAATCCCCATAGGAACCAGCGCACGTCTGTAAATCTCATCCATATTCTTCCTTTGAGAAAATACTAGCCCGGTTTCATATTTAGGAAGCGGAGTCTGCACCAAGTCACTCCTGAACCCCGAACGAACTTCCCACCAGGAAACTCGGTCCCAGTACTTTCTCACCTGATTAATTCTTTGGTCCTGTGCCGTTTTCTTTCGGGAATCACCATCCTGCCGACTACGCCACTGTAATAAGTGAGTCTCCAGACATCAAAGGTTTGGGTCAGCCACCCGAATATTTCCCAGCTGCAGCGTTTTTGAAATATTTGAAAAGGGATGTTCACAAGACTGAGTCCAAAACAGAACTGATTATTTGGAGGTAAGATGGCGGTTTTAAGGGATGGGAAAGGAAGTGACGTCGTTGGAGGCGCTGGAGCCTGGTGAGATTTCCCGGGAATGGTCTGCAAGAAACTGAGTGAGACAGTCAGTAAACTCTGCCACCCCCTGGTCTGGTGTAGTATTACAGTTCCCCAGGCCCTTTAGCTATCTCCTAAACGCACGTGTTTGACAGTTCTTATTTGTATTACTACCCTCTGTCATCCTCTGCATTTAACTTCTGGATAAGTTTTAATAGTGTAAGAAGTTAAAATAACTCTTACCTCTGGAATAATAACAAAAAATGTTTTTTTTTGTTTTTTTTTTTAAGTCTTTGGCTCCTTATTTTAAAGTTTGGTTTGATGTTTTATTTTTTTTGTTGTTTGTTTTACTTGCTAGTTTCGTGGTGAGCCACGTACATACACTCGTTTTAGCCTGGCCCAGCAGATGGATGGAGACCATAGCCAAGTAGAAATGAAACTAGGAAATCCCGAGATGGAAGAAGAAGTGGGAAACTCCTTTGGAGACACTACAACCACCCGCATTAAACCAAGAAATAATCCAAGGAGCACTTGTTTTATGATCATAGGGACTTTGCTTGTTTTCCTCATTGGTGAGTTCTTTTATAATTTTACTTTGTGTTATATCTTAACCCTAAGATCTAATTGCCACTTTCAGTCCAAAAAATGTTATCCTTAAACCTGTTGATGTGGGGAGTGGGTGGGAGTTAAGGTGTTTAAAAAAATAAATAAATAAAATAAAATAAAAAAATAAATATGCTTACACACATACTGTAACTGTGCACAATTTGATTTTTTTATGTTGCAAATTATATTAAAATATTAATTTACTGCCATACAAGTTCAGTCTGTAAATTATCTTGCTAGTATTTTTTTTTTTCTTTTTTGTGGGATCTGGGACAATCCCAATACTAATGGAGTGCATGACAAGAACTAGCCTTATAAGGAGACAGCCTGCTGCAGGGTACATCATTGCATTGTTTAATATTGAGATCATGATTACTCATTAACTTTGGAAGTGTCCAAAGCAGATCATAGAATGGTTGAATAGTTTACTGTCAAATAATGCAAAGACTACGCAACATGTGTTTTGCCCTAATTCTGGGCTCATTAGGCGTACACACTCACTGCTTCTCGCAACTGAAAGAGGGCACTGTAGCAGATGTTTGGCGACTTGCAGACCAACCACAAGCGTTCCCTGGTAGGTAACCACCCATACAATCGGATTGTGATTCAGACTACGAATGCCTTGAATGTAATTACCCCGATCTACATGCTGTCAAATAAACGAACCACACGCTGTGGCACAAAGTAAAGAGTCTTCGCCTCTGACACTGACGTCTGAGGTTCGATTCCCTGAGAGGGGGTGTAGTGAGTGTGTATGCCTGATGAGCCCTGAATTTGGGTGAAACAAGTGTTGCGTACTCTTTGCATTATTTGACAGTTACTATTCAACCTAATATATATATATATATATATATATATATATATATATATATATATGACAAGACAGACAAGCTTATACTCTTAAGCCCCATGTAGCCATTGCTTCCCTAAGTCCATGGTCTGTATTTCCCTGTGTGGTTTTAAGGAGAAGCACTGTGTTTAGACACTTCAACAATGATTTCAAATTATAAGATTGGCTCCATGATGCAGCTTGACCAAATGTATGTTGTGGTGGCAAAGTATTTGGCTATAGGTACATCATTTGCCGTTTCCTCATGACATGTATTATTCAGGACAGGCAGTGCAGCTCTGATGAAATGGTGTCATGATAGCCTTGTGTAACAGTTGTCCAAAGTTTTTATTTGTTTCTTACATTCCTGGTTGCTAACAGTGCTGATTGAGCAGATGCCTTTAGATAGGAAGAATGTGATGGGTAGACTGTTACATTATACAGAGTGTGTTTAATTGTCAACTGTATTGTGGTGGGAGAAGTCAAAAAGGCTTTTCTCTGTTTGTTTGGGTATAGACACCTGTGATTGAGTTTCAGATGATTAAACAAATTTGTTGTATTGCCGCATGGTGCAGACTCTTCCATGTTACAAATCTTGCACAGTATGTTTTGTTGTTCCTAATTTGAACTCCTGTTTACAAACAGCTGAATTGGTTTTACCTTTCTTGGAGACCAAAGGCTGTCTTTCCGTCATCTTGGCTCGAGCTGTGATAAACAGCTCGGCAGGGAGGGAGTTTGAGATTTTAAGGAGGGGTGAAAGTGTGCCACTGGATTTATACAAAAAACGGAAGAAATACTGCAATAGCAAATGCAGCAGAATAATTTTCTGTCTATTCTGTTTTCATAATCATTACAAACCAAAATCGTAATTGAAATTAAAATTCAATTAATTGTCCAGCTCACGTGCACACCCTTGTATGCAACCACTTTAGCATTTCCAGTTAACCTAATCCATTGAGTTAGCAATGTGTGAGATAAAACGGTGCACTGGAGTAAAAACTAGCAGACACATGGATCATATGCTATAACTACCTACAGACAGAAATGAGGCCACAATGCCATTCATCCACAAAAGTTAAAAGGTTCCATTCCAAATATATTTAACAGTTTTTTAATAAAGGAGATTTTTCATTCTTTGTAAGTTTTATAATTATTTAAAAAAATTATCTCCAGTGTAAAAGTAAATCTCCTATTTCAGTGGTCCCCAGACTTGGTCTTGGGGACTTCATATGGCTGTAGGTTTTTGTTCTGAACAGAATGTTTGTTTTTTGCAATAGCTTTAAATGCTTAACTATCTTGTTGAATATTTTTTCTATTTTGCTCTTTCTGTGTAGTTTTGCTCCCTTCATTATATCCTAATAATGACAATTACAAACAATCCTAGCAAACAATAGTGAATGGTGAAATGCTGCAACTACCTCTGTGTCAGACCCACGAATTAGTAAAGGATAGAATTAATAACTAGAAAACCAGAATGAAAACCAGGATGAAAATGTTAAAGTAAAAAGTCTCCCCACTTAACTGCTTAGTTTTTTATTAGTAAAACATTAACAGACTTTGTTTGTTGATTTTTGTCATTGACCCCAAAACCAAACTGGGCATTAACAGCTCATTTAATTAGGTTAGGAATCTAATTTAAAAATGGCTTGACTAGAACAAAAACCTGCAGCCACAGGGGGTCCCCATGAATGAGTTTGAGAACTACTGTTGTATGAAGACAGGACTACAGGATGTTTATTCCAGAGAATGTTTAAATATGAGCTCAGTTCTCCTATCAATGGCAAAAAATAAAGGCCTGTGTTGTATTACTGAGGTAAGAAGTCTAACATCAGCAAAGTCAAGAAGAGTTTGGAGACCCTTCAATATGGTACTGGGTATCTGTTGGATGTCTTTAATTTTGAAACCGCATGGTAGGTCTGGCATGTGAACCAGTGATTATCTGAGGGTTTCATATTAAAAGTACATAATTTAAATATGGCCTGAATTCTGGGGCCTACATGTACTGTACAAATGTACCAATGCATGATGCATAACACTAGCAATGCAACTATTAACGTGCTTTTTTGTTGAACTATTTGTTAAAATTTCATACAGGCTAAACCCAGATTGGTTCATTGCTTACAGTAGTAAAAAGTTTTATGTTAATGAAATATCAATGTCTAAATTGAATGTCTTTGAATGGATGAATTGTCTTTTGAACCTTTTTTCCTCATTTGCTTGCAAAACTTTGTTGTACGTGCACTTTTCTCATAGGTAAGGAAAAGGCAAGGAAAGTGTTAACGTGCTTATAGATGGTTCACACACTCTTGCTTGAGCTACTGTGAATGCTGCAGTGTACCCCTTTATGTTTATACCTTTGTACAGGGCAGTAAAAATTTTATCAGTGTGGTTTGGCCTTTTATGAATAAAAATTTGCCACAGATTTTTTTTTTTGCCAGATTTCTGCTTTTCTTTTTATTCTGCAGCAGCATTGTTGTGTATAACAATCATACTGTTACTTGCAGTGTAATTAATAGATCGCCATGTTAAGTTGGGTGCTAAGGGAGTGCACCAAAACTGCTCAGATTTTTGTATTATGATACACTAGGGTCAATTTAAAAATCCCATCTCAAAATGTTAATCTGTGGTGCCACATGTCACACCTGTGTTTTTTGATTAAGGCTATTTACAAACATTTTTCTACTGAATATCACAGACTTTTATAAAAGGAGGTAATAGCTATGGATTCATGGTACATTATTTCAACATTGTCATTGCAATGTGTGCATCTCAAGTCATTCTATGTCAAGTTAGGGAAATAAAATCATACATTTCATGCTACAACGTTTTGATGCTTGATATAAGAGGTCCACTCACATGGTTTTTATTTTAAATGAGTAATATACAAGACAATTCGCTTGATATAATTGAAGTATTTTGTTTGATAGTGAGGATGTGTCCTGCAACTGAAGGTCTGAAAATACTTAGCATTTTAGATTATAGATACTCAGTTTATTTTTTGTTTTTAGTTTTTTTTTTTACTGCATATTAGCAGATCCAACATACACTGTATCATTGTAAATTTTAACAAAAAGTAATTTTGTTTTTTATTTTTACAGGATTTTTGATTGGCTACTTAGCATTTCGAGGCAAGGTTGATATTGCAAACAATATTTGTTCTTATGGAACTACTGTGCCATCTTGTCAAACTGCTCAGTCAGATTCAGAAGATATTCCTGAAGCAATTAATAATGACGTTCCACAAGTGTTGAGTTTGGCTGAACTGAAAGATCAATTTACTACTAAACTGCCAAGTTCCAATTATCATGATCGTATTCAGTAAGTTTTTGTCTTTTTATTGAATACTGATGCAAATTTTGTCACATTTACAGCTTTAGTTAAATCAGGATTCCTTGTGAATGTGAAATTCCTTCATTTTCTTAAAGGAAGATAGCAGTTGATGGTCATGAGGCAGGATCTGACCGTGACGATCAGATAGCAAAGTATATTACTGGGGAATTCAAGAGCTATGGGTTGGAAATTTGGAACAATGAACAGTATGTGACTCTTCAGCAAAGTGGAAGGTTAGTGTTGATGACCTTTGAGATTTCTAATTCAATATTTTGAAAAAGTGTGACATTCAATTAAATACCTTTTTGTTGTATTTTGCCTTATTTTCTTATATGAACAGTGACAATAAAGTGACTATTCTAGAAAATGGTGTACCAGCAGATTCTTACACTACAGCCCGATACTTGGCTTATAGTGCTTCTGGGAGTGTCACGGTAAAACCTAAAGATTTTGTTTTCTTATGTCGCTATTAGATGTTTCCACGGGTGCTAAATAAGTGTTTTTTTGTGTGTGTGTGTGTGTAGAAGGAGATTTTTAACTTTGTATGTTGACTTGCATCTGACTGGCTTTGTTGTCTATGTATTGCATATCAATATATAGTTGTTTTTGGGGGTGAAATTTTGTCTTTCTATATATTTTAAGTTCAGTTTGCAAAGAATTTTTATGTCTTCCAAGCTTGAAAAGAAAATGTTCTTATTAACCATTTATCTACTGTTTTTGTTTATTTATAGAACATTTTATTTTCTTTTATAGGGCAAATTGGTTTATGCAAATTATGGAAGAAAGGATGATTTTAATGAGCTGAAGGAAAGAAATATTGCAGTCAATGGAACAGTTGTTTTAGTCAGAGATGGCAAAATTAGTCTTGCAGAAAAAGTGAGTGGTATTCTTATTTTAGATGGTTTAAATGTAAAGCATGTGCATAGTAAATGAAGTTATTAGTAGGAATGTTCCAATCGGGCTTTTCTAAGGCTGACACTGATCACAGAATTGATCAGCCAATACTGATTCAGATTTATTGTGTTCTGTTTCTTTCTCTCTGTCTCTCTGTATGTTCTATATTAAAATCTATTTTTGTAATTAAACTATAGAACACAGGGTTTAACTGTTTATTTTTATTGACAAAATGAAATTCTGTAGACCTATTGTTCAGTGACCATAAAAATACCAAAATAAATAATTTATTTTAAAATACATACTTTAACTAATATGTACACAAATGTATCCATAATACATATGGCATAAAAGAAAATAAAATGCTTCTCATAACTGCAAGTTGTAACACTGTTAAATTATTTTTCTTTAATGTAGCCATCTGAAACAAGGCATAATTTAAATAAAAATAGTTTTCACTACAGTGGCAGACACCTTCGTAGTGGAAGGACGGGGACAGAGAGCGTGCACAGGACATTATCTCCCCCGGATCGCTAGAAGACTTGACTTGTTGTGTTTTTGTTTTTTTTTTTTTTTTTAAAAACACACTGGCACAAATATCATAGCTTGCATAAAGGGGCACTGCAACTAAATCGTTTAGATTATTTTTTGTGATCAGCCCATTTACCAATCAGTCTTTTTTTATTGAAAATTGGCTGATCGATTGGAGCATCCCTGTTTATTAGCACTCTGTTGTAAATTATTTTTTTTCTGACGGCATTACGCTATAGCTGTGTCCATTTATAAATTTATACTGTATATATGGTATATTTTCCTAATCATAATTTTCCCCACCTGAAAAATATATACACTGATAAGAATTTAAGTGTAACATCTTAAAAAGCGTGTTCCATAAGTATGTATTTGGAGCATAGGTATGCAATTGTCATACCCCTGTAGAATAAGTAATGGACATCCCATTTAAGATGCATGTTCACCTTCTCAAGTCTATTGTTCAATGTATATAAACGTGTTATGTAACTGGTAATCTTCTACAGTAAGCAGTAACACACATCTGCAAAGGTTAAAGCTTCTTTATCTGCATTAGCAATTTGTGTAGAGTAATATTTTTAATCCTCTAAAAAGTGTTATTTATCTGTTTTTAATATATATATATTTTTTTTTTTTTTTTAGGTTGCTTTTGCAGAAAGTGCAAATGCTGTTGCTGTTTTGATATACAGAGATCAAAAAGACTATCCAAATCTTAACAAAGGAAATGACTTCTTTGGGCATGTAGGTGTTGATTGTTGTGCTGGTACATATTCAAGTCCATGCTTCCATACCTTGTCACATGATACCTTGTCACGTGAACACTTGGTGTGAAACATTACTGCCTGAATTAGTCCAAATAAATACAATTACTTTTTGAATCGATTGATTGATCAAACTGAATTGAAAAAGGGCAACACTGGGTATATCTAATACTGAAGTGATCTAGTGTCCTGGTTCAAATCTCATACCTTTGTTTAAAAAAAAAAAAAAAGTGTTTACATCGATCGGTTCGTAAGGCTATAGCGTGAACTCCTGCAGTGTTTGTTTTCTCTGTTCAAGGTTTTCTCAGTGTTATTCATTGTTTTTACATTTAGTTTACTATTACACTGCATTCTATGGTATAATTAACTATTTTTGTGCTTAAAAATCTTAAATATATATATATTTACATACAGCTTATACAGTCCGGAACGGATTAATTGTATTTACGTACAATCCTATGGGGAGGGAAATTACTTTGGTTTCACTGTACATTTTTCTGCTGCCACCTAGTGGATGAAATAACAACAAGCTGCATAATATGATGAATGTTTCAATGCGTTCTTCCACTTTTTTTGTTGGTGTATGCTAATTCATCAATATTCATTAGTGGGGCAGAGCCTGAACACCAAAAACACACAGTAGCAAACAAAAAGCTGTTAAGCTAGTTTTAGAAAATGAACCTTTGCACAATTTGGTATCGGGTTCTACATGCTGCATAAAGCAAGCTCTAAGGTACATCTGGATTTCGATACCAATAGAGAGACTAAGTGGGATGGCAAGTACAGTCAGCATGACATTGCTACATCACCTATGCTGTCATTTGTGGACCTTTTGCTTGGTTTGATCTGATGTGCAGAATTTCACATTCAAGTGTGAAAAAAATATTATGGCTAGGTATGTACATGTCCCTTTTAAATTTATAATGCAAGTGTGCCTAATTTGTGCACCTGAACTGAAACTAATCTTTATTTTAAAATCTGTAATTTTTATGTGAAGCAAAGGTTTTTATAAGACGTAAAAGCCGTATAATAATTTTCATGCAGTAGTGAAAATATCATACACCCATTGTCATGTTATTTTCTATGCCCTCTTTGCCTAATGTAGAATTTCTTCAGTTGAGCTTATTCAAGCAGCAAAAGGTACAAAGCAGTTTTTAAAACTGGTTGAGGCATTGCAGGGACATTTATTCTCTCATGAATAAACTGTGCAGATAGGACATCCTATTGTGTGACAGTACTTGCATACTGCTTGTAGTTGTCAAAAGTACAAACTTGTCTGCTAGAATCAAACAAAACAATTGCATCACAAGTATAAAGTATTTACCTTGAAGCCATTAGATGTGATAAAGTCAAGGCCCAGAATTCCTTTACAAATGCCATGCTGCTTACAGAGGATGCAAAGAATATATAAGTATGGTAGCAATTTTTATGTTATATAATATAAATAGATGGCATTCTGCTTGGAAGAGTTGGCAGCAATATATCATCTAGAACTATTAAAGAAACTTATCTTGGATACCTTTCTGGATTGGTGACTTGTCCAGAAATTATTACTTTGCAAAACCAAATTTGATAAGCAAGTTGGAAAAAAAAAATGGACAAATTAAAAAGACATCCAAGATACTATCCCAAAGCTGTATTTCATTACTGTGTTTGATCTCCTAAAATCATAGTAGTTTCTAAATATTAAGTACTTTTAAGTAGTATTTTTTGATTAGAATTTTAAATTCCATCCAATGTGCTTATGAATGTTCATAATCTTTGCAGGTTCACTTTGGTTCTGGTGATCCTTTTACTCCTGGCTTCCCTTCTTTTAACCACACCCAGTTTCCTCCTGCTAAATCATCTGGATTACCTGGTATTCAAGCACAGTCCATTTCAGCTAATTTTGCCCAAACACTTCTAAAGTAAGTTTTTAATGTTTGTTTTACTACATATTGCTTTTTCTCTACTTAAACTAAGGGTGATTGTTTTTATTTGCATATGTGCTTAGATAAGAATATATTAATAGTTAGGAAAAGTAACTTAATGTGCCTATAACCTGTTGAAACAATTGTTTGACAATTCAGTATATATGTTGGGGCATGTTGGAAAATTTCAGGTTGTGGCATTTACTGTTAAAATTTCTCACTAGTGTCCTAGACATAATACACAAGGACCTTGGACATCAGGTTTTTCCTAAAAATGTTGCCTTATTTTTTTAATATTTTCTTTACTCCAGTAAAATGAATGGAGAACATGTACCCTCTGACTGGGAAGGAAGTTTCACATCATACAAGTTAACAGGAGATGACAGCTTAAAGGTCAAAGTAGAAGTTAACAATGTTTTTCTTGAAAAGAAGCTCTACAGTGTTTTTGGTGTCATTAAGGGCCTTGTTGATCCAGGTAGGAAGTGAACAAATTATATGCCCTAATTTTGCAGTGCTACATTTTTACAAATGGCTAAAAGTGAAATTCATTATCCTGTCATGTTGGATATAGATTTTTTTCTCAATGTACAACCCTGTATTTTATTCTGTATCCTAGGTTTAAAGAAAAAAAAAAAAAGTAACCAGATTACTCAAGGATGAATGCTTAAGAGAGTTTGGTCCTGCATATGAAATTTTATGGTGCTTGCTGTTAAATTACACTTAACAAAATAGAGTGCATAACCTTTCTGTGATTCAGCATTTTTTTTAAAACAAGATACACCCTATCTCTGAAAGATTATTAACCTTATTTAAATATTGCATTTACATTGTTGCTTGATTTATATAAAAAGTCACTTGAAGGAGAAATTCCTCTATGTATGTACTGGATCAAGTAGTACTGGCCAGCATTTCCTTCAAATATTGAGAGATAATGAACTTAAGTAAAATTTCAAAGTGAAGATTGTGTTCTGTCATCATTTTAGCTTGTAATACAGGTAGATTAACTCAGACGGTTTCCTTTTCCTGTTTTAACACTTAGGAGCTGCCCTGTACAAAATCTGTGTATTTGTATCAACATTGTATCATTAGGGTAAATCCATTGTCTGCATTAAAGGTTTGCAGAAAAGTAGACAAAAGGGGAAACTGCTGAAATGCAAATTTTCAGGTCCAGTACCCAAGGTGAAAAAAGTGGTTTACATAAAAATATTAACCTTTTTAATATTATCACAGAACGTAAGCCAGTATAGCCTATTCATGTGAAATGACACTTGGCCATTAGATGTTTGGATACTTTCCCGTATTCTACATCATATATTTTATATTCTAGTATAAAATAGTGTGTGTTGAGGGGAAAAATTGTCCATTTGACCTTTAGCTTTAATGTCCAGCTGTATTCTGAATCCAAGACTTCAGAAAACTCTATTGGAAACTGACTGCAATATCCTCCCCTCTTAATTTTTTTGATGTATTTCTTTCCAGAGCAGTATGTTGTAGTTGGTGCTCAGAGAGATTCGTTTGGTCCTGGTGCTACAAAGTCTGCTGTAGGTACTACTTTACTGTTGGAACTTTCCAGAGCATTATCAAGTTTGGTGAAAGGTAAGTAGTGTTATCTGAGGTATCTGGATATATTTCAGCATGGTATTACTCAGAATATTTTTGTGATAAATGTGAAAATCAATCATATTGAAGTACAAGTTAAGTTTAACCTGAACTGGTTACATTTAAGCACATATAAACCTATAGGGAAGGTTAAAATGTGTATATTTTGATTTCATACATAGATTTTGTGTGGCTGCACAATTAAGTTTTACAGTATATTTTATACATATGTGCAGTAAAATTGGTTATATAGATTGTTGTTTTAGGAAAGGCATGATTAATATTTGATTAATGATTAATATCTTTTCCAGAGTGTTTAATATATACTTAGTGAATCTCACTAAAATCATTTTATTGTTTATGAAAGTCTGTCCTTTCTCCTGAAAAATATCTATTGCGCATTCGAACACTCTTGGATCTCAACTGTCACGCAATTTTTTTTCCATGCCTGAGCATGTTTGTCCGCATTTAACCACGCACAGTCTAATTCATTTGACTAGTGTGATTGCTCCATGCCGGACCTATACCATGCCCTGGCCTGCATGGAAGAGGTGGGTAGCATTCATGATTGCTAGACGTGCCCAAGCATGGAAAACAGACATGACATCAATGATGCAACATGTCTGATAGTCGATACCTTTTGAGTTAAAAACAGGTTTTTATTCTCACCTTACACATGAACATGAATGGTAGCTGACAAGAAAAGCTGCAAATTCCTCCCCTAACATCATTTGTCTTTATATAAAGCATCTCATATGTTAGCACAATTAACAGCAAAATGCTGTGTTGCACACTTAATACATCTGTAAGAGGGTAGAGTGTTACCCTGCCCAACATGACCTCAAAACAGCCATAAAATAAGTAAAAACATGCATGCTGTCACTCAACATGGTGATGATAAAATGTGCCTGGACCCAGAACATTAAGCACAGTGCGAGTGCAGGCCAGTTGGGGAGTAGGGAGGAAAGGCAGTCACGCTTGGGCACGGTACAGAGCAAACATTCGTTGTGTTAGTACACCCCTAGAAATTCACAACAAATTTTGTCATTGATTTGAGAAAAAATGTATACATTTTTAAAGCCAAATTTAATGTCCTGCTTCCTGATTAACTTGGATTTTGAGCAGAAAGTCTAAAATGTAGTAGACCTATTGGATCATCATTGTATCCATTGCCAAAGGATTGATTTCAGCAAAACAAAAAGGACATCAAATGTGGATTAATGTAAGGAGCTGGGGTGTAGGTTAAAAAGTAGTAGTCCATCTGCATCTCTCCATGCCTAAATAAGATTGTGCCTTGTGTGAACAAGCGAGTCATTTTCAGTCGTAAAATGTGAAGGGGGGAAAAAAAAATTTCACAAGTAAAATTCTGTTACAATGAACTGCCAGGGACCTAAAAAATATTTTGTTGTAATGAGATTATGTATTTGTTGCTATAGTGCTTTCTTTAACTTGCATCCAGGCGTTTGTAATCATTTCAATGGCTTCTTTCGCATTAATTTTAATCTTCTCCTGTCTGCAAGTTATGCTGACAAGAATTTTTCTCGGCATTTTCTTGGAATAATACACATTCAGAGTGCAAATGATGCCCAAATCCAGTGGCTGAAACACTGCTGTGCAATTGGTTGGGAGTAATTCAACGCAAGCATTATCTAAATGTGGAAGCATGTTGTGGGCAGCACAGTTATCAATCAGAAGCCGAATCATTCTTCTTCATATTGTGAGGTTTCTGAACACTTTTGGGATCTCCCACCACCCAACAGAAACGTCACGCTGAAGTGCGTCCCGAAGCACGATTGCCGCGTCTGTAAGATTGTTTGTCCGTTGCCAGGGCTGGGCAGCAGCAGGCTCACAGTGGTGCAGTGAGGCGCCACAAAAGTGAATCCTAAAAGATCGGGGTTGCACTAGAAGTCCCTGTCTTACACCCCAAAACATGAGGCTGAGTCTCGGTACTTTAGCAAAACCAGCTTTATTCAGCTTGAAACAGGAACAGCATGTTTATTTATTGGAGCGGGATCTGTAAACAGACACCGCAGTCAGACTGGGTTGTGGCTAGGTTAGTGGCCAAGTAATCCTGTTCCCTGCATTTACAATGTTCCTTGCATCACCCATCGAGATCTTTTCTATTTTGCTTTGAAGAGCCGCAGCACAGCTGTGAGCCTGCTGTTGCTCCGGGAATGGATAAACAGTCTTCCGCATATGCGGTAATCATACTTCGGGACGCTCTTCAGCGTGTTGTCCAGTTGGGGGGGAGTTCCCAAGAGAGTTTAGAAACCTCACATTTTCTTGAATGAGTGGCACATTAATAGGAATGTTTCTTGAACAAGCATCACTTAACCACATAAGAACTGCTTTTTCAACGTCTTCAAATGCAGCAGTTCGCATACATTTGCAACCTGAAATTTATTTTTTTTTGCTCGGTCTTTCAAGAAAGTTGACAGTGTCGATGATGAAATTCCAAATTCACTGGCAACGCCTTTTTTTCTTTTTGCCGCAATAGACAGCTGCGAAAAAAAAAAAAAATTTCCTAATGAACTGTTACCGTTTTTTTTGTCTATAGGAGGGTGACAATGAGTTAAATTCCAATGGATGTTTTTCAAATGTTGATGAGCAATAAGCAAAAGGTATCACGGAAAACCACCGAACAGAAAACAGCAAAAAAACAGTATGAGGAAAGTTCGAAGAAAGAATTTTTTTTTTTTTTTTACAATGTTTCTGTTTGGTGATCATTGTGCACAACTGAGCTGCAACCACAGAACTAACTGCTCTGTGGATGATTCATTCAGGCATTTCAAGGCGTTTTGGGCACTTCGCTGTAATGAAAGTATCTGCTGACTACTTCGTAGTAGCGTGATTTCTGTAGACTCGTGTCATATGGGGAAACTGTTGGGACCATAAAAATACTTCGTTGTAATGGAATTTTAACTATATATAGTTCAATTCTGCAAGCCTTCGGCTAATGACTCCTCTAATGTGTCTAGGTTTAGGTCTGTTAAGAATCTAATTTTGAAAGTTCTTTCTGAATTGACTTTAAATTGTCTTTCCATCTGTTGAGCTTTGGTTAAAAACCCTCTTCCATTCAAAGTGAGAAAACAGATGGAAGGTGGTTTACTTCCATTTAGTAAAGACATTTTTACATTTTGTGACATCATATTCATCAATGCATTATTTAGGCTATTGTGCTCTGTGCATAATAGATTGCATTGATAAATCAATGTTTAATTCTTCATCTTGTAATCTGTCAGTAAAAGATTCTTCTAAAGAGAATGATTTCCACTTGCCCCCTTCCCCTAAATTTAAGATTACCCATAGAGAATATAAATCTTAATTTACTTAACGATTGGAGAAATATAGTTGTTACATAAAATGTATATATGAAATCTGTTAAACCTCACATTGACTAAGGTTTGTGAGCATTAAAATTATAACAATTGTGTATACCAGACAAATGTGAAAAAATAATAATCATGGCTTCCTCAGACTACCCAAGAGAACCTGAACATTCATTGTTTTAGTAGGTATACGTCCCCAAGCTCCCAATTTCTCCATTCAGTTTATTTCAAAATTGTTTTCTACCTGACCATGTTTTGCATCATACATTTTATTTCTTAAGTTGAAAATTCATTCATTCTTTTTCTTAAAATGCAGATGGCTATAAACCTAAAAGAAGCATTGTTTTTGCAAGCTGGAGTGGTGGCGATTATGGGCACGTTGGGGCAACAGAATGGCTAGAGGCAAGTTTAAGGATGTTGTTGTTCCGACAGTCTTAACATCACTGAATTTAATGGTATACTGCTCACGTATGAATACAGCTCACCATTTACTAAAATGTATCTTTTGTCTACTTAGGGTTTTATGTCCATGTTGCATTTAAAGGCCTTTGCTTACATAAACCTAGACCGCACAGTGCTGGGTAAGTACATTGTAAACAGTAGGTATGATATAGAGGAAAAATGCTCCTGAAATCAGTTTTTCATTCCTTAAATTACAAGGAATGTCTTTTTGTTAGCCACCACAGTACTTTTATCATATGAAAATTCCTTTGCTTTAGAATGAAGTGCAGAGGGTATTGTTAATGTACTAGTGCACAATGGCAAGTAGTAAATTAACTCTTGTCCGATACCAGGAAGCAATTTAAATAATTATGGGTTGTGTTTAATTGTATTCCTATTATAAATGGCAGTTTGAAACTTATTTCATTAAAAATTTTCCTTTTAAGGATCCAAAAAATTTAAAGCTTCAGCCAGCCCTATGATGTATAGCCTTCTGAAAAATGTTTTGAAAGAGGTAAGAAAAGCTCTTTTTAAATTGTAGGTTTTGATATCTTTTGAATCTATTTCACATTGTAGTTAATAAGTGATGCATAAAATGCTGAGTATTTCTTAACCCAGGTCAGTAAATATGTGAAATAAATAGTCTGTCTTGGTGGTTCAACATGGGTTTTGTTTACCTGAGCCTAAACATAAGTATCAGTTACACTGTGCTATACTGAGTTTGTTTGCAAGTTGGAAATATTTTTCCTTTAATCTAAAGAGATATTCCCCTTGCATCATATCAAGGGTAGCATACTTCTGGGAAGTGATTTGTAACACTGTTTTCACAAAAGACCATTTTATGTCCTTTCGTAACACATTCCTTTTGTAATCTTAGTTGTTGGAATTGCAAGCTAAATCAAATGATAATGCCAGTTGGTTGAATGACTGTAAATACATTGTACTATTTTAAGACTCTATTCTATTTTAAGATTGGTTGTTTGAGCACATAAGTAGTTACCTGTTACTTTTTCTATTAAGAAACCTTACTCTATTCATCTGTGATTAACAGGTAAAATTTCCCGGTGAGCTTTCAGTATACCAGAAGTATGCTGAATCAGATGATTGGGAGAGCCAAATGTAAGTTTGTATTGATATTATGAAATGCATTTGTTTTCTATTTCCATATAGTTGGAATTTCTCCCTTATTTTATTTGTATTTTTAAATGACTGGTTTAAAATAGTTAATATTGTCTTCTGCTAAAAATCAACAGGGGATATTTAAGCACTAATTTGCTGATTAGGGTTGTGGCTAGAAATCTTCCTATAGTGGTGTTTTTTCATGTTTGCTTACTATGCAATCCCTTATCCAGTCACCAAGATGGAGTAGAGTAGAAGGCAATGAAAGAAAAACATTAAGTACATCACCTTTAGCAGTCTTTCTGTCCACCACTGTATGTTGCTGGTAGAAACACATTTGACACATTTGCAAAACAAAGACGCTGCTGAGGTACAAGAGAATTTAAAATGGCCCTGCATTACGAATATTTTCATAGGCTTCAGTGATTCTAGTGTTAAGCTGTAGGAGATGGTTCTGTGTGAATGACAGTTAACTACCAATGAGCTACGACCTGGAAGTGCAATGCATGTAATGCAGTGATAAGAAATAAGGACTTTGTAGACTGAAAAAAGGATACATAAGATGTCTTGTGTTTTAAGTACTATGATAGAATGGGGGAAAAAGATTAGTGATAGTGTTAAACTTCCCATACTTGTAAACCTTTTGCAGATGCCCCTGCTCTATCCTGTAGCACATTATTGGCTGTCCAGAAAGGGTAAGCTTGTAATACTGTGAAATTATATTGGAAAGTCGTTACACAGTCCCATATTTTATTTTTATTTTTTTTCCCAGTCCCATATTTTTCATTTTCTGAAAAACCTATGGGCACAGAAGGAGGTTTTAAAGTGGTTGTAAACCCATGAGGGGCAATATTCTTTTCTTTCAACCCAACACCCACCTCCCAATCACTCCCCAGTAACTTTTAAATCTGTTTCCCTTTTTAATGAGTTTCAAAGTTGTATGTTAAACTTTGATTTGCATGTAATTTTTACATTTTGCCTAACTATGAGAGAGAATATTCTGCTGTTTCACTCTCAACTACCCATTTTGTGATTTTGCACAACAGAGCAATCTTGGGCAGCAGATCAAGGAATGTGGAAGTTTACTCTGTTAGTCAAGTGTGCAGATAAGATTTTCTTTGCACTGTGTACACATTTTAGAGCAATTGTACAACTGCATATCGTTAATGCGCTTAAGATAAGCAACAATCAGACTGAAACTGGTGTGGTGTGTTTTTTGCATATGCCCAGTCTGCTGTTCAGAATATAGTAAAAAATGACTTGGGACAGAGTAACTTTTACTACAACATCAGCGTTGAATGAGTTAACACTAGAATCCCTGATGCCTTCGAAAATACTCATAATCCCGGGCCACATTAAATTTCTTTGCACCTCTCCATTACCATCTTTTGTTCTGTAAATGTGGCAATCGGCACAAGCAGCCTGTTATCCCATCCCCCCCACCACTGCCGCTCTACTCTTGGTGGGGTGTGGGAGTTCTCCCAGCTCAAGGCTCTTTATTTGCTATTTCGTGTGAGGTGCCTGGAATCATATAGGGTATATTATATAATTATTTGGAACACCTGCATTTCATGTGTGTTCCATGTCTACAATGATCTATATAAATGTAGGATGACGGGAAATGCAAGAAATGTTGAACAAATAAGCTCAAACTTTTTTCATGATGATGTACTAATGACAAAATTTTGACAAAGGTGTATAATGTATGAAGACTGAAGTCTAAATATCAAACACTTTCACAAAAGGTACACATTTAACAAAACAAGTGCACTTTTATTCAAGAATATAACCAAAGAAAATTAAATTGGGTTAGAGTATGACGCTGACTAAGAACTGCTGACTCAATCAAGAGATTGTGGGTTCAAATCCGGCTGCTTCTCAGAATTACTGTTTTGAATAGTGAGCTGATATTACTACTATACAATAAAAACATACATTTGATTTGACTGTAACAGCCGGTGTAAATTTTTATCGAACTTGTAATGGGGTGTGTGTGTGGTGGTGTGTTTTTTTGTTTTTGTTTTTTTTTTATATTCAGATTTATTTTGTCAATCACGTTCACGCTCCCCCTGATCTGACACTGCTGTTTCCAAATAAAGGTGTGCTATAACTGAGGTGAACTTAGATGAGAATGAGGGTTCTACATAAGAGAAAGAGGACGGAAGCCCTTCCCGCAAAGAACAGCCACTCACACGTAACAATGAAGCTGCACCAGGCATAAAGGTGAAAGATGGCACCGTTTGGATGCAGCAACAGGTTGGCAGTCGTCCTGCCAGTCAATCTGCCACACGCATGTGCTTTAAGGAAACAGCAGGGCTTTCAGAGCTTGCCAAGATACAGTGGAACCTAGGTTCACGAACGTCTCGGTACACGTACAACTCAGTTTATGACCAAAAAGTTCGCCAAACTTTTGCCTCGGTTCACAACCACACACTCGGTATACGAACAAGCCAGTTTCCCTTTCGGTTTGTACATGTTCAGTCTCTCCCTGTGCATATTTCCTGTGCAGCGAGCAAGAGAGCGAGAGAGCGTGACACACACACACACACACACACACACACACACACAGGCAGCTTGTGCGAGAGACAGACGCACAGACACACACACAGAGGCAGTGCGCAGACACACACACACAGAGGAAGTGCACGAGAGAGAGCTGGATGCATTAAGGTAGGAAGGCAGTTAAAGAATGCACTGGGCTTGATTTTGTTTTCACTTCTGTTTCCAGCAATTGGTTCGTAGCGTGCATTGTTGCAATATTATTTTTCTTGGTGGTTTATTAAATTACGGATTTTTTCAAATGTTCATTTTTTTTTCCCCTGTGCTTAAAACTCATTAAAAAAGTGCTTTTAGCCAGCGGTTGGTAGCGCTATAGCGCGAACTATTGTAGTGTTAGTTTTCTCTGTTGTTAAAGGTTTTCTCAGTGTTATTCAATGTTTTTACATTTAGTTTACTATTACGCTGTGCATTCTATGGTTTAACTATATTTGTGCTTAAAAGTTTAAAAAAATATATAAATTTACATACAGTTCGTATGGTCTGGAACGGATTAATTGTATTTACATACAATCCTATGGGGGAAATTGCTTATACAAACACCACACTGAATGTTTACCTATATTTATTTACTTATCTTCCTGTAGCATAAAGTCACAAGTAGACAGCAGAGCTTCCCGTGTTTGATCGACATGGGCATGCTGACAAAGTACATGTGCAATGCCACTCCTTATGCAGGAAAAGATCAGTTAAGAAATGTACAACAGCAGATTCTACCTGCAGCTATACACTCGCCTAAAGGATTATTAGGAACACCATACTAATACGGTGTTTGACCCCCTTTCGCCTTCAGAACTGCCTTAATTCTACGTGGCATTGATTCAACAAGGTGCTGAAAGCATTCTTTAGAAATGTTGGCCCATATTGATAGGATAGCATCTTGCAGTTGATGGAGATTTGTGGGATGCACATCCAGGGCACGAAGCTCCCGTTCCACCACATCCCAAAGATGCTATATTGGGTTGAGATCTGGTGACTGTGTGGGCCATTTTAGTACAGTGAACTCATTGTCATGTTCAAGAAACCAATTTGAAATGATTCGAGCTTTGTGACATGGTGCATTACCCTGTTGGAAGTAGCCATCAGAGGATGGGTACATGGTGGTCATGAAGGGATGGACATGGTCAGAAACAATGCTCAGGTAGCCCGTGGCATTTAAACGATGCCCAATTGGCACTAAGGGGCCTAAAGTGTGCCAAGAAAACATCCCCCACACCATTACACCACCACCACCAGCCTGCACAGTGGTAACAAGGCATGATGGATCCATGCTCTCATTCTGTTTACGCCAAATTCTGACTACCATTTTAATGTCTCAACGGAAATCGAAACTCATTAGACCAGACAACATTTTTCCAGTCTTCAACTGTCCAATTTTGATGAGCTCATGCAAATTGTAGCCTCTTTTTCCTATTTGTAGTAGAGATTATTGGTACCCAGTGGGGTCTTCTGCTGTTGTAGCCCATCTGCCTCAAGGTTGTGCGTGTTGTGGCTTCACAAATGCTTTGCTGCATACCTCGGTTGTAACGAGTGGTTATTTCAGTCAAAGTTGCTCTTCTATCAGCTTGAATCAGTCGGCCCATTCTCCTCTGACCTCTAGCATCAACAAGGCATTTTCGCCCACAGGACTGCCGCATACTGGATGTTTTTCCCTTTTCACACCATTCTTTGTAAACCCTAGAAATGGTTGTGTGTGAAAATCCCAGTAACTGAGCCGATTGTGAAATACTCAGACCGGCCCGTCTGGCACCAACAACCATGTCACGCTCAAAATTGCTTAAATCACCTTTCTTTCCCATTCTGACATTCAGTTTGGAGTTCAGGAGATTGTCTTGACCAGGGCCACACCCCTAAATGCATTGAAGCAACTGCCATGTGATTGGTTGATTAGATAATTGCATTAATGAGAAATTGAACAGGTGTTCCTAATAATCCTTTAGGTGAGTGTAGATTCTTTGGTATGTGAGCAAATTTCCATCTTAGTGTTTAGATCTGACTGTATGTGCCAAAAAAAAGAAATGACTGCATTCTCGTACCATTGCTCGCATACTGAAGTGCAAGCATGGCACTGCCAGATCTAAACACTAGCGTGGAGAGTTACTTGTTTACTGACGTGTCTCTCTAGCTGCAGGTGGAAACTGCCATCACTTTTTCACAATTGGTCATTTCCTGAATGAGTGACATTGCATGAGTACTTTGTCAGCATGCCCATGTTGATCAAACACAGGAAGCTCTGTAGCCTACTTATTTACTTACCCTTCTACAGCATAAAGTCAACAAGTATAAGTAAACAACATTTAATGTGGCGTTTATATAAGTAACATATACATTTTTCATATAAAGAACATCAAGAAACATAATTGCAAATGGAACTTTGCACGATACCTTGGCGATCTATGCAAGCTCTGCTCTTTCGTTGAAGGACTTGCGTGTGGCAGATTGACTGGCAGGATGTTGCTGCATCCATACGATGCCATCTTTCGCCTTTACACCTAGTGCAGCTGTGTTATGTGTGAGTGGACGTTTCTTGTGGCGAGGGCTTCTGTTTCTTCGTTGCAGAATCCTCATCGGAGTTCACCTCTGCTATAGCACATCTTTATTTGAAAACTGCAGTATCAGATCAGGGAGAGCATGAACGTGACTGAGAGAATAAAACAATTTAAAAAAAAAAAAAAAAAAAACACTAACCTTTACAAGTACCGTAAATTTACACCGGCCGTTACAGACTCAAATCAAATGTATGTTTTTATTGTATAATAGTAACAATAAGAGCAGCTCACTGCACAAAATAGTAATTCTGAGAAGTGGCCGGAATTGAACCCGCGACTTCTTGATTATGAGTCAGTAGTTCTTACCTACTGCACCACCCAATCAGTCCTGTCATTGTTGTACACTAACCAGATTTCATTTTCTTCACTTATATTCACTTGAATAAAAGCACACTTGTTTTGTTATACATGTACCTTTTTGACTAAGTGTTTTATTTGATATTTGGACTTCAGTCTTCACACATTTATACACTTTGTCAAAATTTTGTCATTAGTACCATAACATGAAAACATAAATAAAACAGAAGCTTTTTTCAACATTTCTTGCATTTCCTGTCATCCTATATTTACATAGATCATTGTAGACACAGAACACACGTGAAATGAATGTGTTCGAAATAACGATATTATTTACCTTTATACAATTCAAGGTACCGAGATAGGAGAACTTCCCAGAGTTGAGCTGTGGTGGAGAGATGGGATAGCTGGCTGCTTGCTGATCGACACATTTACAAAACAAAAGACACTAATGGAGAGGTGCGAAGGAATGTAACACTAGAATTACCAGAGCCTACGAAAAAATTTGTAGATCCAGCCCACCTTAAATCCGTTCACACCTGTCCGCCTTTGTCCTCAAAATGTGCCGATTAAAGACAAGCTGCAAGCAGCCAGTTATTCCATTCCCCCCACCGACTTGGAACGTGCACAAACTTCTCCCAGCTCATGCCTTGATTGATTATCTGGGAGTGGAGTTTTAGAGTGGAAATAATAGATTATTTGGAACACACGGATTTCATGTGTGTTCCGTTTCTACAGTAATCTGTGTAAACACATTTGTAAAACAAACGTTTTTCATATTTTAGTAGTAAATGACAAAATGTAGGCATAAACTATATAATGCACTGAATAAGCTCCTGATCTGACTCTTAAGTAACAGCGCCGGCATACATTCACACCCGATCTGACGCTGTTCGTTTTCAAATAATATTGCATTAGTCTTTCTTTCAGGTGTGTAATAGAAACCACAGCATGAAGAGAAGTGTGTACATTGTAACGGGTACACACATTGTAAATGTAGGAGGGACGATCCTTGCGTGTGTGTGAACTGTTAACATTTGAATCTGATGATTGCATATAGCGCTGAACTTACAACAACAAGATGAAATATATGTGAAAACATCATCGCAGTAATGCAATATTATTTGAAAACTAACAGCGTCAGATCGGGTTTGAATATACGCCTGATCTGACACTGTTCGTTTTCAAATAATATTACATGTACTGTGCGTTGATCCTGCTGCACTGAATAAGCGCACGCCTTCTGTAACAGCGCCAGCGTACATTCAAACCCAATCTGACGCTGTTAATTTTCAAATAATATTGCATTAGTGCGAAAACATAAGCCCTTCCGCAAGAAACGTCCACTCACATATAAGAACAATGCAGCTGCACCTGGTGGGGAGGGCTTCAGTTTTCTCTGATCTGAGGTCACCTCTGTTATAGCGCGTCATTATTTGAAAATGGTGTCCGATCAAAAATGGGGGGGGGGGTGGTTGGGTGTCTGGAAGCTTGAACAGCAGCACCAAGCGTAAAGGAGAAAGATGGCACCGTTTGAATACAGGACAAAGTCTGGCGTCATCCTGCCAATCACCTGTCCTTCAAAGAAACAGCACGGCTTACAGAGCTCGCCAACACTACACCGTCCAGATCTAAATACTAGCGTGGTGTATGTGCCCAAAAAAAGTCTAACTGCATTCTCGTACCATTGCTCGTGTACTAAAGTGTCAGCAGGTATTTTTCATGGCATTACATGTGTAATTTGTGAGCATGCCCTTTACGATCAAACGGAGGAAGCTCTGCAGTATACTTGTGCCTTTATGCTGTAGGAAGATAAGTAAATAAAGTAAAACAAAAAAAAAAAAAAAAGACGCTATACATTTACAGCGGCTGTTACATACGCAAATCAAATGTATGCTTTTATTGTATAATATTAACAATAAGAACAGCTCACTACTCAAAACGTTTATTTTGGGAGACGTTAAGACTTGAACCCAGAACCTTCTGAATTGGAGCCTGCAGCTCTAACCAGTATACTACCCGAGAAGTCAGGACAATACGCAACACTAACCTGATTTCTTTTTCTTCATAGTCTTGGAAAAAAGCGCATTTGTTCTGTTATACTTGTATCTTTTGTGAAAGTGTTTCTTTGATATTTGGAATTCAGGCTTCATATCTACATTTTGTCAATTATTACTAAAACATGAAAAATGTTTCTGTTTTAACGATGTGTTTACTGTGCATAGATCGTTGTAGACACGGAACACACATGAAATGCAGGTGTTCCAAATGACGATAGTATTTATAAAAGTTGTCATTTTGCTTGACTTCTCACTCTATACAACTCTAAGCAACTGACACGCAGGTAAACAGACTTGAGCTGAGAACTGCGTGGTGGTGGGAGGATGTGATAGCAGGCTGCTTGCTGTTTGGTGCTTATCAACACATTTAAAGGACAAAAGACTTTGAGAGGTGAGAAGCATTTTAAGGTGGGACGGATCTACGAGTTTTTTCGTAGGCTCTGGTAATTCTAGTGTTAAGGTGGCCCGAGTTTGAGTTTTTTTCGTAGGCTTCAGAGATTCTAGTGTTAACTTTGAATCTCATCAGCATATTTCCACTGGTGTCTTTTATAATAAATACAAAGAAGTAGCATTTATGGTTCTAACCCAGCAAGGTGGAGTTGCCACAATTTATGTAATCTAGTCACACACAAAAAGAACATGTTCTTAAGTAATGAAAGTAGAGATATTGGTAGTTATCAGAGATATACTGTAGATAACAAATGGAACATTAGCATTTCTGCCAACAATGACAAATTATCAACATTTTAACAATATTACAGTTGCTTTCTTTCCTTAACCCATTATGCAGGCATAGCTGGGTAATTCTGGGCACTTGAACTAGTTTGAAATAAATTCAAAAAGGAACAGTATTATTACAGGGCAGAATTTTGAGTTTGTGTGTCTGTTTTAGTGGCAGCTAAATCAGGATATAGTGAATCTAAACTAGACAAAGGTGTTTCAGTGATGTACAGATGAAGCCAATTTTTAATTAAAAGGTAATTCTGATTGTCCATAAGTGTGTTTTGTATATGCCACAGCACACATTAAGCATGCTAGCAAAATGTCATCTGGCCTAAGCAATATGTGTTATAGGATGTCTGCAGCTGAAGGTAGTTTTACTGTGGCAGCCCACTTATTCATTCTGCATAATTTTCTTTAGTTGCAAAATGTAACCTTTTAATCTTGTATATAAACATTTATGTAACGCTAAATAAAATCTGCAGTGATTTCTGAATATTTTTCAGAATTGTACCCATGTCAATGGATGATGCATCCTACCCATTCTTGGCTTATTCTGGAATCCCATCTATCTCTTTCAGCTTTACAGAGGTTAGTTATTTAGTAGAATATCTTTGTCAAATGCTAATTCATTAATGAATTTATTCCCCAGTGGAGCCATAAAACATTCAAAGTATATTGGTAATGGTCAAAGTTAGCATTTTAGTTTTTGTTGAGAATTTTTTAATTTTTTTTGTGTTGTATGTTTTCATTTTAGAAGGATGATCGTAGCTATGACTTCTTTGGAACACAACTCGATACATTATCACAGCTGATTAGTACATTAAATGAAGATGAAAAACTGAGACTTCTACTTGATTCTGCCATGAATGTGGCTGGACGGATGGTTCTGAAATTGACTCATGATAACCTATTAAGTTTGGATTGTGAGAGATACAGTAAAGTAGTGTCAGCATTTGTAGTCCGCTTCAATCGCTATATTAGAGAAGTAAAGGTAAGTGAAACTAAAATAATGTGTCATCCCCCAATTCCCTTTTAATTTTTTACCCTTAGCATTGCTTTTTTAAAGTCTAATTAAAAGTAGATTTAATTTATTCTGTAGATTTCATTCTGTTGCTTTCAAAGTAGTAGATTTACTTGAAATTGCTAGTCATAAGCATTTAAATTTTGTTTTAGGCGGCAAATCTATCAACCCAGTGGCTGTCCTCTGCTAATGGCGACTACAAACGCGCTGTTGGATCACTAAAAAATGACATAATTAACAGTGACTTAAATGAAAATAACATGGCTAAAGCCATTAATGACCGTATTATGAGGGTATGTATTTGCCAGTTTTACACATTTGATAGCGTTAATTTCAGTTAACATAGCTTAACTTAGAATATCTTGTATTTTCTAGAAAAAAACAAGTTGTACTGCATTGTATTCTATTTTTAAACCTACAGACATGAAGGTTAAAAATCCTTGAAATGATGGCATTATCACTTATCTAGATGAAACTAGAAATTGATCTTGGTGAATTAGATGGCCAAGTGCCAATGCCTAGAACATTTATCGACTAAGAAAATTGGAATAGTAATAGATTTAGTAAATGTAAAAAGGCAAAGCTTGTAATTTTTCCATGAGACCCTGACAGGTAATTCTGTTTTGTTTTAAAATTCATTTTTTATGGTTTTGTTTATTTCAGGTGGAACATCAGTTCCTTTCTCCCTATGTTTCTGCAAAGGATGCTCCTTTCAGACATATTTTCTTTGGCAAAGGTGGTCACACTATACAAGATTTGCTTGATAACCTGGATCTTTTGAAGAAAAACAAGGATGCCGTTAATGTTGATGTCATGAAAAACCAGCTTGCACTAGCAACTTGGACCATACAAGGAGTAGCTAATTCACTGTCTGGAGATGTTTGGAATTTAGACAATGAATTCTAACATAGAATCCTTGCTTTGTATGTGTAAGGTTTCAGGTGTAACAATATTAGCACTGAGATTACTTTCAATCTAATATAAAAAATGTATTTTGGTGTTAAGTATTAGTAAAAGTGAAAACTTTTTTTTTTTTTAATGATGCTGTTCATTCTGAATGAACAGGTCTCTGGAATGAAATTCCAAAGAGCAAAAGAACCTACACAAATCCTGAGCACATCTGTCTCACAAATCAGATCATCTTTCCCCGGATTTTCCATGCTCAGTGCATGATATACTTTTAAACCTGCATTGATGTAACTTTTCGTTCAAATTCATTTCAAAGGTGTTAGACACGTCCTCTAAAAGAGTATTTTTGTAACATGCGATGAACCGGTCATCTTGAATCGGATGTTGACTGCATAATCATAGATTATTTTTTTTTTTTTTCTTTTGTTTTGCATGCCTCCCTTACACACAAGCTTTTTAGTAATAGGACAAGTTTTCAGAAGCTCTAAAAATGTGAACTTTTTCTGTCAAGAGTTGACATTTCTCTTTTCAGTGTTTTAGATGTAGGTAATTGTGTCAGCTTAAGTTGTGTAGATGTTTCTACATATCGATATGCTTTTGTCCTGTAATTTCATAAAGCATATAGTTCTGTAGTAAACATTGTTTTACATTTTCAAAATGACAGTACAGTAAAACTAGGTGAACACTGCTTAGGTTTGAAAGAATAGTGGTAGCACTGCATATTTCTTGGAAAAAACTCATTTTCCTGACAGAGTTACTAATAAAGGAAGTCAGTTTTTCACCTTGACAAATATTTGTTTAAATCCTCCATTGATTTATAACTACCCCACCCACATCAACTGACATGACAATAAGTAAAATGTTGCATTCCCGTCTATCGCTAGTGAAGTTTTGACTATTTTTCCTGTCTGCCAATGTCACTTGGCCAAAAAAGAAAAATCAGGAAAGTTGTGTGTGTTGTGTGCTGTTTTATTTTTTAAATCTGGCACCAAGGTATTTATTTGCATTTATTTATTTATCAGTGACCGTGTTCACTATAAATATTCTGTCTTTTTTTTTTTTTTGTATTTTTTTTTTATACATAATATAATTATCGGAAGCAGTGCCTTCCATAATTATGACAGTTATACTGTCGGTTAAATAAAAGCAGCATCTGCTACCGGAACAGTTGTGACCAAAAATTATTAACCAGAAACTTTAATTTTTCAACAGTGTTCCAGGCCAAATAAGAACAGCAAGTATAAAATAACATGAAAGTTGTAAAGAATTTAGCTTTTAAAGTATCTTATTCCTACTTCCCTACCCAAAAATGACTAAATATCAGAACCGGTTATGTTGTTGACCTGGTACTTCAGTGGATATTTTGTCCTTGCCCCTCTTCCTGTTTAACTTTCAGTACAACTGTGACACTGAAGAGTTGACATTTTTATTTGTTCAAGTTTGAGAGGTTTCAGTTTCTGGTCTGTTAATTTTGGCACATTATATGTAATCCTAGAATTATCGGGAGCAGTGTCTTCCATAATGTGAATTTTAAAAAGGTAGTTTTTGCCTACCAATGTGTATATATCGGGGGCAGTGACCGCCCATATTTCACACTGAGGTGTATGTAATTATCGGGAACAGTGTATTCCCATAATTTTATATATATTTGTGTCATCATAAATTAAGTGTGATTGCTTCACTTTCAACAAGTTGATTTCTGGCTTAACTGTGCCTTTGATATGATCCTTTTTTAGCTTTTGTATAACTGAAGCTTATTTATCTTGATTCTCACACACAAGGTAAACATTAATGATGTAGGCTGAGTGAAGGTTGGTTACTTCTTTACCTGATTTTGGGCTCCTCTTACATTAGCTAAAAGTACACCAAATGTTTGTCAATACAGTCTGTAATAAGATGTACACTTTATAAACAGCCTTTGGTGTTCACAGACTTTTCTATCCTAATGATGCTATCACTTTCTTGTTAAAATTACATCTGTAATAGAAGTGAATGTGAAATCCTTTAATTTGTCGACAGTGGAACATTTGTATGTAGAAATGTGCATGGATGCTTTCTTTTTCAAGTTTTGTCTAAAATGTTTGTGGTGTGCTTTCCTTTTTGCATTGTGCAAACAGCTTGTACTTTTCTGATCTATTATGGATTAGCTATGTTTAGCCAATATATCATTGTCCTGATTGACACCACTCATGTCTGTCATGTGGCTGGCATATCGGACTCCCACCTTTTTCTGCCTTGCAGGTGGCGAGTGCAAAGAGCAGCACCATTCAACCTTTTTAGGTTTGAGCCCATTTTAAAGTGAGTATCGCCACCTTGTGCTTGGTGTTTATTTAAAAAAAACATACTAGCAGGAACTCCTGGTATCACTCCTAAAAATTTAAAGTATTTTTGTTTAATACTAATACTATTTTTGGTGGTCCATGTTGCATCATGATTTGCACTGCTTCTATCATTTTTCAGAGGATTTGGGTGGTGATCCTCACTAAGGTATGCTTTAATAGAAAACTGAGGGTTGGATCCTTTAAATTGGTAAAGTTTTTTTGTTTTGCCTGTTGAGAGCCTCTTGTTGGACAGAAGATATAAGCCTATGTTTCATATCTAAAAATAAAAATAATTTCAGCTTAATTTCATAAGTGTGTGCTTCAGTTATTCAAAACTCTTGGCTTCCAGTTTTCACGCCCACAGTATTACTCTCACCATATTTCAACCCATCCAAAATGTTTAAAAGATGTATCATTTTCTAGAATTATACTAAGTTATAATTAAGGTAGGGCCCTATGATTTTCACGATGCGGAAAACACAGACAGAATCACGGAATTAATCCATTAAAAAATGGATTTTAGATTTAAAAATGGAAATGTGCAGAATTTTAGAGAGTAAAGGGGTAACTGTTACAAAACTTCCCAATAAATTAAACGATTGAATAATCTGTAGTTCTATCATTCAGATACTATTTTCTAGTTTGTTTTTCAATTCTTTATAGAAATTCAGTGGTGCATCTATCTGATTGTGCACGTGTTTTCTCATTAAAGTCACGCAAATTGCCAAGCTGCACGAGACAGAAATGTCAAAGCGACCAGTATCAGATACCCAAACTACTTCGAAAAAACTAAAAACACGAGCTTAACTGTGAGATTGAGGGCACATCAATATCCGTGCAACTTTTACGAATCTGGTTAACTTTTCTGCAAGTTTTGCCAGCATACCTTAGGCTGCACATGAAAAGATACTTGCCACACCCATGTCAAATCTAAAAACCCATGTCAAGAACAAGGAGAAATTAAGATCAAAAAGTGTTCCTCTTCAGGTAACAGAGGAAACAACAAAATCGTTGGATGCAAGATGCATCCTGTCATTATTAAGCACTGTACAAAAGGTGTGGCACGCTGCCAGAAAATGAGAGCAGTCTTCGTCAAACTCATTTGCCCTTTGCCCTGTGTCTTTGAACAAGATATGGATGGCGACCTTCGAAAAATTTGTGGCAAGCAAATTAAGGTTGTAGTTGATGAAACCACTGAGTCAAGACCACATAGTTCTCAACATAGTGATAGGTGAGAAAATATTTGGCTGTATCGTAATTCCTTTATGTAGGCATTTCTATTGTAACGGGATGTATTTACTGTGAATCATTTTACTGATTTAAATTGTATTTAACCAGTATTAAGTCTTTCCCATAGAAAATGTACAAAATTGAATGCCACTGGTTGTTAACGGGTTCCCTTTTAAAAATTTAATGTTTCTGGATTTAATAAATGTTTTGCCTCGCGGTGACCAGGCACGCAAGGTCCACATTTGGCTCTTCCCTTATAAACTCAGTACCTACAAACCTGGGTAGAAGAGCAGGCTTCTCCTCGGATGCAACAAGCCCTTTAAAAGCTGGTGTCTGTTTCTTCCCGAATTTAGCATCTTGCAGATTAGTTCACTTTTGTTTTGTAATGAATTCTTTTAAGATAGTTCTATAGATGCTACAGATGTGAAGATACACGTTTTCAATCTGTAAACATGTAAGGTTTAAGAATCAGAAATAATTTACATAATTACAATTACTGGTACTGAAGTCCAGTACTTTTTGGCAGATGTTATCTTTATGGAGAGCTGCAACTTTTCCAATTTCTCTCGGGCAGCACTTCAGTTCCTTCATAACAACCAGTTGTATCTTAAAGACATTTTAGCAGTGGTTACAGACTACATTCTGAAAGCATACCAGGAAGTTTTAGAAGGGGTTATGCCTAACAGTGTACATTCAACCTTCAGTTTGCGGGGAAGAGACCTGGCAGCACTATAAATACTTTAGTGAGCCTGAATCACTAGTGATGTGGGTAAAGTCTGCCTTCTTCAAGAAGCCTGCCATGCAAAGGAGATGGGCAGCCGCCTTGTCACTGAAAGAGATTCTGCTGACCAAGGCCTACCCCCTGGTTTGAATCTGTAGGGTACCACGCTGAACATATTCACCTCTACAAATAGTTATTTCTAGCTGAGAACACATAAGCTCAGGCTGTAACAAATATCCTAGACCCTAAAAGTGATGTTAACCTTTATCTCAAAAGGATGCATCAAACTAGTAACCGCTCTTACAATTCTGGAGGATACTCGCTCTCCTACTGCAGTCTCTGCATACACCATCATGGAGGATCTGGGCTCCTACCTGATGAATGGAACTGCAAAATAAGGTTCAGTTGTGCTAATGAGCTGTTTCGTTATAAGGAATGGAAAGTGTGGTATCATTTTTTTGCTTTGTTGTAGCCGTTACTACTTTCTTACAGTAAAAAAGGAAAAACCTAAAAATCCGAATCGAGGAAAAATAAAACTGAAATCAGAAAACCAAAAAAAAAAAAAAAGAAACCGATTCCATAGGGTCCTACTTAGGAGGTATCAATTACTACTGCTTTAAACATTACTGTGGCTTCTACGGAGTTTCTCACCTGTTTTTGGTGAGATTACATGTTTAGATTCTTTCTTTAAAAATTAAAGAAAAATTAGATATGCCACCTAAACATTGAAAATGTCTACTGAGAAGAAATAGTAGAAGTTACTAATTGTTTTCTACAGTATTTTTAGCATGGGCAACCTGTTGTGTGGAATTAAAAAAACAAAATTGTTTTGTGGTAACTCCTGTTTCATCTATCACTTTTTTAAATCATTTAAATTGTGACACCCTAGACAGCACGTAATGAGTGTAAACTTTTAGCAATGATTTGTAGGTAACCAATGGCTTTGTCTCTTGCAAAAATTTATGACCTGTAATTCGTTTGGGCCTTCCATCCACACTTAAACAGTGCTTACAACCATGAAAAAAATCATTTTGGAAACGCACTTAGTGAAAGTTTGAAAATACCAGATTGGGGGGGGGGGAATATTTGATATATATAATTGTGATATTAGATTCAGAGTTTGCTGTATTATACTTATTCTCTTATAGCATCTTTATAATGGGGAGTAGTCCATTCCCTAGCTTAAATTGCAGCAACTAATGGGCACTTTTGCTTTGAAATGCCACCAAGGCTTTAGCAAACTTATACTTGTGGAAAGCCTTTAAAAGTAGTTGTATTTCACTGTAGGTCCAGACAAAGAAATCAGTCTTTTGTTCCACGGTGAATTGTGCACCTGACTAAACTTTGTATGCTTATAATAGACGAGATGTTTTTTGGTGTTGCAGTGTAGATGACAAACTTGTATAAAACAATCTGAAAATGTTATTGTGAGGAGAAAGCTTTTCAAATGAAGACTTTTTTCTTATTTATCCTTGTTAATGTGGACTAAAACTAAGGCTTTGATTTACAGTATATTCAAAACCAAAAAATTGCATATGATTACATCAGATTTATTGTCATGTATACAGAGTAAAACAATGACATTCTCCTTTTAATACTTGACCAAAATGAACCACACCGTCACTCTTTGCTCTTGTATAAAATCGAACCTAGAATGTAATAGGAGAAATGTAGCCAGGGCTCAGCCATCCCTTAAGTTCACTTATAAATTGGGCCTACTGCACCCTCTAACTGCTGCCAGCAGTACAGTGGGCCTCATGTGGTTCTCTTTAGGATCAGATGCATGCATGCACGATAAAATCTTTGCAAAGTAGGTAGGAATGGAATTAAAATTCCATGAGGGTCTATAGAGGGGGTACTGGCTCAAGGAAAAGGTCAGGGTAGGGAGTGGAAGGGTTGCTTCAGTCTTTTGGTTGACTGTAGGATTTCTGCTATTGAGTTAACCCCCAAGCCTTATTGTTGCAAAAAGTGGGGAACTAGTACCAACACTGGTTTATAAAGGAAGGTGTGAATATTTTTAAATTGGTTTCTTGGTGCATAGTTAAGTATTATGCAAAATTCTGTGGAGCAAAGCTGCTTTAAAAACTTTCTAAATATCCAAAAAAAAAACAAAAACCTAAGAATTAAACTGTTTAAAAAATAAAATCAATATTCCTTGACATTAAAACTGCATTAATTTTCTTCAGTCTACTGTTATGCAGTTTTGTAAGAAAATCTGCTTTTAGTCTGTTCTAATCAAGATAAATTTGGTATATAAATGTATTATTATTATTATTTGAGAGCTTTCCCCATTGCTTCTGCACATTTTGGCTGACTGATCTGCTTCTATCTCTCCAGCTAATCCCAGACTGCTTTGATCATGTTAAGGTTCAGACTCTATGGAGGCCAAACCATCTCAATGAATTGTTCATTTTTGCTGAAGATAGTGTGTGTGGTGTGTTTTTACTTTGGCTGTGCGCCCTGTGGAATGTCTGATATGCTTTACTGTTGGCTGCAGACACTCATACATGCAGCACTTTCCAGCTTTTCTACAAACAAACTTTCTTCTGTTTGAGCTGAAAATTTTTAATTGTGTCCCATCAGTCCAGAGTACTACTTATTGTTCATCATTCTAGATTTTTGTCTCCTAGGTTAGTCTATTGACACTGGAGAAATGGTTTTTTGACAGAACATGTCTGATAAAACTTCCTGGCTGTTGAAGGGTTGATTTTTTGGATCAAGTGGTTTCTGTGAATTCAGAGCTGACAGCAGTATTGGACTTTTTTGATTTCATCTGTTTAATGTGCCTCTCATTTTTGCTTGGTTGTCATGGCTGGACCACTTTGTCACTCAGCTCAGACTTTTTTGACCTGACTCATTTCAGACTCAGACCTGATTTCTTGTGTTACTTTAGAAGACCCTGGCCAAATCTTGAAATTCCTGTCTGCTTTGCAGAGACCTTACTGCTGCACAATGACCACGTTGTATCTTATTGCTATACTCTAATCTTACAGTGGTGCAAGAATTGATGATTTGAAGTTTAAAATATCTGTTTGGCCTCCACCCAGTTTGATTCTTTCTCCTAGTTTCAGTTAATCAGTTCAATTAATTCATTAGGATCGTTAGCATCTGTTAGAATTTTTAATCGTGCACTGGGCTATATAACTACAAAGTAATTAGGTTTTTATATGCAAAATGCTTTAACATATTAATTTCTTCTTTAACAAAATGTAAACATTTCTTTGACACTTAATTTTTTTGTAAATTAATATATAGAAATCTTAAATTACCCTTTGGACTGTGGCCCTGCCAAGGATATTTCCTGCATTGTGCCAAATGCTTGATAGGATACTCTCCAGTTTCCCTCTAACCCTGCTTAGGATAATGCAGTTTAGAAGATGAATGTGTGGAAACCTCAGATTTACTGTTTTCTACTGACACAGTAATGCAGAACACAAACAATAATGCTTTAGGCCAAAAGTTTATAAAAAGTATACCAAAGACTTTTGCATAGTATTGTTAGCCCAACTTTTTGGTTGATAATTGGTGCAAAGCCTTGTCCATCAAAGATATAAAAAAACATTGAGTCACTGTTACTGTTACTATAGTTACTGAACAGGGGATAAATGGTATAAACCTGGGACCACTCTGAGCCTTGCTATACCAGCACTATTGTCATATGAGTGTGATTAATGCAAACTTATCTGGTAGAGGTCCAGATACAGCAGTAGTTCTGTACAGAAATGCATAGCTACTAGGGTGGCTTTGGCTGAGGTTGGGGTTTGATAAGTGTCCATCAAATGTTTGAGCCATGCCAAAGAAAAGACTGCAATGCCACTTTGTCCTACAGGGGCTTCTAGTAAAGCTTCATATAATCAGTTAACCATTCAGATACTTGATATGCTGACTTTTGCAGCTGCGCTTTTTTTTTTTTTTTTTCCCCCCTCTCCCATCGCCATGCTCGTTTAGAAGGCATTTTCCACAATCTGACTTAAGTTGTGTTGTGCTCATTTTGACAAACTCCGTTCAAATTAATATTGCTTTGGTTCATTTTTCATCTAGTCAATGTATTGTTATGGATATTAAAAGTGGGCATGCTGTAGCAGACTGAGAAACGACAGAAAATGGCCTTATGGGGAGCTAAAAAAGTAAGCCTATATACATATTTTATATAACACACACTGTTTAATAATAGCATATATGTACAGTGGGATGCAAAAGTTTGGGCAACCTTGTTAATATTCATTATTTTCCTGTATAAATCATTGGTTGTTACGATAAAAAAATGTCAGTTAAATATATCATATAGGAGACACACACAGTTATATTTGAGAAGTGAAATGAAGTTTATTGGATTTACAGAAAGTGTGCAATAATTGTTCAAACAAAATCAGGCAGGTGCATAAATTTGGGCACTGTTGTCATTTTATTGATTCCAAAACTTTTAGAAAAATAAAACAAAATGATGCTTGTCCTGAATAAATTTTTCATTGAAGTTATTTATTTTATCTCTGCATCGGAAGGTCATGGCAGAACCAGATCAGACCTGAACTTTCGCTTTGACGTAATGGTGGGGATTGTACATCTTAGTGATGTGCAGAGCTCATCTGGAGCTTTGAGCTCCTGGCAGGGTCTCCCTTGGCAAACAGGTTTGGGGTTAAAGATCAGACACAGAACTATTCACAATGACCCTAATCAAAGTACAAGATAATAAATGATACCTGAGATACAATTACTGGGAATCGGCTCTGGAGCCAGGCCTTGGGTTGACATTCTTTGAGTACCTGGTGTCTTATCTACCCACAACGCAGCTGGGCTCCGCCCAAATGGTGGAGTGCAGCAGTCTTATGGACTCTCCACATGCACGACAAATTGGTGAGATACCAGTTTAGTGTTGAGCACAGGAAGGAAGTCTGTGACTTCTTTAAAATAGCCTGTAGAGGTAGGATCAAGAGCACATATGTATAGTAATTTTTGTGTGGAAATCAGGAAGGCTTATTTTACCAAAGGTGTTTAACTTCCCATTCACAGTGTTGGATTCAGCAAGGTCTATTTCTGAGGGCTGTGTTATACTGTATTTTATTTATTGCATCTAAAACAAACTGCTGCAAAAACCTCACATTTTACCAGTGAGCATCAACTTTCATCAGTTTAGCCAGACTTAAGAGGTGGCCAATAGTTGAAAATAATGTTCTATGTTTCTAATTTTGGACATGTTGAATAGTCTCCAAGTTAAGACTAGTACTGCCTTGAATGTATAAACATGAGCATTCTCTATGTCCTAGTGAACTATTAACTTAGTGTCCCTGCCTTCATGGTTGGCCATAAAGGGGCATGCGCTCTCTCTCATATACACTTCCACACAAGCAATGATGAACTATATTTGAACTCTGGTGATTATTCACAAGTGTTACTTAAAGAGCATTTCTCTGTGACACTGTTTAATGTGTTTTTTTTTTTTGTTTTTTTTTTGTTCATCTATAACATATTGCCCTTATACGCTTTATATGCGCTGAGAGCCCTGGATCTGTGGCTGCTAAAAGCTTTTACATGACTGAGTGTTTTGCTGCCTGTAGTCCTATTTGATATTGGTTGTAAGTAGGGCGTGTCTTGCAAGAATCTCATGTTTAAGGTCTCCGTGAGACACACCATGGCCAATCTTTCGTCTTGTGGGTCTTTTAAGTGTCTTCCATGAAGATCACGTCTCGTCTCCCTAGTCTCTCCCTCCCAGGATTTTCTTTTGTAATAGAGAGATTATACTTGTTATAAATATTGTGATTTACATAAAAGCTATAAAATTAAATTAATCCCTACTATGGACTTTATTTAAAGCTTGTTTGTATTTTTAAAACTTCAAGGATTCGGATAATTAAGTATCCTAAATTCTGTTTATCCCAAGTTGGCTACTGTCAGATTGCAAACGTTTCTTCAGATTTGCTTTCTTATCTGTTGCAACCTTCCTCTTCTCAAGAGAATTCAATTCAGAGCTTTTCAATGATCTAGTTATGCATATTGACTTTTTTTTTTTTCTCTCTCTCTCTCATGGCCACTTATGTGTTACTTTAGCCATTAGCCATATATGTGGGTTTGGTGCCCTATTGAAATATTCCTCTTCATCCTAGAAGAAGGTTATGTTCAGTTCCATTCCTTGAGTTTGTCTTCCTGGCAGGTTATAGTACTAAATGCATCCAAACAATATGATTATGCCATCACCATCCTTCATGACTTCAATGAGGAGTTACTGGTTGGGTTATACCAAACATCATGTTTTCCTTTTGAACCCAAAAGGCATATGTTATTTTTAAAGTGACCACAAAGGAAAACTAATGTATTATAGCAAAATGGTGAAAGCTCAACAAAGAAATGCCAGTACTTTAAATGGAAAATGGAAAAAAATATTCAGCTTTGACATCATAAAACATCTTGTGAGACATGCAACAAGTAATTGCGCTGTCTGTGCAATTCTTCTGTGCTCTGCCTATTGTATTACCCTTAACAAAATATCAAAAACACCATAATTAACTAAAACTACTGGTTGGCTACTAAACTTATAAAATTCCTCCAAATTAACATTTTAAACTCTCTTGCTGCATCTGTAAAAATTTTCCTAGTTTTCTATTGCACCAAAACACTTGGAATTTCCTCATTACAGTAGGAGGGAGATGCACTGCCATACACATACAGAGATGCATGTACAGTACAGTCAGTGTTCATTCTGGACAAATACCCAGTGTTTGCTGTTACTGTAGCCTATTGTATGTTATGTCTAGCCATCAAAAGCACTTGAGTGCTTTTAGTATGAATTTGCTTGTTTGCGGTTGACAAAAGATGCATCATGATCATGAGCGTTTGTTGCTTTGTTTTTTGTTTGTGGGGTAGAAGTAGTATTTTCATGTGCACAGTGAGGCTGTTACTAGCCAACTCAAAATTACCAGATTATTAAATGTAAAACCGCACCTGCACAGACAATCATAATTGATATTTAGACACAATTTAAGAAAATATGCCGATATTTCCATGGACTACCATACTGAAACTAATATGATCTTTTCAAAGTGGGCCTTCCACAAAGTGCATGACCCTTGTATATTTTGATCAGTTTGGGTTTTTTTTTTTTTTTTTTTTTTCTTTATCATATGCAATATATGTAGTTTATTCTGGCAACACTGGATGCAAGGTAGGCGCCAACTCTTAAGAGTGCCAGTCCATCTCAGTGGCCACTTGAGTACGTATACACACAGAGGTCCATCAGGACATAATTTTTAATCTAAACTGCACAACTTTGGGGATTTGGAAAGAAAATGGCATACATACATTATTACAGGGATTGGGAACACTTCCGGGTCAGGGAGAATAAAAGGACTGTGGGAGCTCGCAGACGGCAAGCTGAGCTGGGTGGAAGGGTGGCAATGCGTCTGGGAGAGGAGGATTGATTATTGTTAGCGATTTGTGATTGTATTAATGAGTATTGTGGAGGAGAGGGTGCTTTGTGCACTGTTGATAATAAATATAGTCTTTTTTTGGACTTTTACCTGGTGGCTGGAGTCTTGGACAGGGGTTCAAGGGAGCGATAGCGCCCCCTATCTGTCACAACAAATAGAATTCTATTAAATTATTTGTCCTAGTGTATCAAATGTATAATGAATAAAAATACTTCTATTTGTATGTAATGCGTAAAAATTTTAATCTCTCTGACTAAAGATTAATAAATATTAAAAGGAAAATCGTTCATTCACTTATAACATTACAGAACATGAATATCCAAAGCTGGACTGAAAGGGCAAAAATATTTTTGTGAATTTCACATAACACACATTCCTGCACCATACTACCTATTTATCCAGTTCTTTGGAAACTGTATTGATGTTTTAAGATGATTGATCTGAGCTGAGTCTTGGATGTCCTATATCCAACCAATCTAACCACTTTTAGGAAACAATTGAATTGCACCATAGGTACAAGTGTTCTTACAGTCAGTTATTGACTGAAGGTAATGATTAAGTTCAACCTTGGAAATGTTACATTTTGCTTTTCACCTAGACCATTTCATTTTATGAATATATTATCATCCAAGAATTAATAACAGGCTAACCAGATGTGTAATTTTAGGCTTAACACCATTCCTTTTTCAACACAGAAATATATCACTTTTTTTAAAAACTATTCAGAATTAACAGAGTAACTCTGCAAATGTTTTACATCAGTCCAGAACACCAGAACATCAGTCCAGAGTACTAAAACTCACAAAAAATATGAGAAAGTGTTTCTGGATCCTTTTCACAATATACATATTTTTCATCAGTTTCTATGCTAAATCTCTTTTCAACCATTTTAAACGGGGCTCTCTAGTCATAGACGTGTTGCAGTTGAAGAGGGTTTATTGCTGAATTTCTTGGGTATGAATATATTAGTTTAATTAACGTGTTAATTTGATTTGAGTTATGTTTTGTTATGATTAGTTTTTTCAATAAAAAAGGTATAGGCGGCATGCCTGATTTGTCCCATTATACGACTTTTAAATACCATCTTTTTAAGTAGTTGTTGTTAGAAGAGCAAAAATCCATCATCTTTACAATTTTATGACCAGTTATTGAATTGTCATTTTAAATTACCTTTTGAATCTTTGTTGCAGGAAGTATTTTAATTTCTTCCCGTCAAAATTCCTTGGGGTGTTTTAAGTATTAAATTACTCTCTTCCTGTCATGTTGGTAGATTCAACAACTGTATTTTTTGTTACCGTAAGAATGATTTCTTTGAAAATTACTATAAATTATAAAGAGAAAGTGGAGCTGGAAAAAGGGCAGCACATTCATGCCCACGGGGCTATTTTAGAGTCGCCCACTAAAAACTAAATGACACTGGGAAACGATTCTTATAAAATCTTAATATCACAAAGATGTCCACAAGATGGCTCTGCAGCATAAAGTATAACCTTGTGTTTGCAGCATTGCACTTTAGAATTACCACGTACCGCATGAAACTCTATATAGATAGCAGAGTGCAAGAGCTGACGACGTTGGTTAATTATTTTCAGCTGGAAAGTAAACGATTTCTGTCTCATAAGTAAAAGATCGATTTTCTCATGTACTGTAAAAAAAAATGATTGACGGTTCTGACCTTTAGTAGAGATAAGAAGCAGTTCACTGGCATCGTCATTCTTTATAACTTTTTGGAAATAGCCAAACAATTAAACAAGCGCAGCAAACCAAATCATTGCCAAAGGTTATGACGTCATATTTATTCAAAAAGGATCAGAAAAACAATTGAACACTTACTTCCGCCGCCAGGCGGGCTGATTTCCATATCTACCGGTGCAAAGGTCACGCCTGCCGAGCCGACCCATTTTGTTTAAACTTCTGCGGTAGTCGTATATAACGTGAGAAAAGTGCCGAGTTTTGATGCTGACTGTTAGTTAATGTAACGTGTTTCTTATTTATGTGTGTTACAGAATAGACTTTATAATGTTTAGTCTATACGGATCGCCTGTATAGAATTTGTACGCAAATGTTGACGGAAACTTGTACTTGTAAAAGTGAGTGTATCCTTTTTATATAGCGGCGTTTCGTCCAGGATTTGTTTTTGCCTTGCGCCCTGTGGGACTCAGAACTGGATTATGCGGGGAATAGCACCAGCTCTTACAAGACATAAGCATTTTATTGATTAGCACATGCCACGTAATAAAACAGATGCAAATGAACATAATAACAACAGTAATTAGTCACATTTACCTGTGACTAACCTGCTGAAAGCACTTAAGCCACCACCAATGTGTAGCATGCACCTGGATAATGTCAGAGCAGCCGTTCTTCCGCCAGTATCTTTACTACGTATCAGCTGTTAGATTGTGAATGGGTGAGAGAGTTAGTTAGTTAGAAAGACAGAATGGATAAGGCTATGGTGGGCAATTTATTCAGGACATTGGGGTATACCATACTGTTTTCCATAGATTCCCTAGGGATCTTTCATGGCCACAGGAAGTCAGAACCTCAATTTTACATCTCATCTGAAGAGCACCAATTTTTACATCATAGTGTCCCAGTTACTGCCTTGGGACATTAGAAAACACAATGACCATAGGGAAAGTGCCCCCTGATGCCCTTATCGACACCATTTCCAGCAGCAACCCAAGCTTTTCCTAGATAGAATCGATTCCAAGTACTGGGCAAGCCCAAACATGCCTACCTTTAGGTGGATAAGGTGTTATGAAATACCTGTAATATGGTTGCCGAAATACAAGTACAATAAGCACTGTAAACTCCCTCAGCTTCTTGTCCTTTCCTCTAACTGTCAGTGGATTACTAATTTCCTGACAAACAGGAAGCAGCAGGTGAAATGGTGGAAACTCACCTTTAGCTATCATTCAATCAGCATAGGTGCCCCAAGGAATGTGTGCTCTCCCCACTGCTCTTCTTCCTTTATGCTAATGCCTGCACCTCTTAAGGACCCCTCTGTGAAGCTCCTTAAAATATCTGGACAACACAAACATCATTGGACTCATCACAAATAGTGATGAATCTACATAGCGAAGAGAGGTTGAGCAGCTGGTTTAGATAAAAAAAAAATGTAATCCTGTAAAAGAACAGGAAATCTTTAATTCTTAAATGAAACCTACTACTTGTTTCCTAGATTCAGTGCCAACACAACTAGTAAAAAGCACAATGGATGTTCTTGCAAGACCTATTAGCATTATCCATCCATTTTCCAACCCGCTGAATCTGAACACAGGGTCATGGGGGTCTGCTGGAGCCAATCCCAGCCAACACAGGGCACAAGGCAGGAACCAATCCTGGGCAGGGTGCCAACCCACCACAGGGCACACACAAACACCAAGCACACACTAGGGCCAATTTAGAATCGCCAATCCACTTAACCTGCATGTCTTTGGACTGTGGGAGGAAACCGGAGCGCCTGGAGGAAACCCACGCAGACACAGGGAGAACCTGGGAAGTGAACCTGGGTCTCCTAACTGCGAGACAGCAGTGCTACCACTGCACCACCGTGCTGCACTATTAGCATTATCAATAGCTCATTATTACATGCCACAGTAGCTGATGCACTGAAAATGCCAGTTATCAAACCATTACTTAAAAAGTCAGGCCTAGACCCATATATACTTAATAACTCAACCCATATCAAATTTACGCTTTCTCTCTAAAGTACTTGAAAAAGTAATTGCCAATCAGCTTCAGTCACACCTTATGCATTACAAATTATTTGAGAAATTCAGATCTGGCTTCCACACTGGTCTTGGTACAGAAACTGCACTAATGCATGTTATAAACACCATTCTGATATCCTCTGATGAAGGATACTCCACTGTAATTATGTTGTTAGACTTAAGCACAGCATTTGACACCACTGACCATTCTATTTTACTACACAGGCTAGAAAATGATGTTGGGGTTACAGGCACTCTACTTGCCTGGTTTAGTTCTTATTTATCAAATCAATTCCAGTATGTACAAAAATGTTCTGACAGTACTCCATCATTATGCACAGCTCGGTACTAGGACCTTTACTTTTTTTACTTTACGTGCTTCCACTGGGATCTATCAATAGAAGACATAATGTAAATTTACACATGTACGCAGATGACACCCAGTTATACCTTTCTTTTAAAACAAATGATGTTTCTCTGATATTGTCTTTAATTAGATGTGTTAGTGAATTAAAGGAGTAAATACATGAGAACTACTTCTCTTTAAACACAGATTAAACAGGAGTGTATTGGAGGGAATGATGCTGACTGCAAGAATATTCTGTCATCATTTAACTCAGTTGGAATCACCATTAGTTTTACTGAATCAGCCTGCGATCTAGGCATTATCTTTGGCTCTAGCATGTCATTTAAAGCGCATATTACCAAATTGTCCAAAACATAGTTATTCCATCTTAAAACTATTGGGAAATTAAGGTGTTTTCTAAATATGTGGGATACTGAGAAATTAATTCATGCATTTATATCTAGAAGGACTGAATACTGCAATGCGGTGTTCACTGGATGTTCAAATTGTTCTTTATACAGTTTTCAGTTAATTCAAAATGTTTCTGCAAGAATTATTACAAGAACAAGAAAATATGAACATATAACTCCAGTTCTTAAATCCTTACACTGGCTCCCAGTTCGGTTTAGGGCATATTTCAAAATCTTCCTTTTAACATATAAAGTCTTAAATGGCCAAGGTCTGGCTGCCAATGTGCTTATGATTCCAAGGATTAATAAACTAACACTGGGAGGTTGAGCTTTTAGTTACAGGGCCCCAAAGCTGTGTCTGCCTACTACTGTAAGAGATGCCCCTTCAGTCTCAGCCTTTAAATCCCAGCTGAAGACTGACTACTCCAGTATAGCTTACCCAGAGTAGAGCTGCTGATTAACTGTTCATACTGCATCTCTGTTGTTAATCATTAGCAATTAAACATAAGTAATATATTTGTAATTTGTTACTCACCTTCACCTATTCTGCTTCTCTTCTTGGTACTCAAATGTGGCACTTGGTGCTGCATCCCTACTGCCAAGTTGTTTGCCTGCCTATAGAAAAATCATCTCTGATAAAGGAGCACTGGATTCATTGGAGAACAGTCCTTTCATCAGATTTGCCGACCCAGCACTGACTCAGCTGTGCAATAGCCAGTGCGGGGGAGACAGATTTTTGGCTGAGGGCTCCAGGACTCTGAACAAATCTGAATCCTCTTATGTGATATAATCTACTCTTGCATTTTGCCCTGTACTAGTGTTTTTACTATTCTACTGTTGTATTATATTTCTGATATGGCCATCTGTGATCTAGAGAACTTCTTGTCTCCTGTTCTGTGTATTTTATTGTATTTATCATTTTTTGACACCCATTGCATGCCCAACCTACCTGGACAGGGGTCTCTCTCTGAATTGTCTTTCCCAAAATTTCTTCCATTTTTTACCTACAAGTGTTTTTTTTGGGGGGGGGGGGGGGGATTTTGGAGTCAAGTTTGGGGTGCTGTCAAAAAACAAAGCCTGTTACAGCCCATTGCAGCACTACTTGTGTTACGTTGGGCCATACAAAAATATAATTTGTATTATTATTGTTGTAGTGTGGTCAAGGAGTTAAACATGCTCACAATTGTGTAGATGACAGTGTAATTCAGGAAAATATTACCGTCAGTTGTAGAAATTTTCACGTTTCTAGGATATATAATGACACAGCACTTGATATAGATGAAAGAAACAGATTACATCAATACGGCACAACAATAGATGCACTTCCTGTGACAGTTTTGGCAGTTCAGTCTACCACAGGATCGTCTGATTCACTTCTGTTTAGCAGTCATTGATTGTGTTTTAATGTCATCTATTACAGTGTGGTTTGGATCAGTAAAGTTAGGTGACAGACAGGCTATAACAAATAGTCAAGTCTGCCAAAAAGATCACTGGCACCAGTTGTCCTGACTTAAACAGTGAAAATCATCACTGACCCTTCACATCCAGGCTACAAACTCTTTGAACTTCTCCCATCTGCTAGGCATTATGGTACAGACAGCGGTTCATTTAATTAACTTATTTATCTGACACCTTTATACAAGGCAACTTGCAACATTTGATATCCAGTTAGAACTCATCCATGTGCAGTAAGTTGCTCATGGTCACACAGTGTTATAGTAGGATATTAACCCAAAATCTCAGGGCATAAAGTCCACAGCCTTCACGACTTTACCACACATCATCAAGTGCACAAATGGTTAATTTGGCTGTCCTTGCTCATTGTGGTTAGCCCCCCATAGAAATTCTTGAAATATTCCTACATACCTGTACATCTAATGCTTAATTCAGCATTTATGTCAGTATTTTTTGCTTTGCCTTGAACTTTGTATGCTCATGTTTACATTCTTTGTCTTATATTTATCTCATGTGTGTACTTCTCAATTGTGTGTATCTCTGTCATGTAACTATACTTAAAGAGTCATCAAAAAACCAGAGTTATATTCTTGGCCAATAAATCTGATTCCAATTCTGATTCTGATACAGCTGCCCACAGCTTCATTCTCAGATGATCTCGAGCTCCAGCCTTCCACAAATAGTAAAGCTTTCTAGATATATAAAGGGGGAACTGGAACAGACTTATATGAGACTTTTCAGAATAATTATTATTACTGGCAAGTAAATTGTAATAATGTTTAAATTGTTTCAAGTTAGTTTGAATGTTCATTTTCGTGTATGCGCATATGTGTTTCCTGCAGTAACCCTTCAAAGCTAAATTTCACCATTTCAAAAATATTTGCAAATAAATAACTGTTGAAATATAATTACAAAGTACACATTTTGAGAAAAAAACCTGTATAAAGGAGGTATAGGACTACAAAACAATTACATTGTTATAAAATTTTCAGAGTTTGATTGGTCATAATTAAAAACTTGACAGAAATAGAATTTTTTCATTTGCTTTGAACAGACTAATAAAACTGAGCTATGCATTCATAGGAGATTATTACTAAAAGTAACACAATCAAAAACAGTATCTTTAGATAAAAATATTAAATGTGATCTCTTATAAAACATCAGTGGTAGAATTTATACATTCTCTCCATGTCCGTGTGGGGTTTTCACCCAAATCCTAAAGATGTATATACATGTTAGGTCAGTTGGTGATTCTACATTTTGCATTTGGTGAACCATGGGAATGGCCATTATAAAGATGAACAGGCAGCATGATTAATAACTATTGGTGAAAGAGCACTTGCACCCACTGCAGCTCACCTATTGGACAAATATTGGAATGGACGATACAGTTATCTGTCTGCTCCTCAAAGCTTATTCTAATGTGGACAAAGTTGACAGCACTATAAGGATTGTGTTTTTTGATTTCTCAAATGTCTTCAATACCATCAAACAATCCTGGCTAAAGGGTAAGCTTAGGGATATGCATATGGATGAGCCTATATTTACCTGGATGGTGGACTATCTGTCAGGCAGTCTGCAGTTTGTCAGGCTCAAGGACTGTGTCTCTAATGTGGATATGAGCTAAACTGGAGGAAAACAAGGAAAAGTCCTGTCATGTTTTCTGTTCACGGTGTACCCCTCTGACTATAAACATAACACCAGGTCATGTCACTTGCAGAAATTCTCTGATGATTCTGATTTAATGGGTTGTATTGACAGGGATTGAGTATAGGATTCAGGTGTAGAGAACTTTGTTTCTTGGTGCAGTAAGAATTGTATGCAGCTCAACCATATGGAACCCCAGGAAGTGCATTTTTACTTTTGCAACACCAAGGAGTCTCTCTGTCCAATCACTAATCAGGAAGTGTATGAGGAGGTGGTGCACTGCTACAGATACTTGAGGGTGAGCATCAATGACAGGTTACAGAGGAACTAATAAATAAGGGCAAAGCAGAATCTTTTTCTTAGGACACTGTATTACTTTAATGTGGGTAGTGACTTCCTTTGCATATTCTGTAACTCCATGGTAGCTAATGCAGTTTTCTATGTTGTGGTGTGTTAGGTCAGTAACAGGAATGAGAGGCCATCAAATCAACAAGCTAACGAAGCAGAATCAGGTCAGAATCACTTTTATTTGCCAGTATTTAATGTACAGAAAAATGACTGGGTAGATTTGGAGCTGCTTATAACAGAAAACAACATCACATACATATAACATAAATAGCATATGTTAAAAAGAAAAACTTGCAAGTGAAAGGGTTAGTGTGTAGTGTGTATGCATATGCACACATATACATGTACATATACTGTAAGCACACACACCTTCATAGAGTATATGACGATTCATGAATATACAAAGAGCTCAGGCTAAGTTACTGGTTTGAGAAGGCTATGGCTCAAGAAAGAAACTATTGAGGTGTTTGTTAGTTGTAGTTTTAATTGACCTGAAGCGTTTACCAGAGGGGAGTTTTTGGAATAAGTGATGAGCTAGGTGAGATGAGTCCATGGTGATCCTTATGACATGGCTAGTGACACAAGATGTATATGGGTCTGCCACAGATGGAAGAGCACAGCCAATTATTTTCTGAACAGACCTCACAACACAATGTAATTTATTTTTGAGACAACAATGGAGAATGTGATTACACTTTCAATTACTGCTTTGTAAAATTGGCTGGAAAATATTTAATTTCTTTAGTTGGCGTAAAAAGCACATTCACTGCTCTCCCTTTTTAGTGATGGAAGTGGTGTTAATTTCCCAGCTGAGAGTGTTTGTGGTAGTTGTGCCCAAACATTTGTTGGATTCCATCATATTGATTGCAGAATCCTTCATTTCTAGTGGGAGAGGATGTAACTGCTGTTTGCAAAATTCAGTGACCATTTCCACTGTCTTGGTGGTATTGAGCACTAGGTTGTTGGAAGTACACCAAAAAACAAGACATTTTTCTATAAGGTATTTCATTGCCAATAGTAATTAGACTAATAATGGTGGTGTCATCAGCGAACGTAATGATTTTAACTGAAGGATCAGTGGACCTACAGTCATTTGTGTACAAGACATAAAGTAGGGGTACACAGCCTTGAGGGGAACCTGTGCTAATATGGAGACAATCTAAGAGGTGGGAGCTAATGTGAACATATTGTTTCTGGCTAATCAGAAAACTGTAAATTCATTTACAGATGGAAGAATTCAGTTCAATCTGTAGAAGAGTAGTTAACAACAGTTCAGGGACAATGGTGTTAAAGGCTGAACTGAAGTAAACAAACAGTTTTCTGGCATAAGATCCTTTACAGTCCAGATTACCCAGCATAAAGTGAACGCCCATGTTGATGGTATTGTTCACAGAACTATTTCCTCATTATGCAAATTGAAGAGGGTCAAGAACAGTAGAAGTAACAGACTTCAGATGGGTTAAAACAAGCTGTTCAAATATTTTCATTAATTAAAAGAGCAGACTCAGTTAAAGGATGAACGTTGGACCTCTGGAAGCAGCAAATGAGATAATTAAAACAAAACTAATTGTCATTTTGAACAATGCTGCACATCCTCTCTGTGACACTGTGCTACTGGGGCACCTTTATACTACCAATGGTAATACGCCTTTTTAGTGCCTCACCGTGACTGCTTTAATATCATTAGTCAAGTGTGAAGTTTTTTTCTTTTTTATAATTCTTTTGTGTCTTTGAGGGATGGTTATTGTTAACTAAAATATTTCTTATATTTCTGCAAAACAATTTGGGATAAATAAAGTACTATCTATATATAAAAAATGAAAAAAATCATATTATTGTGCTTCAATGAATGGAATATGGTAAAGGTAACCTTTTTCTGCAGTAACATAGTATAGTGGAGGCTGTGCTTTTACGGTAAGGGGAGACTAGATGCACGTCTCCACAAGATAATTCACAAATTTATCCATTTGTCAATGCCACTGACAACATATTGATCAACACCCTGTTAGTGTCCTAAGGCTGTGCTGCATTGCATTGATCCTTTAAGACCTGAGCCTGGGGAGCACTTTTGAAAAGTAATGCCAGACTGGTATGCAGACCTGGGTCTGGAGAGATTCTCAGGTTTTCAGTTTCTCTTTCCCAAGCTAAGTGAGTGAGAGATGTGGTAGCAATGGTGACCTTGGGGCCCCCAAGATTCACACAGCAGTTCCAAATGTCTGGTCCTAACACCCAATGTTGAAACTTTAACATATTTTGGTTACATGTTGCAGGTCACTGTCTCACCTACATATCTAACCCTGCTTAGCCCTTCAATGAAACTCCTAGTTTGACACCCCCATCTGAACCTCAGAGACAATCTACACCAAATTAATATTAAAAGGCTATAGCTTCACACAAATGAAGGGTTAAAGGCAAAATATTAGTAATAGTAAAAATAATATTTTTACAACAGTTTGGCAAAACTTACACAGATTCAGACCTTCCTCTCTATCTTCAGGATGATCTGTCTGTTTTTTTAATTTAATTCTGCTTATATCAGAAATTCTTGGATCAAATTGTTCGGATCTTCCTGCTTCTTAACTTTTTGTCCCACTCAGGACTTACCCTTCAGAGACTGCTTAAAACTTGAAATAAATATTTTTTTTCTATCTAAAACCCACAACACATGCATTTTAAGCTTTTCATGTAATGTTTTACAATGAGCACTGTTAAGATTAAAATCTGTTAATATTTTATAGCATAATACTTTAATGACCAATACAGAAAACAGAAAACTGAATAACCACATAGTTCTAGTTTTCAAGCAAATCTTATCAAGAAAAAAGAAAAATCGCTTAATTTATATCTTAATAGGGAACTACAGAAAATCTTATAGTTTAAAAGAAAGATGAGATTTCGAAGTAGATTTTGACAAAAACCAGTATGCCCTTTTTTATGTTCAATTAATTTCAGTTGGGTTCTTGGGCCATGCATTTACTTATTGGCCAGAGTGGTCTGTTTTCTTGACACTTGGAGACAGAAGGCCTTGAAGCTACTTGTGATTAATTTGTAACAGCAGTAAATTGTTTTGCTGTTCATTCATCAAGTTAAATTTTTCGTTTTTAACATATATTATAAAAGAGAAATAAGCAATTTACAGCAATTATTGCCCAAAATATAATGAATGCTGCAAGTTTACCTAGCTGGGGCGATTAGTCAGGTGACATTACAGGTTCATGAAGGTTTGCTGAAGGCAGGCTTGAGGGAGGTCAGAGTTAGATGCGTGTACTGGTCTATGAGTCTGCTGTGCCAGTGATTCTTTAAAATAACATTAATTGTCAAAACTCCCAACTCACAGACATAATTAGAGTCAAAAATGATAAACATTCAAGTGGTTAGTCTGATGCATTTAGAGTACTATTGTGCAGATTGTGTCCATAATGTACACTGTCCCTTCTTATAGAACTTGGCTTTGATCATGTTGTTGCTCAGTAAATTAATCAAATATACAGTTGACATTGTATTGATACTGAGCAAAATAATATTGGCTTCATCTGGACGTGTGACTGTGAAAGATTGTGAGACAAATAGGAACAACTGACTTGCGATTTTGAAGTTGTCAGACCATGTGCTAAAATTCTGAATGAGGCTGATAACCAGTGCCTCTGTTGTAGAAAAGTATTGTCTCATTAACAGTGTTTGTGATATCATACAGAGTGGGAAAATTCAGCATATTCCCCTTTAAACCAGTTAGAAACTAAACCTAAGTACTGTAAATTCAAATGTGTGCAAAGCTCAGATACTTTTTTGCCTCACCTTCATCCCTTTCTTCGCTTATCTAACAATACAACAATACAAAACTAAAAAAGTGCTGAAGGTGAAATAAGAGATTAAAATGTACCTCATTTATGTGTATAAGAGATAATAAAATAAATTACTTAATAAAATAAAGATGGTCTGTTGCACAGATTAACTGATGAGTTAAATGCTAGTCAGACAGGGAAACAAATGTGATATATGATGACACCTTCAGATCAAACTTTTATATTTTATTCACTCACCATGTCAAAGAAAATGTGTTTTTAACAATGCAGACTAAAGTCAAATATGGTAGATAAGGACAATAATGAAAAACTGACTAGAGTCAAGTGTGTCGGTGAAAGAGTTAAACGTGGTGATAGTTAAGGGAAAAAACTCTGCATGTCCCCCCCCCCCCCCCTTTCCCTTGTTGCTCTAAGCACATGCTTATTTTGCTTAATATTTAACCCAGGGCTATCTAATGCTTTGCTATGTCCCTGCAACTGAGAGCAGCGGCCTGTCTCATCAGTATAGTAGAAACACTGTTAGAGCTTCTATATTTATAGTAGTCCAATATGTGCATTCTACATGAAAACAGAGTTTAATAGATAATTTAGTAAAAATACACAATATTTGAAATTGCCCAATGGGGTGGATATTGCCCTTTGGGCCAGACTGTGACTCATAGAATTACATTCTCTGGTATTCTTCACTAAGTGCACAACCAAAAAAATAGGAACTCAGTTTCACAATTAATTATTATAGTATTATAGCTTTTATTAATTTCCAGAGAAACTTTAAACACAATGTTTATATTGCTCAGCCTTCTTCAGGTGAAATAGACTAAACCATGTGTTACTATTACTCATATATAGGTACAGTAACATTTTTAGGATCATTACCAATTTTATGAATAGAAAATTATACAAATATAGTAATCACTCTTATTAATCTGTACTTTTTAGGCATGGGCATTTAAAATTATTAATGTTTGGATGGCAGAACATAATATTTAAGGGGTAATTAAATAGTTTAAGATGCTAGTTTTGACAGGATCTGGTCATTTTGTTTTATTTTTTTTCTATTTGTAAATATTTTTATTAACCATAATTATTATTATTATATTTTTGCTTATTGTTTTTGAGAGTGGATTGAGGAAAGAAGGGATGAACAAAGACAGAAGACATGAAAAGGCTGGAAGGATTTACAGGAGTATTTTTTTTTTGTTTATTTTGTGGATCACATTGCAATGAGTGAGACACAAAACAAACACATGTTTTTCACATACATTGTTGTGACCATTGATAAAATATGAAATCACACAGGAACTTTAGATATTGCAGTCAGAGTTAATGTTAACCTTTGTAAATCAGAGTTAATTAAACAATTAAAATATCCTGCAATTATAATCTTATAAGAACTCATATTAAGAATTAATGTAAGGACTTTGACCATGAATTATTTATTGTCCAAATGTGGTGCTTTTACATTATACACTGCTGAAAAAATTAAGAGGATTTTTAATTGTCATAGTCTAACATCAAGTCAAATAAGCTTCAGGGATATCAGTCTGTCCAGTTAGGAAGCATAAGCAATTGTGAATCAACTTTACCTGGTTTTGTGCAATTGAAAGTGATGACACGTGCACTGGAAAGGCATCAGCAAGACAGCCCTCAATAAGGGAATGGTACTGTAGATGGTGGCCACAGATAACTGCACTCTTCTTATCCTTCCTGATTCTTCTCTGATTTTGCATTTTGCTAGTGCCTTTGTCACTACAAGTAGCATGAGGCAGTACCTGCAGCTGATTCAGGTGACACAGGTAGTCCAGCTCCTTCAGGATGGCACATCCATTCATGCAGTCACAAGAAGGTTTGTGTCTCCCAGCACAGTCTCAAGAACATGGAGGAGATACCAAGAAATGGCCCATTGCTTGAGAGTTGGATAGAGCTGTAAAAGGGCATCAACCCAGCAGCAGGACTGGTGTCTGCTCATTTGTGTTAGGAGAAGCAGGAGGTTTTCAGTACCTCCAAAGCCCTACAAAATGAAGTCCATCTGGCTACAGGTGTGCATGTATCTGACCAAACAGTCAGGACCCAAAGTCCTCTACTGGGGTCTGTACTCACAGCTTGTCACTGTGCAGCTCCATTGGTATTCACCAGAGAATACCACAATTGACAGCTCTACCACTGGTTCTCCATTCTCTTCATAGATGAGAGCAGGTTCACACTTGAGCATATGTGACAGATGTGATAGAGTCTTGAGACACCTTGGTGCATGTTATGCAGTCTTCAGCATCATCCAGCATGACTGGTTTGGCAGTAGGTAAGTTATGGTCTGGGGAGGCATATTCTTAGAGGGTCGCTCAGACCTCCATGTTCTAGGTAATGGTACCCTGACTGCTGCTAAGTACCAGGACGAACTCCTCTGAGCCATTGTCAGACCTTAAGCTGGTATAGTGGACCCTGGGTTCCTCCAGGTACAGGACAATGCCCAGCCTCATGTGGCCAGAGTGTGTCGACAGTTTCTGGATGACAAACACATTGATGCCACTGACTGGCCTGCAAGTTCCCCACTCCTGAATCCAATTGAGAATCTCTGGGACGTTATGTATAGGTGCTTATAACGCCGTCACGTAGCATCAAAGACTGTTTAAAAGATTACTGATGCTCTGATCTAGGTCTGGGAGGAGATCCCCCAGGACACCATATGCTGTCTCATCAGGAGCATTTCCAGATGTTGTTGGAAGTGCATACAGGCATGTGGGTGCCATACACACTTCTGATTCACATTATGAGTTGCCGTGATGAAATTTACACAAGTTAGATCAGCCTGTGATTTTAATTTTTGACTTGACTTGGTGATTTTGATTTCCATTGACTGTTGTTACATCATTTTGTTCTCAATGAAATACACAGTATTACTCAGTAAAGAATTTCCAGGTCAACATTTCATTCATCAAGATCCAATGTGTGATTTAAGCGTATCCTTAATTTTTTTGAACAATGTGTTAGCTGGAATTAATTTACTTTTATTCAGTTTATCCACCACCATAATACAGCACCCTTCAGAGTTCCATATTATCTCAGCCGCTAATATGTGGATTGCTTCATGAATGAAAATTCCCCCTTTGAAGAGTTTTATGTTAAATGTTTAGTGGGTCATTCGGTTTTGGAGTAGCGAATGAAGCAAGTATACATTTACCTTGCTCTGTCCACTTTGATAGAGGCAGCTTTAAACCGTTGTGATTGATCAGAAGGAGTGACATAAACTGCATCAAGTTTGAAATGGTCTTTGATCCGGACAACACCGTTAGGTTCTGAAATATTGTGCAAGCCATTTTCCTGTTTCCCATATGGACATTACAGGACACTGGCTACAAGTCAGCAGACCTGATGCCTGATATTTAATACTGTCACAAGGATGAACAGTAGACATACAAAGGTTTGGGCAACCACCTGTATATTATGCCGTGGTTGCAAAGGGTTGGATATTGTTTAGTTGTGTCTGGTTCAAAGTCCAAAACAGAACTGAAGACATGTGGCAAAGATGGCAGCTTTAAAGGTCTGGACAGGAAGTGACAGAAGGTGGAACTGGAAGTGACATCATCATGGGGTGGAACCGGAAGTAACTTAGATTGGGCAGGAAATGACATCATCAAGGGACAGAAACAGAAAGTGACGTCATCACAGGCGACTGAACCAGAAGTGACCTCATCTGGGCAGGAAGTGACGTCATCATGGGCGCCGGAAACCTGTGTAATTTCCTGTGAATTGTCTGGAGAGGATTGAAAGAAAAAATCAGTGCACCTCGCCACCCCTAAGTCAGACAAGGAATTGTCACTATTCAAGCCCTTTAGCTGCCTCCCATGCGCACGTGTGTGACGAGAGAGATTTTAAAGACAAATCATACAGAAACTCTTTTTTTTTATTTTTACAACACAATATTCAAAGGTTGGGAGTGTGGCTGTGAATTTTGTGAAGGGAGATATGGACAAAGTGCTTGAATAGTATAAGTAGTCATCAGCAGACGATCATAAGTAGGTTTAGCAAAAGCTTTCCTAATGAAAGAATTCTCCATAATACAAAAATTTTTATGCTGAGTAAGTCTTAGGGTGAAAAATGTATTGATTTCCTGGTCCTCTGCTTGGGGTGATTAATATTGTGGAGTATGCTTTGGGCTTGACAGAGAGAGTCTGTTAAGAACTTGAAAAAGAAATGAACCATTGAAAATAAAAAATTAAAAAAACATTCATTTGGGATGCATCATTACAGAAGCTGTTTCACCATTACACAGGTGACATAATTTGAGAAACAATGAAAGAGATTTTAAGTAGTATTTGTGGCTAGGATGGTAGAGCTTTGTTTATTGGATTGTAATAAGCAGATATTTTACTGCTAGAGAGTGATCAGGATGAAAGCCAGACTTAAAATTCTCATAAATACTGAATATTTTCAAAAAAGTTTTTTCTAAATTTTAAGAAAGAATAGTTTTAGAACTATTAGAACATTTTTAGCCTGTAAATGACCGTCATTAGGAATATCTTAGAAAGAAAACTACTAGAAAAAAATTTGATGAATTGACGCACATAGTGGTGTGTTTCACAAAAAAATAAAACTTACATTGTTATGAATTTTTGATACAACATAATAATAACATGATGCCACAAGAACTGGCTTCAAAAAATAGAACAATTTGTAACAAAAGCCTCCTATCATTGTGATCCCTAATTAGCACAACTGGCCAGCTGTGCTTTAGTGGGCAAAAAGACTGATAGAGATTTATTATATATTCCAGTTTTAACATTGCAAATACACTGTTTATCACCACATTTTCAAGCTGTGTCAGAGTACTAAACTGAATTCAAACAACCATATAAAATAAATGTCATGTTTAGTAAAGATGTACTGTAACAGTGTCACTATCTAAACTTGTGGAATACAATGCAGTTCATAGCACATATCATTGCAACGGCTCTTTGCATCGTTGCTGTTCTCTGATGGGCTGATTTGATGCCATTGAGCTGTACTTAACAACCGTCACAAAAAGCCATATTTGTGGCAATTATCTTTTTTATGTCAAGAGAAGCTCAAACCTTAGAAATGTCTGGAGTCACAATGTAGTACTATTCCATTTCATACTCCTGTAACTGTATATTTATTATCAACCTAGCTACGATGCAACAGTTCACACAAGGTGTAGAACCAGTGATTTTATCCGATTAATACTGTGAGCGCATTTATTTATACCTGTGTTTATATTTCAGAATATTAGCATGCTTCTTTGATCAGCTTTCTTTGTGGCTAAGAATATAATCAAACTATAGAAAATATCCATTAATGCTATGCCATTTGACTCAGTGGAGAAAGTAGATGAAAAGTCTAAATAAATAGTATTTATTTTGTATCCAAAGTCACTGAGTTGTGACATCACTGACAAACACAATTTTGAATTAATCACTGAACAGTGAAGCAGGGAATTTGAGTAAAGACTGATGCCACACTTGCTCTTGTTGATTTCATTGCTTCCTTCAAATGAGTTGATTTTGTCATCATTCTGAATCTCCGTGAGGCAGTGTATTTTATATGAAATCCTACTCTTCTTTTCTCAGTGCTAGTTGTTTTTGCTATAATTGCTCTTGGAATACGTTACCAAGATCAAGCATTCTCTACTTTTTCTGTTTCATATTCTTCTATTTTTTACTTACTTGTGTATTCAAATAAAACTTATGTAAATTGCCTGTTTTTGCAAGCCAAAGTTTACCTTTACTTTAATCCAATTAAAGGTTCTAGAAAGGATAGAAAATTAAATAAAATATAATCAAATGGATAGGTGAAGGATCATATTTTCATCTCGGGGGCAGCTTTGCCAAACCTGATGGCGGCAGTATTTTAGTAAGAATGACTGATAGTATGCTATATTCAATGAGCACATTTAAGGCTTTTTAGACTTCCATTAGTTGGAACAACAGTTGTTCTGAGCTTATTTTTCAGTCTTACACTTTTCAAAAGCAGTTGGTAAGAAGACATAAAAATGACTGCTTGCGTAAATGCCAAGGAGATATCTAATCATAGTATAAATGAATGCTGCTGAAGACATTTGTTTGGCTGTGAATTAAGACATGGTTACAGAATGTGGAGGGTTTGCCTGGACGGCCTATGTCACCTTAAATACTGCATGCACTCTCTTGAATAGATCCTTTGTGAAACATTTGTGTGTGCATTTGGGGTTATCCCTTTTAAATTAAAACAATTAAATATCAACTCAAATTCAAAAATATGAGTAAATATAGGCCTGACCAAGTTTTACTGAATGTTTCTTCACCTCAGGAGTCGACCATATTTATTTTGTGATGAGAAGTGTGTCACTAGCCATTCAACATGATAATAATGGTGAGTTTATAGCTTATCCAAATGGTGAGTTTATAGCTTATCCAAATGTCATGGCATAATTTAAACAATGATTTTAAGGGAAAACAACATCATTTATTTGTATAGCATGTTTTTATACAAATGATGTAGCATAAAGTGCTTTCCAAGATGAAGAAAGAAAAAAGAAAAAATATAAAAATTATGCATTACTAATTAACAAAGAATAAAGTAAGGTCAGATGACCAGGGAGGATAGACAAAAAAAGAGGCATGGAGATAAAAACAAAATCTGCAGGGGTTCCAAGGCCATGAGACCACCCACCTCCCCACTAGGCATTCTACCCAACAAAAATGATCTAAATCAGTCCTCATGGTTTTCAGCCTTCACATGGAAGAATTGGATGATTGGTCATGTGGACCTCTGGCCTTCAATCCATCAATGTAGTGTTTGCTAAGGAAGTCTGTTAACCAGTAGATTTACAACTCTTTATTTAGATGACATAGCTTTTAGCTAGAGGGCACCTAAAATCTGGAATGGTCTGCCTACCAGTAAAGAGGTGTTCCATCATTCTCTAAATTTAGATAAAAAAATTTAAATTTAGATGTTATTTTACAAAGGCACTGTCCTGTAAGAGTTGTCGCTGTTTCTTTCATATTATTCACTCACATTGCAAATTAATTAATTATAGTAATTGCTATCTATCTATCTAAGAAATTTCCATTTCCTTTCTCTTCTATATATCTGTAGTCTCCTTTAGACTGGATGGAATATCACGTAAGATGAACCTGTTTCCAGATATCTTTATCCAAAAGAAATTGCTGCCCTTTGACTGCAGAATGTTGTTTTTCACAATGTGGGTTCTCTGGGGTAGTTAGAATTTGGCCTTTAAACCAATCTGTTTCAAGTTTTTAGTAAATGCACATTTGGCAGCAATTACAAAGTTGGTGAGGACAAGTCTCTATCAACTTTGCACATCAGAACACTGCACTTTTCTGATCTTTTTGCAGAATCTTCTCAAGTTCTGTCAGGTTACATGGGGATCGTGAGTGAACAGCTTTTCTTAAGTCCAGCCATGAATTCTCAATTGCATTGAAACCTGGACTGTGGATATTTATATTTTTGTTTTTAAGCTATTCCATGCAATACATTTTCCCCCAGGTGCAATTTTTTTTCTTTTTGCAGTCTTAATCAGGTTTTATTTCAGGGAAAGAGAACTACAGATGCACTGTTTACTCTGAGGGTGTTGATGGAGAAGTATATAAAAGGCCAGAAGGAGTTGAATTGAATCTTTATGGGCTTTGTGGAGAAAGCATATGACAGAGTGCCTAGAGAGGAGTCGTGGTATTGTATGAGGAAGTCGGGAGTGGCAGAGATGTATATAAGAGTGGTACAGGATATATACAAGGGAAGGGTTACAGTGGTAAGGTCTGGAAGACGGTAGTGAGACCAGCTATGTTATATGGTCTGGAGATGGTGGTGCTGACAAAATGACAGGAGACATAGCTGGAGGTGGCAGAGTTAAAGATGTTAAAATTTGCACTGGCTGTGATGAGGATGGATATGATTAGGAAAAAGTACATTAGAGGGTCAGCTCAGGTTTGGAGACAAAGCCAGAGAGGCAAGACTGTGTTGGTTTGAACATGTGCAGAGGAGAGATGCTGGGTATATTGGGAGAAGCATGTTAAGGATGGAGTTTCCAGGTAAGAGGAAAAGAGAGCCCTTTCTATAATTCAAGTGGATTTGAGAATGTATGTATTAGAGATGGGGAAAGAGTCAATATATAAGACTATTGCAATATTTTTTAAGGTGAAATATCAATATCACAAGGGCATGTATTGCGTTTTTTTTTTGTGCACCTTGTACAGATGTGAGAATCTGTGCAGCACTGGTAACACTTTGGTGCACCATATGCTGAATCAAAAAACTATTGCATTTTACTGGTACATGCAATACAAAATACAGTCCAACATACATTGTGCCACAAAGTTTACTATTGCTGCAGAGACAGATTCCTTTATCAAGTGCTCTGACCACACCTACAATGAAGATTTGGATTTGTTTATTTTTTACAGTCTTACAGTGAAGAAATAACTCAATAGGAAAATTCAATTTGCAAACAATGTCATATTAATATTAAGTACTCCTGCAAACCAGAACTATCCCCACAACTCCACCTAACTGGAGAACTTGAAGACAGACTTTTACTGAATTTAAAATACACAGACAGATATTAAAGTGATAAAAATTGGTTTGGTGTGTTGAAATCACACATTATATGCAAGTTCTTGCAGATGCTTTGTTTGCTCCTGTCAAAGTTCATCTATGTTTGAGCTGCAATGAAGCTCTGTGAGCAAAATGCAAAGACATTCAATATCCTTACAATAAGAAAATTAAGTGGATACAAAGCATAACTTAATTTATTTCCTTATGTTTAATTAACATGGGACATTTTTCAGTATTTGAGAACTGAATAGGATTCAGTATGTTTTGTTTGTGTATGCAAGTTTAATAATTATTGAGAAAATGGAAAGTTAATGTTCAACCTGTACTTAATGGCAAGGTACATGTAAAAAGCCCCAGGAATTTCAAACACATATTTGTACACTGTATATTCAATAATATTTTAAATATGAAGCATTGTAATCTAAATTATTGGTTGACAGTCTGGGCTGACCTGTTTGATCTGCTGCCACTTCAACCCTCACTAGAAAAAGCTGTTTCAGAAAATGAAATGAGATGAGGACTGCAACAAATATAAGGGCTCATCCCACTGGAACTCACCAGGACAAAAATCAGTTTATGTACCAATAGTTATGTGTTATGTACTGTAATTGCATCCTGCCAGTCTTACCTTGCAGATTGCTGAGATATTTTGAAATCCTAGTTATGTGTACAAACCTGTCAGTAGGCAATGGCTCTAAAGGAAAAAGAGTAACTATATGGTACACTCCAGAAATGATGGTGTGGCTGTTTCTTGGAAGAGCTCATAAAACCTTAAGAAGTAAAGCAGAATTTATAGATCCCTGGTGGGAAGAAAGCAACAATCTGAAACAATTACATATTAGATTATTTGGTGTGGAATGAAAACATGTTAATCTTTTCCATACAGATAGAAAAAATGTAAAGCAATTATTTACAGTATGTAACTTCATATAGGGCATGGAAATATCCTTTTGTTTTATTTGAATGTATTTCTCCTACAGTTGGCATCTGGCTTACATTTATTTTGATAAACAAAACCTATTATATGTTTAATCTTTATTCTTTTGCTTGGGGCTCTGGATAGTGTCAGGTGGTAGCACTTTTACAGTATGCTGTACATGAAATTTCTGCAGAGGAAGGACCACCCAGTTCCAACAGGACACCTGGGTGGTATTTTAGTTTGTTGACTCTGAGACATCTACGTAGCTCTTTTCATTTGCTTATTTTAATTATAATTTATAATTACTCTTAAAATATCACACCAACCTGTTGCAAAAACATATGCCAACAAAATTGCCTAAAAGGCAAAGTAACAGGAGCATCTGCTGAAAGAATGACATTTTCATATGCTAGATACCACAGCTTTGGCCTGTGCCATTTAATGACTTCAAACGCAGCAAAGAAGCAGCAGTCATACTAACCCCATTCTTCATTTTGACAAGCACTCCCTCCCAATTTATAGCTGATTTATTAAAGAATCTGATTGAGTATCATTTCTCTAAAATTACACCCTACACAGGGTGGCAAGAATTTTAGAAGATGTCCAAGAATCTGTCTGTCTAGTACTGTGAACCTACATATATGTGCCAAATTCAGATAATGGAAGGAATCTAATTGATTTTTTTTTTTTGCTGTCTCTATACATTCTTGAGTATCATAGTAAACTCAGGAGTGGCTACGAATTACAAATGAAATGGTCTTTAGTGAACACCTAAGTAACCTTCTAGGAAAAAGGCACCATAAGCTGCACAGAAAAACCTGATTCTTCTCTGGATCACTGGACAATATTCAGTTTATGATTAATTAAAAGTGAACATTTTTCAAAATCTGAGAACTGAATAGAGTTAAATATGTTTTGTTTGTGTATGAAAATGTAGCAATTACTGAGAAAATAGAAAGTTAAAGCTCCACCTGTACTTCATAGTGACATACACATAAGTAGTCCCACGAATTTCAAACACATATCTGTACACTGTATATTAAACAATATTTTAAATATGATGCATTCTTTCTAAATTATTGGTCAACAGTCTAGGCTGACCTGCTTGATCTGCTGCCACTGCAACCCTCACCAGGAAAAGCTGTTTCAGAAATTTAGATGATACAAGGACTGCTACAAATGTAAGGGTTCATCTCATTGGAACTCTCCAGGACAAAAATCAACTTATGTATCAATATGAACACAGTCCATAAAAGTTACACTGCAGAAGTATGTAGCCAGTTTAATAATAGTATGGCTAAACCAACTTTCAAGTAATAATGTAGCAGATTTGTAAGATAGTGGAGTGGTAAATTGGTTGAAAAACACACAGCTTGTATGTCTCCAAAGGTAGAAAAATGTTTTTTTCCATTCAGGAACTAATTGAAAGTGTGGTAGAAATGAAGCTTGAGAAAAAATAAAGACACGACTGTTGTAGTGGCCCAATACCTCCTTTGAGGGTTTCATTGAGAAATATGACTCCTACTTGAACCCAAATATCAATAAACTAAGTGTTCAGGTGTTTAAAGGAGGAATTATAAAACAATGAATTAGTAGTAATGTGTAAGCAGCAGGAATAGTGACAACCAAAATAAATAAAGAGACAGAACAGTAACATCAGAGACTCTGTTACAGGAGAAACATAGAAGGAACCTCTTTCTTAGAGCAGTGATTCTCACACTTTGGTGACAGAAACTGTAGCTGTAGGTTTTCATTGCATAAAATGTTGTAAGTCAAATCTATTCTCTGTTGTTAACTGATTTTTTTCATTTAATTTTAATAACTCATTATAGCGCAGCGTATCCAGTTTCAGAAATTACCAGTTAAGTTGGTTTTAGTTTTCTGAACATTAGTCCCTTCACTTTTTTCCAATAGTTTGCTATTTATCTTCCACAATTTTGAAAAGGAATTAACTAAATGTGATGCAGGTCAGCTAAGTCTGTAGAGTTCTCTCTGTTCATACTCCTTTGAAGGTAAAGTTGAAAACAAGAGTCCATTTAATATCACGTTTTTTTTAAATGTTGCTGTCCACTTACTTTTTGAAATATAATCCTTACTTACTGATTTGTTTAGTTAATAATGAGCCAAACATCTACAGTAGTTTTGGAAGTGACACAAATGTTGTGTTTTGCGAACTTTACTTCTTCAGCATTTTCAGGTTATTTTTTTTTACGTTTCTATGGTGTACAGAAGAACAACTGTAAACATTTCATAAGTTTCAGAGGCTTTTTTTGGGAAATACATCAAATTTATGTAAAGAGTCAATATTTAAAACGTTGACCCTTCTTCTTCTTAACTTCTGCAATTCAGTCTGGCATGCTGGATATCAGCTTCTGGTCCAAACCCTGACTGATGTTGATCCATTCTTACCTTTGTAGTGCTTGGAGTTGATCACAATCTGTGACCAAATTGCACCTGGATTGTTTGGAGAAGTTGCTCTTGGAGGACGTTTTGATACCATTGTTTATTTATGACAGTGTTCTTGGGCAGAATTGTGAGTGGGCTCACTACCTTGGATGAAAAGCAACCCCACACATGGATTGTCTCAGGAGGTTTCACTGTTGGCAAAACACAGGGGTCATGGTAGCATTCATCTTTTTCTTCTCCGGACAATTGATTCTCCAGATGTCCCAAACAGTGCGAAGGAGGATTCATCTGAAAAAATAACTTTGCACTAGTCTTCTGCTGTTCAGTCCTTGTACTTCCTACATCATTTCACTCTGTCCTTTACGTTTGTCTTGGAAAGAACTGGCTTCTTTGCTGCCCTTTTTGACACATGGCCATTGGCCAAAAATCTTCACCTCACTGTGTGTGCAGATGCACTCACACCCACCTGCTGCCAATACTGACCAAGTTCTGCCCTGGTGGCAACACGATTCTGTAGCTGACTCCTCAGGAGGAGATGGTCCTGGCACTTGCTGGAAACTTTTAGCTGATCATTTTGTGCCAGGACCAAAATAAGTGAAAATGTTTTTTTTGTGATAAAGTTAACTTTTTGTGCTAATAAAAGTGTTTGCAATGAATTAATATGCATCTGATCACTCTGCACACTAATATGAAAACAATGTGAATTGCTACCACAAATAGTGAAGCCTCAGATTTTGCAAAACAAAAAACTAGTTTCACTGCCAAAACATTTGGTCACTACTGTATGTGTCCTGCAGAGGCTAGTCATCATAATGTACAGTACTTGCTTGCATTAACCTCTAGAAAGAAATAAGAGAAATAACACTGAGTGAGTGCAATTAATGTGCAGCGGCTCAGACGTTTTGTTGATATTATGAGTAATGTAAAAAAAAATGTGGTTGAAATTACTAACGCCACTGAATGTGAACATGATAATTGCCATCCACCCATTTGCTATACTTGGTTAATCTAACCGCAAGTACGCTGCAATACTGACCTAGAGACAGAGACCTACCCTAGGGATACAGCGTTAGTGCATCATAGGGCACAGTCATCCCATCTATTGACAAATAAGATTTCCCAATTAACATAACTGAAACCTCTATAAATATCAGCAGCGTGAATTGGCTTCTCATTAGGAAACTGCGTGGACCGAAAACTTGCGTAACAGTGAGATCCAAGGAAATGGATTAAAAGTGCACTGGCACGCATCTTAATAAATTTATCTCTTTATCAATGCGAGATAGTTGTTAGCTTTTAATGATTCGTTTAGCTGGCGACGAAGAATGAATACTTAACAGTACTTGTGAATATATAAAAAACACATACATAAGTTATTTAATAAATAAGTCATCTGCATAAAAGACGTCTCGCAGGTATCGTCTCATTCCACATTTCTTATAATAACGAAAGTTGTCATCATTGGCTGCAGATGCCTCGGCGATGATGCTTCTACCGGAATGTGCGGCACAAGATTGAAGTTGGCACCGTCTTCCTTCCACAGGTTTCCTTTGTTTCCGGCGACATGTGCTCTGGCCCTTTAAGAGTGGGTTTGAGGCGGCGAGGGAGCATGTGCAAACAGGGCAGATTGAGCGTGACGCTCCTAATCTACAACCCGGGAAGAGAGATGAGCGCTGAGTAAGTGAGTGCGTTAGTGGGAGCGAGGGAGCGACTGTGCTGTTTCAGCTCTTGTCGTGGATACGCTCTTTCCCAAAAGAAAAAAGGAGCTTTAACGTTGTGGATTTAAAAAAAAAAAATTTAATTTGGAGAACACGTGCAAATGGGAAGGGGGAGTCCCGGTGGACAGGAGACAGGACTTCCCCCGCACCAGAGACCAGAAGGAACAGCGCCGCACAGCCGACTGACAGACAGGTAGGTTTCCTGCAGTGCTTGCCAGTAAGATTCCCAGCCTCGAGTCAATGTAATATTCGTGCGTCTTTTCTCGCTTTAAGCTTTGTTAGCAATCAGTTTCCATGACTGCAGTCACAGGAACAGTTTGCACATCGGACGTCAATCTTGTGAGGTGCTACGGATGTGACCTACGAGGGGGTCAAGTAGGGTGCACTATGGCCAGAGCTGGCATCTCTTTTTTGGCTGGCGAAAGGTGCGCCGTGTCGTCCTCATACGTCTTTAGTCAGCAGGCAAACCAAGTAAACGTTATGAAATGGGAAAACAACCAACAGGTGAATTGGCATTCAAATAATCACATTAAAATAAATAAATAAATAATAAGGCAAAAGCGCGGTTATGTTTCAGTCCTATGCTCAGTTAAGTACGCGAATAAGAAGCGATAATGAAAACGCGTGAAGTAATAACGCCAAAGCCAGATATTAAAGACGACTTACTTCTAGTTGACTTGAGTTTGTGATGCAGGGAATACAGCCATTTTCTGCTTGCAGCGTTTGAGTAAATGAGTCAGAACTTAGCTTTGTAGGAAGCAAAATGTATCATTAGTAGTTAAGTACCCCACACATTTCTGCATTCATACAGGATAGTTGAGAATGTAGACTTGAACACGTGTTGGATGCTTGCTGATAGTCAATTACGTATAATGTAATTTCTTAAACATCCAATTTTTCATCAGATTGTGTCTGACACATACCTGCCACCTCTATAATTTCACAGCTGAGTCCAGTCTACCTGCGTGGGTCACCACGAGCGTCTCAGTAAATGCTGTTCACATTTAAGATTATTTTTAATAATTTCTATAATGGAAGTGAAAGTATATCTGAATGCATTTACACTGGCACGTTAACTTGGATCAGTTCGTCAAGGATGTTCCTTCCAAGAGAGTATTGATCCTAACATCGTATTGGGCAAGAATCGTTAGGATTGATAGAATGGGCCGTTCGCTGGTGCACTGCGGTAAAACAAGTTATTGAATTAATTTGTACTTTATATAGCACTCTTTACTGAGTGCAAGCTTAGATAGAGCACAGTAATACATTTTAAGTGTGCAATAAAATTTTAAAATGTACAGAAATATAAATACAGATTACACAGTAAAACAATACAGATTAAAACTGATGGATCTGAAAGGATCTGTTATATATGCTCATTATTAATATTGTTCAGATATAGCCAGCTGAAAGCAAAGAAGTAGTAAACAGTCTCCAGTCAGTATCTCTTGCGAGAACAAACCTTTAAGGGTTTCATAGTGTGTTATAGATCATAAGTTTTAGCCCATGCTGAAAATTAATAAGATTGCTGTTAATGGTGGGCTGAAATGGGTTTCTACAACATGGTTTACATTTTATATATGGCTATGCATAGAGCTGCTGCTTTTGCTTAAGCTTTAAGGTGTGAGTTAATCTGATTTGGATGTTAAGTGTAGATGCCCTTTGATTCTAGTAAAGTTAGCCAACAGTTAAGAATTCAGTAAAAGTTTCTTGAAGATCTTGGTATAGAGAGGGGGAACTCTGGACTGCCCTTCCCAACCTGATGCTGTTGATATAAAGTGCCATCCTCAATATTTTAATAATTATTTTAATATTATTTTAATAATTAAATTAAAGATTACCCATGTGTTAAACTGGAGTAGATGGTAAAGACCGCTATAGAAATATGCTGTTTGACCATACCCAGAACAAAAATAGTTGACATTAGAATTGGACAGTAATAATGGCAAGTTAGCTGTAGGATACCAAAATCTGCAAATTATCTTAACAGCTTGGATCAAGCTGTATAAAATCTCTTGATATTAGGGAATTTTTTTTTATTTTTAAATGCATACCTTTTCAATGTAATTATCAGCAAATCGCATACTGTTATATTAATCATTAATTTATTCTTATGTGCATGTCAATGTTAAGTGTTTTATAAAATGTAAACTGGTTGTCTGTTGCAGATATGATTCTTATTTATCAGAACAGAAATGTTAGTAGGAAAATTTTTAAAATAATATTTGCAAAAGAAAACCACCCCTGATTTCATTGCAGTGCAGTAACTTTTGCTACAAGATAATGACATTCATTTAATGGTAATTTGCCACATTTGGACTACTGAATTATTATTATTATTATTATTTTTCAAGTCTCAGAAACAATTTTTTGATATACTGATCGGTGAATTGAGGATGTGATTTTATAGACTTTATATTGGAGAATTTACACAAGTATGCATACTGTGAAACCAAAGAGAGTAGGTTCTTTTAATAAACTTTATATTCTAACAATAGAAGACAAAATCATGAATATACATATAGTATAAGAGGTAAGTTCTGCATTTTTTGAAGTCGGAAGTATTTCACAATTGTGACTTACATTCATAAACTTGTGTTAAGTAAAGCATTACCTCTAAATTTAAAGGAAAAAATGTATCTTTTGCTGTGTGTTACAAGAGCAATGTATGGGGTAATTTAAGTAACATAAGCTTAAAGATTTTAATAAATACTTTAAAGCAGAAGAGTTTCTACTTTCAAGCGGCAAGCCCTTTCTGAGAGAATTCTTGTTTATCATAGATTCATAAGAAACATATGCAGTTTGACAAATGAGAGGAGACCATTCAGTCCATCAGGCCTGTTTTGTTTAGCTAATAACTAAGATCCCAATACAGTATCTCATTCAGATTCTTCTTAAATGTTATTACGGTTTCTGCTTCAAATACATGTCTCTGTAGCTATGTTCCAGAGTCCAAGAACTCCATGTGTAAAACGAGTACTTCCTGGCTTCAGTCTTAAATGCACTTCACCTTAATTTCCACTGATGTTCTCAAGTACATGATTTACCCATAGAATGTTGTTGGATCTACTTTTTCAGCCTATCAGTGCCTTTGAAGATTTAAAATACTTGGATTAGGTCCACATGCAATCTTCTCTACTCGAGACTAGGTTGTAATTCTTTGAGTTTGTCAGAGGAGGACATATCCTTAAGTCCCAGGATACACTTGGTTGGTCTCCTCTACACAGCTTCAAGTGCTGCTATGCTTTTCTTGTACTGTGGTGACCAGAACTGCGCACAATACTTCTGATGCAGTATTACTAGTGTATTATATAGTTTGAGCATAATGTCCCCTGACTTATATTCAGCAGCTTTTATGATATAACCAAACTTTTATTTGCCTTTTTAATTGCTTCTGTACATTGCTTAGTTGAGGAAAATGTGTGTGTATATCTATCTATCTATCTATCTATCTGTCCCTAAATCTTTTTCAGAGGTTGCTGCCTGTACAAGTGTGTCTCCCATCATGAATGTATAATTTATGTTCCTTTTGCCCATGTGTAGCTCTTGAAGGTGAAGGAAAAAAAAATATGGACACAGGGAAGAAAAAAAAAAAACTATGTCGAGAATAAAGTCGACATGTTGACTTTATTCTCGACATTTCCACTTTAATGTCGACGCTTATGTGGAGATTAAAGTCGACATTTCCACTTTATTCTCATAGTTTATTTTATAATTAAAGTAGAATGTTGTAAACTAAACTTCATCCGATGTTTAATTTACTAGTTTTTCTCAAACCCCGTCATAAGTTAATGTAGCACATTAAATGCTTTGTGTTAAATGTTCCCTGACCCAGTTGTTAATCACTACGCGCTTCTTAAACTGACTTCCTCTACACTAAGGGCTCGTTTATACTTCACGCTCAAAAAAGTATATGCTCCCGCATCATGGCAGCCACGCATTTCCAGCGTTCATTTGATGTGTCCTCTGAGCAGGTCCTCAGAAATTAACGTGATGCGTGCATGATTTGCAGTACCAGCAAAAAGTCGGAGGGACGTAGTGCGTTAAAAGTTGGAATGTGATGTCAGAGTCTCTGGTTACTATCTACATGTGACAGAAAGCCACTTTGTGGATCCAAAGAGATCGGTGTGCACGCTTCGATGTTTGATGAATGGTTCGAAGTGGTGAAGCAAAATGCTGACATACAGATGCATTCGTGGTGCTTTTATATTCAAGCGTTGCATATTCCTGATTGTAATGACATGATACATTTTAAAAGTCTCACATACCGTCTTCTGTGCCATCCTTTTTTTTTTTTTTTTCCTAGGGCTTCCTCCAGTACTGACAGCAGCGGCAAACAGCACATTTCTCTGCACATTTAGAATCCTTAGATTTATATTTGATATCACTTTCATGATGAAATGCATTGAAGTATGTATGTTACATTTTACAGATAAATTGGTAATTTTGTTTAAATAATGAATGCTGTTGTTAATTACACACTTGGGGGTGACACGGTGGTGGAGCGTTAGCGCTGCTGTCTTGCAGGGAGTCGCGTCGCTGATATTCCCTGTCTGTAGTTTACATGTTTTCCTGCTGGGTTTCCATAGTGTGCTCTGGTTTCCTTCCAAAGATATGCAGATTTGGTTACACTAAAATGATGCCAGGTGTATGTGTGTGCTTGTATTCACCTTGCGATGAGCTGATGCCCAATGCTAGCTGAAATGGACAAATCCCTGGAGTGATGGATTTAAACATTAAACATCGTTTTCAGAGATATTGCGGTAAGGTGTCATTGGAATTTAATTGGTGTTCCAGGCAATTCACAACACAGCAAAGCCGAAACAGTTCTCACCATGATAATATCTCGCACTGCCACTTGGTGGATTCCTTCAGATCTACGTAAAGTACGCGCGCAAGTATAAACAGTATGACGCTTCTGTAGCAGGAGCGTCCGCTGCAGCATAAGTTTTGTGAAGTATAAACCTGGCCGAAGAGGAGGCGCAGGCAGCCATCACCGCACAGAATACATTCACTTCATGATATTCCTGCTCTCTGAAAATTTTAAAATGTTAAGATATATACTTGATATCATTTTCAGGATGAAATACATTAAAGCAGGTATTAAACATCCACGGTAGTGTGGCGGTAGTGCTGCTCCCTCGCAGTAAGGGGTCCCCAGGTATACGTTCAATTTTGAGAACATTATGGCAGGTGTGACATGGCTCCAAAAAACTGGATGTATGAATGAATATCACACAGGTTTAACTTAAATATTGTGTAAACGTTTGGTTCGTGATCTGAACACGAACACAGAATTCAATGGATGTTCTTCTGAGCGGGCTTTCTTTATTGCATGTTTGCTGTCTCTTTCTGACGTACCAAACCCCCAGTTCCTATCCTTCCTTTTTCTTTCTCCACACAACCAATCACCACATGATAAACATCTTTGTGAAATTAAAACTAGTTATAAACTTAGACCACGGTGTGTTCAGAACTTTTAAAAAAAACCTTTGTTATACATGCTTAATTATGCCATCCATTCAGGGTTGCGCCCATCCCAGCAAGCATTGTGTGCGAGGCAGGAGCAAATCCTGAACACCAGCATATCGCAGGGTGGATACGAACAATACATACACTAGCATAGTCAATATAGCATAACAAAACCCCATATCCTACATGACTTTGAAAGGAAACGGAAGCACGCCGAGTAAACTCGCCAGAAAAACATGCAAATTCAAGGCATGGAACACCCGAGACCCCCTTGCTGTGAGGCAGCAGTGCAACCTCCACGCCACCATGCCCCCACATGATTAATACATGCTTTAATGCATTTCATCATGAAAATTATATCAAATATTTATCTTAGCATTCTAAATGTTCAGGGAGCAGGAATATCATGAAATTAATGTATTCTGTGTGCTGCCTGCGCCACCTCTTAGTGCAAGAGGAAGTCAATTTAAGAAGCACGTAGTGATTAACATGGCTCAGGGAACACTTAACACAAAGCATTTAACACTAGAATTACCAGAGCCTACGAAAAAACTCGTAGATCCGTCCCACCTTAAACCGCTTCTTAAATCCCTTCACACCTCTCCGCCAGCGTCCTTTGTCCTCTAAATGTGCTGATAAACTCAGGCTGAAAGCAGCCGGCTATTCCATTCCCCCACCGACTTAGAACGTGCACAAACTTCTCCCAGCTCATGCCTTGATTGATTTTTCTGGGAGTGAAGTGGAGTTTTAGAGTGGAAATAATAGATCCTTGTTTGGAACACACGCATTTCATGTCTGTTCCGTTTCTACAGTAATCTGTGTAAACACATTTTTAAAACAGAAACTTTTTTTATATTCTAGTAGTAGATGACAAAATGTAGGCATAAACTATATAATGTATGAGACCTGAAGTCCAAATATCAAAGAAACGCTTTCACAAAAGGTACAAATCTAACACAACAATTGCACTTTTATTCAAAAATATAACTGTAGAAACAAAAAGCCGCCTTAACATGCGACATTGACAGCCGTTCATTACGACTGCCTCCGTGGCATAATAGAATCATCTGCTGACTCGGAATCAAAAGGTTGTGAGTTCGATCCTGCACCACTCCGTTTTGAGAAGTAAACTGCTCTTAGTCTTACTATTTTAGAATAAAAACATACATTTGATTTCAGTCTGTAACAGCCGGTGTAATTTATGATACTTGTAAAGGTTAGCTTTGTTTTTTTTTTTTTTTTATTCACTTTTCATTCTCTCAGTCACTTTCAGGATCCTTCCCTAAGCCAACCCCCCCATCTGACACTGTTGACACTGCTGTTTTCACATAAAGACGCGCTATAGCTCTGCAGTGTATCACGATACATTCTCTTACCAATACTAGCGAAATGAAGTGTCTGCATGCACTTTTTGTGGCATTACACATGTATTTTTTGAGCATGTCCGTGCCAAATAAATAACATTCGAGCTATAGCGTGTCTCCAAATAAATAACATTTGAGCTGTAGCGCATCTTTATGTGATCCAATTTTTCATATAAAGGCACTCTATAGCTCGAATGTTATTTATTTGGCACGGACATGCTCAAAAAATA
>JANRMT010062813.1:112586038-112605088 GCA_026402145.1 Polypterus bichir lapradei | reverse complement strand
AAAAAAAAAAAAAAAAAACAAAGCTAACCTTTACAAGTATCATAAATTACACCGGCTGTTACAGACTGAAATCAAATGTATGTTTTTATTCTAAAATAGTAAGAATAAGATCAGTTCACTTCTCAAAAATGGAGTCGTGAGGGATCGAACTCATGACCTTTTGATTCTCAGTCAGCAGCTGATACCATTACGCCACCGCGCTAGTTGTAGTGAATATGCGTCAGAATGGCCTGCTATGGTTGTTATATTTGTACCTTTTTGTGAAAGTGTTTCTTTGATATTTGGACTTCAGGCTTCATACATTATATAGTTTATGTCTACATTTTGTCATTTACTACTAGAATATGGAAAACGTTTCTGTTTTTAAAAATGTATTTACACAGATTACTGTAGAAACGAAACACACATGAAATGCGTGTGTTCCAAATAAGGATCTATTATTTCCACTCTAAAACTCCACTTCACTCCCAGAAAATCAATCAAGACATGAGCTGGGAGAAGTTTGTGCATGTTCTAAGTTGGTGGGGGGGATGGAATAGCCGGCTGCTTACAGCCTGATTTTATCAGCACATTTAGATGACAAAAGACGCTGGTGGAGAGCTGTGAATGATTTTAAGAAGCGATTTAAGGTGGGACGGATCTAAGAGTTTTTTTCGTAGGCTCTGGTAATTCTAGTGTTAATGTGCTACATAACTTATGACAGTTTGAGAAAATCTAGTAAATTAAACATTGATTAAGATGAAGTTTAGTTTACGATGTTCTACTTTAATGACAAATTACGAGAATAAAGTCAACATGTCGACTTTAATCTCGACATGAATGGTAAGAATAAAGTGGATATGTCGAGAATAAAGTCAACATGTCGTCGCACTATTACACAGTACCCAGGTACATTACACAGAATTGGAAAAAAAAATAAAACAAGTACAACTTGGCTTACAGTATTATCCAGTAGTATAGAAACAGTATTCACAGATTTGAACATAATGGTCGACATCCGACCTTTTAAAACCGAAGTATCTCCAGGCAATGGACGTGACTCCTTTTTTTTTTCGGCAAAAGTTTTTTTTCTGTGTCATCATGTTGAGCTTTATCGTGTGCTACAGCTTCAGTTTCGGAATGTTCTCTGTCCATTTTCATCGTGCAATACCTCCACTACCACATGTACTCCATTGCATACGTGTTTAGCGGTGTAGCAGTGGAAAAGGGCCCCTGCACAATACCTCCACTAATGCATGTACTCCGTTGCATGCATTTGTAGCAGTGAAAAAGGTCCCCCCTTAAACAGTTTCCCACTGCGCCACATTCTGAACGTTGTTTAGGCAATTTAAACCGGTGTTACGGTATAAGAAAAATGCATATCATAACAAAAATAAAAAAACGGGTTTTCGGTGTGAACCGGTGTACCGGTGTACCGCCAGCACTACCTAAAAGTATATCCCACGTGCTTGAATTTTTAATGCATCATTTATAATGCAAGCTACAAGAAAACATGCCTTGATGGGTGGCCAGGTGAAAGGCTGCCACATAAATAAAAAAGGGAATGAAGTGTACAGGACTTTTTTTTCCTTATGAAAACTATGGGGCTACGCCCCCAGCTCACTTTTACGATTTTTTTTTTTTCTTCTTGGAATTGTTTCTGTTTCATTAGTTTCCCTTTTTATTTTAGAACTTCGGTTAAAACAATATTTGGAATTTTTCTTCAAGATCGCATTGAATTTTGATTCCGTTTTTGGACTTGCATCGTGACAATGCAACCGTATAACTGTCCATGAGTGAATATAGTTTCTTTGTCTGTTATAAATAAACCAACTTTTTCGAGTGTTTGTCCCTGTGATTTGTTAATTGTCATAGCAAATGCTATTCTAACGGGGAACTGTAAACGTTTTAATACGAATGGCATTTCAAGGTCTCCTTTGGTGTCTAATGTTCATGGAATATATACACTTTTATCTCTTTCTTTACCTTTTGATTCTTTAATTTCTTGTGGAAATTGTTGCATTGTTAAATCTTCTGCTTCTAACAATTCTTTAATGATTGAAAGAGCCATTTATTCATTTGACTTTTCGGAATAACGGCCCTTTGAACACTTCCCATAAATGTAAAGTATCAACTTCCCCTGTCATAATTAAGTATACGAAGAAGTGTCTTAATTTGTCAGGCATCATTACAGACATGGCATCAGACATTTCATACATATAATCGTCCGATTTACATAATCCAGCTGCTCGAGCCGCTTCTTGAAAGGTACCTTACATATTTTCATCTATAATTAGAACATCTCTATACGACGTTGCTCCTTTTGATTCTCCTAACAACAGTTTTAAATGAAAGTGTTCGCTATCTTTTGGTGATGCAAAAGTGTTGCACGATTAAATATAAATTATTTGTTTTTGCCACGTGTATTGTTGAGGAATTTGTGCATACGTATATGCCTTTGCATTTACGTCTTTTTTATTTAGTTCGAAATAAGCCAATATTTTTTGTTTGTGCTACTTGTACAGCATCTGCTTCTTTGCCTTCTTTTAAATTGAACCATATTCTGTCTTGGTAAATGAATCGGTAATAATTTCACAGAATGACGTCGACCGTGCGTATCGAGTATCTAAGTATGCTTGATCTTCGTCCTGTGCTTGTTCTTTCGATAACGTTATGCGTACTCTATTGTGCCTTTTTATGAATGTACTTGTAGATGTAGTTAATACTCATCGCAATACTTGACATTAACATGTTAATCAAATCTTTTTAGCAAATACGGGTTATGGTACAATCATTGAATCATCGATCATCACAATTTGTCCATCTTTCTTTCCGTGATAAGTGTGTTGTTCGTGACGATTATCTCTTCGGCAGTAATTTGGAAAGCCAGCCTTAGTCATATCTGTTGTTTGAATGAAAGCTTTTGGAAATATTTTTAAACACTTTTCTTTCGAGTCCCAACATGCTGAATCTTTTAAATGAGGTCCGTGAGACATGTGTTCAGTGACTTTGTACCATGATTCAGAATTGGTTTCTCTGTTTGGACTTTCAGCACAGACCAAATGATCTACATCTACATGAATTTTGAACATGATCAATGAGTGATTGCATATGCTCTGTTCCAAGTTTTGCTTGATTCGATTTAATAAAGAAGAGACGATCAGCTTTGACTTTTAGATACGCATTAATAATATAATGTTGGGTTAGACGTTGAGATGACAAAAGTGGGTTAAATACATTGGAACATATCGCTAATTTTGCCCCGAAATATTGTGTTGGTGTTATTCATTTTTCTGAATTCGTGTGTTTCATATTGTACACTGTTTAAAAAAAAAAAAAAAAAAAAGTAAAATTTACGGTAAAAAACTGGCAGCTGGGGTCGCCAAAATTTTACCGTAATAAATAAGGTGACAATATTTTTAGGTCTACAGTATAATTTTGTAATAAAAACTATTTGGTCTTTGCAATAAATTCCAACAGAAGGGAATGTTTAACCATAACCAGAAGCTCATGTTGTATAATAAATATGACTATTAATAAACATTATGTATTGGCAGGGTCCAACCCCAGTACATAGTTTGCATCAGTTAGTCAATAACAACCAATAGCAAGCATGTGCCATTTAATTATACACATTGAAAACAATACAATGTTTAAAGAAATTACGGCACATTGCCTGGTAGGGAAGTAAAGTTTTCTCTTTTGTGGTGTATGGTGTCCTACTTATCGAATACAACCCACCATAAATCAGCTTCCATAACCTCAAAAAACCTTCGGGCAAAAATAAGTCTTTGGGAAAAATAATAAACCTTGGGGAAAAATAAGTCTGCTAACTTAGGTTACGTTTTTTTCCCTACTATTCAAAGGTATGCGGTTCACCAGGAACAATATTTTAAAAAGGGGCGTGTCCTTATGCAGATATCGTAGCCGGTTTTACTGAAACAGTGATTTACCGTTTTACATTTTACGGTTGTTTACCTTCATTATTTAACAGTTTTACACTGTAAAATTAACAGATTTTTTTTCAGTATAACTGTAATGCATCAATAAACGGTATTTAGCATATTTTGAAGGTAGAAAAATATTGATTTTACAGAACTTGGCTGTAAAAAATAATGAAATTTATTGTTTAAGATATACAGGTAATTTTCAGTAGAACATAAGGTAACTTTCCTTTTTTTTTTTCAGAAAAGGTCTTTTACCTTCACCATTTACAGTATTTGTACCGTTAAATTTACTGACATTTTTTACAGTGTATGACAATCCTGTTTCTCCATCTGTGAAAAGCAAACGAAACAGTAATTGATCGGAATGTGGTGAATTATTAGACAGAAATGTCGATTCATGTTCTGCTTTCTGATAAACACGAATATGTACTCTGTTTTTGATATTTCCATCTTTTGAAATTATCGCTGATAACTCGTCACATGTTGGTTTATTATATATGAGTGCATGAATTTCTGATTCATATAGAAATCCAAGAAAACTTCTTTGTCTGTGTTTTGCAGATAGATTTCGTGTAAAGTGCGATACTTTTGGACGTATGGATTTGTATCCATTGTTGGCTGTATAATTTCTAATATGTCCGATCGTTTAACTCTTTTGATGCTATGTTGCATCGCTTCTCTGTGATCATAAATATACACCTGCCCGAATTGTGGTTTCTTCGAAATTAAACTTGTTGTTGCTTTAATTGTTGCTGGACCACAGATTCTCATAGCGTATGGTCCTGAATCATGTAAATCTACGTTTTGCGCATTGAATGATGCAAATGTGAAAAGATTGTAGACTCAAATATTTTGCCTGTAGTGTTTGTGGATTTCACTTTCCCCAAACATCAAATCTTTGAATTATCTTGGATACGCCTCCTCATTGTGTATAAATACAGCTTTTCCCTGATGGCCACACAAATTAGATGATCTACAAGTCTCTGACTTGAACTTCAAAGCCTTACAATATTTACATACTTCTGACATATCACCAATATCCATAGATCTCTATTCACCTTTCCGTTATTTCTCTGAGTAATAATTTGTCTTTGTTTGTTGACACTTCCATTTTTTTTCTGTTTTCATATTCTGTATCATGCTCTGCATGTGTTTTGCGCCTACATTTTTTTTTTTTTTTTTTTGGGTTTTTTTTTTTACCACATTTTTTTTATTTTACCACCTCTGCTTATGTTTTTTTTCCCCCCCTTTTTTATCTTTTTTTAATTTTTTATTTTTTTTTTTTTTTTTTTTTTGTTCTCTTTTTGTCTTTTATTTCTGACCTCGCTTTGTGCTTCTCCCCCACCCCCCCCCACCCAATGACATCTGGTCCTTGGTGATTTATTTTCCCTTTTAAAGCTTTTTTTTCCAATTCCATTTGTTCCGGGCTGATTATTACGTTCCTTATTGTCTGCATTTGCACCTAGATTATTCATTTTCTTTTTTGCATTTTTTTTTCTCTCCAATACTTTTGGGTCTCTTTTCTCCACGCTGCTCTTTCTTCTTCGTTTAGTCGTCAACGTTTCATTTATAACGTAGTGTCCTTATACACTTTATATGGGCTGAGAGCCCTGGATCTGTGTATGGTCAAAGCATTTACACGACTAATGGTTTTTCTCTTCGTGGTCTTATTTGATATTGCTTGTAAGTAGGGCATATCTTGCAAGAATCTTATGTTTTACGTCCCTGCGAGACATTTCTGGGTCAATCTCTTGGCACAAAGTCTCATGTTTACGGTCCCTGCGAGACGCTCTGTGGCAATTCTCTTTCGTCTCGTGGGTCTTTTAAGTGTCTTCGGTGATCATAACGTGAAGATCACGTATCATCTCCTAGTCATTCCCTCCCACAGGATTTTTTTTATAATAGAGAGACAATATAGATGCACACTTGTCTAGTGTGTTGGAGTATTTCTATAATCTCAAGACATAAATCAAATCAAACTTTTGGAAAACTTCTCAGCTTTGAAATCAACCTTGGATACTTTTTATGTTTTTGTTTTAGATTTCCTCTGATGCCCTGTATACCGCCATTGTTAGTCACTGCAGGAGATGACTCCTTTTAATTTACAAATAATGCTCAATGCAAGATCACAGAATGACATAACTTCAAAAAAAAACTGAAGATTTAATGATATATGTTTTTTCCTCTCTTTGCATTCCACATGGATTTGAGTGCATAGTAATTATGGTCACAGAGCAAGATTAAACCATCCCTCTCAATATTCATAATTCTGTAATGTTCTGTATACTACAGTCTAAATTTAACTTTGTACTAACTCAAACTTCAGAGTATAAACCCTAAAAAGGTTTCCCCAGAATTACCGTTTTTGGATAAAAATAAATACAGTGCCTTTAAAGGACAACATTACAGAGTTTAATTTCTTCAATTGGAGATGTCAAGCCTTTTACAGGAATACATTTAACAAAAAACTGAGTCCGGTCTCCCACACAGGCATCTTGTGTTGAGAGTATTGTATGTAGTGCTCAGCTGCTTTTCTTAACTTTCACAGAAGTGATCAGAGTGTAATATTGGTACAGTGACTAAAGAATTAAAACAGTGAAATGTATTTTATAAATTTATTATATTGTTACCTTTGTTGCCGCCTACAGTTTTTATCTGAGAAGTAACTTTAAATTCTTATTTTTTAATCATTGTTAATTTTAATTTGTTTATATGTGGATTAATAACATAAACAAAAGAAAATGAATAAGTTCACTCAAATGAAGATCTGAAAGGCTTAAGTCCATTGTAAGGGCATATGTAGAATCCAAAATTAGAGTTTCTGCCGTGATTGCTGGATAGTGACATTTTTCTGACCTCTTGAAATTGTTCAAAACCCTTCTAAATGTTTGTTTTTTCTGCCTGTGTTATTTTAAAAATAAAATATATATTTAAATTAAGAATACGTTACTCTCCATATCTATCCTTCACTACTTCCTTCAGATCCGGAAGAATCTAATTGGAGTTCCCCTTGGTATACATTTTTGGGATCCACAAAAAGTCTGCTGAATTCAATCAACCTTTGTACATTGGACAAAGACATTGGGGAAAAATAAATCACTCATTCGGAGGTTGTAATAGGATGTGTTTTCAATTTGTGATAATTGGCTTTGTAATATTTTCTGGCCATGAGTTAGGTCAGTAACTGTAAATGGTTGACAGGTTTGGCTGCTTGTATCTGTTTATTATACATGTATTAAATTGAGTTTGCTGTAGCTATGTGCTATTTGTATGTTATACAGGTGATAGTATAACTGTTGATGAAGAATTTTGCAAACAGTCCAGGCTTAAATATTTAATGGTACTGGCTATGTGCTGAACGAAAAGGTCTTCTGTCTTCAAACTGTATTTTGATATTTTCTGGTTTTCTTACAGTTCTCAGTTGTCAAACAAACATATCCTTCACACTACCAGTTGATTTGATTTTACCAAATCACTTTAAAATATGGTTATGATAAAGAAGAATACTACTTGCCAAAGCATATTTAACTAAATATAAAAATTCTTTTTTGCACCTTAATTACAGATTTGGATTCAGTGTATGGCCTAATGGCCAACACACAATGAGCTTCTGACAAATTGTCCATGGCAACTGAAACTTCATTTAGCATGCATTGGTTAGTTTCTTCTAATGATTTTAATTCTCAAGTATTTTCTTATTTGATCTTTAGCCAGTTTCTGAAAGTTCAAATCTATTTATTACCAATCTGTGTTTGGTACATAGCTCTCCTGACCTGGTTACTTTCATACCATATACCTCAGGCTTATTTTATAAGTAATTTAAAGTATTATGATTTTACTTTTCAGTTTTTCTTTAAGTAATTTTGTGAATTATTTTGAAGGCGGCACGGTGGTTCAATGGTAGTTCTGCTGCCTTGCAGTAAGGATACCTAGGTTTGCTTCCCAGGTCCTCCCTGCGTGGAATTTTGCATGTTCTCCCTGTGTCTGCATGGGTTTCCTCCCACGGTCCAAAGACATGCCGGTTAGGTGCATTGGTGATCCTAAATTGTCCCTAGTGTGTGTTTGGTATGTGTATGTGCTGGCGCCCTGTGGGGTTTGTTCCTGCCTTATGCCCTGTGCTGGCTGGGATTGGCTCCAGCAGACCCCCCCCGTGACTCTGTGCTAGAATATAGCGGGTTGGGGAATTGACTGACTGACTTTGTGATTGAACCAAATGTTTCAAATTAGTGTCTGATTGATTAAATTATACACCAGTTGAGCATTCTTTACATATTTTCCTTCACCTCTCCTGCAAAGCTATGTTCGCCCCTTGTTCCATGTCCTTACTCTTTCAGTTTACTATTATGGGTGTTCAAATCTCCCATTACTTTTATGTGCTGGGTGTTAGATTACATTTTTTGTAGAGACTGTTGTAGGTCTCTGTAAAATGCATCCTTTTCATCTTCTATACTGTTTTCGATTGGTGAATAAATTTGTACTAGTCCTGTTTTCTCCTGTAGATGAAAGTTCATAATTATTCTTGGATGTTTTGGTGCTGTTCTTTTTTTGTCGTGTTTTGCTGCTTACAATCATCTCTGCTCCATATTGGAGATCCTAAAAATGTAACAATATATCCTTTATCTTGATTTATCATTCTGTTATCCTTTGTTATTTCAGATACTCTAAGTATTTGGGTTTTGAACTTTTCCATTTCTTCTACTATTCCACTTTCTTTAACAGTTACTGTTGCTGTTTTCCGTGTTCCATTACTTTGCCAGTGTTTGTAAATGGTTCGATCATCTGTTTTCTAGACTTGTTTTATATGGGTCATTAGCTCAACAACTGGGCCATTATTACCACAGGACAAGTGGCCTTTGGTCAGTGTCTGCCAAATGTGACTGTTTGTTACAATCCCATTTCCAGGACTGTCTCCATCTGCCACCTGAAGAATGCACATGTTGGTTATTCATTTGTATGTTCACAACATCCAAAACACACATTTTTTTGTTAAAATATTGTGAAAGTAACACTATTGCAAAATAGAGAGACCACAAATGAGAAACACCTTCATGTGAATTTGTACTTTTGAATTGAAGACCCTCCTTCTCTCTCCTACATTGGTGAAGAGCTTTGCCTTCATTTTGTTTTATAAATTCACTTGTAATTGCATGAATATCAGAAAAGCTCCATTTTCTAAAGCTGTTGTTTCAGAACCAGAAGAGATACATGAGCCATGAGGCTTTGGAAATTCTGCAGTAAGTTTCATTTCACAGTGAAGCTGAATTTAAAATGAGTCGGTTCCAATTCTTCTTGAACACAACTTGTGCAATAATGACTTGTTTGTGTAACATGATGCTGATGGCTCATGTTCAGCAGCTCTGCTGGAATACTCCTATCAGATAACTGCATAGTAGTTATTTTTTTAAATGAAGTGGGATAACTATAGGTAGAGTGATAGCTATCTGAGCTGCTCTGGCAGTTACTGTAGCATAGCGAGATGAGGAATGAGGAAATTGGTAAGGCATGACATATTCAGCTTGTTTGAATATTTATTTAAAACATATTTGTGTGCAACAATCAAACATCGATCAGGAGTAAATGAATGTTTTGGCTGAAAGTGTTTTCACCCATCTGTTCATCCCAGGTGTAACTGACATGATTTATTGCCTCTCAGTTTGCCTAGAATCTGTGAATACTGGCGTGTTCTGTGATCATTTGGCATCCCATGTCTGTTTTCTGTTTTGTTTCTAGAATTGGATTATTGAATTTTTTATTTTTTTACTTCTTCCATTTGACCATGTACCACCCAGAGGTTTTTTTTATCCAGGGATCCTGTTGACTGAAGTGTGTTGTCAACTGCTCATGGTTCAACAATTAATGGACAGATATTGTTGGCTTCTTTTTCTTTTCTCTGTGTGTGTGTATATTATATTATATTATATTATATTATATTATATTATATTATAAATATATATATAAAAAAATCTGTGTCTTTGTGTACTAATTCTGTATTTAGTAATTTGTGCAATCGCTATACTTGCATTTTATCTGAAAACTTGTCACAGCGCTCTGCGCCTGCTCTGAGTCCTTTACAAAAACTGAACTGAATTGCTACAAGTACCACACATGTTGGCTTTTTGTTTCCATTCAGTAAACAACTTTTAGTGCCAGTTATGTACAATACCCAAATTTCCTATTTTGACATACCCCCAGAGCCATTCTGTTGTGTATTATAGCACACCTATAACAGTTTTCTACTTCCTGGAAAATGCTAACTTGTTAATTCAAATTGTTATGCAGAAAAATATTTTGTGCTGTTGTTCACAGAACATAAAAATTAACCCTAAAATTTTGGTGGTGTATTACAATGCTATTTTAATTTTACTTGGCATGATGCTTAATTTTATATATGTATATTTATATAAATTCTTAAAGTTACAATGATACACAAACTGTAAGAGAGTAAAATGCAGTTGTATATTCAAATGACATTCATTCTTTGCCATTAAGCAGGTTCGATAATCCAAGTTTTAGCTCAAGTTGTTATTTCAATGAAACAAATACTTGGTGCCTACGTACTGGTGATGCAGCAGGTGTATCTGTTGTTGGTGCTTCACATTGAAAAACAGACCATTTTAATAAACTGCAATTTATTTATATGCGAACTACAACTTAAAATAATTTTAGTCTGAACAGCTTGCTTGTTAAAACCACATACCATGACAAAGCATCAGTTGTGTCAATGTCTGAACACAAACTCATGATTTCATTTTAAATGCCTGCAAAAAGTCAATATAAAGTAAAAAAAAAAAAAAAAAAAAATGTTGACCTGGTCTTACTGAAACTATATATTTAATTAAATATCAATTTGTTGTAATTGAGCTATCCTATTACAGCTTACCCAGCCAAAAGCCTATAATGGATAAGGCTGGTTTGGAAAATGCAACAAGAGGAATTGGGTGTACAGTAATCCCTCCTCGATCGCGGGGGTTGCATTCCAGAACCCCCCACAATAGGTGAAAATCCGCGAAGTAGAAACCATATGTTTTGTATGGTTATTTTTATATATTTTAAGCCCTTAGAAACTCTCCCACACTGTTTATAAATATTATCCACACAGTTATACAGTAAAGCCTCGTTTATCGTGGTTAATCCACTCCAGACAGATAAATGAATTTCCACGAAGTAGTATTCTTTATTTATAAATCTAATATTTCCGCAGTTAGAGCATAGAAAACCTGTTTACGACCTTCTAAATACGTTTTTTTAACATTATTAGAGCCCTCTAGACATGAAGTAACAACCTTTAGTCAAAAGTTTAAACTGTTCTCCATGACAAGACTGAGATGACAGTTCTCTCTGACAATTAAAAGAATGCAAAGATATCTTCCTCTTTAAAGGAGTGCCGTCAGGAGCAGAGAATGTCGGAGAGAGAGAGAAATGTAAACAATCAAAAATCAATAGGTCTGTTGGGCTTTTAAGTATAGGAAGCAGCACCCGTGATAAAGCGGCCGCAATTAAGGGATCAATATGAAGGTAGTCTTTCAGCATTTTTTACAGGAGCATCCATATCTTCTAAGCAAACAGCCTCTGTGCAAACAGCTCCTCTGCTCACACCCCCTCCGTCAGTTGCAGAGAATGTCAGCGAGAGTGAGAGACAGAGAAAAGCAAACAATCAAAAATCAATACGGGCTGTGAGAGCTTTGAAGTGTGCGAAGCACCACCCAGGAAGCATATCGTATATCATTGAGGAGTTTTATTTAATACGTAATACGTGCTCTTACTGGGTAGCTTCTCAGCCATCTGCCAATAGCGTCCCTTGTATGAAATCAACTGGGCAAACAAACTGAGGAAGCATGTACCATAAATTAAAAGACCCATTGTCCACAGAAATCCGCGAACCAGCAAAAAATCCTTGATATATATTTAGATATGCGTACATTTAAAATCCGCGATGGAGTGAAGCCGCGAAAGTCGAAGTGCGATAGAGCGAGGGATCACTGTAAAGGTTTTGTGTGGGGACTTTAGTATTCGCTTTTTGTCCAAAATACATTCATGATAATTAGCTGACCAGATCACTTGGTTTGAGGATTTGTACAATAATAAACAGCTTGACCTTTTTAACTGTGCAGTTATGTACTTGTACAGTGCACAACATATTACATAGAAAATAGATATATTTAAATAGTGTAAGAACAGTCTTCTCAGTATGTGCTAAAATATTAAACTTACTGTGTGTATGATCCCTCTGTTGGCTGGGTTATTTTTTTCCTTCTTGGTATATTGTTCTAAGAGGCCTGTGTTCAATTTTCAGCCCCCACTGCCTTAGCATGAAGTGACTAAGCCTGTATCTGTGAAGAAATTAAAAAAAATGGAGTGAAACATTGGTGCAAGCATTCATAAACTTTATTGGTTTTTGTAAAGGCCAGCTGTATACAGTAGTACTACAGTAATTGTCTAGCAACCAGGGGCCACATGTGTTATGCCATGCATAGAATTCACACTAAAACATGGTATATGGACAAAAGTCAATGTGCGTCTGCATAAAAAAATTCAAATGCACAAAACCGTGTGTAAGCCAACTTTCACACACTTCTGCTCCATAAATCCCAGTCAGCATGAAAAGTAACGCACGTGCATGCACCTGCCGTCCCACCCAGACTCCTCCACTAATTTTGTATATTTAATATGCAATTCAATATAAATATCACCTTCTGTTCAGTGTTTGGTTAAAAGACAATGGCAAAAGCACGTGGAAAAAAGAATTTCAGCAAATGCACAGTGGAGGCAAGAATGTATTTGTTGGCTTAAGCAGCGGTATAAACAACAACAAAAGGAAGTTGATAGAGTGGTGGAGAAACTCAAAAGTTCAATTTTAGAAAGTTGCACAGTGCCCAAAATTAAAGTAGTAGTCAGATATCAAAGTCGCCGTGAAAAGGTGAGTTGTAGCCAACTGTCTGAGTGTCATATGGATGTGTATTAGTGTACAAAGAAACTGAAAAAATAAATAGGGACACAGTGAAATAAAGATCATAATGTCCGCTTTAATCTCGTACTTTATTTTGTTACTAGCAAAATACCCGCGCTTCGCAGCGGCGAAGTACTGCCTTAAAATTTTTATTAAGAAGAAAATTAAACCTTTTTAAACTGAGGGAAAATATACCAATAATTATTTGTTAAGGATCTCTTTGTATGCCACGTTGTCAGTTCGGCCCTCCAGTTGTAATATGACCAAGCTGTAGCTGTGTGCTGAGCTTACTCTTGAGCATGCAACGTACAGTTGGCCATGTGAACAGTAATCTTGTTTCAAATCTCACAGCTTGGAATGCTGCTGTCATAATCGGTTTGAGTTTCATGGTTTGTTTCAATTACGACAGTATTTGTAGGACTTGTGTTGAAGAGACATTCGGCATCTGTCAAGCGTTGTAAGTATACAACCAGTTTCATTGATAACTTCACATCCAGCTTTTGAGAGTTTAAACATTTCTAAACATCAAAGTGTCCACTACTGAAATCGTCACCTGTGAATGTAAGATGTTTAAGAGGCATCGGCGGTTGTCCAAAGGTGTAAAATATTTGGCCATTTTGGTACACTTTAAAGCGACAACCGAACAATTCAGCGGCAGCCATCAACTCGCATGCAGATGCATAGGTGAAGGGCTTAAGCATTTCACTCTTCTACTGCTCCTGTGTAGTATAATTATCTCCTGTACTGCCATCAGTCCACACCTTGAACCTGTCCCAGTCATTCAATACATAAGACACAATGTTCCTCCGGATATCAAGAGTGAGCCTGATATAGCCGTGCAATATGTAACAAAGAGAATGGAAAAGGCAGGTGCCATCTCCGGGCATGGAAACCACTTGGTAAGTGACAGTTCTTTGATCGATGGTGATCACCTTGATATACATGTTAATGGGGGTACGGTTGGAATGATAAAGGAAATGGGTACCTGAACAATGTCAACTAAGTCTAAAATACCTACACAATAACTATAATCGTAATAAATGAACAATAAAACAGCGGAGAAGCCGTGGAGTAAATAAAAAGGCTGTAGTTATCAGCAGGGAGACGTGAATACTGTGGCGAAGCAAGGAAGGGAATGTAGACAATAATGACAGGCGGCCTTCTATAGGGAGGCAGCCAACAACGTGGGAGGTGTTGGGATGGGGGACCCAACGCCGCCTCACACGGTGACCGAGCTGCAGGCTATGGACGTATATATGTACGTAAGTAGGATTCAGTTAACGTTGGGAACCCGCGTACCAAATTTCTTGAAGATGGGCCCATAAGTAACAAAGACCGTTGAAAAGTTCAATATGGCGGCTGACAGTGGCATCATATCACCGAAATAAGTACCAAATTTCAGCCTTCTACCTACACGGGAAGTTGGAGAATTAGTGACGTTGGAAAGTTCAATATGGCGGCTGACAGTGGTGTCACACCACCGAAATAAGCGCGTACATTGGTTTCGGTTAGCGCAGGGAAGCCGCCTACCAAATTTCGTGAAGATGGGGCCATGAATAAGAAAGTTCAACATGGCGGACTTTGTTGACCGTTATGACCGTTATGTGTAGAATTTCGAAATGAAACCACTGAAATAAGTATGTACATCGGTTTTGTTTAGCGCAGGGAAGCCAACTACCAAATTTCGGGAAGATGGGGCCATAAATAAGAAAGTTGAACGTGGCGAACATTGTCATCCGTTATGACCGTTACGCGTAGAATTTCGAAATGAAACCTGCTTAACTTTTGTAAGTAAGCTGTAAGGAATGAGCCTGCCAAATTTCAGCCTTCTACCTACACGGGAAGTTGGAGAATTAGTGATGAGTGAGTGAGTCAGTCAGTCAATGAGGGCTTTGCCTTTTATTAGTATAGATTAAAGTAAAATGTTTTAAACTTAAAATCAACATTTTAATTTTACTATTGTTTCTCAGATCCCATCATAATTAAAGTAGCATGGTAAATGTTTCATATTCTATGTGTTGTATGTGTGTGAATTACTATGTGTTTCTTAAATGGGCTTTCGTGACGGTGACAGGACACAGAATATATTACATTCATAATATTACAGCTGAACAATTTAAATACTAAGATGTATACTTGCTTTAATTTCATCATTAAAATAATATCAAGTATTAAACATGGGGTCACGGTGTTGCAGTGGTAGCGATCAGCTGGCACCCTGTCCAGAGATTGCACATGCCAGCAAGCATCCTGCGAGAGACCGGAACAAAGACCCTCCATAAAAAAATTTATTGCAGCAGTACTGTCTCTTTCAAATGTACCAATCCCCAATTCCTGTCCTTCCTTTTCTTTCTCCACGTAACCACACAATAAGCTCTGTAGTAAATGTCAAACCATCTGTAAGCTTAGAATGCTGATTCTTCAAAACATTTAAGGAAGATTAAAATATCTTTGTTGTACATATTTAATTATTCCATCTATCCATCCAGGTTTGCGCCAGTCATAGCAAGCATACAGTACAAGGCATGAACAATTTCTTGATGGTGCGCCAGCATATCGCTACTGCTGCAACACTGTGTCCACATGTTTAATTATGAACAGTATACATTTATTTAAAGGAAGTTAAAAATGTATCTGTATAATGTAATATACATTGATCTCATTTTTTAAGATGGAAATGCATTAAGAGCTCCAAGAAGATAGCACTTGGAAATCTACATCGACTTAGAAGCCGGTTGTCGTCACCTGTAAATGTGCGCTCTTTTCTATTGAATCGAATTGAATTCCTTTATTATTGTATGGTACAATGAGATTCAATATGCAAATCCTCCATAAACTTTGTCTTACAAAATGATATGATTAAAACAATGAAAAATATACAATACTAGCAAAATACCTGCGCTTCGCAGCGGAGAAGTAGTGTGTTAAAGAAGTTATGAAAAAGAAAAGGAAACATTTTAAAAATAACGTAACATGATTGTCAATGTAATTGTTTTGTCACTGTTATGAGTGTTGCTGTCATCAAGGATTTGATTATCATTATTTGTTTCATTCAGGTTCGTATTTGGAGGATGTGTTGTGTTCAAGTTACAATCTGTGTTTGTCTAGTCTATCCCTGACCATCTCATCTTCATTGTCAACCATTGTAAAGAAAACCGGTTTCATTCATCGAAGTGATCACTACCCAAATCGGTACTCATGAATCTAAGATGTTCAACAGGCATTCCCAGTATTAAGTTGTGGATTTGCCTGCGAATATTTAGCGGCAGTGTGTCTATGAACGTAAAAGTTTCTCTCGCACTTTTGCTAAGTTTGTGCCAAACACTATTCTATTCCTGACTATCTCATCTTCGTTTGCATAAGCACAGTCCTTCACCATCAATTTTAAGTCCGTTACAAAGTGATCAAAAGTCTCATTTATACCCTGCATCTTCTCATTACACTTGTATCTCGCGAATATCGTATTCGTCGTAGGCATGACAAACGCCAGCGGCAGCGTGTCTGTGAACTTAATTCAAACTTAAGGTTTACACTGTGCTTTGTTTCGGCAGTAGCAGCACTTATGAATATGCTTGTATGCGTCAGTCGCTTCATATTCTTTTGCTGCCTTCTCAATTGTGTAATGCGTTTTTTGTTCAGTGCTCTTTGGAGCTCTTGCTTGTTCTCTGCGTACTGCGTTCAGTCAATTCACTTGAGCCGCTCGGAGTTACATGCATTGAAGGTTCTCGGCTGTGCTTGTGCGATCTTGCAATGTCCATGGCTTTATTTAATGTTTATTTTAAGTTTCTCTCGCACTTTCGCTGAGTTTGTACCAAACACTAGTCTATCCCTGACCATCTCATCTTCGTTTGCATAAGCACAGTCCTTCACCCACGAATATTTAGCAGCAGCGTGTCTATTGGATTGCTGCTGACGGACAGACTTGTATGGGCAGGCACTGAATTACATGGAAGGCTTGATGATGGGTCGACGCAACTCCGCCTCACACGGCGACCGAGCTGTAGGCTATGGCTGTATATATGTATGTAAGAAGGTTCCAGTTATGACTGTTACACGTAGAATTTTGAAATGAAACCTGCTTAACTTTTGTAAGTAAGCTGTAAGGAATGAGCCTGCCAATTTCATCCTTCTACCTACACGGGAATTTGGAGAATTAGTGATGAGTCAGTCAGTCAGTGAGGGCTTTGTCTTTTATTAGTATAGATGAAAGCAAAGGAAAATGTAAGTGTGGGTGTGTATATGTAGTGCAAATGGGTCATAAAGTGGCTCAGGTTGTGCAATATTACAACTGTAGTTCAAGTTTACAGTGAGGTAATTTATACTTACAAGTACAAACAATTCTACCAGGAGCACTTGATAGACTGATTGAGCGCGTTTATAGCTCTTGGGATGAAACTGTTTCTGAACCTTGAGGTCGCCACAGGAAAGGCTCTGAAGCATTTGCTGAATGGGAGAAGTTCAAATAGACTGCGTATGACTGAGGCAGTGTGTGCTATAAATATTTTCCAGGGCTAGATGCTGTATTCCGATAATCCTCAGTGTTCTCGACACAATCTGCCGTAGAGCTTTCTGATCAGCTGCTGTACAGCTGTGATTCTACACTTATGTACAGTGGGTTAAAATACAATGAGTGGTGCACTGAGAGTAACCACACTAAAGTAGCATTCCGTGGACAATTATATTGTTACAAGTTGATTAATATCAGATGTCGAAAGAGAAACCACACAGGAACAGTAGCATTGCTTTGACGCTGGGTGCCGCCAGTTTGCAAAACCGAGCAGAAAATGTGCGTATGCTTGCTTGGAGAATGTGTGTGGCTTTACACCAAGTTTAGTTTTTATATATTGCAATGTGAGCGTGGAAATGGATGTATGCAACATTTTTGTGTGTATGCATCGTTTATACATGAGGCCCCTGATGACTATCTGTGCATGTGTAGCTTTTTTTAATTTTTTTTATTATTTATTTATTTATTCTTTCAGCATGATTTACGAAAAGCGTTCAATGCAGCATGTAAAATGGATGTGGATTTTATATAACTTTGTAGTGGCCATAATTACAGGAAACTTTGGAGCAGCAACTTGCTGCTAAATTGTCAATTTAAGGGAAAACCTGGGGTTGTTTTTTGTAATTGTGAATGTGTTCAATGCACTCTAGTGTGAATTAAACCAACTTGGTGTGGTACGAGACAAATCATAAAGTTGTTCTGAAATGTAATCTGACAGGGGATCCATCAGACTACAGAAAATAGTGAATTATGAGTAAAATTTGTGCATACTGTAGTTTACACTGTTTTATTTCAGGCAGCAATTAGTTTATATAGCATACACAAGTACCAGTTAGTCAGAGTAAGGGTAACCTCTGATTCAGACTCTGAGACACTATATTTCTCTTGCGATGGTATAGCAATTAACTACATGGTTATATGTGTTTTTAATTATATTTTGATCTGGTTGATCCAGCAACATATGTACAGAGGTCACCTGAAACTAATTTTAGTTAAACCCCCTAATGTGCATAATACTCTTGTGGTGGAACAAGTGGGCCGTCCTGTCAATGCAATCACCCTTTGGGGAGCAATGCAAAATTGGAGATGCATTAACTTCTTAATACTAGGTGGTAAATGTTAATCAAACTTTCCAAAATGAAAATTACTAACATATTTACAGCCTAAAGACAGCAGATTTGAGATTACCGTAGATCCCGGAATACAAGCCGAGAATTTCGTCCTAGATTTTTGGCTTGGAGTTTGGGGGTCGGTTTATACAACGAGTATCATTTCAGATTCAAGTTTTCCAGCGCAATGGCGGTTTTGCCGATGAATACGGAAGTAAATAATGACGAAACCACAGAGCCATCTTTCAGATGAAGAAGTAACTTTGCATGCCGGTACTTTTAAATAAAGAATTTATTCAAAAAAGTGTTTTAGTTGTTGATTTTATTAATAAAATTTATAATAAATTATCGGGAAATTTTAAAATAAAATTTATTTTGATTTACGATCCACATCTTGCGTTACGAAACGGATGCGGTCACGTGTATCCGCTTGCGCGATTGTAAACGAACAACCGAGAGCGTTAGTAGCGTCAGTCGGAGCCCAGATACATGTGTTTGTGGATGTAATTTCGATGATGGACATTGTGTGGAAATATCTCCTCCTCCTCCTCCCTTCCTGCA
>JANRMT010062813.1:112550790-112566038 GCA_026402145.1 Polypterus bichir lapradei | reverse complement strand
GTGCTTTGTTTCCGAAGTAGCAGAACTCATGAATATGGTTGTATATATCACTCGCTCGCTTCTTATTGTTTCGCTGCCTTCTCAATTATATAATGCATGTTTTCTAAAGCGCTTTTTGGGCCTCTTCCTGGTTTTCTACCTACTGTGTGATTACGTGGGCGGCGTGATGATGTCAGACGAAACTCCGCCCCCACGGGTTTCAAGCTCATCTCCATTACAGTAAATGGAGAAAAACAGCTTCCAGTTATGACCATTACGCGTAGAATTTCGAAATGAAACCTGCCCAACTTTTGTAAGGAAGCTGTAAGGAATAAGCCTGCCAAATTTCAGCCTTCTACCTACACGGGAAGTTGGAGAATTAGTGATCAGTCAGTCAGTCAGTCAGTCAGTCAGTCAGTCAGTGAGTGAGGGCTTTGCCGTTTATTAGTATAGATATAGTTTGTGGATGCAGCTGACTCGAATTGCATGGATTTTGATTCATTTTTACAGTTTATATGGACTCCACTTTGACTAGGAACAACTGAATCTGTGGATCACGGGATGAGACCTATGAACATTTCTTTGTACCTGGCGATCTAGGACCATGGGATGATCTGTCTCCTTGATTATATTTGCTATGCTAGTCCGCTCCCGATTCATTTTACTGTACTCTACGACTAAGAAAGGATCTGCTGTTCGTACCCACCTGGCTTGTGGCTCTGGGGTGATCATGCCTGTAATACCCAGAGTTACTGTTTATGGCTGTTTATCCTGCTACCTCCTCCTGCTGTGCTTTCTGCTGCTTTGCTATTGCTGCTTCTGTACGCTACTGGCTCCGCTGTGCTGTGCTGCTTCTCCACTGCTATCAGATAAGTATTGCTCAGTATCATGCTAAAATACTCTCATGACAAACTCCATATTAAACAGCTTGTCCAGAGCAAATGGTCTGACTGGAACATCCTAAAAGACAGTGCTATTTTGCGGCACCCGAAATATGTACATTGCGGGTCAGGTCGCTGCCACCGCTGGACTACGAATGAAAAGACCACCAGCGGCATTTGCTCAGGAATACGCCGTCCTGCTCATGGCCATGGAAATAGAAGTGTTAGTGTGCCAAATTCACATTATACGAAAATAAACAACGATCACGGCTCTGTGCAAAAAGAAGCCTCATTAAGTAATATTGCATTGTGTAACTCGAGATCTCTTAATGGCAAAGCATTGGTGCTGTCAGAAGTCATCACTGACACCAAACTTGATATACTGTGTTTAACGGAGACTTGGCAAAAATCAAATGCATTTATGTCTCTCATGGAGGTGACACCTCCTGGATTCACTTTCCACACAGTGCCTCATAGCTCAAGACAAGGTGGTGGACTTGCAGTAATTGTCAGAGTAGATTTAAACATCAAAAGAATCCCAATTGATTGTCCATTGTCTTTCGAGTGCCTGGCTCTTAAACTAATAACGGAATCGGGTCCCGTCTCACTCATTGTTCTTTATCATCGTCCAAAATACAACGCATCCTTTTTATCTGACCTGATTGAACTTTTAACCCACTTAAGCTCTTATTCCCAGAGAGTCATCCTTCGTGATTTCGACATCCATATTGACATTACTACATCCAAACTGAGAAATGAATTCCTATCCTTACTGGACTGTTTTGACTTGACACAACATGTTGATGTTCCCACCCACTCTGGTGGTCATATATTGGATCTGATCTGTATTTCTGGACTATCTGTTGCCAACATTTACAGCACTGATTTTGGACTCTCTGACCATAAAGCAGTACTTTTCACTGTCTCATTATCTGTCCCTCTTCTTACCTGTAAACAACAATTTTCTTACAGAAATCTTAAAAATATCTGTCCCCTTGTTCTTTCTGGATCCATTTCTAATCTTTTGCTGTCTTCACCTATTCCATCAACACTAGATAGTCTTGTTGACCACTATAACTCAGCCCTTCATTCAGTATTAGATAAAACAGCTCCTTTAAAACATAAGGAGGTTCCCTTTTAAGCGTTCAGCTCCTTGGTATAACTCAGAATTGCGATCTATGAAAGCAGATGGCCGACACCTTGAGAGAGTGTCATGTAAGACTAGCCTCACCGTGCACATCCAGTCTTTTTCTGGCCACCAAAGAGCTTACAGAGAAGCACTAACTGCTGCCAAAAACACCCATTATGGCAGAATAATCGTAAGTGGCCATGATAACCCAAGGGTTTTGTTTTCTGTAGTTAATAAACTACTCGAACCTGCATCTGGCCCAACTACCTGTTTTACTGAAGTCTGTGACAAATTCCTCCACTTTTTCCGTAACAAAATTAAAAATCTAAATAATTCAACTAACATAAATACATCTGTTTATCTTTCCCTGCTTTTTCACTCCATCCAGTTCCTTCTCTAAGTTCTCACCAGTCACATCTGCGTTTTGTTAATAACCTGCTTTGTAAGATGAGGCCAACTACTTGTGTACTGGACCCCATCCTCAGCACACTACTTAAATCCTGCTTTCATGCCATAATCCCGACTCTTACAACAATAATTAACTCATCCCTTGACACTGGCTCTGTACTGCTCACTTTTAAAATTACTTCTGTACCCCCAATTTTAAAGTCTGGTCTTGATGCTGACAATCTTAACAATTTTTGTCCTATGTCCCACTTACCTTTTCTGTCAAAAGTTCTTGATAATTTGATGGAACCCTCTTAGTCTGGTTTCAGGGCGCAGCGCAGCTGTGAAACTGCTCTTCTACGGGTAACCAATGATTTGCTTATGGCAGCAGACTCTGGACAAACCAGCATATCAATTCTATTAGACCTCAGTGCAGCTTTTGACACTTTCAAACATGACATTCTTCTGTCCAGAATGGAGAACATGCTGGGTATCTCTGGCACTGCCATCTAGTAGTTCAAGTCCTATCTGACTGATAGGCAAGATAGGCGCTATATAAATAAAAAGTATTATTATTATTAATGTACAGTATTATTATAGTCTTCCCGGAAGTTCTGTCTGTGCCACACACCAGTCCAGGTAATATTGAGGAGATTAGAAGGCCTAATTTGTGGCTTAAATCTTGGTGTAGGGTACAGGGGTTTATGAAGCTTTGGGACTCCTTTTGGTAGAAATGGGATCTGTTCCACCACAACAGCTTACATTTAAACTGGAGGGGCACCAATATGTTGGGGAGACACATGAGTAGGTTAGTTGAGGATTGTTTAAACTAGGGTATTGGGGGGCGGGGGCAGGGAGTTTAGGACAGGCCAGGTTTAGAACTGTACATGGTCAAACAAACAATTAGTGTAAAACAAAAATGCATATAATGTCAATTCTAACTCAAAATTTAAATACAAAAGTAAAATGAGTAAAACATTAAAATAGCTTGCCTTAATGCTGGAAGTTTCAAAAATAAAACACGTGAGTTGAAGTTGTATGTAGAGGAACATAATTATATTATATAACAGAAATGTGGCTAAAGTACTAAGATGTGGATGAGTGTAACATAGGATACACATTTTTAGAAAGGATGGACAGAACAGAAAACGATTTGGGTTTGCTGCTTATATGACACAGAATTTAAATGCAAGTCCTTTTCACTTGGACAATGAGTCCCATCTTACTGAGAACATGTGGCTTAGCTTGGAAAGCATTTGGGAAAGAGGTCTTATTTTAGTAGTGAGTAATAGACCGCCCAATGCAGACAGCAATTTCAACACATTATCTTTTTCGTAATATTGAAAAGGTAAGTTCACAGTGGATATTATGGAGGACTTTAACCTCCTTAGTGTTGCATTTTATTTAAAAAAAAAAAAAAAAAACTTTTAAAAAGCTTTTTTTTTTTTTTTTGGAATGAAAAATTATTTTTTTATTAAATCTCAAAAGTATATTAATGATACATGTTATAATGGTAATGATGATAAAATGATAAAAAATAAAATAATATGAAATGAACAATAATAACAAAATAATAGTAAGTTTTCCAGATTTATCAGTTTTTGAACAGCATATTGCACTGGTACAAGTTGGAGTCTGTTTTTTATTTTATTTTTTTTTGTTTAATGTTGGAGGCATATAATGTCTACCAATAAGACACTCTGGATTGATCCGTGATGTGCTGGGTCGATTGCGTCTCTTTAGCAGTAGTGTGGACGATTGATGTGCAGTAGTTATTTGTTCTACAAGCTGGCATGTAACGTTTGCATAAGTAACAGTTTTTGCCAGCTTTTTTTTTTTTTTTTTTTTTGTATAAGACGAATGCATTCCAAATCCACTGTCTCACCAGACACAGACGTAATTTTCTCCAAAGAACGGCAGCACTGAAAGCACTTTTACAGCCCAAGTGATTCTTGATTCTAACTCTTCCGAGAGATGCATTTGTACAGCTGCCTTAGTGACACTCTGAACTAACGGTTTTAACATGGTTTTTGCACTCCGAGTAATGCTCGGGTCTAAAGCTAACAAGGCTACCTACTGGAATATTAACTGGGATAACCTTGGAAACAGCGGAGCACAAAAGCTGGTGCTTTTAGAAGTAATAGAAGCATAGGTAAAACACGTGCCGAAAGAAATCTCTCAGTCTAAAGTTCGTATTAGAACATTTAGTGAAAATTCAAAGCAAATAGTCCACACAAGAATAAAGAAAAAAGGTTGTTACACACGTAGAATAAAAGGGAAAAAAAGGGGAAAAATATTTCTTCTATTAACTTAGCTTTTCTCCTCAGTTGTTTCTATACTTGATGCTTTACTTCATCTTCAGTATACTCTAAACATACTGCACTGCACATTCAATAGAGCATGTTAACTTTCATACTATTGAGCACGTAAGGCACGGTATGCCTTCCATGCCTTGTACACTGCAAGGCAGGTCACTTACTGAGACTATTCTATAGTCCAGGGGTCACCAACTCCAGTCCTGGAGGACCCCGGTGGCTGCAGGTTTTCATTCTAACCCTTTTCTTAATGAGTGACCTGTTTTTGCTGCTAATTAACTTCTTAATTGACTTGCTTTTGAAGACTCAGACCCCTTCTTTCTTTTTTCCTTAATTAGCAACCAAACAATAATGAGATACAAAATAAGCCAAAACAACTCATATATAACACTGCGACGAACTCAAATTATAACATGGCATAAGCACAAAAGCAGGAATGTGCATACGCACAGAGAAATCCAGATGCAAACTTCCACGTTGTTCTGCTACATAAATCCCGATCAGCGTGAGAAGTAACTGCTGTCCTGCCCCAAATCCTCCCAGAATTACGCCTCTTTGAATATGTATATCAATATAAATAGCCCTTAAGCTCAGCATTCTGTGAAAAGACAATGGCAAAACCATGAGGAAAAATAGAACAATTTTCAGCGAATACCAAGTGGAGGCATGGAAAAACGTACTATTTGTTGGTTTAAACAGTGGTATAAACAAGAAAAGGAAGCTGATTGAGTGACATAGAATGTCTGAGACACTCAAAAGCTCAAGTTCACAAAGTCGCACAGTGCACGAAAAAAAAAAAAAAAAAGAAGTCCTATATCAGTCGCCGTGAAAAGGCGAGTTGTAGCCCAACGTCGTATGAAAGCTTATTAGGGTACAGAGAAAAAAAAAGGCACACAGTGGGGGGAAAAAGCATGAAATGTCAACTTTAATCTCGCAATTTCCACTTTAATCACGTAGTTTATTTTGTCATTAAAGTAGAACATCATAAACTTCATCTTAAAATCGTTTAATTTACTAGTTTCTTAAGTCCCATTGTAACCAAAGTAGTACGCTAAGTGCTTTGTTTGGTATTTGATCTTCTATATGCTCTGTGTGTGAATCACTACGTGCTTCTTAAACCGGCTTTCTTTTCCTCTGACAGGACACAGAATCTGTTACATTCGTGATATTACAGCTCTCTGAAATACTGAGATGTATACGTGATATCATTTTCATGATGATAGGAGTTAAAGCATGTTATTAAACATGGGAACACGGTGGCGCAGTGATTGTGCGTGACTTACAATGAAATAATTTATTGCAGCAGTACTGTCTCTTTCAAACGTACTAACCCCCCAATTCCTGTCCTTCCTTTTCTTTCTCCAAATACCCAATCGCCACACAATCAGCTCTGTAATAGACGTTAAGCCAACTGTAAGCTTATAACACCGATTCTTCAAAACTTTGAAAGGAACATTGAAATATCTTCGTAGCACATATTTAATTATTCTATCCTTCATGCCAGTCCCAGTAAAGCATGCAGTGCGAGGCAGGAACAATCCTTGAACGGAGCACCGGATCCTTGCTAGCGTAGCAACACCGTGTCCTTTAATTAACAATATAGATTATTTAAATGAAGTTAAAGTTTTATCTGTATAATAAACATATTTTGCTGCATTTCATCTTAAAAATGATATCGTCATCATATGTAAATACGCGCTTTATAAAGTGGCTCAGGTTGTGCAGTATAACTGTATCGCAAATTTACAGTGAGGTAATTGTACTTATAAGTACATACAGTTCTACAAGGAGCAGTTGATGGACTGAGAGTGCATTGCGAGGTCTGTACAGGAAAGGTTTTGTAACGTTTGTTGTGTGAGAAGCAGTTCAAATAAGCTAAGGCAGAGTGTGCTTGATGCTGTATACTGATAATTCTCTTTTCCGATCAGCTGCTCCGAATGGTGCAGTGAGAGTAATATGGAAAAAGATGATCTGCTGTGGCAACCTTTTTAACCTTTTAACCTTTTTCACCAGCAGCTGAAAGAAGGTGCAGTGAGAGTAACAATGCTAAAGCAGCTATGGTATTTAGAATAGTTTGACCATTTTGTGGACCATTATATTGTTACAGGTTAATTACAATCAGATGCATTAAACTAATAAACAATATGCGGTTAATTTCAGTGTATTTATATAGCTGCGTCAAGTTATGTGGATCTGAAAAAGGAAAGAAACCACACAGGAACAGTAGCATTGCTTTGATGTTGGGTGCCGCCAGTCTGCAAAACCGAGCGGAGAACTTGCGTACGACAGGGTATGAGCTACCATGGAAATGTGCGTGGCTTTACGCCAAGTTTAGGTTTTATACATCGCGATTTGAACGTGGAAACGTTCGTACGCAACATTTCTGTGCGTACGAACCGTTTATACATGAGACCCCTGGTGTCCATCATACAATATCTGAAAATAAAGAAAGATGAAGCTCTCAGGAATGTCGATCTGCTCAGGTCATCAAAACATTTGAACAGCACTCTTAGAAAAGAGGAAATCAACAATTTCAGAAATGTCTGCTATTGCACAGTGAGAGTTGCAGGAAGCCATGGAATTAAAGAACGGGTTTAATTCACAGTAAGACTCAACACCTACTTAAGCAGGTGGTGGAGTGAAATTGGTTGGAGTTTGAGGCCCTGACTTTAGCTGGTCTTCTGTTGGCTCACTTGCCTCACATTTCATTTCTGTTTGGGTACCTTTTATGGAAACTAATGAAGCAATTCAGAGGAACGATGAAAAGAAATTCAGGAGAACAAATCTTAAAAACAAGTCAATTAAAATTCAAATAAAATGAATTCACAATAGGTTAATTAGCAGCACAAACAAGGCACTCATTTTAAAAAAATCACAAAAAAAAAAAAAGTGAGAATGAAAACCTGCAGCCACAGTGGTCCTCCAGGACCGGAGTTGGCGACCCCTGCTATAGTCAGAGGGAATATACCAATTCATTTCAACTTGTGGGGGTTATAAGAACCTCCCATAGACTATGCATTAATATGTAGGCAAACCTTTAATAGAACTTAAATAACTAACAAATGGCTCTTACAGTAACCATAATATAATTCTCAGTGTTTTAGGAAGAGTGTGGATTTAACTTTGCCACATCTGCTGAAAATGTGCTCTACCAAAGTCTAAGGAAGACAGACTGGGATAAACTTTTAAGTGTGGAGACAGTCGTGGAGCAGTGGAACAGCTTTAAAAATGTTTTACCTGTACATGTAATGCAGAACTGGTACTTGCCTAAATTTGGTATTAGTAGGAAATAAAAAAAAACAAAACTATGCAGTGGGTTAATAAAGAGTTTATTAAGAAGCTGCAAAGGAAAAAAAACAGCTGTATAAGACAAAACTCTCTAATGTGAATCGTAGGGAGTCACAGAATGCACTCTCCGTTTTTTCATCCAACACCACACTGAAAGGGGCCCTCTTCTTTGTCAGGTTTGTCAAGGGCGCAGCTCTCTCTGAAAAACGAGGTACAAACCGGTGGTAGTAGCTCACTAATCCTAGGAAAGCCTGCACCTGCTGCTTGGTTATTGGACGGGGCCAGTCTAGAATGGCTTTGATTTTTGAACACTGTGGTTTAACTGTTCCTCCTCCCACCAGGTAGCCTAAATATCTAGCTTCCTTTTAACCTGAAGAAACACTTCTTGGGGTTAATGTGCAAACCGGCACTCGCTAGCGTCAAGAAGACTGCAGTACATGTTCTTCCCAGGTACCGGAAAAAATGACGTAATTTAAATAGGCAGCACAGTAGGCATTGTCGGGCTTCAGCTCTCTAACTACCAGACGCTGGAAGGTCGCTGTGCAATACAAATGGGAAGACCTTGTACTGTCAGTGTCCAATAGGGGTACTAAAAGCTGTTTTTTCTTTTGCGGATGCCGTTAAGGGAATTTGCCAGTATCCCTTGGTCATGTCAAGAGTAGTCAAATAACGCGTATTCCCCAACCGCTCGAGGAGTTCATCTACTCGGGGTATGTGTCAAAGTTGGAAACCTGATTGAGCCATTGGAAGTCCTTACAGAACCTCCACGTCCTGTCGGGTTTGGAAACGAGGACGATAGGACTGGACCAGGGTCAGTGACTCTCCTCAGTGATGTCCATGTCCAACATATGCTGGATTTCTTATTCCACTTCAGCACGTTTTGCCTCCAGGAGGCGGTAGGGGCGTTCTCTGACGACCACCCTGGGATCTGTCACTATGTCCTGCTGAATTGGTGAGGTACGGCCTGGTAACTCGCTGACCACTTCCTGGACAGACAGGATCACAGACTATAGCACCTGTCTTTGGTGTCTGTTCAAATTAGGACCGAGGTTAAGGTCGGATATTAGTGAGAAAAGGGAGTGGGTTTGGCCGGAGTGAGGGTCATCTTCCCTGTCTTTTCACAGCTTTAGCAAATTGATATGATAAACCCGCTTGCTCGGCCGACAATTTGGCTGTTTGACCAAGTAGTCAACAAGTCCTTTTCTTTATTTAACCTTGTTCGGCCATGCCAATGGGTCAGAAGTTTAGAATGGAAAGTGGGCATGAGTACCATAACCCAATCTCCCGGCTGAAACTCTTGCAAGGAGCTGTTTCTATTATAATTCCGTGCCTGCGCCGATTGAGCCTTCGTCATGTGCTGTTTTAGCAGGGGCCATATTTTTGCCAATCTATTGCATAACTGTGCGATATATTCCAAGACATTAGTTGAGGAAAGGACCTCTCCTTCCCAGCCCTCATTTAGTATATCCAGAATACCCTGGGGTTGTCGTCCGTATAGTAACTCAAAAGGGAAAAACCCCGTGGAGGCTTGCGGAACCTCCCGGTAAGCAAAAATTACGAGAGGGAGGAGTTGATTCCAGTTCCTACCATCCTCGCTGACTACTTTGCGGAGCATCTGTTTGAGAGTCTGATTGAACCTTTCGACCAGCCTGTCCATCTGTGGGTGGTACACAGACATCTTAAGATGTCTTGATCGGCACATTTACAAGACAAAAGATGCTGACGGAGAAGTGGAAAGGGATTTAATGTTGGGCGTATTTACGAGTTTTTTTCGTAGGCTTTGGTAATTCTAATGATAATGCAAAGTAGGGGCCCTGTGGCATGGGAGTATTTGGGGGTTGTCCATCAACAGACGATTCCATTCCTGGAAAACTTCATTCAATGTCATTCCAATGCTCACATTTTAAAGACGCCGGCATAGACTGAAACTGAAAGACTAGGCCATATAAGGGATTAATGTTGACCTCAGGGGGCGGGTTCTTCACTTGCAGACTCTCGCCCGGAGTCACTTCTGGGTCAAGGTCTGAAGTGGGGAAGTCCATTTCCAATGATTTAACGTCATCACTAGTTGCCGGTAAACCTGGCGTGAGAGCTGCTGGGGCAGACTCTTGCCTGTGCATGATCAGACCCAACATAGATTTAGAAGTGGTGCTAATTTCCGACCAGTCTCGTCCCAATATAACTGGATAGGGGGACTCTGGTAATACAGTTACCAGTAACTGTTTTAGTTCACCCTCCCAGGTTATAAAGCACTTTGCGGACCTTTAATGTCTGGTCTCCCCATGGATACAGGTTACGCTCATCCTCCAAGCCAACCACTGTCAAGGTAAGACAAAATGGTGAGCAACAATAGAGATGTTACTTCCGGAATCGAACAGTGCCACAACCTTGTGCCCATTTACTAACACCACTCCCGTATTAGGAACTGACAGGGAATTTAGACAATGCACAGTACCTCTCTCCCTTCAGCCAGGTACAGTCCATGGGTTCGATGTTCAGTGAGCAAACGGTGATGATGTGTTCCAGCTCCCCACACTTGAAAGAAACCCCAGTGTTCCCCACTGTTTCTTTTGGTTTACCCAGAGACTAGGCAGTGCGATGTATGGGTTCAGGAACAGTGACGCACCTCTGTCGGGCTCTGCGAGCAGAACATTCTGATTCACTGTTTTATCTTGGTAGAGTAATATTTTGCTCTACTTTCCCCTTTGTATTATTAAGATGTAGCCTTTGTCAGAATGCCTCAAATCCCACAGACTTGCCACTGTTTATAAGATATTATAGTATATAACTTCTCCCCACCTTCCCTTCTACATCTATAACCTCAGGCAATTAGATGTGGTAAAAAGACAAGCAGGAGTTACAATTTAAAATGTATTATTAGTAATTTTCATAAATAATAACAATATGAAAAGTACCTTTGAATATTGGCAACCATACAACCTGATTAAATGGTGATGTGTAGTTTCAGGTGGCACACAGACTTGTTTGTTACTTAATTTCTCTAGTTAAGGCGTCATTGGTGCTCAGCTTTCTTCAGAACAGGCCGCAAGCCTGGTCAATATAGCTGCAGAGCTGTGCTCTTCATTGTGTTGTCTTCATCATCAGAGTTTAGTAAGGGAGAGAATGTGGTTGAGCAAACAGATTTATAGATTGTCTGTCCAACCCTTAGAGCCAATAGGACATCATGGTACTTAAAGGCTTCTGAAACAAGCCAATTCTAAACAACCATACTTCAGACCAATGGGGAATAGAACATCTTAACACCTGCCATCCCCCAAGAACATATGTTTAGCATCCTGGCTCCTTTGCAGGGGCTGAAATACTTTAGCAGAGAAATACTCGCCAAACTGGTTTAAGGCACATCCTCCCCCAACTCTGTCATAAAATTCAGAGAGACCCATTCCTAATGGGGGGGGGGGGGGGGTTAAACACTAAATTATATTGCTTTGCCTAAATTACAAATAGACATACAAAATATTTATCAAGTTATATGCAAAATCTTGCATCACAACATTCACTGACGTTCAAGGACCTCAAGAAGGCCATTCATGTCCTTGAGCGGATGTCTCTGGGCCTGCTGGGCGAGGTAATCGGGCATGGCATTGACTAGGCTCTAACAGGCCACCTGTTCAACTTGCGTGATTGATATCTAGCCTTAGTCATCGGGCCCAGCTTGCCCCAGTACTCAAAAGCCTGGGCTCTCGCTGGACGGCCTGGGTCAAATTTCCAATGCCTCCACTCCCTCTCCTGCTGGCCCACAGTCACGCCATAGCGCTTATATATTTAGGCCCTCAAGAGGTCATAATTGGCAGCCTCCTCCTCAGGGTGGTCATAATAGGCCCACTGTGCATCCCCCTTTAGGTACAGCGCCAGTATGTGGGCCCAGTCTGCCCTTGGCCACTAATTTCAAGAGGCTGTCCCCTCGAATATTAACAAAAATGACTCCATGTCATCCGACTCCGCTAAAGGTACTAACAGAGGTGGTGGAGGCCGTGTGGGCTCGGGTTTTACCGCTTCTGCTGCCTTCAGTCATGTCTTCGTCTCTGCAAGCTCAGTCCGGGTACTTGCTAGCTCAACCTTCACATTCAGGAGCTCTGTCATGAAGGTGCTCAATACTGTGTTCAGCTCCTGTCCTTCAGACAACTGAAGTAAAACACAAAAAGGCCATGTTTAAGGGTTGGGGATTCCATCCCCGTATACTGTAGAGCACAGTCTAATACAAGTTACGGTCAGATTATGAGTTAAACAAGTGACAACCAGATGGGAAAACATTTTATGAGGTGGGAACGGATGTAGGAATGCTGGCTAAAAGATGGCGCAAAGGATCTTGGGAAGGTGGTGATGTCATCAGCAAGGGACCGGAGGTGACTAAGGAACCTGGAAGCGCCCCAGACATCTGGATGGGCCTTTGGAAATGAATTCAAAGTGCGGTATTTTGATGCTTGTCTTTCCTGTTGAAATAAAGAGAGAGCGGTTAGCACACTGTCGCAGTCCCCTGTCTTGCAGTTTCATGCTGCTCGTCGGGTCCTTTCAGCTGCTCCCTAAATGCTATAATATAATATATGTATATATGTGTGTATATACAGGGAGTTCTCGGGTTACAACGTCTCGACATACGATGTTTCGAGTTTACAACGCTCCCATTTTAAAAAAAAAAAAATTGAGATGTGAGTGTTTTGGCTTATGCCGTTAGCGTCGTACTTACTGACTACGGGGGTGAACTAGTTTGGTTGCACGCAGCGGAAGAATACGCAGTAATGCGACGAATGAGTGAGGGAGTTGGCGTACTAGTTTGGTTGCGCGCGGAGGAAGCATTCCATTTGTGTTGCTTTGTTTGGCAACTTTTTGGCCCTTATCATGGCTCCTAAATGAAAGTCAGTATCTTCAGATGGTAGTGCTTCGAAGAAGAGGAAAGCCATCACAATGGAAGTGAAATTAGACATTATAAAGAGATCAGAAGGAATAAAGGTAAGGATTTATTTTTTTTTTTTTTTAAACACTCATTTGTCATTTTTTTTCTGTTACTACAGTACTGTATATTTATGTCCTTTTTCTGTGGCTTAGTTGTGTTTTTTTTTAATGTTCTAGATTATGATTTTGCAAATATGTTAGGAAAGGTAAGTGACTTAGGCAAAGGTGTGTTTCGACTTGCACCAAAATTCAGCTTACATCACTGTTGTAGGAACGGACCTGTGTCGTAACCTGAGGACCCCCTATATTATTATTGTCACACACAAGCGTTTAGGGAGCAGCTAAAGGATCCGATTAGCTGTGCGAAACCGCAAGACAGGGGACTGCGACAGTATGTGTGTGTGTATATGTACATATGTGTGGGTGTATATACATATGTGCAGTGTATCCGGAAAGTATGCACAGTGCATCACTTTTTCCACATTTTATGTTACAGCCTTATTCCAAAATGGATTAAGTTCATTTTTTTTCCTCAGAATTCTACATACAACCCCATAATGACAACGTGAAAAAAGTTTACTTGAGGTTTTAGCAAATTATTAAAAATACAAAAATTGAGAAATCACATGTACATAAGTATTCACAGCCTTTGCTCAATACTTTGTCGATGCACCTTTGGCAGCAATTACAGCCTCAAGTCTTTTTGAATATGATGCCACAAGCTTGGCACACCTATCCTTGGCCAGTTTCGCCCATTCCTCTTTGCAGCACCTCTCAAGCTCCATCAGGTTGGATGGGAGGCGTCAGTGCACAGCCATTTTAAGATCTCTCCAGAGATGTTCAATCGGATTCCAGTCTGGGCTGTGACTAGGCCACTCAAGGACATTCACAGAGTTGTCCTGAAGCCAGTCCTTTGATATCTTGGCTGTGTGCTTAGGGTCGTTGTCCTGCTGAAAGATGAACCGTCTCCCCAGTCTGAGGTCAAGGGTGCTCTGGAGCAGGTTTTTAACCAGGATGTCTCTGTACATTGCTGCAGTCATCTTTCCCTTTATCCTGACTAGTCTCCCAGTTCCTGCTGCTGAAAAACATCCCCACAGCATGATGCTGCCACCACCATGCTTCACTGTAGGGATGGTATTGGCCTGGTGATGAGCGGTGCCTGGTTTCCTCCAAACGTGACGACTGGCATTCACACCAAAGAGTTCAATCTTTGTCTCATCAGACCAGAGAATTTTGTTTCTCATGGTCTTAGAGTCCTTCAGGTGCCTTTTGGCAAACTCCAGGCGGGCTACCATGTGTCTTTTACTAAGGAGTGGCTTCTGTCTGGCCACTCTACCATACATGCCTGATTGCTAGATTGCTGCAGAGATGGTTATCCTCCTGGAAGGTTCTCCTCTCTCCACAGAGGGCCTCTGCAGCTCTGACAGAGTAACCATCAGGTTCTAGGTCCGCTCTCTGGAATGTAGAGACCGGAACGACGGACGGTCTTATATAGGCAGGCAGCCAACAACGTGGGAGGCGTTGGGATGGGGGACCCAACGCCACCTCACACAGTGACTGAGCTGCAGGCTATGGACGTATATATGTACGTAAGTAGGATTCAGTTAGCGTTGGGAACCCATGTACCAAATTTCTTGAAGATGGGCCCATAAGTAACAAAGACTGTTGAAAAGTTCAATATGGTGGCCGACAGTGGCATCATACCACCGAAATCAGTACGTACATTGGTTTCGGTTAGTGCAGGGAAGCCGCCTATAAAATTTCGAGAAGATCGGGCCATAAATAAGAAAGTTCAACATGGCGGACGTTGTTGACCATTATGACCATTACGCGTAGAATTTCAAAATGAAACCTGCTTAACTTTTGTAAGTAAGCTGTAAGGAATGAGCCTGCCAAATTTCAGCCTTCTACCTACACGGGAAGTTGGAGAATTAGTGATCAGTCAGTCAGTGAGTGAGTGAGTGAGTGAGGGCTTTGCCGTTTATTAGTATAGATAACAGTTCATACACGCGACGCCAAACATGGCGTCGGAGGCCATTTTATTTGGGAGGAGCCGGAAGTGGAGGAATGCTGGGAAGGAGCCGTGAGGGAGGATGGGAGTGATGACGTCAAGGAAAGATGGCGGAGGAAGGGCGGAAGTAACCGTACTGCGGTCAGAGTTGGTTTAGGGTGGCGGAGCGTCTTTTTTTCCTGAAAGAAATAAGAGGGAGAAAGTTAGTACCCCGCCATTCCCTGCCGACAAATACCTTTTCAGGTGTGTTCAGATCCGTCCGCGGTCTCCTACTCGCGCGTGCGTGACTATCTATCTATCTATCTATCTATCTATCTATCTATCTATCTATCTATCTATCTATCTAT
>JANRMT010062813.1:112491422-112525065 GCA_026402145.1 Polypterus bichir lapradei | reverse complement strand
ACACACACACACACACACACGCCCGCGAGAGAGACACACACACACAGGCGCACGTGCATTGTTGCAATGTTACTTTTCTTGGTTGTTTATTAAATTACAGATTTTTCAAATGTTCATTTTTTCCCCTGTGCTTAAAACTCATTAAAAAAAGAGTTTTTAGCGAGCGGGTCATAAGGCTATAGCGCAAATTCTTGCAGTGTTAGTTTTCTCTGTTGTTCAAGGTTTTCTTAGTGTTATTCAATGTTTTTACATTAGTTTACTATTACGCTGTGCTTTCTATGGTATAGTTAACTATATTTGAAAAACTTAAAAAAAATATATATTTACATACAGTTCATACGGTCTGGAACGGATTAATTGTATTTACATACAATCCTATGGGGGAAATTACTTCGGTTCACGACCAAATCGGGTTACAACCAGAGTTTTGGAACGAATTATGGTCGTGAACCGAGGTTCCACTGTATTACTGTCAGACAAAATTACAGGCATTTCACGGAAATACAAACCAGTATTGCTGAGAAAGAAAATTAAAGGCACACAATACGGTGACACATATTACAGCCACATACAAGGTCCCTTGCCATTTAATATAGACTGTTCATACAAATGTTTATGCACTACTGTTCTAGGGCCCGTTATTTTAATGGGCTTAATGTTTGTATGTATGTATGTATGTATTTTTATTCCATTGCTTTCAGTGGAAATAGCAAAGAACACAGCCTGTGAGGAAATGAATGGTTTCGTTAGAAATGCATAACTAACTGTAGGAATGTAAATGTCTTCAATCATGTCTTATCTTAATTTCTATTTACTTCAACTCCTTAAGTCTTTCCTTATCACTGATACCATGTAGTCCTAGAATGTTTGGAGGAATATTTTTGACAAAATTTAAATAAATAAATATGCCAAGAAATAAATGCATTGTGAAATGTGACCATAAATAACAATGATATACAAGCATAAATTATTATTTTTGTCATGAAATGTATTTTTCCTTTATATATGTACTTCCAAAACATCACCTCTAACTTAAAATAGCTATTTATATAAATCATTAAAATACCATTTTAGTTTACCATGATTTCAAAATAGAGTACCTGTCTGTCTTTTAAGATGTTACAGATAAAGGAGTTCCTGGATATATTCTAAAATATATTTGGTTCTCTTGCAGTCCTTATTGCTTTATACTTTTTATGAATTCAGTTCCTTAAAAGGTTTCTCTAGATCAGGTCTATTCAAATTTCAGCTCGCGGGCCATGAGTGGCCCAGCCCATGGTCCCACCAGGGCTCCAGATTGCAAATAAAATTGCCACAAATGTGACCAAAAATAGGCTTTTGCGATTATCATTTCTGCTTAGTTTGCCAGTGGTGAATGAAATCATTGAAACTTTAAAGTAATTCTATTGTAACAGATGAAAAAGGTCATTTTTTTTTTTTTTTTTTTTTTATTGTTGAGCGTATGTGCCGTTGATATACGCCGGTTTGGGGTCCCCTTGCATATCCCTGAGCCCCATAAAGGCTGGTTTATATCCTACGTTGGGTGCGAGGGAATTGAGGCAAAAATTATATCAAAGTTGGAGATGTGCACAGGAAAATATTTCTAAGTACACGGTGCTGCTGATGGGACAGCCATGAATTTCAGCGAGAGGCTGGTTATGCTTGTGCCAGAATAATGAATGAAAGGCTTAATATGATGCAACATCAAAACAAAAGGCAGGCATGTAAAGCATTTGAATTCCTCTACCCATCATATGTTATGAATATATATGTGCCCTGTGAAATTCATTTGTCCCTTCTGATTTTGCACAGGTACATTAAGTTGTGATTGTCACCGATCTCCTTGTGTTTGTGCATCTTTGCATGCAATGCATTATGCCAGGCCTGTCTTTCAGTAAACATGTATGAGCAGTTGCCTGCCTGCTGTTTTGTCATACACAGTGATGTGATGAAGTTTGTGTTTTAAGGTTGCAGGTATATTACTGTTGCTTTACTGGGCTGCTCTGTGATTGATAGTGGACAGTAAACTTTGTTAAAATGGTTTGAAAAATTAAAATTTCGTTAGTTGTTACTTCAGTCGTTTTGGTGTGTGCACAATATGTTCTCTTACCAATAAATTCTTCAACCGGAGCTCATCAACAAAGATACAATGGAAAATGATTTAGTAAAAGTAATCATAGTTCTTGGGTATCAAGTAATGAATCATTAATTATAATTATTACTATGTACAAAGACATTTTAAAATAAATGTACTAATCCACTTTCACACCATACATGTAAACTTGCTCTTAAACATTTACTCAGGTAGTTCTTTTCTAGGGGAAAAACAATCCAAGGAAAAGGCACTGTTGTGGAACTCAAATTTAACCTCATATGAGTGATTAAAACCATGTGAATGAAATAGTTTAAATTCAATGAAAAAAAAAAAAAACCCCTGGCCTGTCACAACCACCTCTTTAAATAACAAATGTTATTGCTAATATTGTGCACTTTTAAAAATTTTACACACTTTGAGATGTGCCTGGGTCAGACGTGAGCAAAGTGTTTATTTTTTTTTATTTCAAAAGTGGGGAAAAAAGCATTGCGACTGTTCTGTCTTGGTAGAGTAATATTTTATTCTACTTTCCCCTTTTGTATTATTAATATGTAGCCTTTGTCAGAATGCCTCAAATCTTAGAGACTTATAACTGTTTGTTTGTAAGGTATTGTACCATGAAACTTCTCCCCACCTTCCCTTCTACATTTATAACCTCAGGCAATTAGGTGTAGTAAAAGACAAGCAGGAGTTAAGTTACAATTTAAACAATGTATTATTGGTAATATTCATAAATAATAACAATATGCAAAGTACATTTGAATATTGGCAACCATAGAACCTCAATGTTCTACCGAGAAATTTTTTCCAGCCGGGTGTCATGAAAAAGTAGCCAGGTGGGGCGAGATGGGGAAAATTAAATTTGCACTATTTATATTAGTTTATTATTCATTATTTTCCAATGCTTAATAGGACTTCCTTTTTTAAGGTTTGACACATGTGCCAGAATATTTTTATTAAATTTAAGAAGTATCCAATTCAGGATCCTGCAACCCTAACAAAAATTTTAAATCACAATTGTTATGACATAAACCAAGAGGCACAAGTATTGTCGCTGTCGGGAAGAAAAGTGAAAACAAAAAGTATGGGAAACATAATGAAGAAAAATTATAAAATATTCTTCAAATCCAACTTGTATATGCAGAAGGTGTCTTCGGTTAAATATTTCTTCTTCTTTTCTTCCTAGAGGCCCAGTTGTCTGCAGCTTTCCCATAAGCAAAGTGCCCAGGATCTGGGCCCTCCAAGTATATCAGCATGAGATTATTTAGCGTGCTTTGATTCATGCAATTTCTAAAACGTGTCTTGATTCTTTTGAGGGCAGAAAACCCCCTTTCACATTCAGCTGTGCTCACTGGGATCACTAGCCCAATATGAGCTATTTTGGCTAAATTTAAAAACTACTCTTTGAGCTCTGATGTTGTTGCCATTTTTAGTAAAATCTGTTTTGGACTGAAGTCTTTGTATGATTGACTTCTGATCATTTTTGATGCAACTGTCCATTCTTGCCTGCTACTTTCATATTTTAAAATTGGAGGGCTACCATTTTTGAAGTAATGATCGAAAATAATTTCAGCAGACTCACTAAATCATGAGTTTCTGCATTGAAAACTTTTGAAAAGCTGGAAATTGGCATATCTGGGAATCTTGCATCTAGATGCTTGACAACTGTCTCTAGGTATTTATCATATATTGCAGTTTTGAATGACATTACATCACTCTGTGTATAAACAATGCGGAGATCTGACCATTCTTCTCCCAGACAATGATGAAGGCTTTGAAAATATCTCCCAGGAGTGTCTTTCAACTCCATGATGGACAATTTTGTGGTGAGCAAAATTGGCCCAATTTCGGTAAGATTGACATCTTGCCTTTTCCAAGCCTTAGATAAGTTGGACAACAAAAGTAATATGTCTTGAAAGCATCATCAGAGAGGAAACCAAATTGTACGTTTTTAATACATCTGCTTAATCCTTCAGCCGTTCTGTGGCTTCTCTTTCCAGCGCAGCTATGGCACTTATCATACACTGTCATAGTGATTGTACTACAAAGTCATGAGACAGCCGTCTTGTGTCACTGGCCATTTTCAGCTTAATCTGAGGAATGTTCAGAATATTTTGAATTTCCATTAAACTAGCCATCCTCACTGAAGAATTTTGGAAGAAATAGAACAGCTGCCTTAAGATGATGTTCAGTTTTGTTAAATAAGGTACAGCAGTTGCTGCTTGGGCACTTGCAAGGGCCAATCAGTGGTTTACACAGTGGCAGTTGACCAAGATTCCAGATGTTTTATCTTTAAGCAGTTTTGCCACATCTTTCTGTTTCTCAGTCATAACAGCCACTCCATCTGACCCTAGTCCAACCAGATTAGCAGTTTTCAAGCCTAGAGTGTCCATAGTCTCACCCAGTGTGTTGGTTATAGTCTCCACTTTGCTGTCAATCATATTGCGGGTTGATACAAAACTTAATTCTGATCTCTTTAGTGACCTGCAAACATATTTAATGTAAATAATTAATTGTTTTACAACTGAGATGTCTGTGGTTTCATCACACAGAATACTGAAATTTTCAGTGTGTATATTTTTTTTTAGTATGTTAAACTTTATTTCTAATGCTAAGATATCCAGCATCTCTTGCATTATTCTTTTACTGGTGTAATGTGTATTTTTAGTAACATTAAGATGTTGTAAAAAGGAACAACCCTTTTCTTTAAAGTGTTTCAACAGCTTTTCAAACAACGTTGTATGTGGCAACTCATTTTTGGCAACCAATGCATGGATCTTAAAGCTTCCACAAAGGCATCTCTCTGTAAGTTATTTAACACAGATGCAGATCTTTCAATTTGACTGATTCCAGTTTGCTCTAGTACATGCTTTCCTAAAAGGTCAGCAGAAGACTCGATGCGTGTTTTACTTCTTTTCATGGTCCAGCAAGCTTTCTTTTCGAATTCTTGTGCATGGCCTGTTTCCCCAAGGTAACTTCCTCCTTGTGTTTGTTTGAATAGGTCATGCACAATAGCACCACGTACCATTTTTCTTTTACCATTAGCCAATCAAAATTTTAAACCATTATTTATTTATGCTGGATAAGCGGTGCTTAGATTTATCAATTGGCAGAGTGTGTGCTGAAGAGATTTTCCCTGATGGACCAGCCTCTGCAATGTCTTTGTCTGAAATTACCACATCAGGAGTTGACGCCTCACCTTCATTAGTTTTTGGCGTCTCTTTTCTGAAATAACTGAGCAGTGGTGTTTTCTGAACACTTTTTTTACTCATGTTGGTGAATAAGATGAATAAGACTTTTGAGTGGGAAAGTGAGAGCCTGTTGGATATTCAATGCACACTTGTACTATGGCAGGGCAAGATATGAACAAAAAAAGGAATAGCAGATGGGTTACTTTAACAAAACCCTCAGCAATTCAGTGACAAAACGTTTGCTAAGGACACTGTGTGCTGCAAGGGTTTCTGCACACTTTTTGCAATAAGGACAAAGGTCCAAATATGAGCAAATATAAGAACGGCAGATGGGGTCACTTTAACAAAACCCTCAGTATGAGTATATATAAAAACTGCAGAGGGAGTCACTTTAATAGGAACCACAGTGAGTGCTACAAGGATTTTTGCACACAGAACACACCTAATGCTTAAATATGGTTTGCTATGTACTGAACAAGAAGAGAGCAGCTGTACGCTTAGCAGCACTACACAGACTGCATTTGCACTGAGAACATAGATGTCACTTCCTGATGCCCTTTTTCTGTCATCTGACAGGCTGGTTCAACTAGTCTTTATTTTATTTTGTCAGTCCACCTGTCGCCCGCCAACCTCAACATCCTCTTTGCTTGTGAACTGCTGCTTCGCTCCCTCTATTAGCATGTACAGCCCCCTTTCGCCCGCCCACCTCTCCATACTCCTTGATACTGTATTAAGGTGCTCTGCCCCCGCTGTTACCATGTACACCCCACCTCTCGAAAGCCCACCTCCCCATACTCTTTGCTTGTGAACTCCGCTCTGCCTCGTCTCTGCTATTAGCTTGTTTAGCATTAAGTGATTGGCAACATCCCGTCCCATGCCTCTCCCATCTCCACTTGCGATCCTGCTTCTAAAATATTTGCCCACCTGCCTGCTCGTCCCTTGCCATCTCTGCAGATATTTAGATCTGCCTATAGATCTGCGGCTGTCATCTCACAGTGTCATGCGAGATGACAGCCAGCGCTCAATTAAATTAGCCGGGCAGAGCGCCTGGCTAAAAGACACTAGGGAGAACACTGAACCTGATAAATGGTGATGTGTAGTTTTCAGTTCATGGTGGAAGATGGTCTTTCATCAGTTTGGTGTGAGAGAGAGAGTGGGGTAAAGCAAGCAAATTTATAGGTTTTCTGTCCAACCCCTAGAGCCAATAGTGTGTCATGGTACTTAAAGGCTTTTGATACAAGCCAGTTCCAAACAGCCATACTTCAGACCAATGGGGGAATAGAACACCTTCACACCTGCCCCCAAAACCATGTGTTAAGGTAAAGCTTGGCAGTTAGGCAGCCTTGCTTTCCTGTGAGAGTTGAGAGAGAAACTTTAGCAGAGAAACACTTGCCAGACTGTTTTGAAGCACTCCCTACTGCCGTAAAATTACCCAAAAAAAGGGGAAGGGGTTCTTAAACCATCAAACCATTCCTGTTGTTATCAATAATGTAACACTAATATTACATTGCTTTGTCGTAAGTTGCAAATAAAGACATACAAAATATTTATCAACTTGTATGCAAAATTTCACATCACAACACTCCACCCCGATAAATCTTTTGTGCAGTGTCTTTATAATTAAACAGTCTTAATTGTTTGAAGAGTCCGTTGAATAACTTGTGCTTTGAGTTGCAGTATTTGCTCTCCCAGTGTTAAAAGTTGTGCGTAACCATTTGTCCATTACATATATTCTTTCTTTCAAACACAATCTGAAGAACTTGAATGCGCTCCTGATGACTTGTATCTGCTCCAGCTTGCTTCAACTGTTTCTTTAGCTTTCTGCACTCTTCATATGTCATCAGATCTGGTGGTTCAAAAAGAGACAAGTACACACCTTCCACTAAACTAGCCCACTGAAGTCTATTGTGTAAATTATTTTCTTAATCTCTACTGATTTTGTGTCTAAATGCTAATTAGACCCCTGTCCCAAACTATTCATTTAAACATATGCAGCTGTGCAAAATTTGAAAGGTAACATACCATAGGTACCAGTACAACCACTTCTGCCCAAGTGAGAGCACATGTGCCACTGTATAAACTGTTCACAAACCAACATTTGTGGCCCCCTCTTTGTACATTTGGGGTTGACTTAGTTGCCTCTTGTGCTTTGTACCCATGGTGTAACCCTTGACTGCCATCACCTTTACCAGTATAGGCTGGCACCACCACCATGAGGCATCACAGCTATGCAACCCTCATCATTCCCCCTATAGGCCACCCCTAGAGTTGTTTGCTCACCATATGTACACTAACTGTGCTTAAAAACCTCAGTTCAGAATTGGCTCACTTGTCCTGTGCCTGTACCACAGCTGACAACTGCAGCAGGGCTTCCGTATTTTCCCAATTAGACTATACCTAAAAATTAGAGCCCATATGACTTGCAAATGTACCAGCTGCACCTGCTCTTTAGAAAATTTCACCAATTTGTTCAGTATACCTTTCTCTTATAATAGTACTAGCAGAATACCCGCGCTTCGCAGTGGAGAAGTAGTGTGTTAAAGAAGTTATGAAAAAGAAAAGGAAATATTTTAAAAATAACGTAACATGATTGTTAATGTAATTGTTTTGTCATTGATATGAGTGTTGTTGTCATCTCTCTATCTATCTATCTATCTATCTATCTATCTATCTATATATGAGTTTGACTCATATGGACTAAATAGAACTTGAAAAGAAATATTTTTTGGAATGTGATCGCGCAAGTCAGTACATCGTGCCCGTGTGCTATTGTGGTTTTGCTTGTGTGCTTCAGTAAGTTACCGTCCCCTCGCTCTTACTTTTTTAGCGTTCATCTAATGAATACACTGAGTATGGCTTTACCAAAACAATCATTGATCGCGAATAAAGTATCCATTATTCATGAAGCTTCAATAGGTGAATAGGTGATCTGTCTTTCTCCGTTAACCGCATGCGTTTTCATACGTCTCAAACTAAGGGGATGCGAGGTTAAAATAAATCGAGAAGCGCTTGTACATACTTAGTGCATCCCCTCTCGGGAATCGAACCTCGGACGTGGGCGCTACAGGCGAATGCTTTACTATCGCGCCACTGCGTGTGGTTTATCTATTTGAGCATAGCAGTGTAATTCGGTTTTTGTTCAGCACTCTTTGGAACTGTTACTTTTTGTCTGCGCACTGCGTCAGTTCACGTGAGCCGCTGAATATGGTTTTATATGTCACTCGCTCGCTTCTAATTGTTTCGCTGCCTTCTTAGTTATATAATGCATGTTTTCTAAAGCGCGTTTTGTAGCTCTTCCTGGCTTTCTACGTAATGCGTGATTACGTGAGACGCGTGATGATGTCATATGAAACTCCGCCCCTCCAGCTGAACTCCATTACAGTAACTGGAGAAAAACAACTTCCAGTTATGACCATTACACGTAGAATTTCGAAATGAAACCTGCCCAACTTTTGTAAGGAAGCTGTAAGGAATGAGCCTGCCAAATTTCAGCCTTCTACCTACACGGGAAGTTGGAGAATTAGTGAGTGAGTGAGTGAGTGAGGGCTTTGCCGTTTATTAGTATAGATTAATTATCCTACTTAATTAATGCCCAGAATCTATACTTTATGAACCCAAAATTAATCCCCTTATTTTCATTCCTAACTGGTTTGTTCAGTTTCCACCCCTTGGAATATAAATTTGCTGCAGTAATAAACAAACCTTTTTTTAAACTATAGCTGTTGTGACTAGTCCTATTATTACATGACTTGTTACTCACTTAAACCCCAGTAAGTGTATTTTTCTTGTTGCCTCAGCAGTCCTTCATGCCTGTCTTTAGTCTTTGCTTGTTTTCTTTTCCTAGCTTCTTTATTCTTTCTGCTATGTAGGCAGGTCTGCAAAATGGAAGGTGACAAAGCAGTTTCTGTCCATCATCTTCTTGTTGTTGCTGGTGCCAACACTCAAACTTTGTTTGCTGGCATTCATTGGAGCAGCTTGGCCACTAGTGCCACTCCGTTCCATTGTTGTAGTGGTAAACCGATCTTCTGCATGGATTTTACTCTGCTAATTGCCTTCACTATTTATTACCTGCATCAACCCAAAGTCCATAAAACCTTACAATAGAAGTAGCACTATTGCTAAAGGCTGGAAAATTGAAACAGAAATAACTATTTTCCCTTTCTTGTCTTCCTGAACTATCCTTCTATTTTTTTCATTGCCTGTGTGTCCTTTTTTATTGTGTGGTAACTGCTAACTGAAAATGTGGGCTAAAACCTCTCCGAAACCCAAGTGCCAAATCCAGCATCTCTCCTAAAACTGACCTCTGTTCTTTACTCAAGACCAGCTCACTTTTCTCCATTTTATTTCATGGAGTTCCATAGGCTGTCTTTTTAATGAACTGGTCAGTCAGGTGTCAAATTACTGAACCTAAGTGTGTGTGCTTTTTAATTACTGACCGGCCTAGCAGTGTAGTTGGGACCCTCACACCCCTGTGCATTCCTGACTTGCTGCCTGAGCTTATAAACCTTCCTGCTGCTCCATCCCCCATCCTTTGTTCTTTGGCTTGTCCTGTTTCATTCAAACCAACTCCTAAACAGATGCACTTTCTTTCCAACTCAGTCATTCTTGCACTAGCATTTTTAGACCTTTCACTCACAAGCACTCAAATTTCTTTTATTTCCACTGTTCCTTGCTTTAATTCCACGCTTTCTTCACTCAGTACCCATATGTTATTATCCATTTCATGCCCTTCATTCAACAATTGCCATTCAAAATCATCAGCTCCACTGCCTTCTGATTTCTTTGTCCTAAATCAAATTTCACTGCAGCAGTGGTTACCTTTCCTAATAGTGGTGAAATATCTATCGGTGTAACATGTTCTTTAAATAATGGACAGACCTCAGAATTACCTGGCGATTGTGGTGCAGTGGAGAATAATGGAAGAAAACACCCTTTCTGTTTTCCCTTCCTTTCGTGTATCTCATTATCCTCACACTCACATTCCCACTCTTTATCTGAGCACTCATCTGTCTCAGGTAAGTCACCCATCCATGTTTTAGGGTTCCAGTCAGATCCTGTTACTACTGCCCTAACTTTCACCATGGGCGGTTTTCTCTCCTTGTTTCCCCCGCTTTCACTGCTTTCCACTTTAGCAGTGGGTTTTCTACATACTAACACTTTACATTTTTCACACCAACTGTTACATCTCTCAAAACTTAGACATTCACACAACATTCCACAACTTTCACTTTTATCTACTTTGCTATTTTCTTTTTCATACTGATCTTCCTTATTGCCAATAATACAAGATAGTAAACCTCTTATAACAGCAGCCGTCTTCTTTATGCCTGATTTCTATTTTCCTGATTTTAATCCTTCCAGCTCCCTTCCATTTTGTGACATGCTCAGCTCAGCTTCTGCTTTCTCTACCTGCACTACAGGTTTCCATTTCCTAGCTTTAGCCTGCTTGCCCCTGCCACTCCACTGGAAGATAGCTGCTTTTAATATGAATTTAGGCATTTCTGAGTCCACCATGCTACTCTAATACAATTTGCCAACTTCGTTATGGGTTGGCCTACTTTTGCCCCTGTAAGCAAACCTACACATACATACACAACGATCCTAAACGTATAAGTGCCGTATGAATGATGCATGCATGTCCCACTACTCTCTAGCACTTTAATTAGGGACTTACTACCACCAGCACTAATAAACATGCGGATGTCCTCGTGACACACATGAAGTCTCTACACTTTGTTGGTTATATTCTATTCAGCAACCAAACAATGTTTTAATTCCACTGCATTTGTACACTGGGTGACTGAGAGAATAAAATTGAAAAAAAAAGTTAGCTAACTTTTAGAAATATCATACATTTAGAGCTGATCTGACGCTGTTCGTTTTCAAATAAAATTGCATTAGTGCGACAATGTTTTGATTTGTACTATTCAGGTCATAAAATGCTTTCTTCAAAGCGTCCCAATCAAGGCAGGAACTGGGAGAACTTCTTGCCTGCTCTGAGGCGATGGGGGGATGGTATAGCAGGCTGCTTGGGCTTATCAACACATAAGAAGATGCAAGACGCTGATGGAGAGGTATGAAGGGATTTAAGGTGGGCCGGACTTACGAGTTTTTTCGTTGACTCTGGTAATTCTAGTGTTAAGTAAGAAATAAAAGAGCACAAAGTTAGGAGAACAGGCATAGAAAAGCAAATTTAACCTCATAGAAGGACCAACAATTAAGGCAGTTTAAGTAATCCTATCTCAGATTTTAATCATGAGGCCAAAGCAATGGCAATCATATTGGATGATGGCTTGGAGTAGCCAGTCTTCTATGGCTACATTTGCAGGAGATGTCCGCTGATCCATCCTCTTGAGCTCAGGGTTGCTGAACTTGAGGAGGAGTTGGCTGGCCTGCTTTGTAGTAGATTATTGGCAGACCTGGCCCAGGTGTCTTTTAGAGAGATAGTGTACACCCCTAAGTGGCACGGGAGGAGATTCCACACCAGACAGGTAGAGACAGATGAGTCACATTCTCAAGGTAATGTGTGCACACGGTCTCAGGGCATCAACCCCGGAATTGGAAATATCAAACTGTTTTCAGGTCCTTGTGGAGCTAGATGGTGTCTCTGAAGATTCTGAGGTGGTAGGTAGGGATAAGGAGCCCCAACGGGCCACCTCAAAAATGGTCCCCAGAAAGTGAGAGTTGGTGATAGTTGGTGACTGAAGCATGTGTTTGCCACAGAGACCGAGAGTCTTGCACGGTGTGTTGCCTTCCAGGTGGACAGGTGGGAGATCTCCCTGGTGATTAGAAGGCTTAACATGTAGCTTAGATCTTGGTATAGGGTGGAAGGGTATAAGGTTATGGAACACTGGGTCTCCTTTTGGAATAGATGAGACCTGTTCTGCTGCAACAAGTACAGCTGAACTGCAGGGGCACCAATGTGTTGGGGAGGTGTCTGAGTTGGTTAGGCAAAGATTGTTTAAACTAAAGTATGGAGGGTGCAGGGACTTTAGGACAGGCCAGGTTTAGAACTATACATGGAGGAACAAACAATAGTGTAAAAATAAAAATGCATAGTGATGTAAATTATAACCCAACATTTAAGTATAAAAGTAAAATGAGTAACACATTAAAAATAGCTTGCTTAAATGCTAGAGGTATCAAATAAAACAAGTGAGTTGGAGTTGTATATAGAGGAACATAATTATGATACGAGGGATGTTCAAAAAGTTTCCGCACTTTTATATTTTTGTTGGAAATGAAGGCGGGAGGAGTAGTAATTGGGCATTAAAAAGCTGGTACGATGCTGAGAAAATTGCATTGCAAATGAAGGTAACAATTTAGAAAGGTGATGTAATTTGTTTTTAGTGAGGAGTCAAACAAAATGACACCTTCAGGCAAGATGTAATACAGAAGCTGGAGTTCCCTGTGTTTACATACACACTAGGGCAAATAACATTGGAAAACCTTTTTATTGAGACATCTTAAATGTAAAAAAAAAAATAAACCTCTTCAGGCTAAGATTCATTTAGCAAGAGAGGAGAACAATGTATGGTCAAGATCATTGGATAAGATAACTGTCCAGCAAAGTCTTTTGAAGTTTCTGATGATTTTTTTTTCAAAACGAATGTGGGTCTGTAGACAGGTTGTCTGTGTCAGTCCGAGAAATGCAAATAGACAGGTTAAAAAAAAAAAAAATGTGCTGAAACTTTTTGAACGTCCCTTGTATTATAACAATAATAGAAACCTGGCTAAATAATGATGGAGATGAGTGTAACATAGAGGGATGCACATTTTTAGGAAGGATAGATAGAAAAGGAGGAGGGGTTGCTGTTTATGTCAAAGAGTTTAAACACAAGTCCTCTTCACTTGTATGACGAGCCTCATCTTAGTGAGGTCATGTAGCTTCGGCTGAAAAGCATTAAGAAAAGAGGTCTTATTTTAGGAGTGTGTTATAGACCACCCAATGCAGACAGTAATTTCAACACATCTTTTAGTAACATTAAAAAGGCAAGTTTAAAGGAGGATATTATAATCATGGGGGACTTTTAACTACCCAAATATTAACTGGGATAACCTTGCAAATAGTGAATCACAAGAACTGGAGTTATTGAGAAGTAATCAGTGACTGTTTTTTTAACACAGTATGTTAAAGCATCGATGTGTGATGAAGCCTGTCTGGATTTAGTATTTGTAATTATCAGGATAGAATTGAAGGTGTAGAGGTGATTGAACCACTAGTGTCAAGTGACTATAATCTAATGCAGTGCTCAGTGTTTTGGAAGAGTGCATATACAAAGACTAAAAGTGTTACGTTTAACCCAAAGAGATTCTTTCAGTATTTCACTAAAAAAACAGTTAAGAAGGAGGTGAAGTGCATCATGAATTGAAAAGGGTAAGTAAAAAATGCAGACCGTGAAATAGAAGATTCTGTCAACTTGCATTTTTATGAGATTTTCATGAGTGAGGAAGTGGTTCATTTCCAATGGTAAAAGGGACTACCAAGGAGGTACTAGGTGTTGGAAATTGTAGAGGGAGAAATACTGCTTAGATTAAATGGGCTGAAATCAAACAAACTTTCAGGACCAGATAATATTTACCCTTGAGTTCTTAAGGAGGTTAGTGAGTTATATATATTAACCTTTGACACATTTTTAGGGAGTCACTGCACACTGGGGAATTCCAAAGGACTGGAAAAAAGGGTGGTCAGACAGATCCAAGCAACTATAGGCCAGTAAGCTTAACGTGTATCACAGAAAAATGAATGGAAGGAATTAAGGATAAGATTGAGCAACACATGGCATAAACAGAAGTTTTACTGAACAGTAAGCAAGGGTTCAGAAGAGGAAGGTCATGTTTCTACGAATATGCTGGAATTGTTTAAGGAAGCAACCAAAATGTATGATGAAAGTAGAGTATGTAATATTTATCTGGACTTTCAAAAAGCATTTGATAAGGTGCCACATGAGAGGCTGGGCATCAAACTAAAAGAAGTGAAAGTTCTGGGTAATGTTTACAGCTGGGTGGAAAATTGGCTCAGACACAGGAAGCAGAGGATTGTGGTGCAAGGAGCCTTATTAGAATTGGCTGATAAGAGTGGTTCTTAGGCCAATACCATTTTTAGTATATATAAATGATTTGGATAGAAATATAAGTAACAAGCTGATTAAGTTTGCACATGAAACAAAGAGAGTTGCATTGACAGACAATCTGGAATCCATTGAATTATTACAGAGGGTATTGAATAGCATACAGGCTTGGGCAGATTTGTGGCAAATGAAATTTGATTTCAGTAAATGTAAAATATTACACATAGGAAATAAAAATGTTCGGCCTGAATACACAATGTGAGGTCTGAAAATCGAGAATTCACCTTATGAGAAGTATTTAGGAGTCGTAGTGTGCTCTACACTATCAACTTCCGGACAGTGTTTAGAAGTCGTTATAGGTTGTTATATGGCATGATGTATAGAATACAAGTACAAGGAGGTTATGTTTAAGCTTTATAATACACTGGTGAGGTCTCATCTGGAGTATTGGGTACACTTTTGGATTCCAGGCTACAAAAGGGACATAACAGTATTAGAAAAAGTCCAAATAAAGACTGTTTAGGCTAATTCCAGTGCTACAGGGATTAAATTATGAAGAAAGATTAAATGAGCTGAGCATTTCTCAGTTTAAGCAAAAGAAGATTAAAAGGAAATTAGTGGGCTTCGCCCGCCAACCCCCATGTGGGCTCTACGCATTAGCCTCTTTGTGGTTCTGCCGCTTGCGTATGGGGATGCTGATGTACAATTTAAACAGATTTTTATTTTCATGGGAATTGTTACATACGCATCAACGCAACATATAACTGCCTGTGATTGGATTTCGTTTCTTTCTCTCTATTAAATAAAATGTCTTTTTCAAATGTTTGGGTCTGAGATTTGTTAATTGACTTTGCAAAAGCTATTCTAATGGGAAACTTTAAATGTTTTATTACGAATGGCATATCGAGATCTCCTTTGTTGTCTAATGTTATCCGCGTTTGGACATATGGATCTGTATCCATTATTGGCTGTAGAATTTCTAATATGTCCGATTGTTTAACTGTTTCGATTCTATGTTGCATCGCATCTTCGTGATCATAAATATAAACCTGACCAAATTGTGGTTTCTTTGAAATTAAACTTGCAGTAGCTTTAATTGTTGCGGGACCATAGATTCTCATAACATATAGTCCTGAATCGTATAAATCTACGTTTTGACCATTGAATGATGCAAATGCGAATAAATTATTGTAGATTTGGATATTTTGCTTGTAGTGTTTGTGGATTTCACTTTCACCAAATAACAAATCTTTTCATTCTCGCGGATACACCTCTTCATTGGGAAGAAACACTACTTTTCCCGGATGGCAACATGAATTAGACAATCTATAAGTCTTCCACTTAAACTGAAAGCTGAACAATCTCTTTATGTCCATATATTCTATCTTTTTTCGCTGTTCCGTTTTTTCACCGAGTAATAATTTCTGTTTGTTAGCGGTAATGCGATCTTTACTATCATTTTTTTTGAGACTTTCAAGTTTTAGTACTTTCATAATCTCTAACCTGCTCTGCATGCGTATCGTGCCAATGTTTTTGAACCTCTTTATGATGTTCTACTTTTATGATGTTCTGCTTTGTCTTATACTCTTTGTCTTTTCTTCTTCTACTTTTTTATTTCCGCCCCCGCTTGGACATGTTAGGTTTTCAATTCATCTCTTGGCTTGTCTCGTGGGACATGAAATTATCTCTCTGAAACGGTCTTGTCTCATCCCAAGATTTTTTTATATAATAAAGAGACATGATTGTAGTGTTTAAAAATTATGAAGGGAATTAGTACAGTGGATGGAAACTGTTATTTTAAAATGAGTTCATGAAGAACAGAGGGACACAGTTGGAAACTTGTTAAGAGTAAATTTTGCACAAAAATTAGGAAGTGTTTCTTTATGCAGAGAACCATAGACACTTGGAATAAGCTACCAAGTAGTGTGGTACAACATATGACTTTAGGGACTTTGAAAACTAGACTTGATGTTATTTTAGAAGAATTAAGTGGATAGGACTGGTAAGCTTTTTTGTTCAGAATGGCCTATTCTTGTCTAGATTGTTCTAATGAGTATTATTGGTTTATAAGGTTTTTATTGTCACTTGTATAGAATGCAGTGAAATTTCTGCTTGTATGATACAACACTCTCTGACACCTTTATTAGTGATTATAACTAATTTGTCATAACCTAGCACCATTTTTGAAGTATTCATGGCCATTATCCTATCATGAAGTTAAAGCTGCTACAGAAACCTATTATGGTGTCCAATATTGGCTGCAGCATTTAGAAACTTGTGCCAGTTTCAGGCCTAGTAAGTGAAATGACATGAATGCCATTAGACTTGCTTTATTTTCCATGGGAGTATATTCACTTGACTGTTTGTGGTGAACTATCTATTTATGCCACAAAGAGATTCTGTGAATATGGCAAATACTATTTAAACTCTAGGTGACACAAAGTAGACATGCCATGAATTTTGTCACTATAGAGTGACAGTTTTTCTGGACACACTTGTTTATTGTTATGAGTTAATGGTTTTTGACATCAGTAGTTTTCCATAGCAATGTAATTGGGATCGAGTAACTTAGTAATACTCTAAAATGATTTTTTTTTTTAAAGTTTTTTTTTTTTTTAAATACTATATAGGTCTAAGAGTGTCAGTTTCTTTCTCAAGCTAGCCCATCCACTTTTATAACAGTTTCCCTGAACTATTAATGAAACCTTTTTCAGACTATCTTCAGCACCATAATATGTCTCGTTACTTTAGCACTAATCTAAAGTATGAGGTAATATGAGTGGACTATGTTTCTTAAGGCTAATGAAAGCTGTGCACTTAGCAACTTGTTTTATAATGTTCATAAACTCCCTTTAGACTTTTACAGTTATGTTTATTTTAGGATAATTTCATGATATAAAAAAAAAAAGATTTTTATGGTCATGATTTTTTGTGTATATAGTAACATACATACTGCAATACATTCAGTAGTCTGAAGAATGTTCTTTAGAATATTTCACATTTGTAGTGATTACTTGTGTACAGTAAATACATTGCTGTGCAATATGTAAAAGTATGCACTTTTGTAACATAGGAGTCCTTGTTTACAAGCTTCAGAGTGACTTTACTTATTTGAAATGCATTAAGTCACACTGATGAATTGGGTACAAAAATGTTGGTTGCTTTCACTTCTAAAGGTGCACAGATAGTATTTCTCTGTAATTTATTTAATGGATTAAGTGAAACAGTGGAACCATAGACAAACTTGTATTTCTTGTTAAATCTAAAGAATAAAATAAATGTTTATTTACTTATGGCATGATTAGCTGATGCAGTCTCTTTGTTTTTGCTTTCTATTTAATATTTTATTAGGAGAATTAGCATTCTACAATTCCTGAAATAACTTAAGCTTCTCAGAGAAGCAAAATTTAAAAAATATTGTGGAGACTGGCTTGTTCTCACGTGGGTACTGTTTGGGACCATTGCAGTTTAATAGACTTGATAAGACATACAGTACTGTTCTTAACTGATTTAAATTATGCACCATTTTAAATTGTAACATCCTGATAATAAAAGTAAACCCAAGTTTGGTATTTGTCTGAAAAAAATAAAGTATTCTTGGGATGTTTTCATAGCTTCTTCATATTTGTTAGCCTATACCAGATTTTCCTAATATGAGGTCATATATCACTATATAGGCAGTTTATTATTCAACTGCAAGTGATATTTATTTTACATGCTAGTGACTGAGTAATTTGTTTCTTGTCATGATGACTCCTACAGCTACATTGTTTGTTGTTATTATAGATATATAGTAGATATTTTTTATTTGTTTATACTGTGTATAGGGTAAACCTTAAACCTCACACAAGCTCTAACAAAATTAACATGCTATCAAGGAGGAATACAGAGGAAAAGGTTTTGTGAAATGATTTGCTGATGCTTACCTGGAATAATTTTTCTTAATTTTTTCTGATTTTTGTGTAGGTTCATGGGGTCTGCAATGTGGATCATTCAATGTAGCAAATATAAAACTCTTACATCATTTAGCACATATTTTATTATTTTTGGTACAGTGGAGTTATGTTGAATTAAAAAATACCTTAAGGGTGACTCATTACTAACGTCTCAACAATATTTCCAGAAGTACCCATATCATATGTATATTGAGGGAAAATGTTTCAAGTAGTTTTGCGTATACTAGTTTACATATAAAGCATCCTGTGATTCATCCCTACCCTTCTTTTCTAGAATTTATTTTTCATTTTTTTGGGCTGGCATTGAATTTGTCATTGGTGATGCCTTCCAGTCTGTGGAGGGGTAACTTGATTAACTCAGAAGTAATGATTTGTACAGTAGCACTGCAGGAGGAGGATCAAAAAATATGTAGATTCCACTGTTTCACTACCGCTACTGAAGTCTCTGTTTACTTAAGTATAAAAAAGCCTTAACAAAAATAACATTTTAAACTGAGATACCCAGAGTATTTTATTTTTTGAAATTCAGATATTAAATATTAATTTGTATGGAAGAATATAAAATTATATTATCTTTATTTCAAAATAGTGCTGCAAGAATCCTGATGAGGGTGCATAAATATGAACACATTTCACCAATCCTTCGGTCACTTCATTGGCTCCCTATCCACCTCCGTATCGAATGCAAACTCTGTCTGCTCACTCACCAGTGTATCCATGGAAATGCTCCACAATATCTAGAGGAACTCCTAATACTACAATCCACTGCAAGAAACCTCCATTTTGCAAATAACCACCGCCTTCGCCCCCCTGTGACCAAACTTCATACAATGGGTGACCGAGACTTTGCAGCTGCTGCTCCACAGCTCTGGAATGGCTTACCAGAGAGCCTAAGAACACAGCAGGCTGTGGGCTGTTTTAAAAAACAGCTAGACTTTTCTATTTAGGAAAGCATATTAACAAAAATGCTAAAATTATTGTTTTTATCTTGCTTTGTCTTTGTTTAAACTTTATGTAGCACTTTGAGATTTACTGCTAATGTAAAGTGCCCTATAAATAAAATTTATTATTATTATTATTATTATTATTATTATTATTATTATTTGTTTATCCTTTTTGCAGATTGCCTTTTTTTTCTTATGTGTTAATGATTCATATGACATTAAACTTTTTCTGGTAGCCAGCCAACAACTTTCTAATTATCTTCCCCCAACCCCCTTTTTCTTCAACTGTTAACTAATTCACACTGTGGCTTAGAAACCCACTGTGTAATAGTTGGTTATTAAAATATCAGAATATATTTTCAGAATTTGTATGTCAGTGCAAGTGTTAGCTTGTTATATCCACCAACACATTTTAATCATGGTATTTCTATATGTTCCATTCACTGAAAGTGCCACGCTTGGCCTCACTGAATATACTTTACCATTGTACGGAAAAGAAGATTCTGGCCATTTGTCAGTTCTTCGAGCCAGAAGAAACAATATGGATGTTGTCCTGGTCGTGGAATAGTGGACCTGCTCTTTGTCCATACACAGATACCAGGTTTATGGTAGTTTGGTATTGTGCATTAGTGTTAGTGTTAAATGATAGAAACTAATATATGCATTCTGGCACTTACCTGAATGCTTTTTGTTTAATCTGACTCAAAGAAAAGGGTACATCTCAAATTAGTTTGTATTCCATTTGGACCAGTTTCAGGAAAACAATTTTACCTGAGCCGCACTAAAGACAAGGTGCAGATTATGCCACCGTTTGTCCTCCACTGGATTTGGTGACTCCCGGTTTGAATGTGGCGATTGTATCAGGATTGCTTGTTGGCAGAACTGCCATTTTCCACCAGATACCGGAAAACAAAGAGATTTTGGACTCCATGGTTCCCGCAATGACAGAAATCATTGTAGACCGATAAGGCAGCAGTTTCAGCAGCATACCATTTTTTACTCATCTGAGAGCAAAACCAAAGAGCCTACTCTACACCCTACATGTCAGAATTCTGGCAGTTTGCCTGAATAGGCTTTGCTTGCCAGAGGTCTTGGCATTCCAGAGACATGGAACCTGCAGCCGGAAAATAGGTTCAACACCCTGAACAAGGGAGATGAATCTGTGGCTCATCTACACCCTCACTTTCTATACCTTCTGGTTCAGTTTTACCAGTACAGCATGCACCATAGGCAAGAATTTGAGGATCTGCTCCTGCTCCTCACTCTATGCCTTGTTCTGCCTACATTGGTCCACAATAGGTTATGTGGAGCTGTACTCCTTCACCTGTTTAATGTGTGATACAGAGAATTGCCACTTCCATCATTAGAAATGTGAGATTCAAAACAGCTGTTGTGCTCACTGAAAATTAAAATTCTAGATATCATTGAGAAGATCCCAGCATTATTTTAACAACAATCTGATGTTCAAATTATAGCCCTACATATCCTTCCAGCAATCTGAGGTATTTAAATGTGATTTTGTTATTTTTTTTTAACTTGCTAAAGGAATGTGGGAAAAGAATCTCCGTTCCAATTGTGTGAACATTCTGTGGACATTTTTGGCAGGATCCTAAGTCTTCATAAATGGCATTTATCTGAATGTAGCTTGTGAACAACTTTTTGTGAACATGCACAGTTTTTCAGATATGATGGTGTACATCTGAACACATCTAGAGCTTATATTTTAACTTCAAATATTTTGTTCACTTTAAATAGCCAAATGAAAATATCTAGTAAGACCTACTTGTCTCTAATTTTCAATCACTTCTGTCAACATGTATTTTTATACTCTGGCACAGACTACTGTTGTGTTTCACTATGTTGATATTCTGTAAAGTACCACAACAGCCAATGAATGAGCTATTCCTGAAGAGGACTAAAACCGTGCATTGGTTATACAAAGGAAGAGAACATAATCTCATTGTTGTAAATGGCAGCAAGAACTCAACTGCCTTCTCAGAAACTGTGCGATACTCCATACCTCTCTCCAGCCAGAAATCCATTACTTCGAGATTTTACATAAGTGCAGATCATTGTAATTCTTTGTAAACTGATTTACTGAAGAAATGTGCTAATCGATTATAGTACAAAACAAAACTGTATGAATTTCAATCAGTACTAAACAGAAATATTATGAAAATATAGTATAATTGGTGTGTTGGTGAAGCTGCATTGGCCACCTTTTGCTTTCAGAAATTATATTTAAAGGCTCTAATTCTTGTTTTTAATGTTTTGAATAGATTAGAAACTGAATATTTCACAAAATGTATATCAAAATATACCTTAAGCCAATGTTTCCAAACCTTTTGTGGTGTTGTGTGCAACTGGGAATCGAGCTTGATTGTCATAGCTCTTACCCATGAGAGCATTAGATGAATTAAGCTCAATTCTCCATGCTTTTCCTCCTTGGAGAATCAAGCGTGATCATCAAAGTGGGGGTGGGGGTGGTTGTCCAGGATCAGCCATAATCCACCTGCTATGCTGCCACTGTAAATTGAGTGTGATCATCTGACCTGTGGATGGGGTTTTGTCTGGGGTTGGCCATGATCAACCTGCAATGTTGTCATGGCCCACTGGTTGGGAAACGCTGTGCTCTTGCATCCTCTGTAGTTCTCCTGCTGAATGTTCCTTACATTAAGCATAGGATGTCTGGAGAAGTGGCTTTTACAACTTTGTAACAAAATTGTGAAACAAAATTCCTTAAAATATCAGAAAGGCTGGTTCTCTTGATATTTTTGAATGACTGCTCAACACATACTTGTATACAATCGTTTTTCTTATGTTTTGATAATGTTTTTCTATTTTGTTTATAATTTTCTTCTCTTTGTTTTTGGTCATGTTTCCTATTGCTTTGCACTGTTTCTCTCATTTTATTTTCCTTCCGTTTTTACTTCTGCAATTGTAAATTTTCCAAAATGTTTCTATTTTTATTCAGTTGTAAATTTATTTATTTTTTTTTAAAGAAGCTTCATTAGTGGTATGAATGGTGCCATATAAATTAATATTATTATAACTAATGGAAATGCTTTAATAAAAATCATGGTATCGAAAAGGTGGTATTTAAAGGTATCAAGTATTAACTTTCACTAGTATTGTTATCAAATACAAAAATTCTGGTATTATGACATCATTATTAAGACATCCAGTAGGTTGCATTTGAAAAAGTGAAAAATTGACAATAAACATAATACACTTTATGCACACAGCTCCTTTTCCATGCTCAAAGGTTTAACATCAGGAATATAAGCTGAATGGGTTTAGTTGTGTATTTTCTGCCTTACTTGTCAACATTTTTGTAAATATATATATTTTTCTTTAACCCTTTGAAAATCTTTTTACATTAAACTTCTGCATAATCAAATGCATAGAAGCCTTATGTTCTATATTTAAGTGTTAACTTTGGTATTTTTATAATTAAACTATGGATGACAGGTGTTAACTGTTCATTTTTTTATTGACAAAGTCATGTTCTGTAAGGTTATTGTTAAGCGACCATAAAAATACTAATCCATAAAATCAATACTTTAATGTGTACACAAATATTTATCCATAAAAGAAAATGATTTTCATAATTACTGGCTGTCATATTGTTTCATTTTTTTCTGTAATGTACTCCCATGAAACACTTAATTAAAAAAAAAAAAAAAAAAATTATTGCCAATTAAACACTGCTTAAATGTCAATATACTTGCACTTTTAGTTTTAATCCTCTCTTGCACTACAGCTTTTTTGCTGTTAACATGTACGTTTAATATATTTATACAGGGGTTTTTTTGTTCTTCAGTGTATCAGCTAGATATTTATAATTCTAGAGGTGTAATTATAACATATGGATCACCATTTTAATTATGTAAATTCGTTTCTTACCAAAACCTATACTGTATGACACATAGAAACCACTAATAAACACAAAACAATCTTTAAAAAAGCCACAGATGCATCAAATGTTCATAGGTTGCTTATCAAGAAGATACAGAATTAACACGCTTACAAGTTTAAAAGAAAAAGACTTATGTTCACTAAGTGACAACTTCAATTTCTTCTATTTTTTTTTCCAATTAAAGATGTATGCTGATGCACTTTTAAACAAACTTATAAGGTGTCTTTTTTAATTGAAAGGACCAAATAAAAAGGTCTGAATTCATTAAAGTACTTTCTTGCTGTTTGTCTATTTGCACAGGATGACTTCTCTGATTAATTTTTCTCAGTTTATTACTCCTCTCAACGTAAAAGGCTAAGCTTTCTGATTTAAAAAAAAAAAAAAAAAAAAAAAAAAAAATCGCTGGCTCAAGTACTGTAATACCTTGTGTAAACGAGCACTGCAACTAAATTACCGTAAAGCTTAAAAAAGCAGAGACTGAAAAGGTCAGCTTTTGTGATTGGCCAATTTATCATTGACTGATTGAAAAAAAGAAAGGGGGGAAAAAAAAGCTTGTTCCATAATCATTGTCCCTTCAAAACAAAACCGGAAGCTGTATCAAGGTTGGCAGTGCAAAAATGAACTGTTAGTGAAAAGTTTTAAACTTATAATTATTTTAACTCTTTGTAGCTGCAAAGCTAAAGTAAACTGTTTTTTATTGCAATCTTTCCTTCGAGTGATGTGTTGCCCTTTTCATGCAATCTAATTTCACTTTGTATCATTTGTACTTTATAAATATTATTTAGCTACTTTATGGCCTTTTTGACTTAATATTTTATTGATGATGGTTTTTCTCTTCTTGTTGGAATTGTTTTTCCATATTCTGATGTTTCCAAATTGTGTAAATTTTCATATATAGCACACATTTATTTACTTGTTTTGAATTATTTAGACAAAAGTTGTAGTTAATTTTTAAAGCAGTCAATTAAAATTAAAACCCCTTTGATCATTACCATAATCATTCATAGTTGGCTACATTATCCCAGAAAGGGATTTATTTATTCATTATGCATGTAATAATCTGTTTAAAGTTAAGTCACAATGTTATACTGAGCATTTCTTTACATTTCTGAAAAGCATTTATATTCCATTTTTGTTTCAAAATATTAGTTAGTGACAGTGGCTATAGTAAGAAAGTGGTATGATGGGTCGGCTGACTTTGCCATAACCTTCATGGTGTTTTTATCATTTTTATCGTTATTTATCTTTGTTTTTTAGTACAGTATTTCTATTTTTTCACCAAATTTTGTCTCCTTAAAATACTGCAAAACCAAGCTACTTTTGGCACACTTTATTTTCCCTAAAGTCATCTGTCCTTCTTCGAAATGTAAAACAAACTGATCTATACCTTAATTACTGCCTTTGTGTCTGTTTAATAAGAAATATCTAAGTATATAGTGTGTTTCAGTGCAGAAAGGCATTTGTTTCCTAACAAAAATTTAAATTACTTTCATAATGTTTTAATCTATTCACTGTAAACTCTTACAAATGTTGACAGTTTTCAATAATTTATCACCTACGTAGCCTCATGAAGGTAATGTTCATGTGTTTATTTCATAGTGTTCTTTATTATAATACTGTGAATGATTTCCAGCCTGAGTGCCTTAGGTTCAGAGATTGCCAGGTGTCTTTTTTTTATTCACTTTGACTTTTGTGGTGATGCTGGTTTTCTTTTATAGTCCAACTACAAACAAATCTGTTAGGTTGGTTTGGCTTTCCTTCCAGAGCTACTGTTTACCTGTTACAGCTTATTCCAGGCTTATTGAGTAACTTCTTAGCACTGTACTATAGAATGCAGATTCAGGAAAGGCTTTTATGGTTAAGGCTGTAGTATCACAAATATACTTTTTTTTTAACCTGTATTGTTCAACCAAATAAAATATTGTGTTGCTTTTTTCTGTATACCCTGATTATTACTGTATTTTAATTTTCTTCCAGATCCACTGTATCATACTGAAGAAGTCTATATAGAGTGATATAGCAGATACTAATTTCCTGAATAATGAGGTGGAGGATGCGGAAAATGTTAAATAAGCATGTGATAAAGGACTGAGGTTTTATTTCTTCCATGAAGTGCAAATGCAAGATCAAACTGAAACCGGAGTAACATTTTGGTCTGGACCTGACTAGACTGATACTGTGATAAAGGAAACTTTCTGGTGAGTGATTTGCCATTTTTCATGTATGTGTTCGGAAGATGTGCTCTACCAGAGAAGTATGAAATGTGTAATTCTAATTATCTACTTAAGCAGCTATGAATTGTTAGTTTGTGTTGAAGTCTGTGATTTACTTTCAGGTTAAACTTGTCTGTGGTAAATGGTGTAATAGCGCACAGACTGCTGTCTGCTTGCCTCGGACTAGAACATTTTGCAGGTTACTCTTGTTATATAGATGTTACCTGAGTATAGATGCTTTCTAAAGTATAATGGGTCTCCTTGAACACATTTTGTATCCGAATTTTCTTGATTTCTTGCTTAAATGTGCTTTCTAATACCATTACAAATCATTGAGAAGCTGAGTAACCCTGTGGTACCATAGGTACTATGCCATCACCAAATGCAAACTAGACTAGACAGTAAGGTATTGAGAAATTATAAAATCATTATTTTGGAGCATGCTGCAAATATACATAATATGTATAATAATAATTCAAATATAATTAAAATATCATTACAGGTATTTTTATCATGTTAAAGAGGTGGAAGACAACTGTTTAACTATTATTCAATCATATGTTTAAATTATGCTATGGTCTGGTGTATCTTTTTGCAACAGTTTCGTCAGAGCCATTTTTGAGTTGGTAACAAAACTAATCTTTAAACAATGCACAGTGAGTCTTTTAGATGAGTAACAACTTCCCAGAGCCTATTCATCATTTTTTGCACTTTTTTGCATGCAGTCTGTAATAAAATTGATTTTATTGAATGAAATTAATAGTTAGTAAACTTTCAGTTAATGTGGAGTGGTGTTTAAGAGTTTGCATTAGTTCAATAACTAGGAATTGGAGTATATCTAATGCTTCAGTACTATTTTGGTTTAGAGAAAGATTTAAATGCCTATACTGTGACAATGAACTTGCTTACAAAGCGTCAAGGTCCAGATCTAGTGGTTCCACTGAAGAAATTTGACAGTCCTTGGATCATAGTTTCCTAAGCATTGGTTATTTGTCTCATACTCCTTTGATTAAAGTGCACCAAAGGGAATGTTTCTGATGCATACTTTTTGTCCTTTTTTTAAACAAAATCTTTCAGAGACATTTTTAATGTTATTATTGAATATGTCACATTCATAAGAATATACTGTACATTTGGAAATTTGTAAAGTATATGAGCTGGCCTTTCAAAAGTTGCTTTGGTGTTTTGCTCCATGACTTTGCCAAAATTGCTGCCTGTGTGGAACATGACTTGGACACAGACAGGCGGACACGTCAATGTCACCCACAACACGTTTATTTACATCCATTATTTAAAAGTTTAGTGCACCACACAACCCCAAAAGTCCCCCAAGTCCTGGCCACAACAATGCCTTACTCTCTTCAGGCCACCTCTTTCTCTCCTCCAGAGCTCCATCCTACTCCACTCCCGACTCTTGCCATCGAATGGAGGGAGGTGGCCCCTTTTATGCAAGCCCAGATGGGCGCCAGGTGCTTCTCGACACTCCTCTACGGACACTCCCCTGTGTGGCGGAAGTGCCGGCTGTACACCTGGAAGCACTCCGGATATCCCCAGTCCAGGGCTCTTCAGGCATTGGGGCGCCCCTTGGCGGTGACCACGGGCCCCTATAGGGTTGAGATTCAAAGCTCTGCACCAGTGGCCCCCAAAGGAACCAAGGTGGTCGCCCCCACATGGTCTGGGGAAGGCGTAAGCCCTTTTCCAGTCTTCCTAGGCATCCTAGCCAGGTCGCCACCCCAGCCATCTCCGACAGTGCCCCAGCGCCAGCGAAGACCCGTCGGGCGGAGCGGCATATCCTGCAAGGGCACCTCACCCCCGAAGTGGGTCTTACTCCTGAGACGCCGGGGTCCAATCCGGCACCCTGGGGCTTACTCCTTCAGCACCCCATCCAAGGCTTTCGTGCCCCTTTGGAAAGAGCCACTCGCACCGCCGTAGCCTCTGCCAGCTCTGGCAGCACCCCCTCGCCAGCGAAGAGTCCACCGGCCAGACGGCCCGTCCAACGAGGGCAGGTTCCCAACAAAGCGGGTCCAACTGCTTGTCCAGTGTCTGGTCCTGCAACACACAGAAACAAGGGGGCAGAGCCGCTGCCTGGACACCCTTTCCTGGCGTCCCTTCGTGCTGCGCACTGGCAGCGCTCCCCCTCTGACCGGCACCCCGGAACTTGCCTGTTTGGCACCCCCTCCGCAGGTTCCGTGTCCCTCCTGTTGATGCAACAGACGGGACCGCCTACACTCCTTTCCTCTCCGCTGACTTCCCGGGTTCCCTCTGCCCCCGCAGAGGGCGGCCGGCAACCGGACGTGAGCCGCCTGCCTCACGTTCTCCCTTATCGGAGGAACCTGCATTCTTCCCTCGATTCCTCCTTTTCCTCTTGGACGCCGTGACGGTCTGGGTCTGCACATGGCAAACGCTCTGATCCAATCCTGTCTGCGTCCATACAGAGCGACGGGAGACTGCCGCGGGCTCGGAGCGTATGGCGCTAGGACCCAGGGCACTCATCAGCCCTTGTCCTGCCTGCCCCTTCGATCTTGTTTCTCTCATCTCGCACACAGCACTCACTGCCGCATCCGTTGTCGGAGGTCCCCCTACTTGGTTCCGTACACATGATTCACAGGTCTTTTTGGTGGGACCTCCCTTATGCTGTACGGGGTAGGCAGTACTCTCCGTCCCCGCCGTACCTCTCCGGCCGAAGAATCCAGCGTCGTGCCATTCTGTCCGCTCACACAACAGCTCCAGTGATGCGACTGCCTTCCTCTCCAGCTTCAGCAACTCTGCCCGGAGGGCACACAGCACCTGCGAAAACTGCTGCTCTGCGGGCTGAAGGCAGGCCTCCAGCTCACCCAGAGCAGCCGGCAAAGACAGGAAGTTAGCTGACGGTGAGCTCACCTGTCTGTCAGCACCACACGCCGGCGACTTCCTGTGGGCCTCTTCCTCCGGCCCTATCGGGTCTCTCCCCAGCACGAGATGGACATTCTTTGGTCCCGCCTCTCTGCAGTCATTGGTGGGCACGCAAGACACACCATCCAATCCCATGCCTGTCTCGGGGCGGGACTTCTGGTCCGCGGCTATCTTGGGTCTTCTTCCCCTGGTGTGGTGATGAGCCGGCTTTCTGAGTCGCAGCGTCTCCCTCTCCGCAGCTCCTCCTGCTACTGCCACGTCAGTAAAGCTCTGCAGATCAGCACATGTCTGCCACCGACGCAGACCAGGGCAGCCCCTGCCTGCAAAACACAAAACGCGCTCGGCCCCCCAGGGCAGGCCGCCGGCAAGCAGGGAACTTACCTCCTGAGTCCCGTCTGTCCGAGACAGCTGCTTCGGCATGGCCTCTCTCGACACCGTGCCGTTCCGGGCACCTTCAGCAGCAGCACGTTCTTAGGAGACCGCTGCACTCCGGTAGGGTCCGTCAATGTTCCTCCGCACCAGGAGAGCACATTCCGACCGTGGTCCGGTAGCAGTCTGTCGGGCAACTCTCTTTCCCAGGGTTGTGGGCACTTGGAACAGGCAGAGAGCCCACCTTGGGCGCCATTGTGGAACATGGCCCGGACACAGACAGGTGGACACGTCAATGTCATCCACAACACGTTTATTTACATCCATTATTTACAAGTTTAGTGCACCACACAACCCCAAAAGTCCCCCAAGTCCTGGCCACAACAATGCCTTACTCTCTTCAGGCCGCCTCTTTCTCTCCTCCAGAGTTCCGTCCTACTCCACTCCCGACTCTTGCCATCAAATGGAGGGAGGTGGCCCCTTTTTTGCAAGCCCGGATAGGCACCAGGTGCTTTCTGACACTTCTCCGCGGACACTCCGGGTGTTCCCAGTCGTCCTTCCTCCCCCCAGCACTTCCTGGCGTGGCGGAAGTGCTGAGGTCCAGGGCTCTCCAGGCATTGGGGCACCCCCTGGCGGTGACCACGGGCCCCTACAGGGTTGAGCTTTAAAGCTCTGCCCAAAGGAACCAGGGTGGTCACCCCCACATGGTCTGGGGAAGGTGTAAGCCCTCCTTCGGTCTTCCTAGGCGTCCTGGCTGGGTCGCCACCCCAGCCATCTCCAATATCTGTTAAATTATTCATTATAAGTAGTAAATGAAAGAGAGGAGAGTGCGAAATTTTTTACTTCTATTAATTATCTTATATGCAAAATCTTCAATCGCTGTTTCCTAATGTAGCACTTTGTATTTGCTTGACTTTGCTAGTGATCGATGCCTCTGAATAGCATCTTTTCTGTACATTAGGCATCCAGCTATTGTGTGCTATTGGACAAGAGATGCCTGCACTAGGAACTTCATTTTATTTTCTTTTTACAATATTTCAAGATGTTCTTTGATTAGTTGGTTGATTTCTGCATTGGGAATTGGTGTTTTATGAAGCATACAACAGTACTGAGTGTAGTGGCAAGAAAAATGATCACTGCAATAATTTTCTTCATACCTTTACCGCTTCTTTCAGATAGTAAGGCACATTGTGCTTCATGGAGTTGAAATGCATTATTTATCAGCTTACCGCTTGCCTATTGAAAGTGACATCCTGAGTTTCCTTAAATTTACTGAAAACATTTTTCCCCCAACAGAAAAACCTAAAAACAATTCTAAATAAGGCCTATTCTGAATTATAAGGTTTTGGTTATTTATTGGTAATTTGACAGATTTATTTAAAGTGCCTTGAGCATGGAAAAAGGTGCTTTATAAATAAATCTGCCTAAATAATAATATATATGTATGTATGCTTACTTTAGTTTTTCCTACCAAAGTTGCTGAAAATGACTTGTTTAGTAATGTTTTAATTGTTATATTCCATGTACATACTGAGGTACATAAGAACTATCAAACTGACCATGTAAAAGAACGATGATAAATCAACTTTATTTGATTCTTTTTTTATATAAAATATATAGTTATCCCTTGTGATTCATGGGGGTTATGGGCACAGGAACCCCATCATTCTGCAAATACAGTAACCACAGGCCTAAAGTATATATTCTAAAATTTTTGCACTAAGTAAGATGCAAAAAGTTGCAAGATAGATTGGTCACTGTACAAGCAAATCATATGTGTCAAGCTCTGGCTGCCAAGATGAAGATACAGTACATGGCGTCTCCCAAACAAAGTACATAGCTTGGCTGTTCTTTCATGAACTATAACTTTTTACAAAATGTTACCTATTTTAATAAATTTGTGTGTATATTTATGGTAGTAAATGACAAAATAATTACTATTACTGATACAAAAGAAACTCAACAAAATACTAAGCACTAAACAATAACCAATAAAAACTCACAAACATTCTCATTTCACTGATGCAGATAATGGTAATATAGCTATGAAATGTAATCCCATGTGAACAGCCTCTTGAAAGTTATGTAAAGGTTTGTCCTACCATGATGTTGGTGTATGTGAAGATTCATATAGATTAGGAGTGCTCCCAGACACACACATATTCTAACCCAGACAAAATTACACACACAAGCCAAACACAGGACAAGAAGATACATCTAAAGAAAACTGTAATCTTATTGTGCAATTAAGTGTTGAAACAAAATAAATCACCAATTGTGATCCTACCAACTTCTTATGGTTCACATTTAAAACTACCTCCCTCCTCTTTCATCCAGCAGCCCTTGTGGTATTTGCCGAAGCTACTCAATGATGCTGTAACTTCTGAGGTTGCTAGGATTTGTGGTCCATTTAATACTGTTACAGTGTCACCTGGGATTTTCCGCAATAGGCTGCACAACTTTTACATTAAGTTCTATTTAATTATTGATGTCAAATCTGTGAATACTAAATCCACAAATCACAAGAGCTGACCTGTATATATTTTAACATATTGTTTAAAATATTGAGAACCTGTAGGATGTTACACCATGACTTGTGATGGTCTTAAGGCTGCCTAGGAAATACATAAATGTACATATATAATTTCAGAACATTATCTTTTGCCATTTTTAATTACCTAAATAGTGTCATCAATCTGGCTTAATTACGTTTTTTTCCCTTCTGTAAACACAACTATGCAGAAACATTGCAAAATACAATAGTATTGTTGCAGTTTTGAACTGTACAAATAGCAGAGGTACAGATTATTTTTGATGTGGCCTGCAGTCATCCCTATAACTGACTTATCATTCCAGAAACATGCATTCTGAAACATGTTGCAAAAAACTGTTTTGTATATCTGCTTCAAGATTAAATGATTCATATAATACTGTATGCTCTGAAACGATGATAAAAAAAAAACCCTAACTGTAAAGCTGTAGTAACTTCCGATTTCTTTACTAGCAAACATTTTCCAGCATGTGCAATAATTTCTGACCATGAATTAACAGGAAAGATTTCTTTTATTTGGTACTAATACTGTTTCAATTAGATTTTTTTTCTTTTCTAAAATGCTTCTTGGTGGAATTTGAAGTTCGCTGTTGGTATGAAAAGAGATGGAGAAAAAAAAGGAAAAAATAGAATAACCAATTTGTGTGTGATTGGCTTCCAATTTTCCAGTCGCACTTGGCCTGCAACTGATTATAAGAAGTATAGCATCCATCAGGACATGCATGCACAGGTGCCTAAATGTAACTTGGCATCTTCATACTAAAAACAGTAAAAAAAAAAAAAAAAAAAAAAAAACTACAGTGTTATTAAATAAAAGAACAAAACAAATTAGTATATCTATACTAATAAAAGGCAAAGCCCTTACTTACTCACTCACTCACTCACTCATCACTAATTCTCCAAGTTCCCGTGTGGGTAGAAGGCTGAAATTTGGCAGGCTCATTCCTTACAGCTTACTTACAAAAGTTGGGCAGGTTTCATTTCGAAATTCTATGCCTAATGGTCATAACTGGAAGCTATTTTTCTCCATATAATGTAATAGAGTTGAGCTGGATGGCCGTGGGGGGCGGAGTTTCGTGTGACATCATCACGCCTCCTACGTAAGTACGTAGAGAACAAGGAAGACCTCCAAACAGCGCTGAACAAAAAATGCCATTTCACAATTTAAAGGCAGAAAAAGATTATCAAGCAAGTGATGCATACAAGCGTATTCATAAATACAAGCATTTTCATAAGTACAGCTACTGCAGAAACAAAGCACGGCGTGAACCGTAAGTTTATATTAAGTTTGTAGACACACTCCCGCTGCCGTTTGTCATGCCTACGACGAATGACGGTATTCGCCAGATACAAGTTTACTGAGAAGACACGAGGTATAAACGAGACTTTGGATCACTTTGTAACGGAGTTAAAATTGCTGTAACAAGAAACTGAACAAAACGTTAATGTTTTACTATTAATAACTTATAGACTACATTTTATTTTTTTCCCTTGCACTCAGTGAGTGAGGCCAATGCATATTCATGAGTGCAGCTACTGCGGAAACAAAGCACGGTGTGAACTGTAAGTTTACATTAAGTTTATAGACACACTCCTGCTGCCGTTTGTCATGCCTACGACGAATGACAGTATTCGCGGCATACAAGTTTACTGAGAAGACACGAGGTATAAACGAGACTTTGGATCACTTTGTAACGGAGTTAAAATTGCTGTAGCAAGAAACGTTTAAATGCCGGGTCTTAGCTACCATTAAATAAACACATCCTCCAAATACGAACCTGATTGCAAGAAATAATGATGATCAAATCCTTGATGACCGCAACACTCACAAAATAATTACAGTATATTGACAATCATGTTAAGTTATTTTTAAAATGTTCCCTTTTCTTTTTCATAACTTCTTTAACATACTACTTCTCCGCTGCGAAACGCGGGTATATATGTGTATATATATACCCCGATCTACATACTCTCAAATAGACAAACCACACGCCGTGGCGCAATGATAGAGGCTTCGCCTCTAGCGCCGACATCCGAGGTTCGATTCCCGAGAGGGGATTCACGGAGTATGTACGCGCGCTTCCCGATTCATTTTAGCCTCGCATCCCCTTGGTTTGAGACGTATGAAAAAATATGCGGTTAACGCAGAATCATGTTACGTTATTTTTAAAATGTTTCCTTTTCTTAGCACAAGTACAGCTGAGAAGCTTCGATGCATGTACTCCATAACGCGTTAAAAAAAATAACGCATTTAATCACACTTTCAATTCCAAGCAAAGGGGAACTTTTGTCAATGCATGATTTCCTGGTACATCTAACATCGATTACATTGATGCACACTTAAAGGCAAGCAAAATTAGATGCATTACAGAAAGCAGACTTTGTGGCTCTTACTGGGGATCATTGGACTTCCGTGACCGTTAGTAATTCTAATTACATCTA
>JANRMT010062813.1:112462467-112473294 GCA_026402145.1 Polypterus bichir lapradei | reverse complement strand
TCTCTCTCTCTCTCTCTCTCTCTCTCTCTCTCTCTCTCTCTCTCTCTCTCTCTCTCTCTCGCGTGCGCGTCTCTCTCTCACATTGGCAATCGTTTCCTATTCTCCGTCTGAGTCGGCTTGCCTCACTCATATAGTCAACATCCGTACAGGCGTATACTGTTTACTACAGCATTGTGACTGTTAAACTGAAATAAACACAACGTTTAATTGTTGATAACATTTATTAGAGACGCTCAGCAGCTTCTTCGCTCCGACTCCTCCCCCACCAGCCCCTCGCATAACCTCCACCCCCCCCTTCTCCCGGAAGCACATACGCTGGGTTAAATAGTGCAGGTGAGATGTGATATATTAACAGTCTCCCATATAATTTTTTTTACAACAAAAACAACAAAAGAATAAAGGGGGAAACATATGTAACAAAGTCCTTGGTTACCATAGTAGAACAATAAAGGCCACAGCAAACACAACAAAACAGTAGTTACATATACAATTGAAAGTGCATAGGCTTGGAATGTAGCCCCTTTATTTTTATTAAACGTTTTGATAAGACAGTTTTAGATAAGATTTCAATAGCACCATAGCCCTTCGCTGAGTACTTTTAATAACATGAGAGCAGATGCTCCCCTTTTTGCAAGACAATCAGCAAGTTGAGTTTTTGTGTCCAACCAGAGAACCTTCTTTATTTTTTTACTCTGTACGAGCTCCTTTATACTGCTTATTTCCAGTCTAAGTCGTTTCTCAGTGACCTGTTTTGTTGACTTAAGAGCATCAAACAGAGAGTGATTGTCTGTCACACAGACCAAAGGGGGAGCATTCAGATCAGCATTTCCAGTAGTAAGCTCAGAAAAGAGGGTCGCCAGAAAGATAGCATTATCTATTCTATCTGACAGGGCTAGAGTTTCCCCTGCCAGAGTGCTCCTCACCACACGTCTAATTCTCTTAGAGGGAAGTTTTCTCCCCTTTTCTGGCAGTCTTTCTCCCATGAGACCAATTAATATTCCCCCTTGTGTACCCCCATCAGGAAGATTTACTAGGGAGGCATCACTGAAAACTGTCAGATTCAGAGCATCATTGTTTCCCAAATGCTAAAACCTGAGAGTGACTTTTTCAGATTTAAGCTTTCTAATGACCTTATTTATCTCGTGAATTGACTGAACTGTGGCATCTTTTATATTTGACCCCAATCTGCTTACATCAAACATGATGTCTGGTTTGTTTTGCAACCCACAATATCTGTCCAATTTTTGACCTAAGTTGCTCTTTTTCAGTCTCATTAACGGAGGCATCTCTCTGCAGGGCATGCGCTGCTTGTAGGGGAATTGGCTGTAAGTTTTCAATGTAACTATGCTGATGAACATGAATTTCACCATTAAAAGTAACAAAGTCCATTCCCACATAGCAGAAATTTTCATGTTCCTCACACCCCACCTGAAATGCAGACTTAAGCGTAGGAATTACATCTTTTGAGAAGTTTTGTGAGCCTGCCCAAAGAAAATCATCAACATCACATGCAAGTACTCCAGTAACCTTACACTGCTCATCCAACCAGTAGAATACTGCTGGATCTACTTTGGACACTTTACCACCTGTACTCAGCATGATTTCTTTCACCTTATTGTACCAATACAGAGATGCATCAGCAAGGCCGTAAACACACTTGTTGAGTTTCCATAGAGTATTTTTCTTTTCTGCTTCAGCAGGAGGCCGGATATGGATTTCTCTGGACAACTGCATGCCCTGTAAGAAAGCAGATTTGATGTCCATGGAATGGACGTGCCATTTGTTTTGACAGATTACTGCTAACAATAGTCTAAGAGACTCAGAAGCACAAGTTGGAGAATCTTTCTGCAGCTCGTGAATATTAAGCTCTTCAAATCCTCTAGCTACGAGTCGTGCCTTGGGCACAATGCCATTGGGAGTTTCTTTCAGACTACAGACCCATCTGGTAGAGAGACACTTTTGACCTACATCGTCAACTTCTTCAAAAACATTGTTTTTGTACCAATTCATGATTTCATCCCGCTTAGCCACATCAAATGAAATGTCTTTTGTTACAAGCACATCACTCTCCCTAACAGGTGATTCAATGTTAAGATTATCAACACATGATAAATCTACTGACTCCTTTTGCCCATCACTGCCATCAGGTTGAATATGTTGCAAATTATACCAGCTTTTATATTTTCCAGAAGCTTTGCCTGCTCTACCTAAAACCCTTGCTTTCTGTAGACCACCACCATCCTGCTTCATAAAGGTCACAGTTTGACCCTTCTTAATCTTTACACCAGTGGGAGAGGCAGGGTTATCACAAACAATGTGATCTGTTTCCATTTGTGTCATACTAGGATGAATCACTTCTCCTGTATTTACTTCCCTGTCGCCGATTGTTTTCTGTTCGCTGCCTGTATTTTCTTCACAATCTGAGCTTACTACTACATTACTTAAGCTGTTGTTTTTTTTTTTTTGTTTTTTTGCCTGTTGTCTTTCACAGTTTGCTCATCCTTAGATTCCTGATCCTGCGTGTTTATCTTACACAGCCTGGATTGATGCACTCTTACAAGAATCCCCCCATGTCTTATAAACACCACAGCTCCATCCTGACCAATAACTACCCCTGGTCCCTTCCACCCTGACAGTCCCCTCTTTTGTAATATACCTTGTCTCCGGTCACATACATTTCATCAGTGGGCCTGAGCTGCTTACGTATTGCCCTTCTTATCCGCTCAGAAGACTCAGCTTCTGTGAATGCTTTCCTGGAAGCATGTAAGGCAGAAATATGTTCTCCCACTCTAGCACTCATAGTAGTGCCTTCTAAAGCAGGTGGTTTATCAACTATCACAGAAGGAAGATTAGGATTTCGTCCAAACACCAACTGATACGGACTGTAGCCATGAACGTTTAACATGCTGTTCTTAGCCATGAGGGCCCAATCAAGGGCAGTGTGCCAGTCACATCCATTCTCTCGTTTGACCTTCAGGATGATTTCAGTAAGTGTCTGATTATGTCTCTCGAGTAGTCCGTTGCTCCAGGGACTGTATCCTGCTGTTGTTCTTGTCTCTATGTTAAAAGTTCTCAGCCATGTCTCTGATCTCTTCACTATTGAATTCACCTCCGTTGTCACTGTACAGCCTCTGAGGGGCGCCATGAACACTAATCCAAGTGTGAATGAAGAAGTTTACAATTTCAGATGACTTCTTTGTAGTCACAATGTTTCCAGCGCTTAACCGTGTAAAGTGATCGATTATGTGAAGATACCACACACCTGGCTCTAACTCGTGTAGATCCACCGCCACAGTCTCGTTATACTCTGAAGCTAAAGGTAACCCCACAGCAGGCTTTGGCTTTGTCCTTTTGTACTTCTTGCATATTTCACAGTCATTTACTATTTGTTGTAGAATAGTACAGCATTCTTTGTCCTTATTTCCTGAACTGTGAATAAGTCTCTGTAGTCTGTCTGCTGATGCATGACCAAACTGCTAATGGAGCTTCAGAAGGACTCTGCGTTTCTCATCTGTAGACATATTTTCTGTCACTGTATGGACCTCCTCTTCACTTTGAGGTTTTTTAGCTTCTTTGTCTCTGATGTCTACACAGTAATGTCCAGAACTAGTAAATTCAAGAGGAATGGATTGTTTGAACATCACTGCACTGTCCTTTTTCATGTCCAGAATGGTTCCTGCCTTCTTCAGTGACGTTTTACTTAGCAGAAATGGAATGTCAACCTCGACAACTTCGGTTTCAATGTTGCATTTTGTCAGTGCTATTTTAGCTGGTAGTTTCACATTTCTTGTGGAATACACCAGATTCCCATCGCCAAACCGAAATGGTCTGCAACTTGGAGTTTCTGTTTGCATCAGTTGGTTCACTTGTTCTTGAGTGAGGCCGTCAGTATAGTTTTCTAGCCATTTTTCCGCACACACAGTACGAGTACAAGCCGTGTCAAAATTCGCCGATCCCAATGATTCAGCCATAAATATCTCGGCATCTGACATGGAGGCCTTTATGAACAATGTGATATTACATTCTTCTACATTTGCATCTTCAGTTATTCGCACTTGTTCAGTTTTCTTATGAGGACAGTCTTTAGCCCAATGAAATGTACACTGGCAAATAGCACATCTGGATCTCTTACCAAACTTATCCAGTGGATTAGTCCCCTGTAATGGCTGCTTTTGTAGTCTACTTTGCGACATCGTGTTCCGTTTCCCTCTGCCTTGCAGTCTTTGTTCTATGAAAAACGCAGATTCTTGGTTCACTTGTATTCCATTCAATGATCCTGTAGTTTTCCTTCCAAAAATCCTCTTGAGAGCCGACTTCATGGAGGAGAACTTTAATTCTTTACAGGCCGTCAGAGCTAGCTGTCTGCTTTTTTCATCGAGGCAAGCCGTATCTAAAAGCTTAAAAGCCAACACAGCATCAGGAAGCGTCATATTATACTTTTTCATTCGGTTTTAACACTGTTCAAAGTCAATTATGTAGTCCGCCATGGAAACTGAACTGCTCTTCGTTATGCCATCAAAATAAGAATACACTTCATATGCGCAATCCTTTTCCTCTTTTAGAAACACGGCGTCAAGCTTCGCCATTAACGTCGTCATACCGCTATCACTATCTAAATCTTCCGCAGGTATTTCCATCGCGGTTTCACGGGCTCTCCCTTCAAGCCCCAAAGCAACAGCAAGTACTTGTTTCTTTCTGTCAAGGTCGGTAACTCGTGTCCAGACATTGATTTCATTTTTCCAGCACTCGTACGGTCTGGCTTCATCAAACTTCGGTGGGACTTTATAACTAGCTGCCATCCTTATGAACCATCCTCTGCTACCATGTTACACTGAAATAAACACGACGTTTAATTGTTGATAACATTTATTAGAGACGCTCAGCAGCTTCTTCGCTCAGTCTCCTCCCAAACACACACACCAAAAAAAAAATCTCCCACCAGCCCCTCGCATAACCTCCGTCCCCCCTTCTCCCGGAAGCACATACGCTGGGTTAAATAGTGCAGGTGAGATGTGATATATTAACAGTGACTGTGTGTGTGCTGTGACGTGTGAGTCCCCGTCTTGCGCCCTAAAACACAAAGCTGAGTCTCAGTACTTTAACAACTTCAGCTTGAAACAGCAACAGCACGGTTATTTATTTTAGTGGGATCTGCCACTCTCCTATACACAAACACAGCAGTCAGGCAGTGTTGTTGCCAAATAGTACTGTGCCCTGTACATTTATAATGTTCCTTGTATCACCCATTGACGGCAGGCGCTTATAGCATGTTCACGATCATTTCAGAATTGCTTTTACGGCAAACGCTCTTCCGCATGTCATCCTGTTGGGTGGAATCCCACAAGAGTTTAGAAACTCACTCACACCAGCCATGATTCTTTTCTAAGGTAAAGTGCAGGTTAATTTGTTTTATGTATTTTTACTTTATATTTTGTATTAATCATTTTTATATGAATAGTTTTTGGGTTGTGGAACGAATCATCTGAGTTTCCATTATTTCTTACGGGGAAATTCACTTTGATATACGAGTGCTTTGGACTACGAGCACGTTTCCGGAACGAATTATGCTCGCAAACAGAGGTTCCACTCTACTCTTAAGTTAAAGTCTGCATTGTACACTTTAATCATGTTTAAAATGCCAAATCAACCAATTCAAACTGTGGAGCAGAGGATAAAATCAAGGAAAAATTTGTCTTTCTCCCAAACATTGAGAGTACTAGTCAGATAAAAACAATTTTATCTTATCACAGTTATGTTAAGTTATGTATTCTAACCAAGAGCTATTGAGAAAGAAACTGGTATGCTCTTTTCCATCAGTGCCCATTAACTCCATACAAGCATTTGCTTTTTGAAAAGTTGATTCCTGTTTCACTAGGTCACCAAAGTTGTTCCAGTCAAAAAGACTCACAGAATTTATGCATTTCCTTAAGACTGATACTATGTAGATATATTTAAGTACTGGCTAGAAAGCGTTAAGAACTGGAAAACTTGTATTGGCTAATTAGAAAATTTATTTTTTGATTGTACTATTTTGTAAGCAGAATTTGTTTTGTTTTCATTAGTATTATTTGTTTTTATTTGAGAAAGCTTTAACTTTTTTCATCAAATTTTAAGTCACATTGCTATTGTACTATGTGACACGTTCATAGAAGCCTCTATGGGTGGGTTTTGATGGTGTTAGGGGACCATGCCTAGTTGCTTGGGAATGCCTCCAGGGTTTCACTCATGAAGGCAAGCTGATGCACTCTAGTGCATCAACATGAGCCCTTTGTTTGAGATACGGATTTGACTCAAATGTGGCAATTGGTGCCACGGCCCACCTGCCAAGTTGTTTGCCTACCTATGGTAAAGTCATCCCTGGTGGAGGATCACAGGAATCATGGGAAAGAGGGGCCCTTTCATCGGATTGGCTGGCCGAGCAACGTTTCAGCCGTGGAATGGCCAAATGGGGAGGCAGCTTGACGGATGAGGTCTCCAGCACTCTAAAAATATCAAAATCTTATTATATGATATCATCTACTGTTAAATTCTGCTCTGTACTTCTAAAATTTTTATTATTATGCTTTATTAAGGATTTGTTCTGTTCTGTGTATTGTATTGTATTGAACCCCTTCTTTTGACACCCACTGCACGCCCAACCTACCTGGAAAGGGGTCTCTCTTTGAACTGCCTTTCCCGAGGTTTCTTCCATTTTTCCCTACAAGGTTTTTTTGGGAGTTTTTCCTTGTCTTCTTAGAGAGTCAAGGCTGGGGGGTTGTCAAGAGGCAGGGCCTGTTAAAGCCCATTGTGGCACTTCCTGTGTGATTTTGGGCTATACAAAAATAAACTGTATTGTATTGTATTGTACTAGTCATTAGAATTTTTTTTTGGAGTATACATTTAATTTTCAAAAGAAACCTGTAACTCTCTCTTAGAGAGTAACTGCTACCATGTTAACAGTATATCTCACTTTTCCAGCAGATTTTTTTGGGTGGACAGTAGAGTGTAAAATGCTGACAGCAAGCATCTTTGCCACAGACCAGTTAGACTGTTTTGTGCTTTCGTGTCTGACATAACACAAACCTACAGGTGCTGGTCATAAAATGAGAGTATCATGACAAAGTTGATTTATTTCAGTAATTCCACTCAAAAAGTGAAACTTGTATATTAGATTCATTCATTACACACAGACTGGTGTATTTCAAATGTTTGTTTCTTTTAATTTTGATGATTATAACTGACAACTAATGAAAGTCCCAAATTCAGTATCTCGGAAAATTAGAATATCAATTAAGACCAATGCAAAAAAAGGATTTTTAGAAATGTTGGCCAACTGAAAGGTATGAACATGAAAAGTATGAGCATGTACAGCACTCAATATTTAGTTGGTCTGGATTACTGCAGCAATGCGGCGTGGCATGGAGTCAATCAGTCTGTGGCACTGCTCAGGTGTTATGAAAGCCCATGTTGCTCTGATAGTGGCCTTCAGCTCTTCTGAATTGTTGGGTCTGGCGTATTGCATCTTCCTCTTCACAATACCCCATAGACTTTCTGTGGGGTTAAGGTCAGGCGAGTTTGCTGGCCAATCAAGAACAGGGATACCATGGTCCTTAAACCAGGTAGTGGTAGCTTTGGCACTGTGTGCAGGTGCCAGGTCCTGTTGGAAAACAAAATCTGCATCTCCATAAAGTTTCGTCAACAGCAGGAAGCATGAAGTGCTCTAAAACTTCCTGGTAGACGGCTGCGTTGACCTTGGATCTCAGAAAACACAATGGACCAACACCTGCAGAAGACATGGCACCCCAAACCATCACTGACACTGGGAACTTTAAACTGGACCTCAAGCAACGTGGATTCTGTGCCTCTCCTCTCTTCCTCCAGACTCTGGGACCTTGATTTCCAAAGGAAATGCAACATTTACTTTCATCAGAGAACATAACTTTGGACCAGTCAGCAGCAGTCCAGTCCTTTTTGTCTTTAGCCCAGGTGACACGCTTCTGACGCTGTCTCTTGTTCAAGAGTGGCTTGACACAAGGAATGCGACAGCTGAAATCCATGTCTTGCATACGTCTGTGCGTGGTGGTTCTTGAAGCACTGACTCCAGCTGCAGTCCACTCTTTGTGAATCTCCCCCACAGTTTTGAATGGGTTTTTTTTCACAATCCTATCCAGGGTGCGGTTATCCCTATTGCTTGTACACTTTTTTCTACCACATCTTGTCCTTCCCTTCGCCTCTCTATTAATGTGCTTGGACACAGAGCTCTGAACAGCCAGCCTCTTTAGCAATGACCTTTTGTGTCTTGCCCTCCTTGTGCAAGGTGTCAATGGTTGTCTTTTGGACAACTGTCAAGTCAGCAGTCTTCCCCATGATTGTGTAGCCTACAGAACTAGACTGAGAGACCATTTAAAGGCTTTTGCAGGTGTTTTGAGTTAATTAGCTGATAAGAGTGTGGCACCAGGTGTCTTCAATATTGAACCTTTACACAATATTCTAATTTTCTGAGATAATGAATTTGGGACTTTCATTAGTTGTCAGTTATAATCATGAAAATTAAAAGAAATAAGCATTTGAAATACATCAGTCTGTGTGTAATGAATGAATCTAATATACAAGTTTCACTTTTTGAATGGAATTACTGAAATAAATCAACTGTCATGATATTCTAATTTTATGACCAGCACCTGTATGTGTTTTCAAGGTGTATAAATACTGAGCTGTAAACTATAAACTGGACTCTGGCATACCAGTTTATTATTCAGATGTGCCAGGAGGTTAAGTGCTAAGCATGTGGCATCTTCTCTTGATCAGTAATGACAATATCCAAACTGGAGGAGATCATGACTCTCTGGGATATTCTGTTTAATGTTCCCCAACAACAGTCTCTCAAAGCACTTCACCTTGACTGGTGTGAGTGCCACCGTAGGCCAGTTTAGCATCACCAATCTCCTCAAACCTACATATCACATTTCACTTATACTGCCTCTGTGTTTCTTGGAATTCTTTAGAAATGAAAAAAAGAACTTCTCATTTGTATGTTATGCAGACTTTTTCCTTGGGCAATGAGATCTTCAGACTCATATCTCTATTATTAAAAAAAAAAAAAAAAATTCTGGGAGGGAGACTAGAGAGACAACACATGATCTTCTCAGAAGACAATCTGAAGTCCCGCGAGAGACACCTTAACTTGCTCCCAGCTTTTAAAACAGCGACAAGTGACAAGCAAAACATGCAGCTTGCCAGCAGATGATCCGAACGCTTCTCCTTGTGTAAGTTCAGCCACCCTACCCCCCCCCCCCCCCAACAACCCCACCACCCACGACGCGAGCGGCAGAGACGCGAAGTGGCAAAAGGACAGCTGCTGTACAGGCTTTGAAATGATCGGGCAGTGCGACAAGCACAACAGGCAGCTCACCAGCAGCAACAAGCCAGCAGATGATCCGACCACTTTTCCTTAGTGTTTGTTCAGTCCTACATCCCCCTCCCCCTCCCCCCCACACCCAAACCCTGCGACAGGCAGCGCAACAGCAGCAGCACCAGAAAGACAGCAGATGATCCGACGGCATCTCCTTTGCATGCGTTCAGCCGCGCCCCTTCACAACGCGAGCAGCATTATACGTCCTGCGAGAAAGATTTAACCACGGCCAGGGCAGGAAATAAAGGACAAGTATTGTTTTTACAACGTCACGCAAGACAAGGCAGTGAGACATCATTTAAAACAAGTCCAAGGACATCTAACCTAGCAGTTGTTGGATTGCTTTTTACAGATACGCTTCATGTGCTCCCAGCTCTTAAAACGACGATAAGCAAAACATGCAGCCCGCCAGCAGCAGAAAGCCAGCAGATGATCCGACCGCTTCTCCTTAGCATGCATTTCAGCCACCCTAAACCACCGCTCCCCCCCCCTCAAATCCCCCACCACCAAAACGTGAGCAGGAGAGACACGAAGTGGCAAAAGGACAGCTGCTGTACAAGCGTTGAAATGATCAGGCAGCGAGACAAGTAGAACAGGCAGCTCGGCAGCAGCAGAAAGACAGCAGATGATCCGACGGCATCTCCTTACTGTGCGTTCAGCCACACCCCCTTCACAACTCGAGCAGCGTTGTATGTCTTTCAAGAAATTTTGTTTTTACAAAAGTTTTAAAGTAAAAGTGAAAATAATGCATATGTAAAAATTGCCATGAAAATAACAATCTCTTTAAATTGTATATCTGGTAAACCAAACCCGGGGTGGTTGAGCGAAGCAAGCAGTGGGTGGAGCCCCCATTGTATTGTATAAATGAAAGTGCTTATTGATTTAAGCATGAGGTCACCATTTTGTTGAATTGTATAGAAGAATGGATACTGTAGATCGGGGTGCCCAATGCATCAATCGCAATCGACCGGTAGATCGCAAAGAGAGTGCAGGTAGAGCGCGCTGCATTCAAAACGTTAGTCTATCATATATCCTCCCTATGGCATTTTCCACTTGATTGACATACAGGGTGGCCAGTCTGAGATCTCTCTTCTTCCAACACACTGGTCATCCTGCACGCACGATCAAATGCGCATGCTACTGCAAAACTCCGGCTGTGATCTAGTTAGCCTTCCAATTTATATCGACTAAAGAAGGTATTTAAAAAAAAAAAAAATTGTTTTGGGAGGGTATGGGCTAGATGTGGAATTGGAAGAGGATTTTTTTTCTCACAATATCACAGTCGAAGTGTGTTTGTCTGATCTGTCAATCTATCATTGCTACAAAGAAGGAAATGTGGAAAGGCACTTTCAAACTGTTCATAAAAACTACGAAACTAACTTCCTTGAGAAAGGAGAGGGGACTAAAATCGCAGTTAATTGGACAGCCATCATTTT
>JANRMT010062813.1:112409222-112447467 GCA_026402145.1 Polypterus bichir lapradei | reverse complement strand
CCTTTTCCATTCTCTGTGTTACATATTGCACGGCCATATCAGGCTCACTCTTGATATCCGGAAGAACATTGTGTCTTATGTATTGAATGACTGGGACAGGTTCAAGGTGTGGACTGATGACGGTACAGGAGATAATTATACTACACAGGAGCACTAGAAGAGTGAAATGCTTAAGCCCTTCACCTATGGTTCTGCATGTGAGTTGATGGCTGCCGCTGAATTGTTCGGTTGGTGCTTTCAAGTATACCGAAATGGCCAAATATTTTACACCTTTCGACAACCGCCAATGCCTCTTAAACATCTTACATTCATAGGTGACAATTTCAGTAGTGGACACTTTGATGTTTATGAATGTTTAAACTCTCAAAAGCTGGATGTGAAGTTATCGATGAAACCGGTTGTAAGCTTACAACGCTTGACAGATGCCGAATGTCACTTCAACACAAGTCCTGCAAATACTGTCGTAATTGAAACAAACCATGAAACTGAAATCGATTATGACAGCAGCAATCCATGCTGTGAGATTTGAAACAAGATTACTGTTCACATGGCCAACTGTAAGTTGCATGCTCAAGAGTAAGCTCAGCGCACAGCTTGGTCATGTTACAACCGGAGGGCCGAACTGACAACGTGGTATACAAAGAGATCCTTAACAAATAATTATTGCCATATTTTCCCTCACTTTAAAAAGGTTAAATTTTCTTCTTAATAAAAATTTTAATGCAGTACTTCGCCGCTGCGAAGCGCGGGTATTTTGCTAGTAAATAATAAAGTTCAATATGGCGGACGTTTTCTACCCTTATCGACCGTTATGACCGTTACGCGTAGAATTTCGAAATAAAACGTGCTTAACTTTTGTAAGTAAGCTGTAAGGAATAAGCCTGCCAAATTTCAGCCTTCCACCTACACGGGAAGTTGGAGAATTAGTGATGAATGTGTGAGTGAGTCAGTCAGTCAGTCAGTGAGGGCTTTGCCTTTTATTAGTTTAGACTAGCAATATACCCGTGTTTCGCAGCGGCGAAGTACTGCCTTAAATTTTTTATTAAGAAGAAAATTTTACCTTTTTAAACTGAGGGAAAATATGCCAATAATTATTTGTTAAGGATCTCTTTGTATACCATGTTGTCAGTTCGGCCCTCCGGTTGTAACATGACCAAGTTGTGCGCTGAGCTTACTCTTGAGCATGTAACTTACAGTTGGCCATGTGAACAGTAATATTGTCTGAAATCTCACAGCTTTGATTGCTGCTGTCATAATCGGTTTGAGTTTCATGGTTTGTTTCAATTACGATAGTATTTGCAGGATTTGTTGTGTTGAAGTGACATTCGAAATGAAACCTGCTTAACTTTTGTAAGTAAGCTGTAAGGAATGAGCCTGCCAAATTTCAGCCTTCTACCTACACGGGAAGTTGGAGAATTAGTGACGTTGGAAAGTTCAATATGGCGGCTGACAGTGGCATCATACCACCGAAATAAGTAGGTACATTGGTTTCGGTTAGCTCAGCGAAGCCACCTACCAAATTTCGTGAAGATGGGGCCGTAAATAAGAAAGTACAACATGGCGGACGTTGTTGACCGTTATGACCTTTACGCGTAGAATTTCTAAATGAAACCTGCTAAACTTTTGTAAGTAAGCTGTAAGGAATGACCCTGCCAAATTTCAGCCTTCTACCTACACGGGAAGTTGGTGAATTAGTGATGAGTCAGTTAGTCAGTGAGTGAGTGAGTGAGTCAGTGAGGGCTTTGCCTTTTATTAGTATAGATATATAATGTAGGTAGATCATTTCGACCTGGTCATTTTAAAAGTAGCTCGCAAGCCGTAAAAGTGTGGGCACCCCTGCGAAGATTTTATTTTTTGTAACAATGTGCACAATAGTCATTAGTGAGTCAGGTTACTTTAGTAAATTTAGTAAATAAAATGATCTATATAATAAAAGCCCAGCGCGGTGTCCGTGTCCGGGTCCGCGTTCCTTTTGGCTGTATAGCCGCCCCGTAGAAAAGCCCCAGTCCATCCCCTCTCAGAATTCCTGCTTACCCCTCTCTGTTTTTTCCCCTTTGCTTTTATTTTTCCTGTAAAAAACAAATGTAAAGAAATAGACAGAGCGTTACATTAACGTCTTCTCCCCACTGCCTATTAAATAATCAATGAATTGAAATAAAAAAATGACAAAAGAAACAGAAACCCCAACCTACCCTTACAGCGTCCACCGCGCTTCTGGCGTTACAGCCAAACACGTGGTGTATGCAGGTTATGAGGTGTGATGCTAATTAACGCCCGTACTACAACAGATTATATTGTTGATATACTATTAACTATTTTCAGGGATCAACTCTTTTGGGGAAGTTCATAACAAAAACAAAAAAATTAAATTATAAATAACATGTGCACTTGAGTATTTCGAGCCCCGCGTTTGAGTCGGATGGTTCCCCTGGTCACCAAGTCGTGTGTTTCACTATGCCTTTCCGTCTTCAGCTACCCATGTGCACTTGTATGGAGGAGACCTTACGGAACAATACCGAAAATAAATGTAACTAAACCTGCTGCTGCGAGAGAGGACACATTACAGCATGATCACGAAGCAAAGAGGCAAAGGCGTGACAGTCGCTCGCAAGAAACGGACCCTCATCATTCACACAGATTAGCTCAACGACGCGTCTCTGCCGCACAACGAAAGGCAACTGAAACTCCTACAGAGAGAAAAGACAGATTACGCCGTGATCGCGACAGAAAGAGGCAAAAGCGTGCCAATGAGACACCCGACGACAGGTCCTTAAACGTACGGTCTCGCAAGAAACTTCGAGTGAACGCTCTCAAACTGACATTCACCACTCACAGACATTACCGCAACGACGCGTCTCCACGGTACATCGTTCAGGGATTGCACTTCGTCCATTTTAGGAAGTTCATGTGCCGGAACACTTCTGTGGCGAAATGACTTAACGATGTCAATTTTGTGGTTCGAAAAATTTCCGTGATGACAAACCGAAAGACGGCAGATTTAATTCATGTTGTCACAAAGGGAAGGTAGTGTTACCAGCTGTGCATACACACCCTCTCATACAACGTTTACTGTCTAATACACATCAGCATTCCCAAAACTTTAAAGATCACATACGTTCCTATAATAGCGCCTTAGCCTTTGCCTCGATGGGGGCATTGTGGTGCGTTGAAGGACCCAGTTCACGACTGGCAGCCGCGTTTAAATAGGGAGTCCTTCAACTGTGGTCATCCAGCGCGCAGCGTAGCGCGTGCCAAGTTGCTAGTTTTTAGAATAATGTGCCAGTGGCATCAATGAAGAATGCAATATAAATTCATCACAATGGGGAAAAAAGTCAAATAGTTAAGAATTCCAGTCAAATGCATTTTTAATATTATGTTCCCATATTTGTTTTGTTGTTGTTGAACTCTGAACAAGCACAAATTTACACTACAACTAAAGTGACTTTGGATTTTTGCCATATCTATATATTTTTTTGTTTCACTGTTGAATTTAATTTTGCAAATTATCAAAATCTTTTATTAACATACTGATATCTATCCGGAATGTGCACCTCATGCACAAAATGAGTAAAAGCAATTTTGTCAGATAGATGCAAACATAATAATCGGATGTGAACTGTAGCACTACTTCACATCATTACATTGCAGTACTTCTGCAAATTTGACAGCTCATGATAGCAATGAAGAAGAATGAAAAATAAAAAATTATAGCTGCAGCTTGACGTGCAGTTAACACTGCCATATGTATGTAGAAACGTGGACAAGAGAATAGTCACTACTGGGGGCGCAATATGTCAAGGTTTTGGATGCAAAACAGTTGTTACAAAAGTAGCATAAATTCTGTCTAAAAATCTGTCATTTCCCATCATAATGTTTATTATAACCCTTCTCTAGAAAGATCAGATCTGGGTCACGTATGAGTGAAAAATGGGAAATGAGCTGCAGTGTGAATATGGTCTTGTTTTGTTTTCAGAAATCGACTGCAAGGGGGAACATGCATGCTGCAGTTGGGCTTTATGCCCTTGTGGTTTAACGAGCAGTTGCACTCAACAGCATGACAACATTGATGAAAGGAATAATAATCTGAAACAAGAAGCAAAGAAAAAATTGAGACACATTTTAAACTGGATCATAAGTAGTAATTCACAAAAATAATGGCAATGAAACTAAATTTTATTTTTTCTTGCACTTTTACTTACTGAAATTAAAAGCTCCAACTTTAAATCCGTTGTATAGCCAAAACACATTCCTAGCGAATGCTGAGATCTTAAAGCTCAACAATGACTTTATGTATGAGCATTTATTCCCGTGTTTTTTGTAAATATGATACCTCCAATGTTACCTTCTTTCATGCCTCACTATAAATAGAGAAACTGAATCCACCCCTTTGTCACAGAGGTTAAATTGAGAAATGTAGGTTAATGCAAATTGCTGTAGAATCAATTGAACAGGCTGTAGGCTGACCTTATGAGGGCATGGATTTTCACACTAAATCAGCCTTACGCTTCAGTGATGTAATTTCTATTGACAAATAAGAAATATGACCACTTAACGTGCAGGGAAAATATTAATTACTAGTAACAGCTGACTTTATTTGTGTTGAACAGCTATTAAATATTATACTGTCAAGATCCCTGTTAAAATGAATATAAAGCTATAGACAAAAAAAATTCTCATATTAGCACATTTTTCTTTTCTCTTTAATTGATTTCAGTTATTGTACTCATCATCTGCATATTTTGTTATGTGTTATAGATAGAATGTAATCCTTGCTACATTCTTTATTCATTGTTTTAAGTTTTCAATTGTTATTTATTTGAAAGGCTTACTTTTCTGTTCATTTTTTTAATACTGAGTGAAGTTAGAGAATAGAACATTAATTAGAAAACATTTTTTTTTTGTTTGTGTATGCTTACACAATCAAAGTATGCTATCCTTGCCAAAGTTTATTTGAGCAGTTAATAAATCTCCTAAGAGCTTATAGAGAGAACATGATTGTGAAGGGTTATTGTGGAGCTTTTTGATTGCTTAAAAAATAAAAATGTGCATGTGTGTGGATTTAGCAGTTTTGCTGACCAATTGAATTTTAAGCATTGGCCAGCCTTTCATTTTGTAATCTTCTGAACTTTACCATGTTGCTTTTCATAAATATTTTCTTGAATTACAGTATATAATTTATAAGTTTTGTTTCTGGCAACAGCATCCTAATAACATTTGTTTTGTTCCATACAAGAGTATGTTCTGTCTGCTACCAAGAATGTAAACGAGAATGCCCATTCAAGTGTACAATATTTTAGAAACAAATAATCATAATTTCTATTATCTTTTTTTTGGCTTGGGATAAGTCCATCTGCCCATTTTTGTTAACTTTAACTTTCAGCATTGGTTACATGACCTGTATACACAGTACCAGGGTTGTTGAGTCGGAGTCTGAGACAATTTTGGATTCCTGGAGTCGGGGTTGGAGTTGGCAAAAATTTGTAGTTAGCAAAGAATCTGTGTTTCAAATTATGTAAATATTTTAGAATTTTTCTAAGTATTAACCTGTCTTGTCTCTGTTTATTTAATTTAATTTTTTTCTGTTAAATGGATATACCTTCTTCTTTCAGCTGCTCCTGTTAGGGGTCGCCGCAGCAGATCATCTGTTTCCGTATTTCCCTGTCCTCTGCACCTTGCTCTGTTACACCCACCACCTTCATGTCCTCTCTCACTACACCAATAAACCTCTTGGGCCTTCCTGTTTTCCTCTTACCTGGAAGTTCCATCCTTAGCATCCTTCTCCCAATATACCCAGCATCTCTCCTCTGCACTTGTCCAAACCAACGCAGTCTGACCTCTCTGACTCTGTCTTAAAATCATCCAACCTAAGCTGGCCCTCTAATGTACTCATTTTTAATCCTGTCCATCTTTGTCATACCCAATGTAAACCTTAACATCTTTACCTCTGACACCTCCAGCTCAGTCTCCTGTTTTTTGGTCAGTGCCTCTATCTCCATCCTATAGACCTTCCCTTTCATTCTTGCTGATGCCTGTCTGTCACAAATAACTCCTGACACTCTTCTCCACCCTGCCTGCACTTACTTTTTCACCTCTCTTTCACACTCCATGTTACTCTATGCTGTTGATCCCAAGTATTTAAATTCATTCACCTTCCCCAACTCTACTCCCTACATCCTCACCATTCCACTGACCTCCCTCTAATTCACACATATGTTTTCTGTCTTGTTCCTACTGACCTTCATTCCTCTCCTCTCTAGAGCATATCTTGACCTCTCCAGGGTCTTCTCAACCTGCTTCCTACTGTCACCACAGATCACAATGTCATCTGCGAACATCATAGTTCACGGGGACTCCTGTTCAATCTCGTCTGTCAACCTGTCCTTTGCCTGTGGCTGGGTTGTTAAATGGATGCAACTGAGAAGGAAAAAAAAGTTTTCTTGTGTAAGCATGACTAAATGAAAGAAATTGAATTAAAATTTATTACAGTTATAGTATGTAATACAGTATGATCTATGCTTATATACTTTTCAGACTGAATCCTGTTTAGGTGCTCCTGTTTGCCTGATTTCATAGGTTAACAGTGAGTAGTTTTACTGTGATGATTCTTTTCATAAGGACCATTTTGTCAACTGAAGTAGTTCCAAAGTATCTTTGTTGTTCTGTTCTTCCTATTTTATTACAGTATTTTGCATAATAAACCTCTATTGCACTTATTTTAAGACACAGAATATCTGGAAATGTTTACTGTGTAGATTATACAGTAAAACACAAATCAAAATTGACAGTAAAAGTAAGATGAATATTCAAAGAACTATTCTTCCTAATTCCTTTGGTTCCTCATTGAATAAAAATAAACAAGCCTAAGGCTGGTAATATACTTAATGCAGTGTGATGTGTGAGCTTGTGTACGCTATTGCTACGCAAGCAGTGTACTGTCTGTACTTGCATGCATACTTTAAGTATCCTCCAGGTAACAGTGTAAGAAATAGTCACAGTGAGAAAACAATGTCCAGTTTTGCTGTGTTGTGAGTTGAGGGAAGAAAGATGTTAAAAATAAAAATTCTTTGCATTCTGATGCTATTGCAAAGGTGCAAAAAAAAAAAAAAAAACGCAAAACAGAAGATGATACAGTATATGCAACCTTTAAATGTATTGTGTCATTACTATGGGGAATATACAATGCTTGTATTGCCTATGCCTAGAAATGGATACAGAAAAGCACCATAAAGACATTTGCATGTCAGTATTTAGATTTGTGACACCGCATTAAACCATTCATCAAACATTCGAAGAATGCACATTGCTCCTGTTTGAGCTGCAAGCCTGCCATCACATGTTGATAGTAAACAATGATTCTGACGTTATGACGTGCCATAATTTGACAACACATGCCACCTGTAGTTTTTTCTAGTATTGCAACTTGAGCACGCATCTCGTTTAGTTTCTGATGACGTGATCAAAATGCATGTCAACACTGGGAATGCATGACAGTCATGATGCTTGTGTGCACTGAAGTATAAATTGGCCCTAACAGGACTTTAATATTGCCTTTCAAAACATTTTTGTATAATGAATAAAATTATATAAGGACAAACCATAGGAAATTTACATCTATATTAACTGAGTACAGCTATAAAAAAGGCTATCAAGACAAGCCCTAAAATGCATGTGAACATTCAAATTAATGATGAGCGAAAGTGTAGAAGTTGCGTTGCTGCAAGTTCGGCAAAATCACAGAAATGTCTGAGATCTCTGTGCTCTGCAAAATGCATTGAAGTCAATGCAGAAGGAGGAACGGAACTAGCCGTGAGTGGATTATGATGTTTCAGTGGTCTTTTAAGTGTCCCTGAGGGCTATGGAAGTGTCTGCCAACTATGCTGGGCCAATTGCTGTGGCCAAAAATGTTATCTGACTTGTGAGGCAGCAGCGCTAATTACTGCATCACCATGAAATTGTGGACGAAAGTCGAGACAACAGCAGGCAGACACCAATAAAAATTAAAAAAGCAATTTCTTTATTCTTGGTGGCAGAGAGACTATGCAGCCCCTGTCAGCCAGTTCCACTGACAGTTAGATCAGATAGCCTAAAAAAGAAGGAGCTAGCTCAATTTTATACCAGTTTGTTTACTAAACAAAAAGAGGAAGTATGGCAGTTCAATTTGAGGTCACACAGAGTTCGCAGGTAGCTTAAGATGACACATCAGATCAGTATTGGAGATGTACGGTAGTTTTTTAGATAAGAGGAACTGTCCGCATATCCATAGTCCCAGGCTTCCTACCCAGCTTAGGCTATGCAATTCAGCTAGGGCTAATTTTGTAAGGCAGTTACAGAGACAGCACTTTGCAAAACATGTACCTCCCTATTTTTCTGCACCATCAGGGTTACAACACTTCAATGGTTATGTGACAGTTACAATTTAAGAATCTTATTACAGCTTACATTTTGCACATAATGATCCTCACACATAATAATTTGGTTATACAATATCAAAAGCTACCTTAAAAGTTAGTTTAGTACATCCTTAAACTGTACACAAGCTTAATTCTTTATCTATATATATGATAAACAACTCATATAGAAATAATAAATCATATAGCTCTCTGCATCATGCTTAAAGCAAATTACAGTTATTGGTATCGAGAGTTAAATACTTATAATCATTTCAGTTAATAATGTGTTTTCTCTTTCTCACCACAAACAACAAAAGACACTGAACAATAATCACAAACAAAGCACAACAAATGGCTGCAAACTAGTTGCTGCTTAGTAAATAGGCTTTTTTACAAATCTGTAATGTGTTTATTATTTGTTGTTGTGTGGCATACAACATAAGTTTTAGCAAGAAACAAGTCACTCTATTATAATAAAAAAATCTTGGGTCGAGATGTGATATTCTTGGAAGACACTTTGACGTCCCGCCAGAGTCCAGCAAGAGACACTTCAACGTCCCGTGAGACAAGGCAGTGAGGCAAAAGGGCAGCTGCTGTACAGAGTTTTAAATGATCGATGCTCAGTGGGTGAGCGAAGCCAGCAGGGTACAGATTCCCCTAGTAGTACATAATTAAAATGGTAGTCCATATTTTATAGTTACACTTTAAGAATTATGATTGTCTAGTTGATTGTCTAGTTTTTTGTACATTTTATTAGTTAAAGTATTTATTTTAAGGAAATTTTATTTACTTTAGTATTTTATGGTCACTGAACAATAAGCCTACAGAGTTTCATTTTGTTAATAAAAAATGAACCGTTAACACCTGTCTTGTTATGCAGGAGATTAGTGTAAAAAGTTTTTTAAAGGGATAAAAGAAAAGAAATATGAATCATAATTGGCTGATCAATTAACATGAAATCGGTGATTGGTATCATTGGCCTTAAAAACAACCTGATCGGAGCATCCCTTGTGTGTGTGTGTGTGTGTGTGTGTGTGTGTGTGTGTGTGTACCATGAAGTTGTGGTGTGGGATTGACTCAATCTTTAGTTTGAAGTACGGGCTCTGGGGGCACAACTGTAACTTTTTTAAGCAGTCTGCACAGTTAATTTCCAGAAAAATACCCATTAAACAAGGTTACTGATGAATACAGCATATTTGTTGAGAAAAATGGTTTTGTGAATTTCACTGATCAACATTAACTCAAATTTAGCAATAGCAAGTTCAAGCTTGTGTGTACTGAGCATGTACTTTTTTCAACACTAGCTCTTCATTTTGTTTGTTATGTGGAATTGAGACATCCTCTGACTGCACTATTGTACCGCCATATGCGTAAGATAATGTGTAAGATAATGGAATGCAAAGTTCCCACAACAGCAGTAATTCAGTGGTGCAAATGCTATTGGTTCTGAGCCATTTACAAAAAACAGAGGACAGAGACAGAGATTAAGACATTTCACCTTCCTTTAGACATTTATGTTAGCCTAGGTGGGTTGTGTTTGTTTAAGGTTCTTACCACCATCCATCCATCTATCACAGCTATTAAGCAATAGTTGGGCATATGGGCAACATTCATTTTAAGAATTTTTTTGAATATACCAGCATTGTATAGCATTCAATTCGGTCTATATCTGATAAGTGTAGTAGAAACAAATAAATTGTTCTTACATAACCAAATAGTGAAACAAGAGCCTATATTTTTAATCCATGTGTCAAATTTTTATACAAAACAATAATCAGTCTAATTTTGAGAATGTTTATAGGTAGCTTTTTAAGTTCAGTCCCCATCAAGTGAAAAGTCACTATTATACTATGATGTCTTTAATTTCAAAACACGTCCCATGCCTGTGAAAAATAATCTATACTAATAAAAGGCAAAGCCCTCACTGACTCACTCACTCATTCACTCACTTACTGACTGACTCACTCATCACTAATTCTCCAACTTTCCGTGTAGGTAGAAGGCTGAAATTTGGCAGGCTCATTCCTTACAGCTTACTTAGAAAAGTTAAGCAGTTTCATTTCGAAATTCTACGCGTAACAGTCATAACGGTCGACAACGTCCGCCATGTTGAACTTTCTTATTTATGGCCCCATCTTCAGGAAATTTGGTAGGCGGCTTTCCTGTACTAACCGAAACCGATGTACGTACTTATTTCGATGGTATGACGCTACTGTCGGCCGCCATATTGAACTTTCCAACATCACTAATTCTCCAACTTCCCGTGTAGGTAGAAGGCTGACCCCATCTTCACGAAATTTGGTAGGTGGTTTCCCTGTGCTAACCAAAACCGATGTACGTACTTATTTCAGTGGTATGATACCACTGTCGGCCGCCATATTGAATTTTCAACGGTCTTTGTTACTTATGGGCTCATCTTCAAGAAATTTGGTACGTGCGTTCCCAACGCTAACTGAATCCAACTTACGTACATATATACATCCATAGCCTGCAGCTCAGTCCCCATGTGAGGCGGCATTGGGTCCCCCATCCCAACGCCTCCCACGTTGTTGTCCGTCGCTCCAGTCTCTACATTCCCTTCCTTGCTACGCCACGGGATTCACGTCTCCCTGCTGATAACTACAGTGAACCCTTGTTTATCACGGTTAATCCGTTCCAGACTCTACTGTGATAAATGAATTTTCGCGAAGTAGGATTCTTTATTTATAAATCGAATATTTTCACAGTTAGAGTATAGAAAACCTGTTTACGACCTTCTAAATGTGTTTTTTAACATTATTAGAGCCCTCTAGACATGAAATAACACCCTTTAGTCACCATTACACTCGTATTACCCAATATATTAGACAAAATAAGAGAAAATAAGACATATTAGACGTTACAAATATCACATTACTAGGCTCACCCGCCTTTTAAGGCGACCGACTTTTATTCTCAATTTGTGTGTGCTCCATGTGTACATCAGGCATGTAAGTGTAGGGAAAGAGAACATAAAAGTGCCCATTCATAACATCTCCTAAAAACCTAAGTTTTTTTTATCCCCTCGAGTGCCTGTCCAAAGTCGTACAATGTCAGCCCGAATCTGTACAGCTAAAGATGGAGTTTCATGCACTAAATAAGCTATAGATGACAATAAGCAAGCACCATCTCCACTGATATTTACTACGCGGTGAGGCATTTGTACTCCATCAACATTAATTATTTCCAGAGACATAATTTTGTCTATTTTTCCAGCGCATCGCGCACAAAAGCAAGGGAACAATGGGAGCACCAGAACTCTACTCACATCGCGTCGCTTCGTGCCGCAAGTAGTAAGTCAGTGATACCGCTACGCTTTGCACTCAGGACGGAAGGACAATCCCGACCGCTTTTATATAGTATATTATTGAAATGTACATTTAATTATACATGCACACAGTTCTTACACACAACCACTAACCTATGAAGGCACGACCTCAGTAGGAGAGTCTTCAGGTGGTGCAGTATCTTCAGCAGGTGCATCGTTGTCTTCTTCCGCTGAAGGAATACTAGGAGTAGGCAGTGGGTGTCTGGGTGCGCAGCTGAAGGACATCTTGATAGGCAGTTGCTGGCGCAGTCTTTATTTGTGTGAGGAGGCTTTTGTAGGGTATTGCCATCTTTGATCATATCCAAGAGTTTCACCTTCTCCTGGATAGTAAGCATCTTCCTCCAGCGCTTAGTTTTATTGTCAGAAGGCTTAGAAAAAGCAGCACGTTTAGGAGCCATCGTGGGGCTTAGATAAAAGTTCTCAGAAAGCGCATGCGTAGTGACGTAAGCGTGTATGAGAAAAAATCGCGATAGAGTGAAGCCGCGAACCTCGAAGCGTGATATAGCGAGGGATCACTGTACAGCCTTTTAATTTTATCCACGGCTTCTCCGCTGTTTTATTGTTCGTTTATTACGATTATAGTTATTGTGTAGGTATTTTAGACTTACTTTACATTGTTCAGGTACCCATTTCCTTTATCATTCCAACCGTACCCCCATTAACATGTCTATCGAGGTGATCACCATCGATCAAAGAACTGTCACTTACTGAGTGGTTTCCATGCCCGGAGATGGCACCTACCTTTTCCATTCTCTTTGTTACATATTGCACGGCCATATCAGGCTCACTCTTGATATCCGGAGGAACATTGTGTCTTATGTATTGAATGACTGGGACAGGTTCAAGGTGTGGACTGATGATGGTACAGGAGATACTTATACTACACAGGAACACTATAAGAGTGAAATGCTTAAGCCCTTCACCTATGGTTCTGCATGTGAGTTGATGGCTGCCGCTGAATTGTTCGGTTGTCGCTTTCAAGTGTAACGAAATGGCCAAATATTTTACACTTTTGGACAACCGCCAATGCCTCTTAAACATCTTAGATTCACAGGTGATGATTTCAGTAGTGGACACTTTGTTTATGAATGTTTAAACTCTCAAAAGCTGGATGTGAAGTTATCGATGAAACCGGTTGTATACTTACAACGCTTGACAGATGCCGAATGTCTCTTCAACACAAGTCCTACAAATACTGTCGTAATTGAAACAAACCATGAAACTCAAACCGATTATGACAGCAGCAATCCAAGCTGTGACATTTGAAACAAGATTACTTTTTACATGGCCAACTGTACGTTGCATGCTCAAGAGTAAGCTCAGCGCACAGCTTGGTCATATTACAACTGGAGGGCCGAAATGGCAATGTGGTATACAAAGAGATCCTTAACAAATAATTATTGGTATATTTTCCCTCAGTTTAAAAAGGTTTAATTTTCTTCTTAATAAAAATTTTAAGGCAGTACTTCGCCGCTGCGAAGCGCGGGTGTTTTGCTAGTTTTGTTTATAAGCCTACAGGTTGCCTCTTAAGGAGAACAATAAATAGCTTGATCCTTGAAAAGTTGTATTAATAAAGTTTGCTCAAGCAAAGTTTTACATTTGGATCAAAAAAACTTTTTTAAGCAAACTTTAACCAGGAGTTCCACAAGTACCATTCTATTATGCATGCAAAGAACTTCATGAACTGATTTGTTCAGTCCTGTAGTAACAGTGTAAGTTTAGATGTAAAGTAAACAAAAAACGATAGTGTCAAGTTTTATAAATTGCATTTGTAATAAAATGACAATGCTAAGATGATGGATTGGGGCACCACCTTCATGTTTATAAATTGCTTGTGTAATTAAACGTGGATGAAGGCTTCTGGGGCTTCAGCGATAAGCATGTATAAATAAAGGAAAAAAGCATAAGTTGGCACAATAACAGACCATAACCACTTGGATAGCAAGATCAGCTTTTCTCTATGTAGGGAGTTTCTTTTTGTTGTGTAGCACTCAGACACAGGGTTCACAATGAATGCCATCTTCCAGTTTGCGTGACTGTATATTTTGTCCAGTGTGAAAGGGGCTGAACTTCTGGTCCAGTGGCTGAGAAAGTGATGTCAGCATTTAGTGTGTGAATCCATTCTACAGGCAGAAGTGGAGAAGGTGTTGCTGACCGTACACTCACGCACTCAGGAGTTGTAATGCAAGTGACATCAGAGCCCTGAAGCTGCCTTTTATTTACCCATGCCTGATAAATGCATTGCAGAAAAAATTCTTTTTCATCAATTTACTGGTTAAGTGCAAGTTGTTTGCCAATAGACTTGACAGTTTTGAACAAGTATAATCTTGGCACAGATTCATAAACAACCCAGTTACTTACATTACATTAAAGCTTATTTTAATTGTCAACCATAAACTACAAAATTTTTTATATATAAGGACATAAAATTAAAAATTGGGACAAATAACATTAATTTTGGTCATGGGGCTTATATAGCAATCACAGTAACCGTATTTATGACATAAACAGCTTAAAATACCAGCCTAGTATGTTGTACTGTCGTCCAGTTGTAAATAAAATCATCTCTGAAATATTATGTAAATTGTTTCATTTCATCTATCCATAATTCTTCATTCACATTTTAGTAAAGAACTGCTTATCTATCCATGCATCCATTTCCCAGCTAACTTATTTGAAACTCTGGATTTTGGGGAGCTCTAGCTTATCCTGGCAATATTGAGAAGAACGAAACAACCCATCTTGAGTGAGTTGCCTGTAAAGTCATTCATACGGACAATTTAGTGTCATCTGTTAACCTAACAAGTTTATATTCCTCCATATGCATCTGTCCAAGGTGTATATAGCACTTATCATCAGGTGAAGTAATTACATGATTATGTGATTTAGAACTTCTTGCACCAGGGTATACACACCTATGGATAAAAATTAAAAATGTTCTAAGTTCTATGTCGATTATAATCCTCTGTACAATGTACTTGCTATCTTCTGACTCCTTTTTACGGTAGGATTGTTAGAAGTTAGAAAGATTGTTTCTGAACTTGCGTAATATAATTGCCATTTATAAAATCGTGTCTATTGGGATTTTAGTGTCTGAACTAACAGACATTTTGTGTCTATGCAGATAAAACAATTTGTTCTTGTTTCAGTGAATGGCTGAGTTGCGCAAGTCTTTTTAATATGCAACTTTAATATATTTTAATAATATTGCTAAAAGCTAAAGACTGACTTATTAAAGTGGAGTGGTTTGTCTTCCATACAAGATTTCTTAAAGATAAGTGTTGAGGAAAATTAATTTGCTTTTTGAACTATGAATTATTACTCAATATTATTTCTCAATTGTGTTCAATAAAAAGATTTTGACTTGTTTGTAAAATACTATAAACTGATATTATGTCAGAAACCTGGTATAGCATGTCTTGCTTCATTACAGTATCTATATATCAGTGATTCCAACCTAATACAAGTCTGGCGATATTAGAGCCCATAATAGAAGTTAGTTCAAGTGCTTTGCAGTGGAGGATCTTGTGGTATAACAGGTAAGCATCTCAGAAAGTGGGCCATTTTAAATAAATAAAGTAATTGGCCGGCTCTTTGTCCATGGGTGTGTGTGCTCTTGCAGCTGCAAGTAAGATCTGTCTCGATTGCTTCATTAGCTTCCTGCAGTACAAGATTGAGATGCTGCACCCATTGAGGCTTATATGAATGATTCAACACGAGAAAATGGGGGGAAAAAAAAGATTGATCAGAAAGAAAGAGAATAATCGGAGAATGAAAATATAGATCGAGAAAAACGAAAGAAAAGGAGGTTAAAGGAGAGAGAGAGAGAAGGCAGGAGCAACAGAGACCTGGAGGGAGTGGACGAGACAGAGAGAAGGCAGACAGCAGGGAGGAAGTTCCTCAGGGGACAATTTTGTTGGTTTGTTTTTAATAAAACCACTTGGCACTTTTATGCATCTTCCCCTTGCTAAATGTTGTGTCCTCGTATCATCTCATCCTATTACGTTAACGATGTTGGATTCAAGTGGCTCCCAAAACAGGAGTGGGAGTGTGGAGCTGACCTGTACCATCACAGGTCTATGTGTATGAGATTCTTTACCTGACTTATACTTAACATTTATAGGTAGTAGTAATTGCTGCTTTCAAGACTAAGTGCATTTTTTTGTCCTTTGCATGCATCTCACTGGATTTTTTTTTATGCATAGGCTTTGGTGATTTAAATTCAAGCATATCTGCCTCATAGTAAATTTCTAAATAACAGAAGTATAAACATAAAAGGATGGCTCCAGTAGATTAATCTTTTTGGTTATTGTTCCTTATCATATTTGAAAATAAATATATTCTACTGCAATGACTTGATTTTTATGTTGAACTATGTTTTTGCAGAATTTTATTTAGCTTGTTAGCAGAATTTCTGTCATAGAAATGTTTCGGGGAATTGGTTGTAATTAATGATTATTGGAAAGCTCTCTGCAAATGTTTCAGATTTAATCAGCTCTTAATCTTTTGTATGTAATCTGAAATCATAATAACTGATGCCTTTCCCCTGGTTGGCTTCTGCTTTTGAATCTGGTGTCCACTTACATAACTCAGTTCTTCATATTATTTTTTGTGGTGCTTTATTTACTCAAAATCTTTTTTTATAGTTTTCTTGAGTTATTTGCATGTTTTAGCTGTTATTTAAAATTGTATTTGAGGAAATCAAATGTCAGAACATCCAGTTAAGGTGATTTTATCTGATTTTTTTTTTTTTACCTTTATGGCTAATGCAATATTTGAAAATAAACATTAAATGATTTTTCGAATGGATTAACTGTAATCTGATCATATATAAACACTGTGGTTTATTTTGCCTTATAAGCAGTGGTTTAAGATTTACATTAAAATTTCCCAGGAATGATGCATTAACTAAAAGATGCAGATTTGAAAATTGGATCAAATCCAGACCACCTTGCAATTCTGAATTGACCTTGTAATATTTTATCTTTTTAGTTTTTACCTGTTTGTAAATTTATCATAAATTGGCAGGTAACTTTTTTACATTTTGCACAGTTTTGACCTACTGGCATTTTAAAAGACAGATAATGGGTAGATGGATTCAGTTTATTTCAGTAACTGTCATATGGGAATATATTTTGGGATATATAAAACACTGTTTTATATATCCCACTGTTTAACTGGTCTACATGCAAATGAAACAAATGCTGTATAGTCTAACCATTTAAATCAAGACTGAATAGTAGTTATCTGGAAATGTTAACTGTGTTTTTTTTTTGCATATTATTATTAGATCAGCTGTTGAGCCTGTTTAAAATTTTTCTTAATTATTGCAATTATTGGGATTTGCTGCAATTGAGTTTTATCTGTTATTTTTCTGATATTGGCATTTTGTGGTGGCAATTGGCATTATCTCTCCTGCTCTTGGAACAGCGTGTCACTGCCAATGACAAATACAGCGTAAGGCTTTCTTTGTGGTTTGCTGGAATGGTTTACATCTGGCTGCCCTTGGCACTATAGTGCATTGTAGTAAGCTACGGAGGAGCTGAATAATCTGTTGGTCAGAGAAAAAATAAATTTGTCTAAAACTGAATTTTATGCTTTTGCATGTGTCTGTACATAAACCACGATGTATTTTGTGTTGAAATTTTATGTTTTTGTCTATTGGTGTTCATTATGTTATTTTGAGTGTTAATTTTTATTGTACTAGATGTAAATCTTTACAGCGCTTCATACATATAAATGGAAATGCAAATACATATATATTAAAAAATTGGAAAATTTAGAACTTTTGGCGTTCCTATGAATAAGCCTGTCAGATTTTGTTAGGCAAGTGATAAAATAATGTAAGGTTATGCCTAGGCAAGAAAGGATTATTAAGACTGTGATTTAGCAGTTAAGCACAAAGTATAATTTCTTCTGCACTTTGCTGTTTGTTTTTTTTTCTTTCCATCCATTACAATGTATTATCAGACTTGTTTAAGTGTTGCATGGTTTAATATGTTGATGCTTTTAATAATATTATGGATGAATTTAGAAGGTAATTTTATATTAAAAAGTCTATATTAATGTATATTTGTATTTGTATGCCCCTAATTTTATCATAAGGAATTTACCTTTGATTGTATGGTATAGCGTGTAGTGAGTGGTGCATCATAGATTTAGTTTTTGTGTGGAGCTTAAGTTCTCTGTGTCAACTTGGGGTATTTATTGCCAAATACCCAAGTACATACAGGTTAGGTTATTTTACAATTACAGACTGTGCTTGTGTGTATGAGTGGAACTTGCGGTGGACCGCACTTCCTGTTTTGTGCCCAGTGCATCTGGAATACACCTTGATACCTGATTTGGATTAAGCATGAATTTATCCAGGTTGTTATCTCTAGGAGCCAGAGCCTACCCCTGCATCATCAAACGTATGATAGAAAACTAACATGTGTGGGATACCTGCCCTTCACAGGGACCACTCACACATGTACCCACACTTGCACTCGCATGGGGCCAGTTTTGAATCTCCAGTTAAGCAAACACTAATATATTTGAAATTTTGGGGAAAAACCACAGTCCTTGGCAGTAATCCACACTAAAAGAGGAGAATGTGCAAACTTCCACAATTAAACCCAAGATTCAGTCCCATGACATACCACCATGCTACTTATTAGCATCTTATATACAGTGATCCCTCGCTATATCACGCTTCGACTTTCGCAGCTTCACTCTATCGTGATTTTTTTCTCATACATGCTTACGTCACTACGCATGCGCTTTCTGAGAACTTTTATCTAAGCCCCACGATGGCTCCTAAACGTGCTGCCTTTTCTAAGCCTTCTGACAATAAAACTAAGCGCCGGAGGAAGATGCTTACTATCCAGGAGAAGGTGAAACTCTTGGATATGATCAAAGATGGCAATACCCTACAAAAGCCTCCTCACACAAATTAAAAGACAGCGCCAGCAACTGCCTATCAAGATGTTCTTCAGCCGCGCACCCAGACACCCACTGCCTACTCCTAGTACTCCTTCAGCGGAAGAAGACAACGACGCACCTGCTGAAGATACTGCACCACCTGAAGACTCTCCTACTGAGGTCATGCCTTCATAGGTTAGTGGTTGTGTGTAAGAACTGTGTGTGTGTGTGTGTGTGTGTGTGTGTGTGTGTGTAATTAAATGTACATTTCAATAATATACTATATAAAAGCGGTCGGGATTGTCCTTCCGTCCCGTCAGTGCAAAGCGTAGCGGTATCACAGACTTACTACTTGCGGCACGAAGCGACGCGATGTGAGTAGAGTTCTGGTGCTCCCATCGTTCCCTTGCTTTTGTGCGCGATGCGCTGGAAAAATAGACAAAATAATGTCTCTGGAAATAATTAATGTTGATGGAGTACAAATGCCTCACCGCGTAGTAAATATCAGGGGAGATGGTGCTTGCTTATTGTCATCTATAGCTTATTTAGTGCATGAAACTCCGTCTTTAGCTGTACAGATTCGGGCTGACGTACGACTTTGGACAGGCACTCAAGGGGATAAAAAAACTTAGGTTTTCGGGAGATGTTATGAATGGGCACTTTTATGTTCTTCTTTCCCTACACTTACATGCCTGATGTACACATGGAGCACACACAAATTGAGGATAAAAGTCGGTCGCCTTAAAAGGCGGGTGAGCCTAGTAATAATATGATATTTGTAACGTCTAATATGTCTTATTTTCTCTTATTTTGTCTAATATATTGGGTAATACGAGTGTAATGGTGACTAAAGGGTGTTATTTCATGTCTAGAGGGCTCTAATAATGTTAAACATATTTAGAAGGTCGTAAACAGGTTTTCTATACTCTAACTGCGAAAATATTCGATTTATAAATAAAGAATCCTACTTCACAAAAATTCATTTATCACAGTAGAGTCTGGAACGGATTAACCGTGATAAACGAGGGTTCCTTGTATAGTATCTATAGTCAGGTCAGGTTGTCAAGCATGCATCAGTACAGTGTGTTGCCGCACCCACCACATGACAAAACAGCTTGGGATCCTGGTTGGCAACCCCCAGGCAGACACGCAAACCATTCCCACCATCCGAAAATGACCCTCTACCTGCTGCAGCTAGGTGTTATGTGGGTGTCCCCTTGGTCTGGTCCAGCCACTCTAGTCCTTAACAATGAGAATCCTGCGAGCTGGATCAACCTCAGGGAATCGCGCCACATGGCTGTAGTGCCGTAAGTGACGCTTCCTCATAATGCAGGTAATGGGCCTCTTTCATTCAACACAAACTCAAATCAGCGGTACCCAATGATTCTCCGAAGAGATACGGTACCAAAGGAGTCCAGTCTTCGTCTCAGGTAACTGGATAGTGTACATGTTACGCAACCAAATAGCAAGACGGGAAGCAGTAGGACTCTAAAAACATGAACCTTCGTCCTTTTGCATAGATATGGGGAGCGCCACACACCCATTTCCAGCGAACTTGTGACCACTCCATGCTTTCCCAATCTGTCTACTGACTTCATAGGAAGAGTCACCAGAGACATGAATGTCACTGCCGAGGTAAATAAACCTCTCAACAAGGTCGACAGTCTTTCCACAGACAGACACTGCTGATGGCTCTGCCCAAGAGGTCATTAAAGGCCTGGATCTTGTTTTTTAAATAGGACACTCGCAAGCCTAGACACTCTGACTTCTCACTCAGTCTCTTGAGAGCTCTGGTCAGAGCCTCCATTGACTCCGCGAAGATCACAGCATTGTCAGCAAAGTCAAGATCAGTGAATCTTTCTTCACCAACAGATGCCCCTTTGCCGCTGCACCCCAAGATATTGCTCAACACCAAATCCATGCAAGCATTGAACAGAGTAGGAGCAAGAATACACCCCTGATGAACACCAGAATCAACTGGGATAAACAAAGTGGTTTTTCCTCCACTTTGCACAGCACTCATAATACCAGAGTACAGGCTGGTCATAATATCCAGCAACCTTGAGGGGATCCTGCGAATCCAAAGCGAGTCTAACGCTTTGCGAAAATCGACTAAGGCTGCAAAGAAACTCTGCCAATACTTGTGTTTGCGCTCCATGACTACCCTCAGTACCAGGATGCAGTCGATGTTAGACTTCTTAGGCGTAAAACCACTAGTAGGTGAGCAAGTGGTCTTGGATCCTAGTGAGGATGACCCGAGTAAGGTCCTTACCCAGCACCGAAAGCAGTGGTTTTTCCCCTGTAGTTGCTGCAATCCAGGCGATCACCCTTCCCTTTCCCGTCAGTTGGGATGACGCTAGTCTCCCAAGTGGATGCAAAGATTGCTTGCAAAGCCAGGAGGACAGCCTTACCACCAGCCTGGAGAACTTCACCCTGAATGCCACAGATCCCTGCTGCCTTCCCTTCCCTTCCCTCAGTTGGTTCATCACATGTGCAATCTCAGTGAGATTGTACGGTTCACAGCTAATTGGAGGATCAGCCTCAAGTACCGTGGACCCAGAGATATCCAACGTCCTAGCATGAGGATCAGTTTTGAACAGCTGCTCAAAGTAGCCAGCCCAGCAGATCACAACTGCAGTGTCATATGTAAAGACTGTTCCATCAGCCACCCTGACTGCGACCCTCTGAGGAACAGATTTGGATGTGCGTAATGCTTAGATTCCTCTGTAAGTAGGACGTGGGTTGCTAGACCACTTGCTTACAGATTCCTCTAACAAACGCTTCCTTATCTGCCCTCGGAGCCCTCACAGCTGTCCTTCTCAGTTCCTAGTACAGACCAGAGTTGCCATTAAGCTGTGTGCTGTGACTCCTCTCGATGATATCCAGGGTGCCCTACAAGATGAAACATCTCCTTCTGGGAACTTCTGGGTCTTGTCATGGAAGGTCTCCCACATCAGATTAGGATCAGCAGCTGCACCCAAATCTACAAATTCCTCACTCAAACTGCATGCAAACTCGTTAGAAACTGCCTTATCGTGGAGTCTGGCCAAGTCCAGCCACGGTTTCCTAGTAGGTGGTAACCTACTGAACCCAAGCAGGATCTTGAGAGTAGCAACAAGAAGTGTGTGGTCATAATTCACAAACTGGGCATTTCTGTAGACCCTGCAGTTTTGCAAGAGCCTCCAGCGTCTGCCCATGAGGATGAAATCAGTCTCCTTCACCGCACCACCAGTATTGGAGTACCAAGTCCAACGATGTGGCTCAGGGCACTGGAACCAGGATCCAGTGATTCGTAGCCCCTGACCTTTTGCAAAGTCAAGGAACATGGAGACAATTTTATCACAGTCACCAGACCCATGGGGACCGAGATAATACTCCTAGCCAGCCCTGTCAGTGCCAGTGGCTGCATTGAAGTCACCCATGACCGAGATGTGTGTCACCTTGCAGAGAACCATCAACCACCAGCGAAGTTATTAATAAAGTGTCTCCCTCACTGAGTAATCACTCACCGTGGTTGGAGCATACACCGAGATAACAGACAAGGCACCTAGGGTGTTCCATAATCTGAGTCTCATAATACACTCATTGAAAGGAGTGACATTGGACAGTATTGGAAGAAGGCAAATGGCTGCAGCAACAGCTACTCCCTGAGTTTGACAACCATCAGAGTGATTAGACCAATAAAAGGTGTATCCACCTACAAAGATATGGCCAGTCCCTGGTCTGCGCACCTCAGAGAATGGAATGTGGAGCTTATGCAGCTCCTCCGACAGCAGAGGAAGATGATCATCATGCCAGAGAAGTGAGATGTTCCACGTGTCTACCCAGATGAACCGTCTCACATTAGGAGGAGCCGAGTGCTGCTGTGCAGTGGGCTATGCCTCTGCACCACACCAGTTCTGATCCACAACAGGCCTGACTCCATTGGCTTTCTGACGGTTTTAACTCTTCTGTGGATGGAGCTCCAGAGTCCATTCCTCCATCCCCTTCATGATATGAGCAGCCTTCCTATGGGCAGCACAGTAGAGCTACTCCCACGGAAAGCAGAAAGGAGTCCTTTCTGTTGTGTCGCAGCTGTGTGAAGTTATTACTTTTTTATTTATTTATTTTTTTACTGTGGCTGGAGTGCTGATCCTGTCACCAACCCCCATGATTACCCTTTAAGTTGGAGGATCGCTTGCAGGGCTGGATGCATATCCAGGACAAGTCTCTAGTGAACAAAGTAAAAAAAAAAAAAAATAAATAACAAAATAGTGGAAAGTAACATTCTTGGATTTCATACACTTAATACTTTTGTTGAAATCAGTCCATCTCCCTCCTTGTGGTATATTGAATAGTTTTGATACTCTTGTGCCATATTTGTCATTTGAGCAATATGCAAAACCATTGGTTTTCTTTGTAATAAAGAAAACTGTGAGCCTGCTGGACTGTCATGGCTGCCTGTCATCTTGTGCTTAATCTAATGAAGTAAAGAAATACTGGTAGTGACAAACATCATAATTTCTCACATACAGTCCATTTATTTTCACACATACAGTAAGTTGGTTAAGGTGAACAACCCAGTTCTGGCAGAAAACCTGGTTTCTTATTAATTTGTGTTTACATGCATAAGTAATCTTCTGTTCTTCTTAATGCTCCAATGTCATTGAACTGCACAAAAAAAAAAAAATAAATAAACTTCTTCACTGGCCATCGTGAATCAGAAAATATGACACCTATTACTTGTGTTTTATAAATATGTTTGGTCAGATTGAATCATTATGTATAGGTTTCTGTTACCAGATTGCATGCAGCAAACTCTTTGCTTGGCTGTGTGACTGAGCCCTGCAACTGATCAGTTATGTGTGCTTCTTGCCTTACGCAACAATAACACATTTATTTTTACTTCAATAATATGAGTATTATGTTAGCTAACCCGTTACTTTAAAAAAAATCATTGGACTCCTTAATGCATGTTACTTTTAACATGTATTCTCTCAATAATGTATTGCTGGGTTTAGTTCTGTTCTGTTCATTCTGTTCATCAACACAAATTTAGTGATTTCTGAAATATTGAGACATTATTTCAGCCAGCAGAAAGAATGATGTGACTGCCCAAACATATGCCTCTGGAAATGTATTTTGTGGATGCTTCTACTCATGGCTTCCAAAAGCTTATGCAAAGTAAATGCATGTGCAAGCTGACAAAAAGACTAAAAATCCTTAACAGTAACCCGGTAAAGGGTTTACATTGGCACATAATCAGGTTATCATGGAGAAGCTTACCTCTGTTAATCATGGTTCTCATAGGCCGGTAGCCTGATTACTCTTACTCTAATTTAAATTTTAGAAATTGGGTTTCTGTGAATAATCGGGTTATTGAAGTGCATGTAAACGTGCTAAGTGACACAATAAAGGAGTTTGCTTCAAATCTGAAGTTGTGGTCAGTGCATGTAGATCGAATGAAACAGATATTGTGACTGATAACATTGATGAGGAAAAGCATGTGATGGGAGCTACTACCTATGGCCTTCTAAGGAATTTGGTTTAGCTACAGCATACAAAAGATTTTGAAATTTTGGAACTACTAATGGGAAATTCTGAGCCTAAACTAATGAATCTGCAGCACTGTAAGCAATGGAGCTAAAACTATATGCCATGAATTACGAATCTGGACCAGTGTTGGATTGAGGCATTGTGTGAGTGTTTTGTGAGTGGGATTCATAATGAGGCTTGTCAAGGATTGTTGCTGTCAATATCAAGCCTTATGTTAGGGCATTCAAGATCTCTTTAAATTTGAAAACTTTGATAGAAGCCCACATAAGTTCTAGAGGCAAGACTTCGAAATATTTAATGGGGCTGCAGTGTCCATTGTTTCAGAAGAAATTTGTCCAAGTGGTTTACCACAACAAGTCAATATAGGTTGCTAAGATAAAGATAAGTCTAACACAGGAAAGGTTTATGCCTGTATTAGGAAAAATTGTAGCCAAAGCGTGCCCTGAGAAGAAAATAAGGTTCAAAAACTCACTTTGACATGGAAAGAGAGCACAAAGCACATGTTAAAAAATAGGTTTTTCGCTTACAACAAATGCTTTTCTGTAACATCAAATTTATAGACTAGTGGTAAAAGTGAATGCTATGTTGTCACAAGTGCTGTGTGTACTCTCTGTTGTTCACCATTATGATAGTGTAGGAGTTGATGCGAGTTTAAAGGAATTGTCAGCTTTGTTCGTGAAAATATGAACTTCAGAATATTCCATTTGAAAAAAGCAGTATGACACATCCTTTCCAAAGGACTGCCATTAAGAGATTTGATAACAAAGAGTTGTTCTTCTTCTTTTGGCTGCTCCCATTTAGGAGTTGCCACAACAAATATATCCCTGTCTTTTACAACATTTTCTACAACACAGACTGCCTTCATGCCCCCTTACTACATCCTTCTTTTTCTCAAGCCTGGCAGTTTCATCTTCAACTTTCTTTTCTTAGTATACCAATTATCTCTCCTCTGCATGTGCCCAGACCATCTCAGTCTAGCCTCTTTCACTTTGTCACCAAACTGTTGTACCTGCGTTGTCCCTCTAATATACTCATTCCTAATTTGTCGTCTTTTGTTGCACCAAACGAAAATTGTAACATCTAAAACTCTGCCAGTTCCAGCTCCATTATGTAGACCTTCCCTTTCACTCTTGTAGTTATTCTTCTATCACAAATAACTCTTGCCACTCTTCTCCAACCAGTCCACCCTACCTATACTTTCTTCTTCACCTCTCTGCTGCACTCTCCATTACTTTGTACTGTTGAACCCAAGTAATTAAATTTGTGTACCTTCAACCACCTCTTTTTGTAGTCACTCCCTTGCTCTAACCTTCCCTCTCATTCACACATATGTACTTAGTCTTGCTTCTACTGCCTTTTTTCCAGTGTGTATCTCCACCTCTCCAGGTTTGCTTCAACCTGCTGTCTACTCTCAATATAGATCACAATGTCATCTGCAAATATTATAGTCCACGGAGACTCCTCTCTGACCTCATCTGTGAAACTATCCATCACCACTGCAAACAGAAAAGGGTTCAGAGCTGATCCTTGATGTAATCATACTCTCACCTTGAACCAGGCTGTCATTCCTACCGCACACCTCTCCACAGTTGCACTGTCGTTATATATAGAGATAGATATCTATTATAAAAAAAAAAAAAAATCCTGGGAGAGAAAGATGGGAGAGGAGACATGATCTTCACGTTAATATCATCGGAAGAGACTTTAAAGACCCGCGAGACGAAAGAGAATGGCCACGGAGCATCTTGCGGGGATCTTAAACATGAGACTTTATGCCAAGAGATTGACCAAGGACCGTCTTGCGATGACGTAGAACATGAGATTCTTGCAAGGCACGCCCTACTTACAACCAATATCAAATAAGACCACGGGCAGCAAAACACTCAGTCGTGTGAATGTAAGGCTTTGAGAACACACAGATCCAGGGCTCACAGTGCATATAAAGCATATAAGGACATTACATTATACTGTAGATGAAACGTCGACGACTAAGCGAAAAAGAAAGGGCAGCGCGAAGAAAAGAGACTCAAAATTGTTGGAGAGAAACAAAATGCAAAAAAGAAAAAGAATAATCAAGGTGCAAATTCAGAAAATAAGGAAAGTAATTATCAGCCCCGAACAAGTGGAATTGAAAAAAAGCACGTGCAGTCGGGCTCAGAATTAAGACAGAGTAAAAGACAAAGTAGAACTTCATAAAGACGTTCACAAACGTTGGCGCTATAAACATGCAGAGCAGGTTAGAGTTTATGAAAGCAGTGGAATTCGAAAGGCTCAAAAAAAAACATTGACGCAATACACATGTGGAGAAAGTTAAAGATATGAAAGTAGGAAAAATAGAAAGTATTAAAAAAAAGAAAGTAAAGATAGTAGTAGCGCAAACAAATGGAAATTATTACTCGAAAAAGGGAAAATAATTACCACGTGCCAGGTGTCATTGGGGAAGAAAATGCAGGACAAAGCGAGGTCAGAAATAAAAGACAGAGTAGAAAACAAAGTAAAACTTTGTAAAGAGGCCAAAGGAGGCCAAACACATGCAGAGCAGATTAGAGATAATGAAAACTGGAATTCAAAAGACTCAAAAAAAAAAAAAAAAAAAAAAAAAAGTAGGCGCCAAACAAATGCAGAGCAAGATACAGAATATAAAAGCAGAAAAAAACGACAGTGATAAAACAAAGAAAGTAAACATCGCATTAGTGCAAAAAAAGAGAAATTATTACCCTGAGAAATAACGAAAAGCCGAATATAGGGTGGTCCAGATCTAATTTTGAAGTTTTCAATACGCTATAACTGATTAAGTTTATTACATAGAAAATCACCCGAAAAATCCCGGACCATCGAATTGTGCAAACTGACGACATGAAGAATCGTCTTCGCGCCCTACTAGAATCGTCCCCGCATAAATCAAAGTCATTCATACGATCTGGATCCGTATAATTAGATCTGGACTACCCTGTAGAAATTGATATATATATGTATGGAAGAGAAGGTCTGTGATACGGTTTGCATAATTGCAGCTGGAGATCCACAAAGGAAGAAAATGAATCACGTATCAAAGTAATTTTTATTCCTGAGCTTTCAACCCCTGCCAGGGGTCTTCATCAGAGGATAATGCTTAGCCTTACAAGAATCAAAGGCAATATATAACAAAAAATTACGGGTGGGGGAGGTGTCTAAGTCAGTTTGATCAGGAAGGGGGGGGGTATTGGTTGTAAAGTTTTATTTATTATGAACATGTTCTTAAGTTTGCATATGCTGGATTTATGTCCAAGTGTCTGTTGATGGCGTCCTCATTTGATAGCCAAGATTCAGCCAACTCTCTGGCACTTTTAGTACTGGCTTTAAATTTTACTTGTACATTGTCCCAGTTAAATGTATGTCCTGTTGATTTAGTGTGCGTATAGATCAATGATCGTGAGTCCTTTCTTCTGACGGCGTTGCGATGTTCCTGTATACGTGTTGCGATTCTTTTTGATGTTTGTCCTATGTATTCCGCTGAGCAAGAACTGCATGGAATGCTATAAACTGCGTTTTGTGTTTCTGCTGTCGATTTCTTGTTTTTAGCATTGAAGAGGACTGTGTGCAGATTGTTTTGTGAGTTTGTGTGCTATTCTGATGCCTGACCTGGCCAGGATTCGTGCTGCACCTTCAGACACCTTGTGGTGATAAGGAGCTTTGTTAAAACTCTATTCGGAAGAGTCCACACCCTTTGTAATACGAAGGAGACAAAAATGAGTGAAAGACGCTATTACGTTTTTTCACTTCAAACGGATATTCAAAAACATTCATTAATCGAAGCCTACACAGAAGACCCCAAAAAACTCAGCAAACAATTGACTTGAATCAGAACCCCCATCCCACCTGGCACTCACTCCCTTATCACCACAAGGTGTCTGAAGGTGCAGTACGAATCCTGGCCAGGTCTGGCGCACGGTCCTCTTAAATGCTAAAAACAAGAAATCGACAGCAGAAACACGAAACACAGCTTATAGCATTCCATGCAGTTCTTGCTCAGCGGTATACATAGGACAAACATCAAAAAGAATCGCAACACCGTCAGAAGAAAGGACTCGCGATCATTGATCTATACGCAACACTAAATCAACAGGACATACGTTTAACTGGGACAATGTACAAGTAAAATTTAAAGCCAGTACTAAGTGCCAGAGAGCTGGCTGAATCTTGGCCATCAAATGAGAATGCCATCAACAGACACTCGAACATAAATCCAGCATATGCAAACTTAAGAAGAACATGTTTATAATAAATAAAACTTTACAACCAATACACCCCCTTCCTGATCACATTGACTTAGCCAAAACACAAATCCCCAAATCCCGCCCCCTGTATATCTCCTCCACCACCCTCACTAAAAGTAAGTTACTAAAGTAAGTTAACATTACTGTCTAATTGAAAATGCAAAAATGCCATTCCATAGACCACAATGCTTATCTAAACTCTGCTGTTGTTACACCGTTTAGTGATACTATAGTCAAAATGACAGATACCATAGCAACCAGAAGCACTCCTCAAATTCTTGTAGCTGTAGTGGTCCTAGTGTCTGTGTCGGTCTGTCTCCTCTGTCATTACAATGTACAAATTAATTATTAAGCTTCAGTTAACGGTTTTAGCTTTTTATTTTCTTTCAGCGTCAAGTCTTTTATTCAATTTCTTTTGCTCTCTCCCTGAACCCTGACGGTTTAGTGCACGGACTAAAGAAATTAGGGGAGGATGTTTTAAGAAGAATCCATGTGGACGTAGCCTTTGCAATGCTGGATTTTGCTGCTATTCACTACAAAATTTTTTTAATAGGTTGTGAAACGAGAAAATGTATCTGGCCCTGCAAGACTACTTAAAACCAAATCAATAGCAGTGGTTCTGCAACTACATTTTTAGATATTTTTTTAAATTGTTCAGGCCACAATTAAGATGAATCTAGCAAAAGCTGTGTAAAAGTCGTCACCTGCCATTAAGTATGAAGGAACAAATAGAGGCTAAATTAGATGACGTAACTGAGTATACATTTCCCAGTTAAACACAACCAGATAGCATTGTGGTTGTAGTTGTCACATGTACTCATTACAATGAAATTCTTACTTCTGCATCTGATAAACATGAAACTAGTAGTACCTGTTGTAAAAATGGAGAATACAATGCATTTGTGTGGCGATCACAGATTAACAGTAAATCAGGTTTCCTCTATAGAGCCATAAACCCTTATCTAATTACAGGATTTGCTTGCTACAATGAATGTACAGACAGAATTCTCAAAGATTGATTATGTTAGCAGGGTAGCAGGTGCTTCTTAAAGGTGAACCTAGAAGCTGGCGATCATAAATCTCATTTGTTCATTTGTTTTATTGTAGACTGCCCTATGGGTTATTTCCATACCTTTCATTTTCCAAAAAAAAATCTTATGAAGGACCTCAGTGTCTTGGTCTATTTTGACAATTTGCTTATCATTGGAAAAACTGAGAAGAGGTACATACAGATCCTTAACATTGTGTTGTTGAGACTTCAGGAATGTGGGATGACTGTAAAAGGTCCAAATGCAAGTTTGGAAGGGAGCTATTGGAATACATGTAAGTATGTAAGCAAGTAAGTTAATAAATAAAAATGGCATGGCAATACTGACTATTTAACACATCTGAAAATATTAATCAAATTATTTATATATTTGTTTTGGGGCAACTGTAAATAGTCATTAAAAACTTGGTGTATTGCACCTTTTTTGTTAAAATATGCTACAGAATAAACATATTTTGATATGTGCTGGTTGTTGACATTATACATATTGTTAGGTATAATCAGATACATTATTACTTTCCTGATGTCATTTGAAAAGATCTTGGTGCCTTGCCTGTTATGGCACAAGAATCCAGTATGATGTAGTGTGGGCATTCCTTAAATAGGACCCAGTTGTCCACAAAACTGCTGGATAAAGTTCTTCTCTGGGGAAGCACAGTATTGCTTAAGAAACAAGAGTCTACTTCATTAAGTAGGTAGATAGATTTTTATTTGTCTCCAGTGGGAAATTTGGCTTTTTACTCAAGCTCTTTAAATAAATAAATACATAGTAGATAGATAAGTAAATAATTATGCACACACACTTTGGTCTGAACAAATACTCTGGAATGAGTATAAAGCAAGAAAATTCAAAAGAAAGAAAAGTTCTGACTTGACTGTCACAGTCACAGTGAGGCATAATATAGACATACTATTATTGGTATAAAGGAGCCACAGTAGCATTTCTTGACACACAGCTGCTTAATTCATTGGCTGAAAGTCCTCGGTGTTAGTGTGTCAAAGAGGGGATGTGCAGCATTTTTCTTAATGACACTCAGTTTTGTTTTAATTCTCTCCTTCGCTAGTACCTGCTGGAAACCAAACCAGAGTGCATCCTATAACTGAACTTTTTTAATTAGCTTGTTGATCTGTTTATTATCAGTACTAGTCTTTTCTCTAATTACATGAAAAAGCAAATACAGTAGAATTCCATTTTTAGAACTTTCACATTTCACCTTACTCATGTATATTACGACAGTCCCTATGCTTCTGTGTTTTTTTTTTTTTTTTTCCTTCAAGCAATGATGGTTATTTCTTTGCATTGTTCAGAACATGAGAACCAGGAAAGCAGAACACAAAAATCTTGTGATCATGTGGTGTAAATTCATGTTATGAAGGATGACATCTTTATTAATAGAGTGCAGCTTGAGATTTGCAGGCAAGGTTAGAGAATGAGCACTTTAAAACAGAGGATGAGTGCTTTTAAGACATGTACTGCTTTTGTAGTTGATTTGTTGTAATCCCTGCTGTACCTGCCATGAGTTATTGTGTGTCAGATAGGCCTCTACCTTGCTATTATAGGCTATTTTGGCAGTTTTGATGCCTCTCTGCAGATTTGCTCTTGCTGCTCTCTACTGGGCCCTATCCCCTGACCAGAAGGATATGTCTCCATGGTCATTTACGGTTTTTGGCTGGGGTAGACTTGTATGTGTTTACCCACTGTAACCATATCACTACAGAACTTAATATAGCATAGTAAAGTTTCTCCATTCTGTGTATGCAAAACAGTCCTACAACTGCAAGAAGGGTCTATTTGTGTGAATGTCTTAAAAGCATGACAGCTGCATTTTAAACAGTCCGAAGATGATACAAACCAGCTTTACTCAGAAAGGTAAAAGAGGGAATATCAATAATTCAAAAGTGATGAGATGAAAGCCTGGATAAACATTTCCATCTCAGCTCTGTTAACAGCAGATCTCAACTTGGATAGGTTTCTTAAATCAAAAAACAAATTGACACCTGACATGTCAACACTCAGATTGATCAAATATGTCACCTAAATTAAGGAGGGATAAATGAGAAGTGTAGATAGTAGAAGGTTTTTGAGTAACTCCCAGGTGCAGAACGGGGTGGGGCAAAGATTAAAACCTCAGTTTTCTGATAATTTAACTTGAAGTAGTTGGCTAGTAGCCAATTTAATTACCTCCTTCAGACAGTTGACCAAAGAAGACAACTTGTGCAGTTGTTTCAGCTTAACAGAACAATATAGCTGAGTATCATCTGCATAAAAATGGTGGGAGATACCATTAAAAGAATGGATAATTTTGAGCTAGAGGAAGCATATACAATAAACAAGATACAGTAGAAAGAATAATCATTTTATATTCAATAGTACCCTGTACATCTCCAATAGTATGGCCATTTGATCCATAGTGACGACCTTTCTGTGGCAAAGAAAGCCTGTGATGCCTGGGTTGCCCGCTGCTGGCTTCTTCTACTAAAACCTGAAAATCATTAGTCCTGTTCTGAGGTAGACTAGTGCAGTGAGGGCATGCAACAAGATAAGTGCTAATGTGCATTATAAAATTTATTCCAAGTGAAAGATTCCAACAATAAGTTGCAAACATGGAAAAAATCCTATTTTAATAAATGAGTAAATATTCCATAAAACAAAGTACTTTAGTATGGAAGTTTAAACCAATAAATAATCCGATAAATAAAACCAGAAACACCTTTATTTCTCTAGTGTGTTCGGAGGATCCCTAGGATTCCCTTGTTTGCTACTTTTGCTCTATCATGTAACAAGAGCAATCTGGTCCACCCTATGAGTGACTTTCACTCAGTTCTTCCATGGGGTTTCCCATGCTCTGCTGTCTTCTCACCGCACTAGCTTCAGCCAATTAGTTTCTCTCATTTTTCATTGCTTTTACATCCTTGATTACTTTGTCTTTCTGCTCTCTTGTTTCTCCTTTCTTGTTCATCCCAGTCTCATTTTATACCTTGTGGGCATAGGTGATTTGTCTGACAGCCCATGAATAGGGCAGAGCCAAGCTGATCACGTCTGCACGTTAACAAGCAATCCGCTCACCTACCCACCAAACACCACATAGTTGCAGAGCATCAAAACAGTCCACATACACTTTCACTAACCTGTGCTGCTGGTTATATTTTTTAAAATTGTGCTCTGCTACAGACCTCTTACTCACTTTACATTACAGCCCTGTGTCTCAGCCAACAGGGAAATCGGCCAAGTTGGCACCCAAAGAAACACTGACCTAATTGGTCGAATGATATGCGTCAACTCAGTGCCGCCTGTAAAGACGTCCTGGATCAGAGCAGTGGAAAGCGGTATTCCAAAAACTGGACCCTGCATCAACGTAGAACAAATAGTAGAAAGAAGGTTAATTTATTCATATATTTTACTCTACTATACGCAGAGTCCATCCAGTTCATCCATTTTCCTAACCCAGTTTTCCAGAGCAGTTTCATGTGCCAGTGGGAGCCCATACCAGCAATTATAGGATACAAGGCAGAAAAAATGCCAGGACAGGGTGCCAGTCCATTGCAAGGCAAACACACATACACTCCACCCACTTTAGCAGTGCCGTTTCACTGAAGTGTAATCAGGTTGAAATTTAGTAAGTTAGCAAAATTTAGTCATTCCTGCCTCACAGTTCCAGTTTCTACATGCGGTGTGTAGTTTCTCCCCGTGTATTTATTGATTTATTGATATCTATGTAAGTGAATTTGATCAACCAAAAACACTATGCTCAATTTTTTTATCACCATATTCTCATCGATGATGTCTCATCATGCATTAAAAAAATGAATAATTACAGTAATTAGTGTAACAACTTTAACCACCAAACAATACAAAAAATAAAAAGCACTGCACATAACTTCTTTCTACCTGCATGTGGGAATATATTAACAAAACTCAACAGAACATTAACACACAACACAAATACAGAATTGTGTTTTCCATTTTCAATGCGTTTTCAATTTTGTTGGTATCACTGTTGTTCTTCCTACTTCTTAAATTGAAGCAATACTTGAAGCACTTTCGCCATTTTGCAAACATTTAATGATTTAAATTTTTTTGTGACGATTCCTACACCACACACTTAAGTTTATTGTTCATAACAGTGTATGGTAAATTTTAATTATAACAAAAGAGAAAATCTAGGAAATACTATTAAAACTGGAGGTACGTAACTGACACTGTAATTTCAAAATGAAGCTTTACATGCGGTGCTGGGGAACAACACTGCGTGCTTGCACAAGGGAGAGTTGTTACAATGTGCATTGCTCGCAGCACACCGCACAGCAGTAGTGGTATATTATTAATAGGTAGGCTCTGACGTACATACATTTCCCCTTTGGCCCTGAAAGTTAACAGAGACTGATAATCGAGGTTTTAGTGTATGTAGAATACATACCCCTATCAGATTATAATTATTAAGTAGAATATTCATCAGCAATAGGATAATGCAGATGATTCATTCAGATTGGAATTTGGCAAATTGGTATTTAATTGGCCAATGGATGATCCTATTTCTGTTCTTTTTAATATAACTACTGTGTTTATTATTATATTAATAACTGTTATACCTTGTAATTTGGATATGCTTGTGATAGGGATGCTCTGATCAGGTTTTTTAAGGCAGATACCGACCGCTGATTTCATGTTATTTGATCAGCTGATTCCAACACTAATTTTTTTTACTTTATCTTTTTAAAAAAACTTTTACACTAAGCTCCTGCATAACTAGATGCATAGAAGCCTTATGTTCTATATTAAAGTGTATTTTTATAATTGAGCTATAGACCGCAGGTGATAACTGTTCATTTTAAATGATTAACGCAATGAAATCCTGTAAGCTTATTGTTCAGTTACCATAAAAATGCAAAATATATATATTTCTCTTAAAATACTTACTAATAAAATATGTACAAAAATATTTATCCATAATACTGTACATGTGGCATAAAAGAAAAGAAAATGATTCTCCTAATTACAAGCTATAATCTATGATTTTTTTTTTTTCTTACTGTAATCTACACATCTGAAATAAGGCTTATTAAAAAAAATAGTTTTCACTATTTCTCTAACAAAAAAAACACACACATATATATATCTTCTCGGAAAGACACTTGATGTCCTGCGAGACTAGACTTTACAACCTTAGGAAGCAAGACCTGTGAGATGGTGACTTTTGCACGTAATGCCCTACTTACAATTTAAAACAAGTTCACGAACATCTAACCTCGCAGTTGTTGAAATGCTTTTGGCAGACACACGTGCTCCCATGTGCTCCTTTTTTTATTCAGTTTTATTCTCTCAGTCGCATTCACGCTCGCCCTGATCTGACACTGCTGTCTTCAGATATAGACGTGCTATAACAGAGGTGAACTCAGATGAGGATGAGGGTTCTACATTGGAGAAAGAACAGAAGCCCTCCCCGCAAGAAATGTCCACTCACATATAAGAACAACAGAGCTGCACCAGGCGTAAAGGCGAAAGATGGCACCGTTTGGATGCAGCAAGAGGTCCAGCATCATTGTGCCAGTCAATCTTTCCCACACCTGTCTTTTGAAGAAAAAGCATGGCTTACAGAGCTCACTAAGTTATTATGCAAAGTTATCATGCAAAGCCCAGTTTGTGATTGTGTTTTGTGATGGTCTTTATATAATATTTATGTTACTTATATAAAAGCCAGATCGTATGTTATTTACCTTGATTTATTTACTTATCTTCCTACTACGTAGTCACAAGTAGACTGCAGAGTTTCCTCTGTTTGATCGACACAGGAATGCTCACAAATTACATGTGTGATGCCACAAAAAGTGCCCGCTGACACTTCAGTACGCAAGCAATGATACGAGAATGCAGTAAGGCTTCTCTTTTTGGGCGCATACGCTGTCCAGATTTAAACACTAGCGTGGAGAGTCTATAGTTGCAGGTGGAAGCTACTGTCACACTCTACACAACTGTGTTTGATCTTATTCAGGAAAAGATCCCAGTCGCCCCACGGGAGAAAGACTTTCCAGGAATAAGGCAGAGTGGTGGCTCTGAGGCTGTCGATCTGCACTGGCAATCAGAAATTTGCCGGTTCGAATCACGTAAATGCCAAAAGGGACTCTGCTCTTTTGGACCCTTGAGCAAGGCCCTTAACCTGCAATTGCTAAGCGCTTTGAGTAGTGAGAAAAGTGCTACATAAATGAAAAGATTATTATTATTATTTATTATTATTATAAGGTCATAAAGCTTATAAAACGATTTCTTGACAAAGGAAGAACCATAACAGTTGCGTGGAGTAATTTGGTAATTCTAGTGTTAAAAACTCCACTGCCATCTCTCCTAAACATCTCCATGCTTCCACAGGTATGTCATATGGACCAACGGCCTTTCTATTCTTCATCCTCTTCATAGCAGTCCTTACTTCCTCCTTGCTAATCTTTTGCACTTCCCGATTTTCTATCTCCACATCATCCAACCTTCTTTCTCTCTCTCTCTCTCTCTCTCTCTTCATTCTTTAGCCTCTCAAAGTAGTCATTCCATCTTCTCAATACACCCTCCTCGCTTATGAGTATGTTTCCATCTTTATCCTTTATGACCCTAACCTGCTTCACATCTTTCCCAGCTCGGTCTTCTCTCTAGCCAATCGGTACAGGTCCTTTTCTCCCTCCTTAGTGTCCAACCTTTCATACAACTCATCATACGCCTTTTCTTTAGCCTTCACCACCTCTCTCTTCACCTTGCACCTTATCTCCTTGTACTCTTGTCTACTTTCTGCATCTCTCTTACTATCCCACTTCTTCTTCACCTTCCTCTTCCTCTGTGTACTCTTCTGTACTTCCCCATTCCACCACTAGGTTTCCTTTCCTCCTTCCACTGACCAGATGTCAAGCCAAGCACCCTTCTTGCTCTCACCCTTACTACTTCTGCTGTAGTTGTCCAGCTGTCTGGTAACTTTTAACTGCCACCCAGTGCCTGTCTTACCTCCTCCCTAAACTCAACCTTGCAGTCTTCCTTTTCAAATTCCATCATTTGATCCTCCTGTTCTTGATCTCCAATGTTATCCTACAGACCACAAAATTCTGTGCTGTCTAAGTACATTTTCCCCTGCCACCACTTTGCAGTTTTTAATCATCTTCAGATTGACTCTTATGCATAGAATATAATCTACCTGTGTGCATCTTCCTCCACTCTTGTACGTCACCCCATGTTCCTTCCTCTTCTTAATAAAATACGTATTCAGTACATCTATCTATCTGTATGCATGTATGTAAATTTGTGTATGTGTGTATATATATATATATATATATATATATATATATATATATATATATATACACTGTATGTATGTATGTATATGTGTGTGTATATATTTTTATATATACAGTACAGTATGTGTGTATATATATATATATATATATGTGTGTGTGTGTGTACGCCCACTCCCACATACACTTGGCCTCATTTGTCCCGTTCCTGTTACAGAAACACATTGCTCCCATTAAGGATAAAAATTATATATGGTTATTAAGATTGTTTAACATGATCATATACGACAAAGGGACTGAATCTTTTCCCTCTTTGCTACAGTTGTCCTTTTCACTTTTTGGTGACAGTTCTGCTTTATCAGTATTTAATAAAGATCTCCAATGGGACTTACATAATAATTTCTGAGCATATTTTTTCACGGAAAAGAGCAGTGTAGAAAACGTGTACTGTTAAAAAGCTTTGCAAGTAAGTAACTGCTTACTATTCCATATGGAAATAAAGTAGAATCACTGTTAATAACTCATTCCAGAAAAATGTGATGTTCTGCTCTGACACGGAAGGTTCAAGCCGGTATATTTCTGCTAAGAAACACTCTCCACTTTTTTATTGTTAAATCATCAATACAGTCACACTGCAACCAAGCAAAACAGCACTGTGAGACTTACTGGCAGGCCTCTTTATGTCCCACTAACCCTGAGAGAAAAGGCAATTACTGACTGCTGGCTAGTGAACTACACTGCACACTTTGAATTAGTGCTGTTGCGTTAAGGCACGGTTATTACAAATTATTACAAATATCTCCTTTTCTGCGCCTTTGATTCTCCCCTCCTTCTATATCTTTAATTTATAGAGCATATGGATCAGAGTTACTACTCTTTTTTTAAATCATATTTATTTTGTGTTTATAGTAATTTGTTATTGATTTGATTTATTATTTAATAGGCTTCTGGGAGAAGCTGTATGCATGACACCCTGTCCTCTGTTTTGTTTCTGGAAAGGTATACTACTCTTATTTTTTGTCATGAATATATTAGATTATAAAGTCAGAATACTTGTATTGTGCAAGGCTATTTATATTGTAAATAGTTTTTCCCGTGAATAATATATTGTAAATAGAACTATTAAACATAGCTCTCAATGTTTAAGTTTAGTGTCTGCTATTGAAGCAGCACTACAGGAATACAGGAAGCTATCCAGTGATTTTTGAAGGAAAGTTATATTAAAATAACTGTTGGACTTCCACATCATGCTGTGTCTTTACATTTTGCACCACATTATGGAGAGAAGTGCCGATAAGAATATCAGTAAGTATTAGTATCAATGAGCAGTATCGATATAAATATTGGTATTGATAAAATCCTATAATGATAGGATTCTTAGGTGGGAGAGACTGGAAAGGAGTCTCACAGTACTGTAGAAACACTGATGGTGGAGGGTGGAGACTCTGGTCTGGCTGGTATCTCACCAATAGTTCTTTTCGTTTTAAACCACCTCTGGTAA
>JANRMT010062813.1:112353378-112389222 GCA_026402145.1 Polypterus bichir lapradei | reverse complement strand
CATATTAACTTCCTGTTTGTGGCACATTAGTATATGTGAGGGGGAAAACCTTTCAAGATGGGTGGTGACCATGGTGGCCATTTTGAAGTCGGCCATTTTGGATCCAACTTTTGTTTTTTCAATAGGAAGAGGGTCATGTGACACATCAAACTTATTGGGAATTTCACAAGAAAAACAATGGTGAGCTTGGTTTTCATGAGTTATTTACAAGTTTCTGACCACTGTCCCAGCTTTTTTGGAACGTGTTGCAGGCATCAAATTCAAAATGAGTGAAGATTTGCAAAGCAACAATAAAGTTTATCAGTTTGAACATTCAATATCTTGCCTTTGTAATGTATTCAATTGAATATAGGTTGAAAAGGATTTGCAAATCATTGTATTCTGTTTTTATTTACGTTTTACACAATGTCCCAACTTCATTGGAATTGGGGTTGTATATATGTATATGTGTATATATATATGTATGTATGTGTGTATATATATATGTATGTATGTGTGTGTATATATATATATATATATATATATATATATATCCAAAAAGCACACAAAGAGTGCCGCAATGGGCTTTAACAGGCCCTTCCTTTTGACAGTCCCCAACCTTGACTCTCTACAAAGTCAAGGTATAACTCCGAGAAAAAAAATGGAACAAAGCTTGGGAAAGGCAGTTCAAAGAGAGAACACTTTCCAGGTAGGTTGGGTGTTCAGTGGGTGTCAGAAAGAGGGGGTAAACACAATACAGTATACAGGAGAGAACACAAGTAATCCTCAGTACAATACAATAGTGCAATAGAAATATTGCAAGTACAGAGCAGAATTCAACAGTAGATAATATTACATAATATGATTTGGATTTGTTCAGAGTTCTGGAGACCTTGGCCATCAAGCTGCCTCCCCCTTATTGCCATTCCACAGCTGTGTCAGCGCTGGGACAGTTAATCAGAAGCTTTAGTCAGAATATGCTAAACTGAAGCAGCCAGGATTTAAAAGCTGATACCAAAGTGGCATCTCTTATAGTAGCAGGCAGACCATTCCATAACTTAGGGACCCTGTAACTAAAAGCATGACCTCCCACTGTTATTTTATTAATCCTTGGACTCACAAGCAGACCAGCATCCTGAGATATTAATGTACGGTCTGGTTTGTAAGTCATGATAAATTCAGACAAGTAAGCTGGACCATGGTAATTTAAGGCTTTATATGTTAAAAGGAGGATTTTGAAGTCTGCCTTAAACTGAACCGGGAGCCAATGTTAAGATTTAAGAATTGGATTTATGTGTTTGTATTTTCCTGTTGTTGTAATAATTGTTGCAGCAGCATTTTGGATTAACTGGAAGCTATGTAAAGCACAGTTTGAACATCCAGTGAACACCAAATTTCAGTAGTCAATCCTAGAAATAAAAACAATTTTCATTTTATTATAAAGAATTTTCATATTTTATTGTTTTCATGTTTTAATTTACTTTTTAGGGTATTTGTGTTTTTACCTTATATTTCATGTATTTGCTATTTAAGTTTATCAAAATGTGTATTATTTAGGGTCTGGGAATGAATTAATTCACTTTCTATTATTTGTAAAGGGGAAAATTGAATGGCCTTCTGAAATAAATTTCAAATACGAGGCGCCACTGTACACAACTAGCTGATAAGCAGGTAGATAGATGTGCTTTATTTGTACCAAGAGGGAAATTTTGCTCTTTACAGAAACTCAAGGAATATTATAGTAAACAACAACAACAACCTCCCCTCAAATATGCATAAGAGTTAAGAAAAGACAAATACTTGACAAAAGATTAAAGAAAAAGAGTTGTCATAGTGGGGCAATTTGAAGGCATATTTGCAATAGATATGAAGAGGTCCCAGTTGCGTTTCTTGACACACTTCTACGTAAAAATTTGTTAGCTAATAGTACTTAATGGTGATGTGCAGCATTGTTCAAAATGCTCATAACTTTTGTCTACATTATCTCCTTTGGTACTATCTCCAGAGGATTGTGAGTGTCTCCCATAATTGAGTCTGCCTTCTTAAGCAACTTGTTGATTTGGTGGGCTTCCCTTGAACTTACACTGCATCCAGAAAGTATTCACAGCGTATCACTTTGTTTTGTTATGTTACAGCCTTATTCCAAAATGGATTAAATTCATTTTTTTCCTCAGAATTCTACACACAACACCCCATAATGACGTGAAAAAAGTTTACTTGAGGTTTTTTCAAATTTATCAAAAATAAAAAAGTTGAGAAAGCACATGTACATAAGTATTCACAGCCTTTGCCATGAAGTTCAGAATTGAGCTCAGGTGCATCCTGTTTCACCTGATCATCTTTGATGTGTTTCTGCAGCTTAATTGGAGTTCACCTGTGGTAAATTCAGTTGACTGGACATGATTTGGAAAGGCACACACCTGTCTATATAAGGTCCCACAGTTGACAGTTCATGTCAGAGCACAAACCAAGCATGAAGTCAAAGGAATTGTCTGTAGACCTCTGAGACAGGATTGTCTCGAGGCACAAATCTGGGGAAGGTTACAGAAAAATTTCTGCTGCTTTGCAGGTCCCAATGAGCATAGTGGCCTCCATCATCTGTAAGTGGAAGAAGTTCAAAACCACCTGGACTCTTCCTAGAGCTGGCCGGCCATCTAAACTGAGCGATCGGGGGAGAAGGGCCTTAGTCAGAGAGGTGACCAAGAACCCGATGGTCACTCTGTCAGAGCTCCAGAGGTCCTCTGTGGAGAGAGGAGAACCTTCCAGAAGGACAACCATCTCTGCAGCAATCTAGCAATCAGGCCTGTATGGTAGTGTAGCCAGACGGAAGCCACTCCTTAGTAAAAGGCACATGGCAGCCTGTCTGGAGTTTGCCAAAAGGCACCTGAAGGACTCTCAGACCATGAGAAGCAAAATTCTCTGGTCTGATGAGACAAAGATTGAACACTTTGGTGTGAATGCCAGGCGTCACGTTTGGAGGAAACCAGGCACCGCTCATCACCAGGCTAATACCATGCTGTGGGGATGTTTTTCAGCGGCCGGAACTGGGAGACTAGTCAGGATAAAGGGAAAGATGACTGCAGCAATGTACAGAGACATCCTGGATGAAAACCTGCTCCAGAGCGCTCTTGACCTCAGACTGGGGTGACGGTTCATGTTTCAGCAGGACAACGACCCTAAGCACACAGCCAAGATATCAAAGGAGTGGTTTCAGGACAACTCTGTGAATGTCCTTGAGTGGCACAGCCAGAGCTCAGACTTGAATACAATTGAACATCTCTGGAGAGATCTTAAAATGGCTGTGCACCGACGCTTCCCATCCAACCTGATGGAGCTAGAGAGGTGCTGCAAAGAGGAATGGGTGAAACTGGCCAAGGATAGGTGTCCCAAGCTTGTGCCATCATATTCAAAAAGACTTGAGGCTGTAATTGCTGCCAAAGGTGCATCGACAAAGTATTGAGCAAAGGCTGTGAATACTTATGTACATGTGATTTCTCTGTTTTTGTATTTTTAATAAATTTGCAAAAACCTCAAGTAAACTTTTTTCACGTTGTCATTATGGGGTGTTGTGTGTAGAATTCTGAGGAAGAAAATGAATTTAATCCATTTTAGAATAAGGCTGTAACATAACAAAATGTGGAAAAAGTGATGCGCCGTGAATACTTTCCAGGTGCACTGTATATTACCAACCCCAAGACCCAACAGCATAGAAAAATCATACTGGCTATCCCAGAATTATGGAGCATGTAAAGGATGTCACTACCCACATCAAAGAAACACAGTTTTCTAAGAAGTCTCCTCTGCATTTTCTTTTTTAGTTTTTAGTGCATCTGTTACTAGGCCAGTCCACCCTTTTTTTTATGCAAATTCACAAGTACTTATAGCAGTGCACCATCTCCACCTTTACTCTAGGAATAGTAACTGGGTGTAGAGGTGTTTCGTGTGGTAAAGATCAGTTACCAGTTCCTTAGTTTTGCTGATGTTATACACTGTAATTATGTCTTGATATGTAGCAAATAGAATATTTTCTCCATAAAATTAGCTGCTAATTCAAATTTTATTGAGTGTTTGCTTTCTTGGCAAAGACATTTGTATGTGTTGATTGCTGTAAATATGTCTTAAATAAAAGCCTATTACTTGCCCCCTCTACTCTTTGAGGTACTGTGTCATTTATGCATGGTGTCGAGAAGAAACACTTTTTAATTATTGACACACCTTGAAAAGCAGTACTTCAACTGAAGGAGATTTAATTGGGCATCTTTCATGGATGGTATAGTGAAACAACTATTTTCTCCTTTCTTTTAAGAACATGGTAACTTTGTTACTCAACATGCCAATTTTAAATGAATGAGAAAGGTTTGTCATTTTAGGAAGAGAATGATTAAATAATAATGGTTCTGTTTTCTACTGCTGTGATATTGTGAAATTAGATTATTATAAGTAGAGTTGATTTAGTTGCTCAGTACAGTGTCAAAGGGTCCTACCGAGCTGCCGTCTTGTGGCGTTGCCTTATTGGTTAGGTTGGATTTAAGCATCTTAAGAATATATTATATTCAGTGAATTACCATAGTAAATGAAATTTATGTAAATTCACATTAATCAAACGGCAGACCTTACCTCTCAAAATTATTAAAGGCGTCTGTTTGCTCAATTATCTAAAGATAAATTAACACTTTCTATGTGTATATATTTTTTCATTTTTTGTTATTTTACACAAATACCACCATTTATGATCCTTACAATTATGTTGTGTTTATTGAGGTTTAGTTTGTTTTAAAGCTAGTTTCCTTTTATTGCTCTCTTTTTTTTTTTTTTTTTTTTTTTTTTCGCTTTTATATATTTTTTTTTTTTTTTTTTGAATGACTTTGAATTCCACTGTAATGTAGAGTCTATTACTGGAAAAAAAGAAAGTTATTTCATTGGGATTATGTCAATACAGAATGCAAAGTATATTAATATTGTGACTACTCGCTTTTCTAGTTTTGGGCATGACTCTAACAACAATTCTGAGATGGTATAACCAAATCAGCCTTAAAGTGCTGATTCATGTTTGTACTAGCCCTTACTCATCCTCAACTTGCTTCACCACAGGAATGTACCCTAGGATGAATATAGTGGGATGATCTATACTAATAAAAGGCAAAGCCCTCACTCACTCACTCATTCACTCATTTACTCATTCACTCACTCATTCATTCACTCACTCATTCATTCATTCATTCATTCATTCCTAATTCTCCAACTTCCCATGTAGGTAGAAGGCTGAAATTTGGCAGGCTTATTCCTTACAGCTCACTTACAAAAGTTAAGCAGGTTTCATTTCGAAATTCTACACGTAACGGTCGACAACGTCCGCCATGTTGAACTTTCTTATTTATGGCACCATCTTCACGAAATTTGGTAGGCGGCTTCCCTGCGCTAACCAAAACCGATGTATGTACTTATTTCGATGGTATGACGCCATTGTCGGCCGCCATATTGAACTTTCCAACGTCACTAATTTTCCAACTTCCCGTGTAGGTAGAAGGCTGACCCCATCTTCACGAAATTTGGTAGGTGGTTTCCCTGCGCTAACCAAAATCGATGTACGTACTTATTTCGGTGGTATGACGCCACTGTCGGCCGCCATATTGAATTTTCCAAACATCACTAATTATCCAACTTCCCGTGTAAGTAGAAGGCTGAAATTTGGCAGGCTCATTCCTTACCGCTTACTTACAAAAGTTAAGCAGGTTTCATTTCGAAATTCTACGCGTAACGGTCAACAATGTCCGCCATGTTGAACTTTCTTATTCATGGCCCCATCTTCACGAAATTTGGTAGGCGGCTTCCCTGCGCTAACCGAAACCAATGTACATACTTATTTCGGTGGTATGACACCACTGTCAGCCGCCATATTGAACTTTCCAACGTCACTAATTCTCTAACTTCCCGTGTAGGTAGAAGGCTGAAATTTGGCAGGCTCATTCCTTACCGCTTACTTACAAAAGTTAAGCAGGTTTCATTTCGAAATTCTACACGTAACGGTCATAACGGTCGATAACGGTCGACAACGTCCGCCATGTTGAATTTTCTTATTTATGGCCCCATCTTCACGAAATTTGGTAGGCGGATTCCCTGCGCTAACCGAAACTGATGTATGTACTTATTTCGATGGTATGACGCCACTGTCGGCCGCCATATTGAACTTTCCAACGTCACTAATTTTCCAACTTCCCGTGTAGGTAGATGGCTGACCCCATCTTCACAAAATTTGGTAGGTGGCTTCCCTATGCTATCCAAAACCGATGTATGTACTTATTTTGGTGGTATGATGCCACTGTCTGCCGCCATATTGAATTTTCCAAACATCACTAATTCTCCAACTTCCCGTGTAGGTAGAAGGCTGAAATTTGGCAGGCTCATTCCTTACCGCTTACTTACAAAAGTTAAGCAGGTTTCATTTCGAAATTCTATGCGTAACGGTCATAACGGTTGACAATGTTCGCCATGTTTAACTTTCTTATTTATGGCCCCATCTTCACGAAATTTGGTAGGTGGCTTCCCTGCACTAACCAAAACCGATGTACGTACTTATTTCAGTGGTATGATGCCACTGTCGGCCGCCATATTGAAGTTTCCAACGTCACTAATTCTCCATCTTCCCGTGTAGGTAGAAGGCTGAAATTTGGCAGGCTCATTCCTTACAGCTTACTTACAAAAGTTAAGCAGGTTTCATTTCAAAATTCTACGCGTAACGGTCAAAACGTTCAACAATGTCTGCCATGTTGAACTTTCTTATTCATAGGTAGAAGGCTGAAATTTGGTACTTATTTCGTTGATATGATGCCACTGTCGGCTGCCATATTGAACTTTTTCAACGGTCTTTGTTACTTATGGGCCCATCTTCAAGAAATTTGGTACGCGGGTTCCCAACGCTAACTGAATCCTACTTACGTACATATATACGTCCATAGCCTGCAGCTAGGTCATCGTGTCAGGCAGCGTTGGGTCCCCCATCCCAACGCCTCCCACGTTGTTGGCTGCCTGCCTATATAAGGCCGTCTGTCGCTCCAGTCTCTACATTCCCTTCCTTGCTTCACCACGGTATTCACGTCTCCCTGCTGATAACTACAGCCTTTTTATTTAATCCACGGCTTCTCCGCTGTTTTATTGTTCATTTATTACGATTATAGTTATTGTATAGGTATTTTAGACTTACTTTACATTGTTCAGGTACCCATTTCCTTTATCATTCCAACCGTACCCCCTTTAACATGTCTATCGAGGTAATCACCATCGATCAAAGAACTGTCACTTACTGAGTGGTTTCCATGCCCGGAGATGGCACCTGCCTTTTCCATTCTCTTTGTTACATATTGCACAGCCATATCAGGCTCACTATTGATATCCGGAGGAACATTGTGTCTTATGTATTGAATGACTGGGACAGGTTCAAGGTGTGGACTGATGACGGTACAGGAGATAATTATACTACACAGGAGCACTAGAAGAGTGAAATGCTTAAGTGTACCGAAATGGCCAAATATTTTACACCTTTGGACAACCGGCAATGCCTCTTAAACATCTTAGCTTCACAGGTGACGATTTCAGTAGTGGACACTTTGATGTTTAGAAATGTTTAAACTCTCAAAAGCTGGATGTGAAGTTATCAATGAAACTGGTTGTATACTTACAACGCTTGACAGATGCCGAATGTCTCTTCAACACAAGTCCTACAAATACTGTCGTAACTGAAACAAACCATGAAACTCAAACCGATTATGACAGCAGCAATCCAAGCTGTGAGATTTGAAACAAGATTACTGTTCACATGGCCAACTGTACGTTGCATGCTCAAGAGTAAGCTCAGCGCACAGCTACAGCTTGGTCATATTGCAACTGGAGGGCCGAACTGACAACGTGGCATACAAAGAGATCCTTAACAAATAATTATTGGTATATTTTCCCTCAGTTTAAAAAGGTTTAATTTTCTTCTTAATAAAAATTTTAAGGCAGTACTTCACCGCTGCGAAGCGCGGGTATTTTGCTAGTTATTAATATTAGTACTTTATTAATGCATCCCACAACATTGCATACATTTGCAAATGTAGATAAAAAAAATTCTTAATCTGTAACCATAACCAGAAAACAAAACAGCTTTCAGTATGTAAATCTAGCTTATTAAATAACTCAATTATTTGTGACACGCCTACCTCAAAGTTGGACAAACATTTGGAAAGTGCAGTGTAATAAAGGCAAGTGCAGGGTGTTACACACAGGCAAAATAAATGTTAATTATAAATACTAGATTAGTGGAACTGGCCCTTAGGATTTAACCTCTGGAAAGGAATTAAGAGTTTATATTAACACAACATTCTTGCCATCTACAGGTATATAGTGTGCAGAAACAATTAAAATGGCATATGAAAGTTTGGTTATATTGTAGAAAATATTGAGTATTGGTTTGTGCTCAAACTTACTATTGTCCCAGTTGGAATGTGTTGAATACCATGTGCAAACTCTCAAGTTGAAGGAGAAGCCTTAACATTTAAAACATATGTGACATATAGTGATGAGTGTGAAAGACTTTTTCATTTGTTCTAAAACAAGTAACCATGATCATATTCGAAATGCAAGTGATGAGTAGTGCCTGACACCTGAAGGACTCTGAGATGGTGAGAAATAAGATTCTCTGGTCTGATGAGACCAAGATAGAACTTTTTGGCCTTAATTCTAAGCGGTTTGTGTGGAGACAACCAGGCACTGCTCATCACTTGTCCAATACAGTCCCCACAGTGAAGCATGGCGGTGGCAGCATCGTGCTGTGGGGGTGTTTTTCAGCTGCAGGGACAGGACGACTGGTTGCAATCGAGGGAAAGATGAATGCGGCCAAGTACAGGGATATCCTGGACAAAAACCTTCTCCAGAGTGCTAAGGACCTCAGTCTGGGCCGAAGGTTTACCTTCCAACAAGACAATGACCCTAAGCACGCAGCTAAAATAACGAAGGAGTGGCTTTACAACAACTCAGTGACTGTTCTTGAATGGCCCAGTCAGAGCCCTGACTTATACCCAATTGAGCATCTCTGGAGAGACCTAAAAATGGCTGTCCACCAACGTTTACCATCCAACCTGACAGAACTGGAGAAGATCTGCAAGGAAGAATGGCAGAGGATCCTCAAATCCAGGTGTGAAAAACTTGTTGCATCTTTCCCCAAGAAGACTCATGGCTGTATTAGCTCAAAAGGGTGCTTCTACTAAATCTGAGCAAAGGGTCTGAATACTTAGGACCATGTGATATTTCAGTTTTTCTTTTTTAATAAATCTGCAACAATTTCAAAAATTATTTTTTTTGTCTGTCAATATGGGGTGCTGTGTGTACATTAATGAGGAAAAAAATTAATTTAAATGATTTTAGCAAATGGCAGCAATTTAACAAAGAGTGAAAAATTGAAGGGGGTCTGAATACTTTCCGTACCCACTGTAAGTAACCAGGCACCAGTCCTCCTTGGCCACTCATTTTAGCTTTTCCATTTACCCAGTCTCTCATTGCTGTTGAACACCCTCAGTGTTTCACTAGATTCACTTAGTTAATGTCAGTATTCAGTATTTAGTTGCCTTTAAAAAAAAAAAAAAACAAAAAACAAAAACACTGCTAGCTCTCAGTTCTGTATGTTTCTTTAATTCACAATTAGGGATGTCACGATACCAGAATTTTTATATTTGATTCCAATACTAGTCTAAATTTATGATGCTCGATACTTTTCAGTACCAAAGCAAAAACAGAAATCCCCTTCAATGGCTTTTTGTTGGAAGTACCCTCATTTATTGAAGTGAACAATACTGTCTGTTTCTGTAATACAGTAAAAATATATAAATACTAACAGTAGCAATAGCTTTAAAATCCATCAAGTAGTTACCCAACTATAAATTAAGTAAATAAGTGCTGCCATTCATAAATATCAAAATACAGTACAAGGCTTGCATTTTAATTTGTGGTAGAGTGTAGCAACAAATGGTGTTTATAATCTTGGGGCATTTATCTTAGCATGTACACATTCTAAATTGATTCTCTGTTTTCTGTCCATTAACTGTTTAAAGCGGTCTTTGTAAGAACATGCTTTTAAAGTCTGATTTGTTAGTCAATCAATCAGCTAGGTTTGTAATATTTGATATTTTTTTATTTATTTGCATCATTAGTAATATTTTTAAACCAGCTAAAGAGTAATATTTAATGGATTCATCAAATTCAAATTTCAAATGTCAGAAACTCATAGTGCTTTAATTTTCAAAATGTATCCCACTTTTTATTATTTTAATATTTGTCCCATCTGTAAAGCTTCCTGTGTGAAATCACTTTTGCATTAATTCTTTATTTCAGAACTCCTTTTAAACCGCGTTTGTTTTGCTGTTTTCAAGGTTTATTGCATGAGGGATCCGAATTTTTACTGCTTATGCCTGTGTGCATATCCAGAATTAGAAAATTATTTGGGCTGTAATTACCGCCACTTAGTAAATGTACTGTATACCTGTGAGAAAAGCATTACATTCATCAATATACCATTCAAATCCACAGGTTATACTAATAAGCATTTATTTGTCTTCAAAAGCCAATTGAATGACTCATATTCAGAGTTTACAGATTTGTTTTTGATTGTTCTACTAACTGCATGTTTTCGTGATTTACATATCTGTTAATACATTACATATCGTAGTAATAGGGAGAGGTGTCTTGTCCTATGAAACATTGAAACACTAAATACATGTACTGTAATTTGGTACTAACAAACTGAGCAACTTGTGTCATTGCCAGTGCAGACAAGCAAAATAGCCACTTCCTTTGAATTTTGCATATATATATTTTGCATATATGTTTGCTTGCTACAGCTGTTTGCACTGGCAGTCCCCCCACATCCCACAGTTCTATATGTGTAACTGTGGATGCATGTGAGTCACACTCCAGCGTAACCCCGAACTGTACAGACCAGTTTTAAAATGGGCATATGCTTGAACTGATGAACGTCTGTAGAAGTTCTCATTACAATCAATAAATGCAAAGCTTTTATTCATTTATTGGGGTTGTGTAGGACACTATTTAAAAGCAATTAATATCTTTTCATCTACTCTTACAAATGTGTGACAATACAAATAAAACAATTACTCCTAAAACAGGCAATAATGCAAGCCTCTGCTTTTTTTTTTTTAAAATAAGAAGTGTAATTCTTGCACTTGTGTGCTGTAATTGTTTTGTGCCAACACAAAGCATTTCTAGACAATGACCTCTGCTATTTTTCATTTTGACATGTGTTGATGCAGTGTGTATCACCACAGTGAACCCTTTTTATGTAGTTTTTTATCATGTAATTATTGTGCTTTCCAGAGTAATTTGTCAACATACAGTAACATTTGAGTGTAGTACTGAGTTTCTCGGTACTAACAATACTATAAAACAGCTGGTTCTATTATATTTTCAGAACTCTGGTACCAAATTAGTACTGAAATGCTGGTTATTTTTTACCCAATTCACAGTTAGGTGGGCACTTTATTATCTGAAACTAATTATCTGAATACACAATGTGTAAACCAGTTATATTGGTGAGAAATTTTTACTCAATATTCAATAACTGTATTTTTTTAATAACTGAAATATTTTTAACAATCTTTAATAAGTAAAGACTGTTTTGAATTTTAAATGTAAGTCAGGTAATAATAAATACACCAATTTTTACTTGACTCCTTCTGATTTACAGACTGAAATAACTGAAGTGGGTATATATCAGTTAAATGCATCATGGCCATAAAAAATGTTTCGTAGCATTTACCAATGATCCCATCTCCAGAATGTGCTTAATGAACAATCTCTGGGTATAATATTATATCCATTCCCTGTGACTATGAATAAGTAGTTTAATGAAAATGAATCTTCTCTGTGTGCCTGTGCAGAATGTGTCTCTGGCAAATTATTCAGCCAAGGAAACTATGCTAGTACTGTATTTTTTTTTTTGTGCTGACAGATTATCATTACTCTTTATTTAGCAGATACATTTAACTGAAGCAACTTTCAAAAAACATTATGCATGCGTATGAGTAAATGTTTACATATGAGTGTACAAATTTAAAACTACATAAAGAATAGCACTATAATGAGGTCTATGTATAGATAATACACTAGAAGTATGAGAAAAGGATAATTAATTGACAGTTACGGTCAGAGCAAACTGTAGTATCCAGAGAAGAGTATAGGAGTAGAGTGGCACACTACATGATTTCTAGTCGGAGGGCATATCGGACTTGTCAACTGCAGTTGCTAGATCTCTTTGCCTTAAAGATAACAGATGAGAAATTGCGGATGATGGATTTCACAACTGTCTCACCACTTGTCAGCACAGTTTCATATGTTCAAAGTACTGTGAGCTCACCACATTTTGACTGCCAATTAATGTGGTGCTTGACAGCACTGGTTGCTGTTTGAATATTTTCCAGGTATAACTGAATGTGACCTGTGTATTTATTTATTTTTGTTCCATTCCATTGTAGTACAACAAACCATACATTGTATTGATAAACTTCCTTTTTGTTTCTGTGCATTGTTTTCTTGGTTAGGGTGCTCATTGGTTTTCGAACCTCTTACATACATAATTCGCCCCTTTGACTTAAGACAAAGTAAAATCTGATTTCTTTGTGGCGAGTTGCTGACTGCTATGACTAAGTTGTTGAGGCTGTTACAATACATGAGTGGCAATAATGAGTGAGTACTGTGACTTTCCACGACGTGCCAAGGTTATGTAATTAAAGTCTATGTTTGAAAATCTTTAGAAAAGTCATGTAACACTTCAAAGGGAATAGGTGACTTTCTGAAGAGTCACCTGAATGTAAATAGACTGGGAAGCATTCATGTAATCATGAGGAAACATTGTAATTTTTTAAGTTGATCCTAAACATTATTAGTTAGGCTTAAGAAGAACAAATAATTTTTGAAGGGATAGAGGTATGTGGGAAGACCAGTGAAGGTGACGAAGATCAAAGTCATTCAGAGACTTGTAGACCAGGACAAGAGTTTTGAATTAGGTTATTGCAGGAATAAAAATTCCAAAAAAAGGAGATGGAAGCACAACATTTCTAGGTGTGTAGGAAAGGTAGTATGTACCAGATAAATAGGCAGCAGCATTTTGGATGACTTACAGAGGTTGGATAGTATTCTCTAGGACCCCTGCAAGAAAAGAGCTGCATTTGGCCTGGTACAATATCTAGAACAAGAAGCTGAGTGGCATTGATTGAGCCATTGTACAAATGCAGAGAAAATCATTCAAGGACCTGCTAAGGTCTTTCACAATAGATAATAAATGGAGTTTGAGATTTTGGATAAAAATTTGTGGAGGAAGAAACAGGAGGAGTATATAAGATACAGTGAGAGTTAAGGTTGTATCCATTTTTCAATGTGTAGCGGCAAAAAATAATTTCTGATATAAAAGGGATACAAGCAAATAAATGCAAGACTTAAGATTATGAATCAGATAAAAACTGGTAAATTGAATATTACACTAACTTTTGAAAAAGAAATAGTTTTTTAATAGTTTTATAAATAGTTTATTCATACTGCTGTAACTTTCACTTCCCCATATTGTGATATTAATATAATGTGTTTCAAAACAGGTGAACTCACTTTTTAGACTTTCACATTACATTATTTGCTTTGTAACATAACTACCTTGTACCAGTTTCACTAACTAAAACACAACTTTAAAACAGGCTGACAAAGTTCAAGTGGTTGACTCAATTTGCCTTTTCTTCACACTTTGTTCCTGAAGCTAGTTAAAATTTGCAAAAGCTTCTTTTCTGTGATGAATTTACAGTAGGTCAGAGTTTTCCTTTTGCCGATGCACATCAGCATTTGCCCTTTTGTGTTTAGTGTGGAAAAAAGAAGGTATTGTTTGAAAAATGCTGCTCCGCTGCTGGGCTTTTTTCATGTGCAAAATGCACAATATCCTCCTAAACTTCTGGGATTTATTTTACTAAACCCAAATTTATGATTATCTAGTGTTTCAACTATATTTTCTCCTATTATCTAATTAATATTCTTGTGTACTCTCTTTTTCTCATACCTCCTTGCAGAAGTTTTGTATCTAAGGTCGAGAATAATGGGGTTAAATGATTAATACTGAAGAAAGTTAATTTTATTCACCATCTTGACCTTTTCAGTGTAAAATACTCTCCAAAAATATTTTCACTAAATCAGTTATGTTAATATCTGTTAATGAATGAATCTGTTCTTTATCTTTTTAATACAGTCTGTGTTAATTTCATATTTGTTACTATGACTGTATCTGGATTTGGAAAAGATCAAGTGTTTTATACCTTATCCTTTGTGTTTTACCTGCCTTGAATTAGTTTTCCTTAATTGTGATAAAAACAGGGTTTGTGTTTTAAGTGGTAAAGGATATTTTTTGCTTTGCATATTCTAAATTTGCGTATGTCAGTATTTGGAGGACACATTAACATTGATGTGTAAATTTCTGTGTGTTGTATTTTAGCAGTCTGCACAATGTTTGTTGGATGGATGAATAGATAGGTAATATTTTATTTGCCCCAAGGCAGAATTGAGCTTTTTACAAAAGCTCAGTAAATACATGGATAAACACATTGTAACATAAAGCAACACCCCCATCAAATACACTCCAGAATTACTATAAAGAAAGGAAAACCTCTGACTTGGCCAGAAATTAAGAGAGCAGTCACAGTCTCAGTGATGCATTTTAAAGGCCTATTGCCATAGGTATGATGGAACTTTGGTGGTGTTTCTTGAAGTACTTTGTGTATCAGAGAGAGGATGTGCAGCATTAATCATAATGACACTGCCAATGGGTGTTTTATATAAAAGAATTATGTATTGATTTCTTTTTTTAGTTATATTTAAAGCAGTACATCTACTTCAAATGTGGGTTATTCAAAGTCCCCAATTTTTACATATTCCTCTTCTGTCTTTGTTTTGTCTTTCATAATGTTTTTCTGATTATGTTTATATCACCTTATTTTAATTTTTATTCTTTTTGCTATGTTTTGTTTCAGATCTGTTAATCTGTTTTTTTGCCTATTTTCAAAGTGTCCAGGGTAGGTTCTGCCACTGTGCAATTGTCAACCGCTTTAAACAGATTCAGAAATTGGGGGATGGAGGGGCTTCATTTTCTAATAGCTTATACTACTGGTTGAAAGTTTTAGAATGCCTCAGTTTTTTCAGTTTTTATGGAAATCCATGCAGCTTAATGTCTTAATATTTCGTGAAATCAAGGCGTAGAACAAATAAACAATGGCAAATAAAAAAATTGTCAAGGAATCATTAAGCATGCAAAATATTATTTCAAATATTTTGATTCATCAAAGTAAACACCTTTTGCTGATATAACAGCCAATCTTTGGTAACCCTTTTGATTCAGAATGCAAGTCACCAACTCCAGCAAAAGAATCCAGACCATCACACTTCTTCCTCCATATTTGACAGTTGATGTCACATATAGAGAAACCATCCATTCACTAACTTGATGGTGTACAAACACTCTGCATGATGAACCAAATATTTCAAAGTTTGCTTCTTCAGTCTGCAGTAATCCACAGCTTGTATTTCAAGGCCCTGTTTTGTCCTTTAAGGAATGTCTTTCTTACTGACACTTGCCCTGTCAAACCTGTAGCACAAAGTCTCCTTCTCGCAGTAGAATCTTAGACTTGCTTTTTTCAACCACTGTTAAGCTGTGCTTGAATTTGTTTTGCTGTGAGGTGCCTATCACAAAAATTGGTAACCTTCTGAAACTTCTTCTGATTGGGTTATGATTTTGGGTCTGCCAGATCTTCCAATCAGTTTCTTCCAGTTTTCAATTGCCTTTGCATTGTATAGGATACTGTACTCACTCACACTTTGAGTTTTTTGCATTTTCTCTAAATGAAAGACCTACACTTCAAAGGGCACTAATGATCTGTGTCATTTCATTTGTTAATTGCCATTTTCTTGCCATTATCATTGGAGTTTACAACTTTCTGCAGTGCAATATTGTCCAAGTAGTACTTTGGAGGGTTAAGTAACATTGTCTGTCATAAAACAGAGTTGGAAGAGAATGAGGATTTATTAAAAATGAACAGAAGTTGAAAAGCCTGTGCAAATTGTTTGATCCAATTTGCACATCTTAATTTACTTTAATTGCTGCAGAACATCTGTAGGTTGTAACCCATTAGTTGTTCCCTGATAAATGTAAATTTGTAATATTCTGAAATGTCCTTCTTTTCAACTTTTCATAACCTAAACTTGAAATTTAAACCTCTGGCAGTTTTATGCTTACTTATTTACCCTTTTAGGTCATTCATTGCATTTGAACTGACTAAATTCTAAGAAAAACAGAGGTGTTATAAAACTTTTGACAGGTAATATACAGTATATAGTTTTCTACCTGGTAAAAAAAAACGCTGATAACTTTTTTTTTTTCTCAGAACATATTAAGCTTACAGGCATTTAATATGTAATATAAACCTTTCTCTCTGCATTATTTTGTGAGATACTTCCCTGTTTGCCTCCTTCTGGTACTGCAGGTATTGCTGCAGTGTGCTCTGTCTCTGCAAAGAGCCAATAAAGCACACACTATGCAGCTGAAGCCTTTTACCAGCCTCTGCACTAGGGTGTGGGGGGAATGTAAAGGAGGGGAAATCCGCAAGCAGATGTGAAATAGCTGCACACTCGTAAAGAGTAACACATGGATAAATAAGCAAAGCTAAATATGAAACATTAGCTGTCACCTGCTTTAAAGAGCACAACATAATTCTGTACATGTCAGTGGCTATAGCGAGATATGTATGTATTTGGCACGTTAATCATCATTTGTAGACAAATTTTTTTGGTGAGTAAAATTATTACTTTATCTTTTGATTAAGGGAGTTATTCTATTTTGTCATTTCATGAAAGTAGCTTTATCCTGAACCAATAAATGTACATTGTATTGCTTACAGTCCAGTACTAGCTTATGTAAGATTTCTGCTAAATGTATTTTTATCTTTCTGTAACAGTGCACTCATATCTTTTCTAACATTTATGGAGATATTTTAATTTTTCAAAACAAAATACAAAATCTTTTTTGTGTTAATACACAGCAAAATGGTTCATTATCTGATTTCAACAGAAATTAAACAGATTTCTTGAAGTGGCAAGTGAAATTAATCAGAGCATGGCAAGAGGGATGTGATGGGGGACTCTGATTAGACAATTGGTTGAATGAAGAGGTGGGACTAACTGGAGACTTAGAAAAGCCTTTTTTCCCTGTTTCTAACAATAGTTTTTTTTTTTTTTGTTTTGTTAAGTCAAACATACAGAAACTGTATCATTTATGTAAATTCCAGGAAAGGTAAGAATTCATTAAACAAAACATATATAGAAAAATCCTTCCTGTAATGAACCAGGATATGGATATTAGGCATAAGCTGGTATTGTTTCTCAATCCATAATTATCAGCTTTTATATATTATCATCATCAAAAACTACTTTAATTATGAAAGATAGCTGTTATACTATAGCACAGCAGAAGTGAGTTTAATTTTAAAGCCAGTGTCTTTTATGGAATAGGTACCTTTTAGGCATGACAACATATTGGGTTTGGGTCCCAGGTCCTCACCATGTGGAGCACTTTGAATTGTGAGAAAATCACTATATGGACCTTCTCCATCACTATGTGCCTGCCCGCCCACTAAGGTCCTCTGATTCTGGCAATCTTGTTGTGCCCCACACTAATCTACACTCCATGGGTGACAGGGCCTTCAGCAGTATAGCACCCAGACTCTGGAATGACCTACCGAAATTAATCAGATCAGCTGACTCGATGAATTCTTTTAAAAAACAACTCAAAACTCATCTGTTCAGGAAGGCTTTTAGCTCTATTTGACTTCATTCCCCTTCTCTCAGTTTACCTCTCTGTCAAGATGCTCATGTAACCTGTATGTGTGTGTGCTAGACCATCAATTCTGTTGTCTGTTAGGCTTTCTTTGAACTTACTGTCTTAATATTCTTTATTTATTTATTTGGTTTGTACAATGCTATACGCTGTATACCCTGCTGTTTTCTCTTATTTTCTGTAAGTGCCTTGAGCATGGGAAAGGCGCTATATAAATAAAATGTATTATTATTATTATTATATAAATGTAAAGAATTATTATTAAAACTGCACACCCACTTTTTCAAGGCAGGTAATTAAGAGTTAAGCAAGTGGCCCTTGAATTAAAACCGAATTTTCAGCATTGGTTTAAGAGACAGGTACAGAATAATAAATAAATAAGAAATAAATAAGATGTACAAAAACCAAAAAATTGGAATAAGTTACAGGGTATTTGTTACGCTGTTTTTTTGGAATTATGAACTTTACATTATTTTCATTAATAATGACTTAGCAATAGTGTGTTTTGGCTATATTGCCTACTGTGTAGCAATTTCCTTTTATTTGTTTACCTGTTTGTTTTTCAATTTTCTTCAGTTTGAATTGTAATATAAAAGTTTGCCTGCTGAGGTAGCATTTGTTATAGCAGTGTTGATATTATTTATCTCTAAGTTAATTTTCTCCAGCTTTTGAATTTGGTAGGCTGAGTATGCAAAATCTGTAAGAATTTGTGAAAATGAGGATACTCTCTAGTAACTGATGCCAGTGACAATTATGCAATTTTTTATATAGTACATTAATTTTTGAATGGCCAAAGATTGGTTTCCCAATAGCACTATCCTTCATTTTGCTTGGTTCCTGTTCTTTTATGTATCAGCCAGCATCTTCTGCAATTAGTCTGTGAAAAAATGTGTAATTCCTGGTGAAAACAATTTTTCAATTTCCTGTTTTCTCAAGCTCTGGTGCTTAATAGCATTGATGTTTCTATTTCTTTAAAGAAGCCAAGCTCAGTTTGCTCGTTAATTTAAACATGCCTAATTCAGTGGTCAGTTCTTAGTTTTAGTTTGTTCTCCACTTGAATTTTGTTGTGTTTGCTCTACTGATGGTTTACCTGAAATAAGAAAAAGCCTCCAGTGTACACATGATCTGTTTCTGCATACGAGTGGAATGCATACTTGGAATAAGTGTGATGCCAGTACCTAATTCATTTTTTTTAGTGTTCAGATGTAATACACCATATCCAACCTGTCAAACAGTATACTCAAACTATGTAAATGTATAGCAAATAGTTGTATTTTAATATTGTTACTGAGACAAACTTCACACATTACAATAGTGAAGAGTAGTTCAGTTGAGCTCTGACAGACAGAGTCTGGCATGAGCTTCATGGCATAGGAAGATACGCCTTGATTTAGCGATATATATTTCAGTGGTACAGAAGTGAGGAACTGAACAGTTTTATTGCAAAGTTCAGACATTTAATTTTATGAATACTTGAAAGAGGACATCACCCCACTTATAAATACAAATCCAATAGAATGGGTTAAACTATTAATGTTAAGAGAATTTTTATTTAAGGTGATGGGAAACAAGAAAATAGTTTAAATATAGTTTACAACCTATTATTGTGAAGCTGAGTATAAAGTGCAATCTGTGCAACAAAATTATGTATTTTAAGAGTTATCATTCTTAAGAATGTAAAATTTACAATCAAGACATCAAAGTGACCAAAGGATTTTCATAGCATTTTGATGATTTCTACCTAACATCAGTGTGGTTGCTTGCTTTAGACTGTAATTATTCATCTAGCAAACAAACACTGGCAATGGAAAGGGAATTAAACATTTATAATGACTTATATGAAATCTTATCATTTTTGTGTGTGCAGTGTTTTGTGACAGACATTTTGTTACAAAGTCATATCTGTAGCAATTCAGTTTTGCAGATCCCAAATGTTATTAACTTCCAAACTACATTTGGATATGTAAAATTATTTTCATCTTATTGTGGTTTCATACCAATTAAAATTATTGATGAAAGAATATTGAGTACTGTTATTCATATATTTTATGATAATCATAGCAAGTAACACCAAATTCAGTTTAAAAAAAAAAAGCAAAACAGTGAAAATAACTTTTTTTTCTACTTGAATGTAAATTTCTAAAAAGCATCAAGTGATATGTTAAATAAAATTTAGCAATGTTCTGTCCAGGTGTTGCTCCTGCCTTGCACCTTATGATTGTTTGATGCTCTGTGAGCCCTGGATAAGATGGTTAAGAAGACACTCCTGTAAATGTAATAACATAAATTGTGTGATGTGTGCTGCCACCTGCTGGCAAAGTACACCACTGTTTAATAAGAGTAGTTCATAATGAAAACATCCATCAGAAAAACTTAAGTGTTTTCACAGTTAAGTCAGAGTTATTGTTGCAAAGTTTCTTCTTTAATGCCATAGTTTGTGAAGGGTAATTTATTTAGTATAGTTGAGTCAATCAATGCTTATTAATTTAGCACCATTATTGGCATGCATGACCATAATGCACTTTGCACAGGCAAAAAAAAGTTTAAGTAAAATTTACACACATCCAAATGAATCAGTAAAATACAAATCATACACATATTTAAATATGCACCACTAACCAAGAGTTCCAATTAAGCATATGTGTCAAATTTATATAATATGTATTGTAAAAAGAGCAACACTAAATAAAAATAATGAAGAACACCATATGGAGTACTGCAAAGTAAGGATAGAGGTTAAATATTCTGTCCTAATTGCTGTAAACATTTAAATTAAGGTAAAGTTGCTTAAGAAGTTAAATATTTTTTTCATTCAAAATGTAATGTTGAAATGGATAATGCTTGGTTTTCAGCTTTATTAATAACCATTATAAAAAAACATCAGAAAGACGGGCACAATGCATATAGTAGATTTATTCTAACAGATAAACCAATAGTAATTTTTGGTTTCCTATTCATCCTCTCTTTAAAGTTTTTTTTAGGCCTATTTTAAATAACCATTTTAGGAAGTTCGTAGTTTGTTTTGACAAATGGCTGTTGAAAAGCAACTTTGTTGGTAGGAATTTACACCAGCATGTTTTTGTTCTAATGAATTTTCACATTCACCTGTAATACTAACAGACCTGTTTGCTGAGATTTTCCAAGTCTTTTTTTTTTTTTTTTTTTTTTTTTAGCATTTTGTGTTTTTCTACACTTTGACTACATTGATTTACTTATTTACTTAAGAAGATTACAATCTCTATTTGCTGAATTTTTGTATTTTACTGCATTAGTATATACTAATATATTCACATCAGTATATTATATTTATCATTGTTATTTACTCTGAATTCAGAGCCAAACGAGAATGTCCCATGTGAAGATACAAAATAGACTTAGGGCCTTAAAGATGGATGTAGTATGCATGCACTTGGTGAATGGAAAGTACCATCAAAAGGTTATTATAAGTACACATGCAGTAATTAGCATCTTTATTAGTTTACTTGTTATATTAGTGTACTGTACATGTGCCTTTTAAAACAGTTTGGCAGGCACCATTAGAAGGTGTGTGTGAGCATTCAAAGGAAAATGGACAGTGAGTTGTTTTGAATGGTAATGGGTATTAGTATGAGTTTTATTTCCCAGTAACAGCAGCGCTGCTGCACATTTAACACTTGTCCATGTCAGGGATATATAAAGAATAAGTCAAAAAACATCAAGTCACTTGCAGCTTTTCAACTCAAAGCTGAAGAAGATGAGGTTGCATTTGGAAAGGAACATTGAACACTAACAATGAGGATTTGAAAATGCATCATCTGATAATGACTCCTGTTTTTGGTTGATTAACCCTGATGTTCAGAGCAGAATATCACAAAAACAAACTTTTGAGTGTATAGTTTTATTCTAATAGATTTCAAGAAATGTGGGCAGAATCATGACAGAATGGTACTGAGAAGTGTTTTTGTGACATACAAGTGTCTATTGAACGAGCATAACAATGTTTGAATACAGAAGATGCTGGAATATCATCACTGTACTGGTGTATCCATTTAATTGCAGCAGTGTACCCATCTACTTATAGGGATTTTTCAACAAAATAGTGTTCCATTGCCCAAAGCTGGAAAAATTCAAGAATAATTCCAGTACACAAGTGAATCCATCTACATGACATGCTATTTCAGCTACCAGATTTAAATTCTGTTACAGATTTGTGGGAAAAGGATTAACCAGACTATTTTTAACATAGAGAACTAACACCAAATAATTTACATCAACTGTTGAACAATTATTGCTCAGTGACAAAGTGATTACTGTTACTACCTCACTGATCTAGAGTCTTGGCTTTTAATCCCATGCTTGGTTGTTGTCTGTTTGGGATTTGAATGTTCTTTCTTCAGAATATTCTGTGTTTTCTCCCTCCAAAAAAATATGTTTGAAGCTAATTGGCAAGTCTGAATTTTCCTTGTGAGAGTACTTATGTGAATGTGTGTATGATTCATCCCTCCAATTGACTGAGGCCCTGTTCAAAGCTAGACCTTTAGAAGATTAATTTGGTTTGAGTATATATATATATAATATATATAATATATAATATATATATATATATATATATATATATATATATGCACTTGTGTATGTTGGACATACTGGAGTACACACGGGACAGAATCCCAGTAATAAACTTTGAGAACTTGTTAAATCCATACTCCAAAAATGTAGGACAGTATGAGATTTTATTATAGAATGAGTGAAAGTTGACTTCTGGCAGGACATCATAGGAGCTGAGAACAGAACCCTGATTATTTAATTTAAGATTAGCAATGTTACAGTAAATAACACTGTTATTCCTTTGTAAACGGTATGTTTAGAGTCTGCTGTTTTGTTACTACCGTTTTGTAGCATGATCAGTCCACAGTGAGGCTCCCAAAGATGATGTGCGTAATAAAGAAAATAGAATAATGCAAGTAAACATTTCAAATCCATGTCATATCTGGGATTATGAATATGTCATTTGTATCTAGATTGGTAATAAGAGTTGTTAAAATAAATCTGAACTCTTTGAAATATATGGAAAAAAATGTAATCATTTCACATAAAAGCTTTTGCTGATTCCTTTCTTGGAAAGAGAACTTGTGTAATAGCCTGTCATTGGTACCTTACACAACCCAATTAATATTTCTTCTTCAGGTCTATTTCATTTAATTGATGTAAGGATAGTGCAGTACCCTAATCCAAATTGTTAAAACTGGTTCATCTGTAACTGGCCCAAGTATTAAATTGAAAATTATAATTAGTGTTTTGTAGACCATCATGTTAAATAGAAAATTTACATTTTCCTTAAAGTCTAAGCTTTTTACTTTTGATTAAATCCGCACAATTTTATATGAAGCTGAGCAAATGTGGAAAACATAATAGCGGGTGAATACTATTTTAGCTCTGTTGTCAACTTTTGACAAACTCTGTCTGTCTGAACATAATGCATGTGATGCCAACCCTACCCCTCTCAAAATGAGTTCCCCTTTGGTTCAGAGAAAGGTCAAGTTCTATATAGGGACATACATGTTTGCTTCCCTGTGAGGTGCTTTAGGGGATATTTTAGGAATACAGGACATGATGAGTTGAACCATAACCTAGAGCTGTTTTAGTATCAAATAAAAATGTCTGTTAGAAAAGGTATATTCTGTAACAGGCTGCCATTTTTGTTGCTGTGGAAGTGAAGAATACATATCGTATACATGAATTTCATATTAAGTGAATCTTAAGAACCCAAGCTAATAATTACTTCACATTGTACAATCTTACAGTGTTTAATTATTCAAAGCTGGTCAGTCAAGCACATATTGCGTATGAGATGCTTACTTTCATTTGATGCTGTTTGACATATTACATTACCTGCCCATAACCTGTTGATTATGCCTCATTTGTCTCTTGGATCATATGTTAGGCTTGTATGTATAATTGTGTGTGACATAACTGGCACCTTTGTATTTTAGACATATCATGTACAGTATCTTCAGTAATAAAAGATAAATGGAAATTATAATTATAATATGGTGTGAATAGGTATACACCAAAAAAGATATCTGCTCAAACTGCAAATACTTTTTTCCTTACAGAAGAAAATAAAATTTTAAATGCCATTATCCTGCTAGAGAACCCATGGTCTTCAACACATACCTAATTTTTGCTCTCTAAAATGCCCTAATAATCATCTGACTTCTTGTTAAATTTGTTCAAGATTTACAGCATCAGAAATGGCAAAGTAGCGCTAAAACATTACAGAACATCCATATTTAGCTCTAATTAGGGTGTACCATTCTTTACAAGCTTACTTTTATAGCCTATAATAATAATAATACATTTTATTTATATAGTGCCTTTCCCATGCTCAACAAACTGCTGGTCTGCATTGCCATACAACTCTACATTAGTCTGATCATTCCACCGAACATTTTACCATTTTATGCTTGTCTTTTCATCAGTGGAGTCCTCTTTGGCCATTGCCAAAAGAGTCCTTGATTTAACATGCAGCATATTGTATAGGTTGAGACCATAATTCCAGTAAGCTCCAGGTTGGCTTTAGGATGTATGGATATTTCAATTTTTATAGTATTTGGGCACATAAGTTAAAATTCTGTTTAAAACAAAAATATGAATATTATTGTTTTAGGTATTGGTTAGTAAATTGCAGTTGTCCCCAGTGCTTTGCTCAGCTTAACCAATGCAGTGGTGTCTCTTGATGCATGAAATTGATAAATGTCTTAAAATAAATTAAGATAAAAGAAGGGAAAGAACACCCAGTTAAATAAACAATAATAAAAGACACAAGTATCATTTTACTACTTCAATTTTTGTGTGAAATATATATTCTATAGAGATTCCCCTACCTCTTTTCAAAATTAGTATAATTTTGTCTGAATGGGCTAAATTCAACCTGTGTTTCTTTATTTGGTATATAACTTGGAGGGGGCATCTGTTTAATGAAAATGTCAGAGTTTTTGTTTAGGGGATTTTGACAAACGATTATTGCCATTGTCCTATGTTGTATATTTTTAACTGTTTTATTTGTATAAACTTTACCAAATCAAATCCAATGTGACTGATGGTGTTAGGGCAACACAGTGTGATGTGTAATGTAAGCAATATGTAGAACCAAACGATAAGCAAATGCTTACATTTTCAGATAACCGATTTTAAACTGAAAAACCTCAACTAAGAAGCAAAATGCATAGGGTCCTAAGAAGACAGAAGCACCTTATACATAAATCTGTTTGACAAGGCCTTTCTACATTTGACTTCAGTAATGCCTTCTCAATTCCAAATCCCCCTAAGGCAGTTTATACCAACAGACTGATCAGCAACCAACTTTGGTGATTATTAAACAGTAATAGGTAACTCAGTTTGATCATCCAGTTAATGCAATTTATATACAATTTCACACTTTATAGATATCTCACTGTCTGTTTGACAGTCTATTTAGTATTGGTTTTAATTTGACAATTAAAACAATGTAAATTTTTTTCCAGTCTTGTTTTGTCTTTTTTTTTTTTTTTTTTTTGACTCTATTTGTTTTACTAGTTCAACATTAATTTCAATCATGACGAGACCTCCAGAGCCTAATAAAAAATAACACCCATAACACAATGATGTCTTACAAGTATGAGTTATGTCCTTTAGGTGATGCACGGTTTTGGAGGTTGCACCAAAAATTAATACATATTTGGCATGGAAAACTTTTTTATGGCTTTCAGATAGATTGACATGTAGTTTTCCTTTATTTTTTTTTTTCTTCCTCTGCTTAACAACCTATTACTTAATTTTATTGTTTGTTTTTGGTAGCGTAATTTAAAGGGTGTGTGAACTTTTGGGCATTTTTGGAAATTTTGGACTAGATATCATTATTGTCATAAATCACATCATGTACTTATGTACAATATGATTTAGCCCTTGTTCTGTGGAAATTTTCGAACATTCATTTGCTTTTCTGGTTCAAGTGTTCTTTGGACATTGTTACTTAATAGATCATAATTTTGTGTGTGTCCGTTTTTTTTTTTTTTTTTCCTTCTAAATTATTCAAGTATTCTTTATTTGAGTAACGTTTTATCATCACTAGCGTTGGCAGCTAGGGATGCTCAGTTTAGGTTTTTTTGCACCAATATCTATTACCAATACTTGTTACTGGATTGGCCTTGTCATTTGTACTGTGTTTTAGCTGTGTGTAAACAGCAACAAATATGATACCTATGTAACAGATCAACTTTATGGATTGTTACACACAAAGCTTGAGTCAGATTCTGAGTAAAGTTTCGACTTAATAGAGAACAACATGGTTGATGATGGACTCAAGGCTATGCTTAATTTAGAAGTACTGCTTTTTATGAAGCATTATGGCACGCAATTCAAGCTTCATGGGTTCTGGCAATGTTTCTTAGGGTATTGGTGAGTAATTGTTATGCTGTATTTTTGCTTCTTGAACTTTCACGCAGTACTTGTTTCTTAACAAAACGTGTATTGTATGACACACATGAACAAATAATAAACACTGCACAAGCCTTAAAAAAATGCAAATCTATGAAATGTTCACAAGATGTTTATCAAAAAGACAGAAGGCTAACATACTTAACAGGTTTCCAAGTAAAATTGACATATGTTGCTATTAAGCTAACAGGCCTATTGTGTACAAAGCAGCAATTTCAAATTCTTTTTTATTTCTTTTTCTGATCGAAAATGTAAACTGCCGTAATTAACAAAAGATCGCTCATACAGGCAGTGTTCGTTTTAATTACAGGGCAAAATAAAAACAGTGGTTGAGAGAGAGAGAATAAACTGATGTGATTAAAACATCTGATGTGATTAAAAGCAAAGCTGTGTCACAGTGGGTGTGTTGGCTACTGCACAAATGCAAAGAAACAATGTAATGTATAAGTATGGCGCATGTGGCAGGGAGAAGGGCTTTTGAGTATACCATAAGATTGGAATTGTTTGATGTTAGTGAGGTAGCAACTTTATAAACATTATACATTTAGTGACCTCAAAATGTAATTTATTTTACAGTGTAATGGCTCTAATATGCCTATTTTAGAGGCCTGACTATATAAGAGGCAGTAAGGTGGCACATCGCTTAGTTGCCTCACGCTCCAGTAGACTCACAGCCTAAGTACTATCTGTGGAGTTTGCACATCCTCCCTGTGTTCTTCAGTTTTCCTCCTCCATCACAAAGACACACATTTTCTCTAAATTGGCCCATTGTAAGTAGGTGACAGAGTGTATGTGTGTTCCCTGCAATGGACGGACACGCCATCCAGTTTGCTTTCTGCCTTGTGTATTATTCTGCAGGGACAAGTTTTGGCGCCCTGAATGTAAACTTAATTTAAGCATGTTTAATAATGGAAAATTTAATGGATGAAATATCATTAGATTTACAAGCAGAAATGTTATTTAATCAGTATGTAAAAACATCTATGAAGTCTAAAAATTTTAAAAATTTCAGACATTTGCAATAAATTACACATTCTGAACATTCTCAAAAATTAGGATTCATATGCCTTAAGAATAAGATACCTAAATACTTCAATCTAGAGATACATTTTCCAATCTTTTTTTCTGTAATTTATATCAGTCAATAAACTAATTCAGTATACCTTTAGTAAGCCTTGTCTCTTTAGATCAAATAAAGCCAGCTTTATAGAAAAATACAGCACTTTCTTGTAACAAAATAGAAATTGCATTAGTTTATATGTGGCACAACAGAAGAAAGATGCACTGTGTTGTTACAAGGGAATGAAAGCCTGGAGCAGCAGGGAGAAAACATGTTAAGATTGTTGCATAAGGGGGCCCACAGGAAATGAACTCTCCATCCTGCAGTTAAATCTGACCTCTTGGCTCCTGATCAAATAGTATTCTATCTGAATACCATAGAGTCTCTGTTTAACCAACAAGCAAAGCCAGGCTCGCTTTAGGACACGGGGCATTACTGTGAAGGCCTAGAAAAGCTGGATGCAGGAATTGCACAACTGACAGAGCTTCAGAGGCACAGGAGAAACAAAACAAAAAACAAACTTTTTAATTTGAAGAAATACATCTTCTCTTAGTCAAAAAATGACAATAAATGTATTGTTTGCATTTAAATGTTTAATTTTCCTTGTGCTGGAAAAGGGAAAAAAAACTTGAATAAGCTTTGTTTCTATTTATAGTTTACTAAGGGCTGGATTTAGGAATTATAAAACTGCAAAGCTGCATTTTTATGCAGTAGAGGAAACCTGGAATATTTAATGGATTCATCAGTGCCTGTACTATGGAAAGTTTGCTTTTAACTTAGTCTTTTGATGAGCCATATATAATTGAGCAAGAACTGAATCGTCTTTGGGGAGCATCAACTTTTTCTGAGACCCTTCTGAAGCGGACATATGGATTAAGATTTGAATGCAGGCATTTGTAACATTAGTTTCTCTGCTTCTCTTAGATTTTACAGACATGTTGAATACTTGGAACTAAAAGTTAATTAGTCAAGGTCTGCAATGTGGACTTTACATAAATTTTCATGTGGAGACAGTCATATTGCATATTTTTTTATAGTATCATTTGTGTGCAGTATCTCATCTGATCCATGAGGATGCATCGCTTTGATAAACTGAAGAAATCCATCCCCTTCCTTGCACATTTCCATGCTTACAAAGTAAGTAGTGCTGTGCATGGTGCAAGTTGTGTTAATCTGGAAAATAGTTCCTTGCAGGTCATTCCGTTTTTTCCTGTTAAAGTGCTTGGTGTTACATTAACTACCATTAGTGAAAAAAATATACAAAAGCATTTACACTATCTGAAGAAAAATGTAAGAAATTAATAGAAGATACTTTGAACCTAAGTTATCAAGAATGGTTTTGCATGAAATACTTTCTTTTTAGGCAGTGAGCATTTTTATATGCATTGGGCATGTTTCTACTTTTTTGGAGCTGAAGCTAATCCTACTGCATCACAAAAGGTATGTGTATCACATACTTTGATCCACACCCACCCTAAATAAATCTGATAGTTCTGCACACATATGGTCTCTGCACTTTTAAGGATTGAACCGGAGATGATGAAAGGAAGTTGCACTAAATTTTGCTGATTTACAGAGATGTTCTGAATATTTTAACATGTGATAAGTCAACACTCAGATTCATGTAATGCAGAATAGCTGTTCAGATCCTACATTTTGATATTTAGCATTTGTTTGTTTGTAACAATTGTGCATTTTACCTGTATCAGAGGCAAGTCTCCAGAGTGAACAAACTCTGCCATGTCAATTGTAAGGCAATGAAGGAAAAGGATAAGAATCCGTCAATGAAATGATTGGCTTAGGTTGGAAAATGAGAAAAAGATGGGCTTGTACAATGGCTGGACAAAATACTACTCTGGATACATGATATGCCCATCTTTAACTGCCGACCTGGCTGCAGCTGATAAGTAACCTGCCTATTAAAGCACATAATAAAATGACATTCCTTTAATCTATAAGAAGTGGAAAAATAAGTTACTGACAGTGCTGGGGTGAAATTTTGCACATTTTATTTCCATCTTAGATGAAGCAAGTTCACCCAAGGTTAATATCATTAATGAAAATCATAAATGAAATGACTAAAAATAGTTTTGTTTATACATATAAAACTATAAGTTGAGTGAAAAGCAAAACACTAAACTGAAATTAAATTTGCATACTCAACTTCTAACTAAAATAAAATGGGTAGAAAATTTTCTTTCTTTCTTTCTTTCTTTCATAAATGAATTGCTGGTTGCTGACTGTTCAATGTTTGTTTTTGTTTTTTTTTTTTCTTCTTTCCTGATGTGTGTGTGTGTGTGTGTGTGTGTGGATACATGCAATTTTTTAACATCAACATTTTGAATGAATGCTCAAAACGTGTTTAAGAAAATCAACTCCCTGATGCCAAACATCCCCATTCTTGTCAAATTTACAAAGGAGGGAATGATACAATGTCTCCTCTCCCAGAAATCCATTATTAAAACTTAGGCTATCTTGAAACCCTAATTGGAATTCTTTGAAAATTGATATTAAAACAACCCACTTAGTTTGACTTATTAACTTTATTTGTGCACAAGTACCTTTTGATTTTTGAAACTAATTAAAGCTCAGTGATCAAGTATTTAACAAATCTTGATTTCTGAGCTCAAGCTATTGAATCAGAAGAATTGTAACAAAATAGGTTTACTATCAAGCTAATTAAACTTTTAATAAACAGAATATTTTGGGAAAAAAACACGTTTTAACTTGCAGATTGTATGTGAAGCATAGTTGGTTTGAAGACAGCATACAGTTGTGCTTGAAAGTTTGTGAACCCTTTAGAATTTTCTATATTTCTGCATAAATATGACCTAAAACATCATCAGATTTTCACTCAGGGCCTAAAAGTAGATAAAGAGAAACCAGTTAAACAAATGAGACAAAAATATTATACTTGGTCATTTATTTATTGAGGAAAATGATAGAATATTTCATAATTGTGAGTGGCAAAAGTATGTGAACCTTTGCTTTCAGTATCTGGTGTGACCCCCCCTTTGCAGCAATAACTGCAACTAAACGTTTCTGGTAACTTGATCATTCCTGCACACCGGCTTGGAGGAATGTTAGCCTGCTTTAACTCTGGGATGTTGGTGGGTTTCCTCACATTAACTGCTCGCTTCAGGTCCTTCCACAACATTTCAATTGGATTAAAGTCAGGACTTTGACTTGGCCATTCCAAAACATTAACTTTATTCTTTGGTAGAACGACTTGTGTGCTTAGGGTTGTTGTCTTGCTGCATGACCCACCTTCTCTTGAGATTCAGTTCATGGACAGATGTCATGACATTTTCCTTTAGAATTCTTTGATATAATTCAGAATGAAGGCAAGCCATCCTGGCCCAGATGCAGAAAAACAGGCCCAAACCATGATACTACCACCACCATGTTTCACAGATGGGATAAGGTTCTTATGCTGGAATGCAGTCTTTTCCTTTCTCCAAACATAATGCTTTTCATTTAAACCAAAAAGTTCTATTTTGGTCTCCTCCGTCCACAAAACATTCTTTCAACAATGGTCTTGAATTTCCTCCATTTGTACACAATCTATCTGACTGTGGATTGGTGGAGTCCAAACACTTTAGAGATGGTTTTGTAACCTTTTCCAGCCTGATGAGCATCAACAACTCTTTTTCTGAGGTCCTCAGAAATCTCTTTTGTTCGTGCCATGATACACTTTCACAAACTTGTGTTGTGAAGAGCAGACTTTTATAGGTCCCTGTTCTTTAAATAACACAGGGTGCCCACTCACACCTAATTGTCATGCCATTGATTGAAAACACCTGACTGTAATTTCACCTTCAAACTAACTGCTAATCCTAGAGGTTCACATACTTTTGCTACTCACAAATATGTAATATTTGATCATTTTCCTCAATGAATAAATGACCAAGTATAAAATTTTTGTCTCATTTGTTTAACTGGTTTCTCTTTATCTACTTTTAGGACTTGAGTGAAAATCTGATGATGTTTTAGGTCATATTTATGCAGAAATATAGAAAATTTTAAAGGGTTCACAAACTTTCAAGCACAACTGTAGAAGGAAATGTTGCTGTCTGTTAACTGTGCCAGTACAAATTTACACACTTGGTGTATGAACTTGCTAATAAACATTACCTGCGGAGTTAGATTAAAATATGGCGATAACTCTGTCTGTAATACCAAGCTTCCTCAGCGTCAGACTCCGTTTACAGTAAGCCTAAACATTTTATCTTTGTTCTGTGTTGCTAGTTGAAAATAGTCTTTTTTTTAGGAGACAAAAAACTTTTGGAAGAAAAACAAACCCTTCATCACCAATCAACTTTTTCCTTGTATTTTTTCCCTTTTTTGTGTCTGGATTTGATGTTATGCCTTGTGCCTGATGCTCAGGTAAGGCTGTCAGTCGATTAGGTAAATTTCATCATGAACAGATACATGGAAAAACATTTTTGGTTTAAAAAGAAATGTTTATTGCCAAGAGTTATTTCTGCAAGTCAAGAATGTGATGAAGATAGACATCCTTGTTTTAGACTCCAGTGCCATCACAGAGCTGTAGTTTGTAGAAATTTTAAATCCATTTTGAATGATTTTAATAATGTGTTGTGTGTACTTTTGCTTTTAGAAAGTTGCAGTTGTTTCCACATTTTTAACTTAGTCTTGAGCAACATAAAGTATACATTCTGTTTGTTCAACCTCATGAATGAATGAATTACTTATACAGTGGAACCTCGGTTTGCGAGCATAATTCATTCCGAAAACGTGCTCGCAGTCCAAAGCACGCGTATATCAAAGTGAATTTCCCCATAAGAAATAATGGAAACTCAGATGATTCGTTCCACAACCCAAAACTATTCATATAAAAATGATTAATACAAAATATAAAGTAAAAATACATAAAACAAATTAAACTGCACTTTACCTTTGAAAAGAATCATGGCTAGTGTGAGTGAGTTTCTAAACTCTTGTGGGATTCCACCCAAAGGGACGACACGCGGAAGCAATCGCAGTCTCCCAGTGCTGTAGCAGTTCGCCGTATAAGCGTATCTAAAAAGATCGCGGACATGCTATAAGCGCCTGCTGTCGATGGGTGATACAAGGAACATTATAAAGATCCCGCTACAATAAATAACCACGCTGTTGCCGTTTCAAGCTGAATAAAGCTGGTGGTGTTAAAGTACTGAAACTCAGCTTCGTATTTTGGGATGCAAGACGGGGACTCGCACTTCACAGCACACACGTGCGCACGCACACACACACACACACACACACACACACACACAATCACAATGCTGTAGTAAACAGTATACACTCGTACTGATGTTGACTATATGAGTGAGGCACACAGACTCAGATGGAGAATAGGAGACGATTGCCTGAGAGAGAGAGAGAGAAGGAGAGACGCGCGCCCGAGCAAGAGAGAGAAGGAGAGCGAGAGACGCGTGGGCGAGCGAGCCTGAGAGATAAGGAGATAGAGACGCGCGTGAGAGAGAGAAGAACCATCAGCTCAGTTATGATCACATGACACTCAGCAGACAAAGTGTATCCATACTACTCGTATTGCAAGACATCGCTCGTTTATCAAGTCAAAAATTATTAAAAAATTTAGCTTGTCTTGCAAAACACTCGTAAACCGAGGTTCCACTGTACCTGATTTATGTTGTGTGATATACTAGAAATACTGACATAAAAGCTCAAATGCTGAAAAATTGTTTCAAGTTTGAAAACTTGGAAAAGTGGTCAGGAAATACAATGACACAGTGATTAATTTTGCTACTTCGAACCACTGTAGGAAGCAAGGTGATTTCAAGACAGATAAGTTTGTAAAAGTTACATCGACTAGTCTTGATTACAGAAGTTATTATTGTTATTTTTCTGAAGTGATTTTCTTTTCAATACTTTGCCTTTCTGTGATTATTTAGGTTCGGGGAGAACTCAATATATTTTTATATATATAAATGGCACTGTAGTGTTTTAAGTGAAAGATGTTTTTAGGGTGAACTATAGTCTGCAGCAATCATAGGTCAGTTTCTTCTATTGCAGCCTTATCAAAAACATTTTGCACTTATGATTTTCAACTTCTACACATCATAAGCTTTTTTGTTAGATTATACTTTCACTAGTAAAGCATGTGGACCTCTGGTCGCATGCACTTCTCCATTGTAGGGTTTTTTTGTTTTCCTCTCCTCTATGTCAGCTGGTCAAACTGTTTTATTTGCTTTTGTATCTTTCCATTAACTTTAATAACATCAAACTGTTTCTACTTAGTGTGTTGCCATGTACATATGCCTAGGTAAAATGTAGATATATACTGTATATACTGTCACTCTATCAACTTCCTTTTGTTGTTTTATACCACTGTTTAAACCAACAAATAGTAAGTGTTTCCTTGCCTCCACTTGGTATTCGCTGAAATTCTATTTTCCCCCGTGCTTTTGCCATTGCCTTTTCACAGAATGCTAAGCTTAAGGGCTATTTGTATTGATTTGCATATACAAAGAGGTGTAATTCTGGGAGGAGTTGGGGAGTGGTAACCGGGATGTGCACATGTGTTACTTTTCACGCTGACCGGGATTTATGTAGCGGAAGAACGTGGAAGTTGACGAATGCACAGATTTATGCATCTGGATTGTTTTTGTGTGTACGAATATTTTCGCTTTTGTCTGTACGCCATGTTTTAGTGTGAATTCTACGCACAGCGTTATGCATGATGCCCCTGGTGAATAAAAACAAGGCTAAAATAAAAAAAAAACATCACTGGGTCAAACGAGCTGAGCACAACTCCTTCCTAGTCTCCCCAGCTCACCCATTGCTTCCTCATTTGGCAGAGAGTTCAGCAGCCACGGCCCTTCCATCTAGTCCCCCATCTTAGCTGCCTCCGTCGGTGTCTGCCAGACTGTCCCTTGGATCACTGAAGAGGACGCCACCTTGATCGCTCCTGTTCCATTGCACAATCAGTGGGGGTGATCCTTCTTTAGAGCACCAATCCTTTGCTCCTACTCGGGACCACTTGGCGCACTGCTATCTCTCTCTCTAGCCGGCTGGCTTGTTCTCTGTCTCTCCGCCCCAATACCACACTCTCACTCTATTTGCCTTTCTCTCCGTTTGTTTTTTTTTTCCTCTATTCTCTCCCTTTTTTCCTCTGCCAGCCCATACTTATATGGCTCCATGAGCACAGTGTCTCAGTCGAGCACCACAGGAAGCCAATGTAGCAATTGAGAAAGATTGCACCCTCCCATCCAGGTGTGTCTCACCCCAATTGCTTCAGCAATTCCCTGCAGCTGTGTGAGTGTGCCTACGGAGACTAACACGGCCAACGAATTATTTAATAGAACAGCCATTCTTTCAAAGCTGCGGGTCTGCTATACCACAGCTATATAAATAGTTATTATTATTATCATCTTTGATCTTGCATTCTGTATCTTGACACTTAGTGCAGCTCTTCTTCTTTCTATTATGGCGTTCTTCATCTTGTCTTCAAGCTCTGTGATTTGGTTGACACTCAGCAGATGTTACTAGTCTGTTTTTTTTTTGTTTTTTTTTTTCTTTCCACCAAATCACTTTTAATCACTTTGCTGTGACAAACCCCTTATCATAAAGTAGTTTTTATTCCTGAGCTTTCGGCCCTTGCCAGGAGCCATCATCAGAGGGTAATTCTTAGACATACAAGAATCAAAGGCAATATATAGCAAAATTAGGGGGCAGGGGGGTGTCAGGGGTTTGGTCAGTGTATATTTGGGTGGAGTACTGGTCATTAAGTTTTATTTATTATGAACATGTTCTTATAAAGTTTGCATATGCTGGGTTTATGTCCAAATGTCTTTTGATGGTGTTTTCATTTGATAACCAAGATTCAGCCAGCTCTCTGGCACTTTGAGTACAGGCTTTAAATCTTATTTATACATTGTCCCAGTTGAATGTATGTCTGGTTGATTTTGTATGTGTATAGATCAGTGATTGTGAATCCTTCCTTCTGACGGCGTTGGGATGTTCCTGTATACATGTTGTGATTCTTTTTTTATGTTTATCCCTAGTATACTGCTGGGCAAGAACTGCATGGAATTCTATAAACTGCGTTTCGTGTTTCTGCTATCGATTTCTTGTTTTTGGCATTGAAAAGGGCAGTGAGCAGATTTTTCGAAGGCTTGTGTGCTATTCTGATACCTGATTTGGACAGGATGCGTGCTGCGCCTTCTGTCACACCATGATGATAAGGAAGTGTGTACCAGGTCAATTGTATGCTGAGTTCTCTGGTGTCTCCTGTGTAGGCAATGTTTAATGAATGTCTTTGAATATCCACTCGAAGTTAAAAGATAGAAAAGCTAGTGTGTTTTGTTCATTTTTGTCTCCTTCGTAGGAACATCGCAACGCCTTCAGAAGGAAGGACTCACGATGTATATATATGTATATATATGTATATATGTGATATATATGTGTATATATATATATATAT
>JANRMT010062813.1:112306379-112333378 GCA_026402145.1 Polypterus bichir lapradei | reverse complement strand
GTGGTGTAGAAAAGGGGTCCCGTGTTTGCACTTGTCTGGGCTATAGCTCAGGGGGAGGATGAAAAAAATTAAAAGTGCTCACTTTGACTTAAGGCAGAAGTGCAGTCAGCGTCTCAAATCCTGGCACAGCTATGCGCGCGCCGGCTGCTCGACTTTTGCTGGGCAGGAGACCCCAGTTTTTGTACACACGTTCCACAAATGAGACACACGGGTTTACCGGCAATGTCAGTAAACATATACTCAGCCTCCCATCGGTTTTTAAAGGCTCTATTTTCAGAATCACCTTTTCTCTTTGGCATCGTGTGGGCTAGCTTGGCAATAACTTGTAGCATCATAAGCTAGACTTGATTAACGTGGTAAGTGTTCGGCAAGGCAGCTGAAGCGCTGGATTATGGGATCTGTAGTTTATTGTGTTACCAGCGCTTCATATCCCCGGGCCATTAATAACAATAATATAGTATATAAAATGATCTCGCGGGCCAGATATAATTACACGCCGGGCCGGATGTGGCCCGTGGGCCTTGAGTTTGACACATATGGACTAAATAGAACTTGAAAAGATATATTTTTTCAAATGTGATCGCGCAATTCAGATAGAGTTGACGCGCACTACAGTACATCGAGCCCGCGTGCTATTGTGGTTTTGCCTGCGTGCCTCAATAAGTCATCCTCCCCTCGCTCTTACTTTTTTACCGTTCATCTAATGAATACACTGAGTATGGCTTTACCAAAACAATCATTGATGGCGAATTAAGTATCCAGTATTCGAGTATGTAGATCGGGGTATATATATACATATATACAGTATATACCCGCGTATCGCAGCTGAGAAGTAGTGTGTTAAAGAAGCTATGAAAAAGAAAAGGGAACATTTTAAAAATAACGTAACATGATTGTCAATATACAGTAATTGTTTTGTGAGTGTTGTTGAGTGTTGCTATGATCAAGGACTTGATTATCATTATTTCTTTCAATCAGGGTCGTATTTGTACGATGTGTTGTGTTCAAGTTACATTCTGTGTTTGTCAGTCGTTGTAAAGATGACAGGTTTCATTCATCGATTCGTTTCTTACTGCATCAATAAACAGCTCGTCTTCTTCTTTATCTGAGACCTGACACACTGCATGCACGGGTTTTTTTTTTTACACTGTCTTCCTTTAGCGGGACATTGACTTTTTCCACTGTGTGCTTTGTTTCCGCAGTAGCTGCACTTATGAATATGCATGTATGTATCAGACGCTTCATATTTTTTTGCTGCCTTTTCAATTGTGTAATTCGGTTTTGGTTCAGCGCTCTTTGGAACTGTTGCTTTTTGTCTGTGCACTGCGTCAGTTCACGTGAGCCGCTCGTTGTACATGCATCGAAGTTTCCCAGCTGTGCTGGTGCCATGTCGTGCTATGTCCATGGCTGTATCTAATGTTACCGAAGTCCCGGCACTTAAAACTTTCTCTCGCAGTTTCGCTGAGTTTGTGCCAAACACCACCCTGACCATCTCATCTTCCTCTGCATAAGCACAGTCCTTCACCCGTGAATATTTAGTGGCAGTGTTTCTATTGGATTGCCGCCGACGGACGGCCTTATATGGGCAGGCACTAAATTACAAACACCAGCGGCAGCCTCTCTATGAACTTAATTTAAAGTTTAGGTTTACATTGTGCTTTGTTTCCGAAGTAGCAGAACTCATGAATATGGTTGTATATGTCACTCGCTCGCTTCTTATTGTTTCGCTGCCTTCTCAATTATATAATGCATGTTTTCTTCAGTGCTTTTTATGGCTCTTCCTGGTTTTCTACATACTGCGTGATTACGTGGGAGGCGTGATGATGTCACACAAAACTCTGCCCCCACGGCTTTCAAGCTCATCTCCATTACAGTAAATGGAGAAAAACAGCTTCCAGTTATGACCATTACGCGTAGAATTTCGAAATGAAACCTGCCCAACTTTTGTAAGGAAGCTCTAAGGAATGAACCTGCCAAATTTCAGCCTTCCACCCACATGGGAAGTTGGAGAATTAGTGATGAGTGAGTGAGTGAGTGAGTGAGTGAGTGAGTGAGTGAGGGCTTTGCCTTTTATTAGTATAGATATATATATATACACACACACACACACACACACACACACACACACACATACATACATACATACATACATACATACATACATACATACAAATTATATATGTGTGTGTGTCTGTGTGTGTATGTATGTATATGTGTGTGTATATATGATGTAGATAGGTATATATATATATATATATATATATATATATATATATATATATATAATATATACCAGCAAAATACCCGCGCTTCGCAGCGGCGAAGTACTGCCTTAAAATTTTTATTAAGAAGAAAAGTAAACCTTTTTAAACTGAGGGAAAATATGCCAATAATTATTTGTTAAGGATCTCTTTGTATACCATGTTGTCAGTTCGTCCCTCCGGTTGTAATATGACCAAGCTGTGCACTGGGCTTACTCTTGAGCATGTAACTTACAGTTGGCCATGTGAACAGTAATCTTGTCTCAAATCTCACAGCTTGGATTGCTGCTGTCATAATTGGTTTGAGTTTCATGGTTTGTTTCAATTACGACAGTATTTGCAGGATTTGTTGTGTTGAAGTGACATTCGGCATCTGTCAAGCGTTGTAAGCACACAACCGGTTTCATCGATAAAATCACATCCAGCTTTTGAGAGTTTAAACATTCATAAACATCAAAGTGTCCACTACTGAAATCGTCACCTATGAATCTAAGATGTTTAAGAGGCATTGGCGGTTGTCGAAAGGTGTAAAATATTTGGCCATTTCGGTACACTTGAAAGCGACAACCGATCAATTCAGCGGCAGCCATCAACTCACATGCAGAACCATAGGTTAAGGGCTTAATCATTTCACTCTTATAGTGCTCCTGTGTAGTATAATTATCTCCTGTACCGTCATCAGTCCACACCTTGAACCTGTCCCAGTCATTCAATACATAAGACACAATGTTCCTCCGCATATCAAGAGTGAGCCTGATATGGCCGTGCAATATGTAACAAAGAGAATGGCAAAGGTAGGTGCCATCTCCGGGCATGGAAACCACTCAGTAAGTGACAGTTCTTTGATCGATAGTGATCACGTCGATAGACATGGTAATGGGGGTTGGAATGATAAAGGAAATGGGTACCTGAGCAATGTTAAGTAAGTGTAAAATACCTATACAATAACTATAATTGTAATAAACAAACAATAAAACAGCGGAGAAGCCGTGGATTAAACAAAAAGGCTGTAGTTATCAGTAGGGAGACGTGAATCCCGTGGCGAAGCAAGGAAGGCAATGTAGAGACCGTAGCGATGGACGGTCTTATATAGGCAGGCAGCCAACAATGTGGGAGGCGTTGGGATGGGGGACCCAATGCCACCTCACACGGTGACCGAGCTGCAGGCTATGGACGTATATATGTACGTAAGTAGGATTCAGTTAGCGTTGGGAACCCGTGTACCAAATTTCGTGAAGATGGGGCCATAAATAAGAAAGTTGAACATGGCGAACATTGTCAATAGTTATAACCGTTACACGTAGAATTTCGAAATGAAACCTGTTTAACTTTTGTAAGTAATCTGTAAGGAATGAGCCTGCCAAATTTCAGCCTTCTACCTACACGAGAAGTTGGAGAATTAGTGATGTTTGGAAAATTCATTATGGTGGCCGACAGTGGCGTCATACCACCGAAATAAGTACGTACATCGGTTTTGGTTAACGTAGGGAAGCCACCTACCAAATTTCTTGAAGATGGGGTCAGCCTTCTACCTACACGGGAAGTTGGAAAATTAGTGACGTTGGAAAGTTCAATATGGCGGCCGACAGTGGCGTCATACCATCGAAATAAGTACATACATCGGTTTCGGTTAGCGCAGGGAATCCGCGTACCTAATTTCGTGAAGATGGGGCCATAAATAAGAAAGTTCAACATGGCGGATGTTGTCGACCGTTTTCGATAGTTATGACCGTTACGTGTAGAATTTCGAAATGAAACTTGGTTAACTTTTGTAAGTGAGCTGTAAGGAATAAGCCTGCCAAATTTCAGCCTTTTACCTACACGGGAAGTTGGAGAATTAGTGGTGAGTGAGTGAGTGAGTGAGTCAGTCAGTCAGTCAGTCAGTCAGTGAGGGCTTTGCCTTTTATTAGTGTGTGTGTATATATATATATATACATACATACATACAGTGGGTACGGAAAGTATTCAGACCCCCTTGAATTTTTCACTCTTTGTTATATTGCAGCCATTTGTTAAAATCATTTAAATTAATTTTTTTCCTCATTAATGTACACATAGCACCCCATATTGACAGACAAAAAAAATAATTTTTGAAATTGTTGCACATTTATTAAAAAAGAAAAACTGAAATATCACATTGTCCTAAGTATTCAGACCCTTTGCTCAGTATTTAGTAGAAGCACCCTTTTGAGCTAATACAGCCATGAGTCTTCTTGGGAAAGATGCAACAAGTTTTTCACACCTGGATTTGGGGATCCTCTGCCATTCCTCCTTGCAGATCCTCTCCAGTTCTGTCTGGTTGAATGGTAAACGTTGGTGGACAGCCATTTTTAGGTCTCTCCAGAGATGCTCAATTGGGTTTAAGTCAGGGCTCTGGATGGGCCATTCAAGAACAGTCACTGAGTTGTTGTGAAGCCACTCCTTCGTTATTTTAGCTGTGTGCTTAGGGTCATTGTCTTGTTGGAAGGTAAACCTTCAGCCCAGTCTGGGGTCCTTAGCACTCTGGAGAAGGTTTTTGTCCAGGATATCCCTGTACTTGGCCGCATTCATCTTTCCCTCGATTGCAACCAGTCGTCCTGTCCCTGCACCTGAAAAACACCCCCATAGCATGATGCTGCCACCGACATGCTTCACTGTGGGGACTGTATTGGACAAGTGATGAGCAGTGCCTGGTTGTCTCCACAAATTCCGCTTAGAATTAAGGCCAAAAAGTTCTATCTTGGTCTCATCAGACCAGAGAATCTTATTTCTCACCATCTCAGAGTCCTTCAGGTGTCTGGCCAAGGATAAATGTGCCAAGCTTGTGGCATTATATTCAAAAAGAGTTGAGGCTGTAATTGCTGCCAAAGGTGCATCGACAAAGTATTGAGCAAAGGCTGTGAATACTTATGTACATGTGATTTCTCATTTTTTTATATTTTTAATAAATTTGCAAAAACCTCAAGTAAATTTTCTTTACACAGGGGTTTTATGTTTAGAATTCTGAGGAAAAAAATGAATTTATTTCTTTTTGGAATAAGGCTGTAACATAACAAAATGTGGAAAAAGTGATGCGCTGTGAATACTTTCCGGATGCACTGTATATCCACAAAGCACATGTGGACTGGTTGGGCAAACTCCCATGCCTCCTCCAGGATCCTGGCCAGGGTGTAGAGCTGGTCCAGTGTTCTATGGCCGGGACAGAATCCACATTGTTCCTCTTGAATCCAAGATTCGACTATCAACTGAACTCTCTCCTTAATAGACCTTACGGGGGAGGCTGAGGAGTGTGATCTCCCTGTCGTTGGAGCGCATCCTCCGGTCACCCTTCTTAAAAAGGGGGACCACCATCCCGGTTTGCCAATCCAGAGGCACTGCCCCCGATGTCCATGCGATGTTGCAGAGACGTATCAACCAGGACAGCCCCAAAACATCTAGAGCCTTGAGGAACCCAGGGTGAACCTTATCCACCCTAGGGGCCCCGCTACCTCGGAGCTTTTTAACTACCTCTGCCCCTGTTATGGACGGGCCCCCCCACAGTCCTCTAGCTCTGCTTCCTCTAAGGAAGACATGCTGGTGGGATTGAGAAGATCCTTGAAGTATTTCTTCTACTGGTCAATAATATCTGCAGTTTAAGTCATCAGGGCCCCATCCTCACTGTACACAGCGTTGGTGGAGCACCGCTTTCCCCTCCTGAGGCTCGTGATGGTTTGCCAGAACCTTCTCGGTACTGACCGAAAGTCGTTTTCTATGGCTTCCCCAATCTCCTCCCGTGCCTGAGTTTTTGCCTCTGCAACAGCTGATGCCATCACACGCTTGTCCCACCGGTATCCCTCAGCTGCCTCTGGAGACCCACTGGTCAACCAGACCTAATATGACTCTTTCTTTAGCTTGATGGCCTCTTGAACCTTAAGTGTCCACCAATGGGTTCGTGGATTGCCACCACGAGAGGCACCAAACCTTGCGGCCACAGCTCCGTTCTGCTGCTTCGACAATGGAGGCTCGGAACATGGCCCATTCAGACTCAATGTCCTTCGCCTCCCTCGGAATGAGATTGAAATTCTGCCAGAGGTGGCAGTTAAAGATCATTCTAACCGGTTTCTCCGCCAGACGTTTCCAGCAGACCCTCATTATATGTTTGGGTCTGTCTGGTCTGTCCGATAGCCTCTCCCACCATCTTATCCAACTTACCACCAGGTGGTGAGCAGTTGACATCTCAGCCCCTCTCTTCACCCAAGTGTCCAAGACATAAGGTTGCAGATCCGATGACATGATTACAATGTCAATCATTGAGCTGCGACCTTGGGTATCCTGGTGCCAAGTGCACTTATGGACACCCTTATGCTCGAACATGGTGTTCGTTATGGACAATCCATGGCTACCACAGAAGTACAACAACTGAACACCCCTCGAGTTTAGATCAGGGAGGCCTTTCCTCCCAATCACACCTCTCCAGGTTTCACTGTCATTGCCAACGTGAGTGTTTTAAGTCTCCTAGCAGGACGATAGAGTCCCCAGGAGCTACGCCTCGCAGCGCCTCTTCCAGAGACTCCAAGAAGGCTGGGTACTCCGAACTACTGTTCAGCGCATAAGAGCAAACAGTAGTCAAGAGTCCTTCCCCCAACTCGAAGGCATAGGGAAACAACCCTCTCGTCCAACAGGGAGAACCCCAACGTGCAGGCCTCGAGTCGGGGAGGTCATAAGCAAGCCCACTCCTGCTCGAGACCTCTCATCCACAGCAAATCCAGAGTGGAACAAAGTCCAGCCTCTCTCAAGAGGAATGGTTCCAGAGCCCAGACTGTGCGTAATCCACCACACCACCAATTTTGATCGTGTTCCACCATCCAAGAGCTTGCTTCAACCTCTGCCGCTACATGGTTGCCCCCGAGTATCTCTTCACTTTTAGTTCCAGTTGATACTTGTGCTTGTGTCTGCCTTTCTTGGGGCTGGGGGTGTGAAAAAATGAGCGCGAATAAAAACGGGATAAAAAAAAATCACACTACACTATCGATCTCTGAATGTTTTTTCTCCCTTTTGTGCTCTCGACACGAGCAGTGTATTACAGTGACATTTGATTTTAGGGACATGTGAGAGCAGGGAGTTCCCATGTGAACCCCCAAACAGTAGCATGGCATGGTCAAAGTTTTACTAAGCAGTGCTTAGAAATCAAGAGTAACATCTAGTCCGAGTCTTTCGGCCAATGCGTTGCTCTCGGGCTTATTTTAGTATACCCAAACAACTTTGAAATATGGCCTGCCAGGATGACACTTTGTGCATTGTGGTTAATAAACATTTTAAGTTCTTGTTTACATTTAACGTTTTGCTTTTACTTTAATATATTATCTTGGTAGTTTTTTATATTGTTGCTGTTTTAACTTCCAGTTTTAATTGACTTAAGTGCTTAAGTTTAACTTCTTCAAAATTCCATTTTGTATAGTTAAACTGAAATGTTTCTTGCAGTGTTAAGACCATACAGCAGTGTATGTTTTTATTGATTTCCAATTTTCTATTAAATATGAATCTGCCATATTCACTAAGGTTATGAGAAAATGATTGCCATTATCCTTACACCTCTACTGTACATCAGTTAAACGTTTCCACCAATAATTTATGTGCTGTGTAGCATTACTTAAATAGATAAACCACAACAATGTTTAAATACTAGGTGATTGAGTCTATCCTGGCAGCCATTCAGGGGCAACTGGGCAAAAAGACAACTCGGTGACATCCTTTACCAGTTAGGTAATAGTTAGGTTCAAAGAGATTTTTTAATGCTATTTAAATGACAACATAGGGCGCCGGAAAATCCACAGAATCACCTGCTTTATGAGAGTCCCAATACGTTGAGAGTAAAGATATTCCTTAAGCCGTACTCGCAGGTCACCTTTTGTATTCTAAATAACGTTATCATATGATTACAATCAATACAATTTATATAAAGGATTAGCAATTTTGGTTGCAGAAGATAATGTAAGATAGAGTTTGCTCCATCTGCAGAATAAAGTTTGTTCGTCAATTATACAAATTTATTTTCAACATTTTAAATCATGTTGTCATTTAAATATAATTAAAAGAAATCTCTTTGAACCTATTACCTAACTGGTAAAGGATGTTGCCGAGTTGTATTTCGCCAAGTTGTTTCTTCGCAGACTTGTGTTTTCGCCGAGTTGACTGTCGTACAGTTGCCACCGAACCCCTGACAGCATAGGGAATAAGGTAATAGTCAACCTAGGACAGGATTCTAGTTTATCAGAGCCCACACACACACACACACACACACACACACACACAAACAACCCATCAAGAGATTCACAACCATGAATCTGAATCTCTGGGGCACAAATGCTAATTTCTGCATCACCACAGTGCCAGAAAACTTACATGCCAGTTACTTTTCTTAATGTAAAATGTAAAATATGTTGAAAATATTTGCTGAAATTTTTTGTTAACGTTTTACCCATAAAGTGTATGGTTTTTATAACATTATCCATCCATTGTAAGATTAACTGTTGAAGGAGCCAGCACCTATTCTAGCAGATTCAGGCACAAATTGACCTCTGTGCTTGATGCCAATCCATCATTGGGTACACTGGCGTCATCATTCATATGACAAGACAGAACTGTCTGCTTTCTTTACTGTTTTTCTCTCTCTCTCTTTCTCACACACACACGCACACACACATCTTTGCGATGCATTAGGCCAGGTGAAGTGCCTATAGAAAAATCCACACAGCACTTGGTCCAGGAATCAAATCTCTGGAGCTTTCAGCCATTAAAGCTAACCAGTTAACCACTTTATTGCCCAGATAATGCACACTGGTTTTTTTTCTATTTATGTAATTTGTTGGTGTTATGAGAAAAATATTTAATATGCATGTTTATCAAATGGTTATTTTAAAAAAGGAAAATATTAACAGTATTGACCTTGTCTGGTGTTTTCTGTATATTTATATCCTTTAGAATAATAAATAAGACCATGCTAGAGTTCTCTTGACATGATTCATACCCACATATTTCTGCCTGCCTGAAAAAGAAGAACATTTTGTATTAATTATGATGTGATTTTGTTTTTCCTTATTTTTTAATTTAGCTTTTTTAATTATGGTTGTTCTTTGCCTCTGCAGAAACTGGGCAGTAGCATGCAGTCAGATGAGGGTACAGAGTGGCTCCTTGAACTTCTAACAGAAGTGCAGCTTCAGCAGTATTTCCTACGCATCCGTGATGACCTTAACGTCACCCGCCTCTCACATTTTGATTATGTAAAAAATGAAGATCTTGAAAAAATCGGCATGGGCCGTCCAGGTGGGTACTGTTTTAAGATTGTAACTTGTCTGAGAAATTTTTGAAGACTTGAGTTACATGATTAAAATTGCACTAATGAATTTTATGATAGGTACAAAGAGGCAAACATTAAATAAAAAAAAATTTCACGTTTATTTTGAGTCAATTCTTTAGTAGCAAAGCATTCACTTTCCACAAATTCTATATTTCTCTTCAAAAATTATATTTTCTTTTTCTCTTTGTTTTCATTTGCAAAGAAATGCTACTTGCTATAAAGAAGTGAAGCCTGCTAATTCGAAAAATGTTTTTTAAAGTTACAGTATCATCAGACTTTTTGGCCAGTGATTCTTCAGCAATATGTTGAAATAAAGAGTGAAATGTATATATTTTATCAACGATTAATTTGATAAAACTGAAAAAAATAGCTTTCTTTCAAATAGGTTATTATGGCTCTGTTTACTAATCTCAGAAGGCAGTAACAAGCTGGCATCTTTCATTATAAACAATAGCGCTAAAGAGGCATTACTTGTACAGAGATTACATTAAGCATAAGCAACTGAAATTAGTTACTTACTCATATAAGATACAGAGCATATGAATTCAGTGTCAGTTAATCTTTTAACTGTTTTTCTTCTCTATTTTTTTTATTTTTATTTTTCCTCGTCACTGTTCTAGCATTTACAAGTGACAGGGCTGGTTTACTATTACCACTACTGGAGTTTTAATTTAACGTTATTCACAGCATGTGCATCTTTTAAATGTGAAAGGAATATCATAATCCCTAGAGGAAAATCCCCATACAAACGTGGGTATAATGTGCAAACTCTGCACATAATGGCCATTGATTAAATATGTGGTCTACAATCTGAAGCCATATAATTTGGTTGAGGGAATATAAATAAAGTAAAGTTGATATATATCAGGGGTAGTCAATCATGGTTTAAGGAGATCCGGATATCCTGATGTACAGGTCCGCAACCTCATCTTGATTAAGTTGCATTATAATTTAGTTATACATTACAATTAATTTTTATAAATTAAAGTAGCATTGCCATTTTGTCAACATCTGCACTGTGTGAAGTCAATGAATCAAATCAAACGAAGAAAGCTTTAATTCAATGCCATTTCAACAATATTTATGTTCAATGCATCTCTGGACTCTGGAGGACTACATACAATAATAAATAAAATTAAATAAGAAAAAATAAATAACAAAAGTAAAAGCAAGGTAAATTTGACATTCAACTGAGAATTATAAATAACAAGTACTTTCATAATAGGTTTTAACATATCAGCAAAAAAAAAGACTTGGCCTCATATAAAAATAAAATATATAAGAGGTTTTAATATGTGCACAACTGAACAGGCTTAACCAGTTTCACAGTGAATCTGAACATCTTTAAATAACTGAACGTAACTTCCCCTCTTTCTTTCCCTCGTATTCCACTGCCTACTTTCTCTTCTTCAGTGAGAGAAGTGAGCTCTTGCTTGGTCTGCCAAGATTTTAAATTTGGACTGGAATGTTGTCAGTGCCATCCTCATGCATGTGTGAAGATTGTCATAACTGAACGGTTTTTTGTGACGTCCCAAAATCTACGCAACTCTGAGGGAAGACTCGTTAGCGAGTTGTTGCCCAGTAAATGAATGTGTTAAAATCCTCGTTGATCCGATTGTTAGTTGACTTTAAGATCTCTAATTTTCTGTAGCCTAACTGGCGAATTTAGTGGGTAACTTTTCTCAAATGTAATTTTGAGTTTAGTTTCATAGTGGCGTTTCACATTCCCACTTTTAACCACTGCCACCGTCTCAGAGCAGATGAGACACAGCGGTTTCGGGCTTCCAACGGGAAGTATGAACATAAACTCCTTGGTCATTTCCGGATTAAAAGCCTGGTTTTCGGTGTTAAGCATCTGCCATTTAGCAAAAGCCAAGGCACATTAACTCACAATTTCACTGCTTTTCTCTCTTTCTCTTGTGTTTTCATTCCTTTATATTTTTCTGTTCCTGTCACTGCCACTGCCACTGCCCCAAGAGTGCCAGCTGTTTTCACGCGGAATGCAGGTTTTCCGTGCCTCTACTCAATGAAGGCCCGTCCTACTCTGCCTGTGATTGGCTGACATTCTTGCCTTCACCTTGACCAATCTCAGTCTTCATGCTTAAACCCAACCAACTGGAACCCACGAAAACAACTAGTACTGGCCAATCAGATGCGTAGGTGGCCCCTTTCACTGAGTAGCGATGTAGAAGCACTGTCAGAGAAGAGTTGCCGGTAAAAATATAATCTCCACCAAAACTAAAGAAAACTCAGTGATATGTCTGTTCCGGGTCTGAGTCTGCCTAGTAGTGACTTGTGATATATATTGTCAGATATTAAAATTTGACATGAAAGCGCCTTGCTAGTTTGTTTCAAGAAATATGAAAGGGTTAAAGGATATTTACTAAGCAGTGCAGATATTTTGTTATCAGATTATAGTTTATACATTTAAATGTTGATTGAACTTCAACAGGTTGCATATCCTCTTATGCACTGCCATCTTTGCAGATTTAGCTGTTCCAATGCTAGAATCCCTGAAGCTTACGACTTTCTTCATTGTCCTTAACCTCCTTAAATTTTCCTGACATACGCCTGTGGTGTTATGGGTTCACAGCTCGCTCAACAAAGGCCATTTAAATAAATAATCACTGCGCTCGCGGCTTCGTGAGGGGACGTAGTAGTCGTAGCAAGCTATGGGGCGATCTGCGGTGTGGGCGCTTCTCACCGAGTGCACAGGTGAGGGACTGCCCACATCCGTGATTGTTCCCGTGGCTAATGTGCTGCAGCTGCTATGGCCCCTCGCAATATAAAAAGAAGCGCAAGTCGGTTGGGAGGGAACAGAAAGATCAGAGAAAAAAGGAAAAGAAAGGACGGAGGTTACAGGGAGCGAGGGAGCAAATCGGTGCGATAGAGAGAGAGAGAGAGAGAGACACACGGAGCGTGTGGGTGAGCGAGCAAACGAGCGCTTGTGGGCAGCTGTGAGGAAGCCTGGGTGTTAGGCCGACACCCAGGAGTTGGAGTTGAAGTCGCCCCCGCTGAGCGATTAGGTAGCGGGAGTGACCAGTGAAAGGTGACTGGCCGCGGAAGGCTGGAAAGGCAGCGGGAGTAGGGAGGCTTGGTGGTGGATTCCCCAACGTGAGCGTCCTAGCCGTTGGAGGTGAACCAAGTCTCGGGCCTGGGATGAGTGCCAGACCGAAACCAGGGATCGGGAGGTCTCCAGACCCGTGTGGATGGAAGTAGGAGGAAAGGGCACCTGCAGAAAGAGCGTCTCACTTGTTGCATGGCCCGTATGGGAGAAGCAGGTGAGACGCTAACGTTAGTTGAAGAAAAGCACCAGGCTTGTCATTTGTTTTTAGAAGATTGCTTCCAGCGTCATTTGAACCCCGTTGGTTTTAAAGGATTGTTTTTTCTATTGTTTTTACCTCCACGTTTTCTTTTATTGGATTATTTATTTGCTGGATTATTTATTGAACTTTGGAAAGCACTGCACTTTTTCAACACTTTGTTTTTGAATTGTTGGATTTTTAATAAAAGCACTTTTGCACAATTGTACCATCCCCTTGCTCTGTTGTTGCCTCCACTGTCTAGCTTATCTCGGTGACATTATCAACGGTGTACGGTTCAAGGAAGGGCTTCCGAACAGCAGATGGGAACATGGAGTCGGACCCTCATCGTCGCAACGCCAAGAAGCTGAAAGCTCCATATCACTGTGCAAATTGCCCAGTCTTGTTTTGCAAATGTGTAGATTAGCAGAATGCAGCCTGCTACACCTCCATTCCCCCCCTGCCATATACAGTATAGTGTAAATAAGTCAAAAAAACAAAATTAAAGATTTTGGGATTGACCCCTATATATTGCTGGCAGAGTAGTAAATAAAAGACTGAAACTGGTCTGTAAGCTGTAAAACAACAAAGGACAAGTGATAAATGGCGATTCAGAGGATTTATATTTTGGTGGCAGGAAGTAGAGTAAGGTCATCAAGGCGGGGACGGAAGTGAGTTAATCCTCTGTGCTTCTGTGGAAAATGAAACACATGGCCTTAATATTCTTTTCCAACCCTTTTCCCGATGTTTTCATGCCCTGAATTGGACCCTTTGGCTGTCCTGTAATCGCATGTGTGTGACAAATTTTTTTAATGAAGTACCGTGATTTGAAATGCATATATTTCCTGTGTATTCCGTATCTACAGCAAATTTTTTAATAAAAACCTTAGATATTTGAAAGAGCCAATCCACCTTTTCAGTGGTGTGACTGGCACATGCAAGATTTTAAAAAACTCAGAAAATTAAAGAGTGTATGCAGGACCAGACTAATGTTCCACAAACCTATTTTTAATTATTATTGACCATATACTCAATTCCTGAGCACAATGTTTTTGAGTGAGGAAATTCATTGAAACAAATGCCAATCATCTGTAAATCTACAGTGAGAACACGTAAACTCTGTGTTGATACTGGCACTGTTTGACAGGAATGATAGCTCTGCACTACCACTCTGCCTATGTAAAAACATCCTTATATTATTTTGCTTGTGTCCATCCGTGCTCAATCTTAAACAACATTTGCCACAACTACTATATCTACAACAATAGCGAAAAATCAGTGTTCCTAGCAGAGTTTTGGTCTTAGGCTTATCTTCAAGTCTTCAGTTCTTCAATGTGACCAATTATCGACTGTGGTATTGGACTGTTTATTTGGTGCATACTTTGTTACTGACAGAAATTGCATTATGACACGTACACCTTCTTTTTCCTTCAAGTCAACGTAAGCCTCCCGATAAAATGAAAAGGCACATACAGACTAGCTGTGACCAACAGAAGCAGTCTCGCTGGCCAGCATACTTACACCAATGCACAGAAGCAGAAACATCTACATCACTCCTGACCAACCAGCACAGGCAAGATGTTGCACTTAGACGGCGAACGAAAAATGAATTACACAAACAACGTTTCTGAAGAGCAGCTGCAAACTGCCAGACAACAAGAAACATTACAACAGAAAAACTTCAGGGATTCCATAACACTGACAACTCAAAACAAGATATTCCCTTTATATTACGGCATAGGCAATTCACCGTTTGTTTAGCATATTGTTTGACTATCACCAAGTCACAATGACAAATGTTTAATAATGTCAGAGTTTATTTACCAGGCCCTGTTTTTACCCATGGCCAGTCGTACAATACATTTTCCGGAGCTACATTGAAACCTGGGTTAAACTTGTGGGTTACACACAAGGGAAAATTTTCGCTGACAATAACATTTATGCAACAAATTGCTTTTTCTGACAATATAGATGTTGGTATACTACATTACCTGACTGCCACACCTCACACATACTGACTTACATGTTCCCTGCATTTCCTTTTTTATCCATTATGTTCTGTTAAGCTGTTCATGTTACACTTTGTAAATTTTCGTGCTGTTGTAAGTGACTATAATAACATCCCATACTAATCATGTGACTATTCTAATATTGAGTCCTCTCACAAGTCACTACTTCTTAAAATAATCTCCTTTCTTACTGTAACATGTGATGTTCTTCTCTCCCTCATCATCATTTCATTAACACTTATTCTTGCGAAATTTTCACAAGCACTATTTGCTACTCTGTTTTGAACGTGCTGATCTTCAATCAGATTAATCTTAGGTGAACTACCATTTCTAAAATGACCCTGATGTGTTTGTATTCGTCCTGTGATGGACTGGTGCCTTATCCAGGTGTTGATCCTGCTTTGTGTCAGATGCTTGCAGGAGTAGGCTTTAGCTGCGTGACCGTGCCCTGAGTAAGAGGGTTTAGAAGATGGATGGATTATTTCAATTAATGCTATTGTGCCTTTATTGAATAAGTACAGTATATGAATAGATTAATGGATGGAAGATATTTAAGACAACAACTATGATGTTACTGTTCTTCTTATTATTATTAGTATAAAAATGATGAAAACATCATTTTCATTATCCATTAGAACATTATCATCCAGCTTCCCCTTAACCCAATTCTGAATAAGTCAATTAGGAAGTTGGATGGATTATTATTATTATTGTGTCTACAGTGAAGAATAATATACAAATCAATTAATGGATGAAAGATATTGATCGTCCATAATAATAATTATTATTATTATTGGGTGGCACACTGGTAGCTCTGGTGTCTTGTAGCAAAAGAGAATGGTGTTCATGACCTAGGTTTTCCCTGTGTGAAGTTTGCATGATCTCCCGAGATGCTCCAGTTACTTCCCACAGCCGAACATATGCAGGGTATGGGGATTGGTGTTTCAAAAAGGCCCTATAGTGTGTGTGTGTGTGTGTGTTCTTCCTGTAGTGGATCTCTGCCCAGTCTGAAGATTGATCTGGCCTTGCATCCAGTGCTTGCTGAGATGATAGGTTTTATCTCTACAGCAATCTTACCCAAGATAAGCAGGTTAGGAGATGAATGGATGCCTGTCAGTCTGCATGTAAAATTTGTTCAGCTCTTGTCGCTTGATAGCATGTTGTGTACGCTCAACATTCTCTTTCACTAAAGCAAACACATGTATCTAGTGGTAACAGACAGTATCTTTGCAAAATTAAAAAACTTACATATAGTGAAAAAATATAAGTGATTGTGTAACTTTTTTCATTAATTGTCTGCAGCAGTGGTTGTCTAGTGGTTTAAGCTTCTGGGCCCATTTGTTCCAGCCAGTTTCTCATTTAGTCAATCGCTGTTACCTTCAGTTGATCTGAATACTTAATTAGCTGACTTGTTTTTTTCTTTGTTTTGCATTTAGAAAAATGCAGTATCCTGTATCTTTTAAATGCTTGCTTTTTTTAAATTCATTTTTTGGTGGAGTTTGCTTTCTTAGTTGTATCCTAATACAGACAGTTAATGTTGAGCAGAACAGACACCAGCACAAATAACTCTGAAGGAGAAACTATTTCAGAGTTACACAATTGTGTGCTTATTAGTAAACAACTGTCTAAATAATTAGAACAATAAAATAAAAAATATATATTTAAAAGGAAAAGATATTTTAAGGCATTTCTTTATAAGATGACCCTGGAAACCTTCACCTTCATTACAAAATGCAAGAGTGGGTTATTTATTTTTTTAATCTTTAAAATATGCTTGACTTTTACATGCAGTCTCATGTGGCTAATATATACAATGAATATAATGAAATAACAGACTTGAAAAATACCAAAATTGCCCTTTAAAACTTGTATACTTCTTGTTCTATACAGATAGCTATGAGAGCCTAGTAAGGAAGTACTTCAACCAAATTAGTTTTCTGAGATTAATTAATTGTACAAAGCAACTGAAAGTAGTTAAGCAAAAATTAAGCAATCTATCACTGCCTTCCAAAACCCATGCAATAGATTTCATATCACTCTGTGTTCAAAGTAATTACTAGCATTCAGGTTACATATGATACAGAGTCTTAAACCTGCCTGTCCCAGGACATCAAAATTATGTGGAGAAGAGATGTATTTCAATTTATGAACAATGTTCTTCATTCTGTGCAAAGGGCCAACTAAAACCTGTATGCAAGTACATGTATTGCGTTTATTTTGTGATCAAATTTATATTGAAACAGAGAGGTCTGGTATGAATGGTACATTTAGCCAAACAGCTTAGGAATCCCTATTCTATTAACTGTTTCAGTCATCACTAAAATACTACTATTTAATACCCTGGTTCATAAATTGTTCTGTTAATGCTGTATTCCTATGTGAAGAAATGCTTTCTTATGCCTATATAAATTTACTTTTAAGTGAGGATCTATACAAAAGTTTTTTTCAAAACCTGGTAGGATCTAATTAATAACATTTTAGAATAAGCATTTAAATTGAGGAAGCAGGTTCTGTCCCCTCTTTTACTGCCTTTATCTTTATTCATTTATTATTTTATCTATTTACTTATTTTTACTAGCGCTAAGTTTTACTCTGCTAGCCTAGCTCTCTTTCTCAGGGGTAGGGATTGATTTGCTTCGAATGTTGTTTTTTTTTTTTAAAGCTTGAGTTATTTGTATGGAATACTATTTGGTTTTTAATAAAATAAAAAAATATATATTTTTAAGTTAATTCTTAACAGCTGGCATCCACCCTTAGTCCTTTAATGGTTTTAAACAATTTTGTTATGCCACCTCTTAATATATTTTTTAATAAAACTCACAACATTCAACTCCTTCAGTCCCTTCTCATAGATTTTACCCCATTTTCCTTTAATCAGTATAATAGCTCTTCTGTAGAGTTTCTCTAGTGTTGTAACTACTGTTAACCCCTATTTACGTAATTATGCATAATATTTTTATTTCCTATGTGTAAAATTCTGCATTTTTATGTTGCCAGTTATCATGCCAAACCTGAATACTGTCTTAGCCATCTCTAATTATTTTTTTGACTCCAGGATATCTGACTGACCATTAAACTTAATATCATCTGTAAAGTTGCCAACTTGTTTTTTCATCACCAAATTCAGAAATAAAATCTTGTCATATGCCATTTTATCAAAAGCCTTACAAAAATAAATAATATTGGGTTTACAGCTCTGATTAAATTATTATGTAGCTGTTTCACACATTTCTAGCACAAAAGTGTAAAAACTAACCTCTTGGACTAAAACAGGAATGGGCAAACTATGACCCACAGGCCACATTCATCCCATGGCATGGATGCGAGTAGTCCTCGGGCTACAAATACATATATTCTAGCTCTTGTTAGGTTTTCTAAACAAGATGATGCAAAAGTTGGCTTGTGTAAGTGTAAATTGCCAAATGGTGTCATCCAAAAAATACTAAACTTTTACCATTCAAATGGAGAGAGTCTGCAGCACAACCACATATATAATTGGATTGTATGTTTATTAAAGATGCCTGTTTAATTTTGTCTTGCTTGTGTGTTTTTAAAAATATCAGTTTGTGCACGGAAATTTTATCAGTGATAGATTTAATTGGCAGTGATTTCCCTGAAGGTGGAACTGAATATCTGTACAAAACTCAGGATTAAAAGAGCACCATTTATAAATACGAAAAAAAGAAATTACAAGAATGGTTTTCTAGCAGTGATTGACCAGAACAGATTATTCCTGCTGTTCAACCCATGTGCTTTGAAAGAAAAAGAGTAAAATGCACCTACCTCAGTGGCATCTCTTCTGTACCTTCATGCAGTTTGTGCGGTTTTCAAATGTGTTATTCCTGAGTCAGGTGAAGAGCATATTTATGGGTTTCAGGTGAGATCATTTCAGTTTTGGTAGCACTGTTAATTTATCTTTTCCATTCAGATTTCTATTATAATCTGACTCGGCTACAACAAACAAAACCTTTTAATTGTACCTATTTATGCAACTGTAGTCAAACAGAAGTGTAGAGTTTGCTAGACATGTTGCTGTGGCTTTCATCCTTCATAGCAAATTTAAATCTCACTTTCTAGATTTTAGGTACTGTGAAACAGATTTTGCAATTTTCTTTTAATCTCCTTTTGCTGTTAACATGAACAGTGTTCCAGAAATCTTGTAGCTGGAGGTATGTGAACCCTAGAGCAATAGTGGACTTAAAAATAAATTTATCAAAGTTTCCTTGCTTGATTTCAGCAGATTGTATATTATTCAGGATTTCTTTCCAAGGCTTTTATAAACATACTGTGTGCATGACATCATTATGTGGTTGCACTTACAGGTGCTAGATACATGTAGATCACACAAATGAATATTTGTAAAAACAATTACAGAAGTGCACTGTCAGTTACAAATCTTTGCAGTGAGGTAACTGTTGAAACATCCAGTATCTCTCTTGATATTAACAATTTGTGCAGAAGCAAGCTGGCCATTCTGCAAGGCATTTTAGTAGCATACCAGGCTTGTTAAGACAGCAGATTTAACCAGGATGCAGAAATCCAGCTTCAGTTTCCTCCAACTATTTTGTATTAATATCAGCCCTTGTGATAAGTCAAGTCTTTTTAGTACTCCAGTAAGTGAGAGCACGGTAGTGGGGCAATGCCGCATCGGTGTGTGGTGCCTCGTCTGAGTTATCCACTGATTGAAAAGTTCTGCGAGTCAGAGGGCTTCACTGGGTTTCTCTAAATCTGAACTTGCAGTATGCTCATGCACATGTCCAATGCTGCTTTGAACATCAAAGCATGTGCTCAGACCACGGACTTAAGAGTTTGGCAATGTTCTGACGATATTGACACATTTGAAAGTCGTAATGTCGAAAAGGACATAAGATTTTTATGTTATTACTCACCATAAGCCAGCATTTTTTTCTAAGGTTGCATGAATTGATAGGCACTGTGACGTATGAGATGAAAAGTATGCTGCACATGCACAGAATAGCTTTGCAGCAAATTTTGAAAGGTTGCGTGCTTCAGTAGAACACGGAGAAAGAGAGTAGGTGAAAGTTCACCACGTAACTAACATGTAGAGATGAAGAAGCAGCCAGTGCAACATGGAAAAGATTGAAAGGTTTAAAATTGTGACACTGCACTTCATCAGATGAGAACAGAGGGTGTGTGACTTGACGTTGTTTGTTATTGGAGGACCTTGGAAGACCTAAATAGTAATTGGCTTGGTAAAAGTGCTAGCAGTATAGAACTGAATCCAGACCACCGGGGTTTGTCTTGAGTGGTCTTCGGGCTTGCACACTTCTTTGCTCCTGAATTGGTATAGAGCAGAGAGAAGAGCATTTAAGTGTGTATATATTATGATATTTATTCTGATTTGTATATATATTTGGGTTGAAATAATCTTTGATTGTCTGTGCTTATTTTTTTCATCATTGTCTGTTTTTGTCATTATCACTTTACTTTAAAATTGCTCTGTAATTGGTGTTTTAGCATTGCTCTGAAAGGAAAGCTCACTATTTTTCATGTGTAAGTTTTTTCTTCACTATCATGTTATATATTAATTTGCCTCATAAAACTGTTCTAAAGTAAAGTATTTTTATGAATTTTGAAAGTATTTTGCTCAAGCGGGTTGCAATGGAACTCAATGGAACCTGCTTCCATACCTTAAAAAAAAAAAAAAAGCTAAGGTTTTGCTTCAAGAAAATATACCCTCCTCATTTATGAGGCATCTTTGTGATAATGGAAGAAAACTAGATATAATAATCTTATCATAGATTCTTGGTCCTGTTATCTCAAGAAAAGGTTACATCACTTGCTCATTTGTGTGTTTTCAGGGGCCATGCATGACAATGCAGTGCCAAACCCCCTCCACCCCCTTTAAAGTCTCTATTTTAAACTGGCCATGAAGCACCATCAGGAGAGATGCCCAGAGAGCAACACCTTACTAAAAAGAGCACAAAGGAGTTTCATTGCATTTTCTTCATGTAACATTATATCTGAAACTGAACTGATTACAGTGTATTGTAATTTTATTAGGAGCTTTAGATTTTTTTTTTTTTAATCGGGCAACCCACTTTTGCAATGTTGTCTTGCATGTATACAATCCCCAAAAAAAATCAGAAAAAAAGTGGAGTACAAAATGGAGAAGATTTAAGTACCACAAGCCTATTATCATTTTTTTTAAAGTATGATGAGTTGCTTTTGTTGTCAATATAGTAATAAAATTAATAGTAATAAAATTTAAAAAAATTCATTAATCTTGTTGGCAATCAATGTATAAATACATGCAGACTCCACATAGAACCTGGCACTGTGAGGCAGAATTGACGGCCCATTCTGCCTATACTTTTAAAAGTCAACCTGAGTAAACTTGGGTCAATTAGCGTTGCTAAGTGTGTGTTCACTCTGCTATGGACTGGTATCCTTTAAGAATCCTATGCATCTGACACCTTGCTGGGAAAGGCTTCAAACATGACCATTTCTTTGATAAGTGGATTAGGAAGATGGGTGAATGGATGAATGCTTGAAGTGGTTCAGTATGCAGTAGAACTGAACCCATTTAAGCTCTCGATATATGCCTGTAGTGTCTGATCAATTCTAGTCAATTTATTGCATTCTATGCAAGCTCAATAGATTCTTTCACTGAAGCATATGCAGATAGTATGTTCCCTATAGTGAAAGAGTATATGTGATTGTGTGATATGTTTTTTTTTACCCCGGTTAGAATTTTTTAATTGTCTACAGAGCAGAGAGGGTTTAAGGTTGCTTTATTTAATCATGTTTACACAAGAAAACATGAAATTTGCCTTCTCAGGCAAGACAGAAAGAAATGAAACAAAACAGAGACCAGATGAGTTAAGTAAGGCAGTTTGATAATGCATATTTAAACAAAAATTGTTACAGGATACATATCAAACCTTAATCATTTTCTCTGATATTCCTTATTAAAAAGTCATATGGCACTAGGAAGAAAGCAATTTTCTGGAGCGATTTCTGTGGGTTTTCAAAGCAACTATCCTTCCTGCTTTACTGAAGATAAGTTCTATATGTAATGGATGTCTCTCATCTGTTGAGATTGTTTCTAGTTTCTAGCATTGTCATCTGACACACACTTGCCAGATCATCTACATCAGTCCCAATAACATTAGCTGCATGCTTAGTAATCTGCTGGAGCTTTATAAATTTTGTTTTTTTTAGACCACTAAACCAGGAAACGAAACTGAAAGTGACAACAGACTGGATCATACTGCAATAAAAGGACAACATGAGGTCCTTGTCTACTTTAAACAGTTTGAGTTTACGGACGAGAAATAAACGCTGATTGCATTTAGAGAATATTTTTTTGCATTCACATTCCAGTTAAGATTGTTATTTAAGTTAGTTCCTAAGTATTTATATCTTAAAATCAAATATTTCTTTGAGCAAGGGGTACCATAGAGTAAAATGAATGGGGAAGTTGGTTAAGACGTGAGGCTTACAGCCTGTCTCCTTTAAAATGTCTGAATCTTACAGCAGTGATTTGCTTTTTCCTTTTTTCCTTCTTAAAACAACATGAGTATGTGTGTAATTTCAAGACATGAATCAATACTTGATAAGGTTTTTGATTTGAAAAATTGACCTATTTGTAATGGGCCACACCCGGCGCCGGAAATAAAAGACAAAAGAGTAGATGACAAAGTAGAATGTTGTAAAGAATTCAAAAATGTTGACATGATACGCATTCAAGAGCTGGTTAGAGATAATGGAAGTACTAAAATTCGAAATTCTCAAAAAAATGATAGTAAAGATCGCATTAGCTCAAGCAAATGGAAATTATTATTCGGTGAAATAACGGAATAGCGAAAAGAGATTGAATGAATATATTATTTGGATTTAAACTTTAAGTAGGAGTCTTGTAGATTGTCTAATTCAAAAAAAGTAGTGTTTCTTCCAAATGAAGAGGCGTATCCACGAGAATTAAAAGATTTGTTGTTTGGTGAAAGTGAAATCCACATACGTGAGTGGCAGAGATGCGAAGTGGCTGGCGCGTAACACAGGTTGGGTTGGCAAGCAAAGCGAGCAGGGGGTGAAGCCCCCTAGTTTTTTTAATTTATAAAAAACTGCTTCACTTTTAAACAGCCTTATGTAGCAAAAAATTATATATAACACTAGCATCTCCACCCGCATAGTGGTGACACTGGAAAAACTTTAAAAATCAATAAACAAACAGGTATCACTAGCTAAGCAGAGGCAAGGTATGCTCCAAAACGTGGCCAGAGGTAGAATGATTCGATCAGAGGCTGGCGCATGAGTGAGGAGGGCCCAGCTCCCCATTCCTGGCATCCCCCCCCTCCCCTCGGCCCACAGCCTGTGTCTCAGAATAGTGTGAATATATCGCTCCTACAAACAAACTTTGATAATCAACTCGATGAGAGAAGTTGCACAATCAACTGGGATGTTCAAGCAAATTACAGAAAAAAAACCTGATATAATTCCGTTAAGTAGTTCTCTCATGAAAAGTGGACAGACACTGGATTATATATTATTTACTAGCAATATACCCGCGCTTCGCAGCGGCGAAGTACTGCATTAAAATTTTTATTAAGAAGAAAATTTAACCTTTTTAAACGGAGGGAAAATATGCCAATAATTATTTGTTAAGGATCTCGTTGTATACCATGTTGTCAGTTCGGCCCTCCGGTTGTAACATGACCAAGCTGTGCGCTGAGCTTACTCTTGAGCATGCAACTTACAGTTGGCCATGTGAACAGTAATCTTGTCTCAAATCTTACAGCTTGGATTGCTGCTGTCATAATCAGTTTGAGGTTCATGGTTTGTTTCAATTACGACAGTATTTGCAGGACTTGTGTTGAAGTGACATTCGGCATCTGTCAAGCGTTGTAAGCTTACAACCGGTTTCATCGATAACTTCACATCCAGCTTTTGAGAGTTTAAACATTCATAAACATCAAAGTGTCCACTACTGAAATCGTCACCTGTGAATGTAAGATGTTTAAGAGGCATTGGCGGTTGTCGAAAGGTGTAAAATATTTGGCCATTTCGGTACACTTGAAAGCACCAACCGAACAATTCAGCAGCAGCCATCAACTCACATGCAGAACCATAGGTGAAGGTCTTAAGCATTTCACTCTTCTAGTGCTCCTGTGTAGTATAATTATCTCCTGTACCGTCATCAGTCCACACCTTGAACCTGTCCCAGTCATTCAATACATAAGACACAATGTTCTACCGGATATCAAGAGTGAGCCTGATATGGCCGTGCAATATGTAACACAGAGAATGGAAAAGGTAGGTGCCATCTCCGGGCATGGAAACCACTCGGTAAGTGACAGTTCTTTGATCGATGGTGATTACCTCGATAGACATGGTAATGGGGGTTGGAATGATGAAGGAAATGGGTACCTGAGTAATGTAAAGTAAGTGTAAAATACCTATACAATAACTATAATTGTAATAAACAAACAATAAAACAGCGGAGAAGCCGTGGATTAAACAAAAAGGCTATAGTTATCAGCAGTGAGACGTGAATCCCGTAGCGAAGCAAGGAAGGGAATGTAGAGACTGGAGCGACGGACGGCCTTATATAGGCAGGCAGCCAACAACGTGGGAGGCGTTGGGATGTGGGACCCAACGCCGCCTCACATGGTGATCAAGCTGCAGGCTATGTACGTAAGTAGGATTCAGTTAGCGTTGGGAACCCGTGTACCAAATTTCTTGAAGATGGGCCCATAAGTAACAAAGACTGTTGAAAAGTTCAATATGGCGGCCGACAGTGGCATCATACCACCGAAATAAGTACGTGCATTGGTTTCGGTTAGTGCAGGGAAGCCGCCTACCAAATTTCGAGAAGATGGGGCCATAAATAAGAAAGTTCAACATGGCGGACGTTGTTGACCGTTATGACCGTTACGCGTAGAATTTCGAAATGAAACCTGCATTACTTTTGTAAGTAAGCTGTAAGGAATGAGCCTGCCAAATTTCAGCCTTCTACCTATACGGGAAGTTGGAGAATTAGTGATGTTGGAAAATTCAATATGGCGGCTTACAGTGGCGTCATACCACCGAAATAAGTACGTACATCGGTTTCGGTTAGCGCAGGGAAGTCACCTACCAAATTTCGTGAAGATGGGGTCAGCCTTCTACCTACATGGGAAGTTTGAAAATTGGTGACGTTGGAAAGTTCAATATGGCGGCCGACAGAGGCGTCATACCATCGAAATAAGTACATATACTCAGCAAAAAAAGAAACGTCCCTTTTTCAGGACTGTGTATTTCAACAATAATGTTTTAAAAATCCAAATAACTTTACAGATCTTCATTGTAAATTGTTTAAACAATGTTTTCCATGCATGTTCAATTAACCATAATCAATTAATTAACATGCACCTGTGGAATGGTCGTTAAGACCTTAACAGCTTACAGAAAGTAGGCATTTAAGGTCACAGTTCTAAAAACGCAGGACACTAAAGAGACTTGTCTACCGACTGTGAAAAACACCCAAAGAAAGATGCCCAGGGTCCCTGCTCATCTGCGTGAACGTGCATTAGGCGTGCTGCAGGGAGGCATGAGGACTGCTGATGTGGCTAGGACAATAAATTGGCATGTCCACACTGTGAGACGCCTAAGACAGCGCTACAGGGAGACAGGAAGGACAGCTGATCATCCTCGCAGTGGAAGACCACGTGTAACAACACCTGCACAGGATCGGTACATCCGAATATCACACCTGCGTGACAGGTACAGGATGGCCACAACAACTGCCCGAGTCACACCAGGAACACACAATCCCTCCATCAGTGCTCAGACTGTCCGCAATAGGCTGAGAGAGGCTGGACTGAGGGCTTGCAGGCCTGTTGTAGGGCAGGTCCTTACCAGACATCACCAGCAACAACGCCGCCTGTGGGCACAAACCCACCTTCGCTGGACCAGACAGGAGTGGCAAAAAGTGCGTGAGTTTCTGCATGACAGCAATGTCAGTGTTCTGCCATGGCCAGCGAAGAGCCCAGATCTCAATCCCATTGAGCACGTCTGGGACCTGTTGGATCCCAGGGTGAGGGCTAGGGCCATTCCCCCCAGAAATGTCCAGGAACTTGCAGGTGCCTTGGTGGAAGAGTGGGGTAACATCTCACAGCAAGAACTGACAAATCTGGTCCAGTCCATGAGGAGGAGATGCACTGCAGTACTTCAAGCAGCTGGTGGCCACACCAGATAATGACTGGTACTTTTGATTTTGAGCCTCCCTTCATTCAGGGACACATTGTGAAACATTTTTAGTTTATGTCTTATGGTGTTGACTCTTTTAGTGTTCATACAAATATTTACACATTAAGTCTACTGAAAGTAAAAACAGTTGAAAGTCAGAGGACGTTTCTTTTTTTGCCGAGTTTACATCGGTTAGGGTTAGCGCAGGGAAGCCGCCTACCAAATTTCGTGAAGATGGGGCCATGCACACACACACATACATACACACACACATATCTATACTAATAAAAGGCAAAGCCCTCACTCACTCACTCACTCACTCACTCACTCACTCACTCACTCACTGACTCATCACTAATTCTCCAACTTCCCGTGTAGGTAGAAGGCTGTAATTTGGCAGGCTCATTCCTTATAGCTTCCTTACAAAAGTTGGGCAGGTTTCATTTCGAAATTCTACGCGTAATGGTCATAACTGGAAGGTATTTTTCTCCATTTACTGTAATGGAGTTGAGCTTGAAAGCCGTGGGGGCGGAGTTTTGTGTGACATCATCACGCCGCCCACGTAATCACGTGAACTGACTGTCAACGCACTATGTAGAAAACCAGGAAGAGCTCCAAAATACGCTGAAGAAAACATGCATTATATAATTGAGAAGGCAGCGAAACAATAAGAAGCGAGCGAGTGACATATACTACCATATTCATCAGTGCAGCTACTTCGGAAACAAAGCAAGGTATAAACCTAAACTTTAAATTAAGTTAATAGACAGGCTGCCGCTGGCGTTTTTCATGGGTAATGCGGGATACAAGTTTAATGAGAGGACGCAGGATATAAACGAGAGTTTTGATCACTTTGTAACTAAGTTAAAATTGCAGGTGAAGGGGTGTGCTTATGCAAATTCCGAGAGACTGTGTTTGTGGG
>JANRMT010062813.1:112233199-112301379 GCA_026402145.1 Polypterus bichir lapradei | reverse complement strand
TATATATGTGTAGACTCAAACCGATTATGACAGCAGCAATCCAAGCTGTGAGAAAACACTGAAAAGTAGGCGTGTCAGACGTCGTGGTACATTTTCTGATGCAGCTAGACGAAAACAACTTCGTGACGCTACCGCCAAATACACTAAAAAATTACTTTGACAATCATGTTACGTTATTTTTAAAGTGTTTCCTTTTCTTTTTCATAACTTCTTTAACACACGACTTCTCCGCTGTGAAGCGCGGGTATTTTGATATATATATACATATATATATATATATATAATATTGTGACGGACAGCCGGGTCCCATGCCCGGCCGGGACGCCTCTGCTGCATACGTCCCGGGGGAGCCATCATGGGCATTGCAGTACCTTCCCCGGGGCGCTTGGGGGCAGCCTCCCTGGCTGTGGATCCCTCCTCAATCTCCCCCGTGGCTCCATGGGACATGGAGTCTACCACAGCAGCCCGGTTGGGAGATGGGGTGGCCGCTAGGGGGTGCTGCGGACGACCAGCCACCACGCTGGACGGTTTATTAGCCCCACCCGGAGGTGCAATTAAGACCAGCTGGTCAGGCACCTGGAACACTTCCGGGTGGGGTATAAAAGGGCGTGCCTCCCAGCAATCAGGGCCAGAATCGGGAGGAAGAGGACGAGGTTGCCTGGGAGGAGTGGTGTTGCCAGGAAGCAATTGGTTTGTGTGTTTTGTGCTTTGGGACTGTGTTGGGCCTGTGGGACACGGGGAAGGCATGTGCCCACGGCTGAAGAACTAAAAATAAAGGCCTTTGAGTGTGAACACGTGCCTCTGCGTAGTCTGTGCCGGGTCGGGCACTATATAGCACCTTTTCACTATATATATATATATATATATGACAGCAACACTCATAACAGTGACAAAACAATTACATTGACAATCATGTTACGTTATTTTCAAAATGTTTCCTTTTCTTTTTCTACTTCTCCGCTGCGAAGTGCGGGTATTTTGCTAGTATATATATATAGAGAGAGATGATTGTGACGAAACAACCTTGACTTGAAAAATGCAGAACTAATCCTTTAATAGCTTTTAATAAAAAGATTTATAATGAAACTATTTCTTAGAGAAGCTCATTGTTAAGTTAATGTTTATTATTAATATATGCTAGATTGCACGTGTTAATAGGCACATTTTACATTCTGCTGCACACTGTATGAGTAGCAACAATTCAGCCCACCACCAAAAAAATTTGCTTACCTTTGGTCTAAACCCCTGTTGTCTATTTTTAATATACCCATAGCTGATATTTTCTGCTCATTTTTGACTGTAATAATTTCTTCCAGTGTCATCTGGTTATGATGATATACTTACTTTCTGGTTTTATTGAATATGGTACTACTCTGTCTCAGTAATCTGCAAATAATTTAGCATTTTATTAATATTTCCTGTTAAGTATTTGCTATTTTTTCTGTATATTTCTCTCATGCTTGTCTTATTAAAATAACTCTGTCTTTGACTATTCACTTCGGACATCTGAATATTTTGCTGCAAAAATAAATTGTAAAGTGTTAATAACATTGCAACTTGCCAGAGTCCACTTTTAGCCTCTGCAGCCCAAATTGCTGCCTGTTGTAGCCTGATTAACTTTTCTTATTCTGGTGCTCCTTTCTTTAAAAGTTTTACAAGTCAAAGTATATAAAACTGCAAAGTAATGGCATGTTTTTGCTGCTTTCTCATGAAACTCCAAAATATACTAGTTTGCCTGTTATACGCTTTAATAAAGACATATTTCACTAGAGTCAGTCCAAACCGTTTTCTTAATATGTTTGCTAGCTTCCAGTAAGGAATTGTCATGGCAAACAGTAATTCCTGAAAAATGTTCTTCAAGTACAGTGGTGTTTGAAAGTTTGTGAACCCTTTAGAATTTTCTATATTTCTGCATAAATATGACCTAAAACATCATCAGATTTTCACTAAAATCCTAAAAGTAGATAGAGAAACCAGTTAAACAAATGAGACAAAAATATTATACTTGGTCATTTATTTATTGAGGAAAATTCAATGAATATTACATATTTGTGAGTGGCAAAAGTATGTGAACCTCTAGGATTAGCAGTTAGTTTGAAGGTGAAATTAGAGTCAGGTGTTTTCAAGCAATGGGATGACAATCAGGTGTGAGTGGGCACCCTGTGTTATTTAAAGAACAGGGATCTATCGAAGTCTGCTCTTCACAACACATGTTTGTGAAAGTGTATCATGGCACGAACAAAGGAGATTTCTGAGGACCTCAGAAAAAGAGTTGTTGATGCTCATCAGGCTGGAAAAGGTTACAAAACCATCTCTAAAGAGTTTGGACTCCAATCTACAGTCAGACACATTGTGTACAAGTGGAGGAAATTCAAGACCATTGTTACCCTCCCTAGGAGTGGTCGACCAACAAAGATCACTCCAAGAGCAAAGCGTGTAATAGTCGGCGAGGTGACAAGGGACCCCGGGGTAACTTCTAAGCAACTGAAGGCCTCTCTCACACTGGCTAATGTTCATGTTCATGAGTCCACCATCAGGAGAACACTGAACAACAATGGTGTGCATGGCAGGGTTGCAAGGAGAAAGCCACTGCTCTTCAAAAAAAACATTGCTGCTTGTCTGCAGTTTGCTAAAGATCACGTGGACAAACCAGAAGGCTATTGGAAGAATGTTTTGTGGATGGATGAGACCAAAATAGAACTTTTTGGTTTAAATGAAAAGTGTTGTGTTTGGAGAAAGGAGAACACTGCATTCCAGCATAAGAACCTTATCCCATCTGTGAAACATGGTGGTGGTAGTATCATGGTTTGGGCCTGTTTTGCTGCATCTGGGCCAGGACGGCTTGCCTTCATTGATGGAACAATGAATTCTGAATTATATCAGAGAATTCTAAAGGAAAATGTCAGGACATCTGTCCATGAACTAAATCTCAAGAGAAGGTGGGTCATGCAGCAAGACAACGGCTCTAAGCACACAAGTCGTTCTACCAAAGAATGGTTAAAGAAGAATAAAGCTAATGTTTTGGAATGTCCAAGTCAAAGTCCTGACCTTAATCCAATCGAAATGTTGTGGAAGGACCTGAAGCGAGCAGTTAATGTGAGGAAACCCACCAACATCCTAGAGTTGAAGCTGTTCTATACGGAGGAATGGGCTAAAATTCCTCCAAGCTGGTATGCAGGAATGATCAAAAGTTACCGGAAACATTTAGTTGCAGTTATTGCTGCAAAGAGGGGTCATACCAGATACTGGAAGCAAAGGTTCACATACTTTTGCCACTCATAAATATGTAATATTCGATCATTTTCCTTAATAAATAAATGACCAAGTATAATATTTTTGTCTCATTTGTTTAACTGGTTTCTCTTTATCTACTTTTAGGACTTGAGTGAAAATCTGATGATGTTTTAGGTCATTTTTATGCAGAAATATAGAAACTTCTAAAGGGTTCACAAACTTTCAAGCACCACTTTATATACGTATAATTACTAGCATCTTTGAAAACATTTTGTAAAGTCCCTGACAATGTTTGCTTTTTAGTCTAACATTCTTTAATCTCCTTTCACCATTTTATTTTTAGCTACTGGCATCTTGCTGACTGCTTCAAAGTTGAAAACCTCCATAAGCAAAAAAATCTTGAGTCTTTCTAAAGTGAATAGTCTTTTCTCAACACCTATCTTTCCCCATTGTTGAATAACAGTAACATGCTAATAATAGATTAACCCTTTAATACCCTTTTACAGAATTATTTGCTATACTTTTTCCCACATTCCTGACTTTCCCTTTAGGCCTGTAACTACTGAGACAGTTTATCTAGAGAAGATTAGGTAGCAAACTTCTCTAGGGATGGTTCCTTCTAATCCAACTATTCTAAACTGGTTTAAGCAGAGCCTATAATAGATAGATGGATGAATCAATAAGTTAACTTAGAATCGCAGTCTATTGCATCGCCAGTTTAAGAAAACCAACCTTTCCTTAGTGTTTCTTTGCTGTTAGAAAGACCAATTATGGAACCATTATAACACAATTGCTGCTTGTCATATTGGGTTACATTGCAAAGTTCATGCCATGTTACCTTTTTAAACCTCATATGTGGTTTTCCAAACAAAAAAATTAATACAATATTAATCACTATGAAGGGTATAAAACTTGTTGAGATCTCTATCAAATGAAAAATACTAATTTGTTTTCCAGAGGCTGGATTTGCTGTTTAACTGAGGCTAGGGATCTGCACTGGCAATCGGAAGGTTGCCAGTTTGAATCCCGTAAATGCCAAAAGGGACTCTGCTCTGTTGGGCCTTTGAGCAAGGCCCTTAACCTGCAATTGCTGAGCGCTTTGAATAGTGAGAAAAGCGCTATATAAATGCATAAAATTATTATTATTAGTTATGTTTTTGCCCAAGCAATTCTTGTCTTTTAGCTTTTCAAACATGTAACCTACAAAAGTGTTTTTTAGTTTTAGGCATTCTTTGTCTTTGCTTATGTGATGCCCAGACTCAAAAGGTGTAATAGGTTTAAATCAAAGCAGCTTGATTAGAAACTATTCACATTTTTTTTTTTTTAACTCTGCTGCTAATACAAGGTTAGCAATAAAAAAAAATCTGTTCAAGTAGAATAATCAGAAATGTAGTTAATTCTGGACTTCTAACGATAGAGTTTGGCTAATTATTTAGAGCAGGGGTGAACAACATCAGTCCCAGAGGGCCACATTGACTGCAGTTTTTTGTTCCAACCCTGATGCTGAATTAGAAAACAGTCCTTGCCAATAACAGATCTTATATAATTTTGTGGCTTGTTAGCCTTTTAACTCTGCAATGTCAGGTCATACTTATAATATTGTAGATTTTTTCCTATATACAGATATCATCTGTATGATTTGAAGTTCAAAATTAATGAGTAGTTTTCAGTCCTTCACTTTTTTCCCCTCTTAGGTTTCCTTCTCAGTACATTATTAAGCCAAACAGTGCACAGTGAATACATACGCATGTTAATGGAAACAAGCTAGATGACGAACTGTTGGTTCCATTGCCATTTGCATTTTAGTGCTTATAAGGAGCAATTAAAAACAGTGAACAGAACTGTTAATGGTCTGAAATCTTAAAAAATAAGACAAATAAAACAAAACAGAAAAATGTCACTGGAGCAGTAAATATTTTATCAGTAATAACTGACTTCTCATTAAGCATTTGGGTTAGAACAAAAGCCTGAAGTCCTCCAGGACCAACATTGCTCACCTCTGATTTAGAGTATGGTAAAGTAAAAATTTTTTGCCATGTAGTATAGTATATCATAGTATAATGATATTCTTGTATTTATCCCGTAGACTAGTGACAGTAGTTGTAAATATAATATGAATAAGCAGACAATTAATATAAACACTAACAGGAAATACAACATCATACATTAAACCCAGCATAATGATTTTTATAAGAAACTCTCATAGTTGTCAGTATGGCTGTTGAATATCCAGATAACCTATGGATAATCTAGTGGTGCAAGTCTTAATTATCCTAAATCACTAGCTGGAATGGAGGAGGGACAATAATGATAATGCATTATGGCTATGATCTTTAATAATGTTGTGTGCCTTTCCAAGGATTTTTGTCATATATGTTGTAAACAAAAGAAATCTGTGTGCCACATATTTTCTGTGTTGACATACAGTGCAGCCTTACAGACTTAATGCAACCAGTGCACCCATACAGTTTGGTGAGCATACATGGGGATACATGAGCACTTAAATTAGCGTAGACTTAGTGTACTGACTATAGTGTTTGTGTACAGTGTTGTATTTCATTAATGGGGACAGCAATAAATACAAAATATAAAGCTGCTGACCATATCCACAGCATCCTGCTTTTTTGAGTCTTACATGCTCCATGGTTTTGCTGGAACTAAGGAAGATATTATTGTCCTGGTACACGTATATCAGAAGGCATCTCTTTTTCTTTGTAAACTCTCTCATCATTGCTGGTGATCAGGCTTTTGGTGGTGTTATCATCTGCAAATGTAATGACTGAGTTGTAGTTAGTACGCAGTTATAGATGAACAAGTAGTACATTGGGATGCCTGTGGCCAGAAACAATGTGAAGAAGTGTCTGTTTAAAAATTACACCATTGCTACTAGTACATGCTGTAGTACTTGTTTGACAATTAATACCAATAAACACTTATTTCTTGATTTGAATGTATTTAATAGTGCAAACTCAAATTTCTTGGGCAAATAAAAGGGAAATATTGTGATTGGTTGTATTTCTTACAGTAGGCTATAAAAAATCCTTTAGTTGTGTACAGTGCTTATAAAAATATTCTTCCCCCTTACAATTTTCATATATAACAAGCAAAAATAACTGATTGGATAAGTATTCAGTATTTAGTAGATGCACCTTTGGTAGCAATTGCAGCCTTGAGTCTGCCTGGGCAGATCTCTCTATCATCTTTGCACATGTGAACACTGCAGTTTTTCCACAATCTTTGTAAAACTGCCAGAGCCAAAGAGTCCAGATCTCAACATGCTGTTGCCTGTTCACTCATGATCTCCATGCAACCTGACAGAGCTTGAGCAATTTTTTTGAGCAAGTGGGTTGGAAAAATTGCATGGTCCAGACATGCAAAGCTGATCGAAGAAGCAGCAAAAACATGAAATTATTTTGCAGTATTATATACTTTGACTTGTAAAACTTTTAAAGAAAGGAGCACCACTTACTTTTCTTACTTTCATAGCACTTTTTGTGTTGTGTAGAATGTGAAAATATTTTGTAGCTTTTAATAATCAGTAAAGCAAGTAGTCATGTGTTTTATGATTGTTCTTCCATTTCAAAATCTGTAATTTTCTTTAGGCCAAAGACGTCTGTGGGAAGCAGTAAAAAGAAGAAAAGCTTTCTGCAAGCGAAAATCTTGGATGAGCAAGGTATTTTTTGATTTTTTCGTCAATTAAATGAAAATTAAGCTCCTAATATTTGAAAAAAGTAATCTAATGATCTTCAATGTATAATTGTATCATCTATGTGGAAATTAATGTAGTAGATTTAAAGATTGCTGACATTTTATATTTAAAGTAATGACCTTTGTGAACAAATCAAAATGCCATAGCATTTGTCAAGTAAATCTTTATTAAATAATTTGTCATGGATTGTTATGTCAATAGAAGTTTTTATTTCTTATATCCAACAAAAAACTGGTTGACTAACCACAGTGTTCCCTCTACAGAAGTAAGTAAAGCTTAGGCTATCCAAGCTCGATGATCAGAAAAAATGTTTTTCTGAATGAAACAGCACAATTGTTCTGTTGTTCTTCTTTCTACATATGCATTGGTTATTTGCCGGTAAAGATATTTCTGTCGTGAATGAGTTGTTGGGTTATTTTTGCCTTTTATTTTTTGTTTTCATTATGCTATTAATTTTTACTTTACATCAGCAATGTGTAGTTGCCTTTTCATGGGCATTGCCATTTTGAAACTATTTTCCAAGTGTAGTGTTTGACATATGATGTCATCCTGTCTGAATTATGAAAAAAAATATTAAAGGAATAACATAACATAGCAAGCAAATTATTTATGAACTGTGACGATGTGGGTTCTACTACATGCTCCTGCTTCCTTTTTGGGAGCCTCTTAAACCCGACATGTAACCAGATGAACTGGACAATGAGGACACCACAACGAAGCAAGGGGAAAGGTGCAAAGTGCAGAAGTGCTTTTATTTTAAAACAGTCAAAAGCAAAAAGTGTTTAAAACATGTGCAGTGTTTATAAAAGTCAATAAATAAATAATCCATTAAAAACAAAGAAAATGTGGAGGTTAAAATCCAACAGATAAATTCTTTAAAAAAGGGGTTAAAATACTGACTGGAAGCAGTCTTTTTTTTTTAAAAAAAAAAAAAAAAAAAAAAAAAAACACTGTGCTTTCTTTAACTGGCGGCTCCCTTGCCATGCACCTGGGGAGTTGCCCTGCCTGCAGCTGAACTTCTCCTGTTGGTCTGGAAGCCTTTAGATCCCTTGCTCTGTTGGGCTCCGCCAGACTGAGACTTGGGTTCCCCAGTGACCAGGTCGCTCACACTGGGGCGTCCACCTCCCAAGCCTCTGACCCAGTACTTTCTGCGGCCTTATGCAGCCAGCCGTCCTCGATCGTGGTCACTCCTGCTCCTCTGCAAAACTTAGCAGGAGGGACCCAATCAGTTTGCCCTGGGTGCTGGCCAAGCACCCCACTAGGGTTCACTTCTCCCAGCTGCCTGTCCTTAGAGCAAGTCTGCTCTTGCTTGCTCACACTGGCTCCTTCACTTCCTGCCTTTTCTTTTTATTAACCGCCATCCTTTTTACATGTTTTCTTCCTCTCTTTCGCACTCGCGCTTCTCTTATTTATAATGGGGACGTGGCACAGGTGTGGCAATTAGCAGCTCCTGGCCTCAATTACGAATACAGACAATTCCTCATCTGTGCACTTAAGCGAGGAAATGCCCACACCAATTTGTGGCCGAGAACCGCTATGGCCACACTATCCACGCCCCCTCTTTAAGCTTTTTTAAAAACTGGTCTTTTCTTCTAAGCCGCGGACTTGCTATACTACATGAACTATCCACAGTTCCTGTCAAAGACAGGTAATAGAGTAATAAAAAAATATTTGCTATCTCTGGCACTATGTGTACCATCAGCACCTTTCCTTTGTATTTGCTTGTTTGAATGTCTCTTAACCAACACTCTCTCCTTCGTTCCTGAAAAGCCTGCTTCTCAGATCTTGTCATTATTTTCAAGGCACCTTTCTCACCTCCTGTCCAGTTTTATATTTGCCATCTTTGAAGGCGATTCTCTCAGCATGCCATATGCACCTTTACTCCTCCTTCTGCACTGGTACTTACTTGCATTTCCTCTTTAGCCACGCTGACCAATCACATTGCTCAGAGGGATGATGAATTGTGTGTTTAGACCATTGCTAATGCGCCTTACTGTTGCATTTTCCAATTTAAAGACAAGCTTTTGTGTTTACTTGCATTTGTATATAGATGGCACAAGGCATGGGAAAGCATGGTTTCTCTTAATGTTGTTTGGGTTTTGGTCCCTAGTGTGATTACAGTTAGCTTTGAGTATTCATGTATTCTGACAGTCAGCTAAATACTGTCTAGTTATACTCAAGTACCAAAAACCATTACACAATTACATACAAAGTATTAAAAAAAATACGAACGAATGCACATGATTTTTTTTTTCCTTCACAAGCACTGATTACTCATGTGCCCTTGTGTGGACATGTATGTATTTATAGGAAACACCAGCCTTAGTTTCAGTGTAGCAAAGTTTACGAGTAGCTGCTTTTTTTTTTTTTGGTAAGCATCTTCACTTTTTGTGGGTAGCACTTGGTATTAGCGTTTTAATAAATAACCATAATAAAATTATTCATAACACAAAGATTATAGAAGATGGATATATGCATTTATGTACAGATGCAGAACAAATAAAACAAACACTACAAACAAATCTGAGCTGTCATGAATTTCCTATTCTCCTTGTTCTACAAAAAGGCTACAAACCTAAGAATTATATTTGTCTTTAATAATTTTTGGGTAAGGAATTAAAAATTCCAAAATGCTTTAAGATTATTGGTCTGTTATCTCATTAAATAGATGAATCTTTGTCTGGTTTATGGCTTTCTCAGTACCTGTGCATTTGGATGTGCCTGTTGCTTGTTCTTCTACAGGTCATCTGTGATATGGTTGCGTATTCTGGTTGCTGGCAGCATCAGTTCTAATAGCAAAAGTTTATGCTCTCACCAGTAAACCCCCGATTCTCTAAAGAATCGCAAATCCAAGAATGGCAATCACTTTGTTCCCTTCCATCTTTGGAGGGATGAAAAATAATGCAGGGTGGGGGCGTCCTGGGAAAGTTTTCATTTAATCAAATAAATATATTTGTACTAAAATTAACCAATTTATTAAAACTAAAATTGAAATGTAATTGTTATCATTTAAGTCCAAAATGTCTTTGAGTTGCTGCACTTATAAGTAAAACAAATATCGGAGTGCAAAGGTTTAAATGAAGTAAATTGGAAACAAAAAACTCGTAAAATGATAAATTCAAAATAGTTAATCAAAAATTTCCTTATAAACAACATTTTTGGTAAAGATTGTTTCCTGTCCTTGAATTCGCTCTTCCTGGTATGGAGTAGTTAAAACCTTCACTTTAACGTCACACGAACGCTGGACTCTTGAAAATGCAACGTAAAGTTGTCCATGTCCAAATACAGGCTCAGATAGGTAAATCCCTACTTTGTCCATGGTTTGTCCTTGGGATTTGTTGATCGTCACGGCAAATGCAGCCTTAATGGGAAATTGGCGTTGTTTAAGTTTAAAAGGTAATTCCAGGTCAGAACTTTTAAGGTCAATTCTTGAAATCAAAACAGTATTGCCAGTATGGGATCCTGTTCATGCATACACCTTGTTTAGTTTTAAGGTTTCTAATAGCATGACTATTGTCCCTACTTTAAGGTTAAGATTGTATTGTGGTAATCTGGCCAGACTAATAGTGTTTAAATATTCTAATGGGAAATTAAGATGCTCAGTTTCGTGTTCAGAATCAACACTGTCAGTACTTAGAAAGACGTGGCTTTCTCCAGGAAGCAATCCAATCACTTGGTTATTTATCTGGTCAACGTCAATAGGTTGTATATGCGGTGGTGTGCACGTTCGCGTTCGGGCAGCGGTTGGTTGTATTGTGCACGGCTTGCTTCTGGCCTCTGCCATCCGTGCATATAAAAATATAAACATTACTAAACGAAGGTTGTATATGCGGTGGTGTTTGCGTTCGGGCGGCGGTTGTATTGTGACGTGAAGTTTAGTTTACAGGTTGTGTTGTGTTGTTTGGGCGCCACCTACTGACTCTGGGAAGCCGCTGGGTTTGACTCTGCGGCGCTGAGGCACTGTGCGCTTTCGGTGCTTCTGGCATCCGTGCATATATACATCCTTCGTTTAGTAATATAGATGAGTATATCTTTTCTGGTAAAGATGGAGGAATAACTTAAAAAAAAATTTGCCTGAAAAACCTATTTTTACTTTCTGGTTAAGTAACACCATTACCTATAATACTTCCTGCATATACACATCATGATCCTTTGGCAAGGCTGAATTTAATGTGGCACCCACACCTAATGCTATTATAGGCTATATTCTGCTGCTAAAATGTGGCACTAAGATTTCCTCCCTTGGGCCTCTGTTTTGGGTCATATCCTAGGAGGCAGGGAATCTGCTACAATGCGCAAGTGAAAAAGCGGGAAACTGGAGATAAATAATGGAATATAAAAAGATGGAACATCTTGCCATTGACTTCTTTGGTATACATACTGTAAGTCCAATTATTTGGTTGATGGATGTTGAACAGTTTAAGGCAGCAAGTTGGTAAAGGAGAATTATGACTACTGTCTTTGTTGCCCACTCGTGCCCTGATATCAGATAAATGCTTTTAAGAGTGTCACTCAGTTGGGATAGATACAGCCTTATCAGATAGACAGGCTCATTGTAGCAATTTTATAGAGAAACTTATTCTTTAGCTTAACTTTGGCTGAGGTGGAAGATTTGATGATGTTAAGTTTCTGTCAAAGGTTTCAACTCAGGCCTGAAGCTACAGTGCCAAAGAAAAAGACAGCAATGACATTGTAATTCTACATGTTGCTTCTAATTTAAGTGTTGTCACAACTATATACATATATTCAGCAAATACCACTCTGATTCATTCTACAGTATATTGCATCTTGTTGTGGACCACCTCCAAAAGTAATCCTTAATTATAGACCTGTCTGGTAACTTCAGAAACCATTTCCTACAATATCAACATGAGCTCATAAATGAACACTCAGGCAGACATCTTTCTATGGCCCTGTTTCTAAAGGTAGCAAGTTCAAAATTAATTTTGTATTTCTTTTTTAAGGCATAGTATTCATAATCACTTGGGTGTACATCACTTGAAAGAATTCACAATAAAATAGTTATATGATTTAAAACCCTTTTCTTATATAAAATATTTTAAATATTACCACATGTGCATTCTTAATATTGTATAGAAATATGATATGTAACAGATATAGATACACAGATATGTAACTTTTGTTTATTCACCTCTAAAATGTTGTGCCACTATCAGTGAAATATTTATAGTCCCTGAATTTAAGTTAGCAGTAAATACTCTACATTAGAGAAGAGGGTTTTATGAAATCATGAGAGAGAGGCAAAAAAGGAATATCATGAACCAGTAATTTAATTTATATGACACAAAAGTTTATATTATTTAGGTAAATAATCTAATCAAGATATATTAAGATATATGTTAACAGCCATGCCAAGGAGATTTTGAAATGGTGTTCCTTCTAAAACTATTCAGTCTCCTCTACAAATAGACCCACACAGCCAAATGACTTTTCTACATGGTCCCTCTTATCCCTGTATCAACAAAAGTCTGTAGAGTAAAAATGAAGAACCAGAATCCTGAGCTGTTTCGTCATACCAGTGCATTCTCCCCCACCTGTCATGACCTAACCTGATGTTAGTTGAGCATGGCAAGCCGGACAGAAACAATATTGTCATAAGCGAATCATGCTTTAAAGAGACATCATTAGTCAAAAAAGAGCATCGATATTTGTAATAATCCAGCAAAGTTACCATAATAATGAAGTGTAAACAAGAATTACTCATGTAACACACAGATCTGTTAACCTAAGTTAAATGTTAAATATATTCAAATATCTACTTACCTTTAAATATTAATACCTTATTTTTTGGCTAATATGACAGCCCCACTACAGATGTATTGATTGATTAATTGATTGTTTTTTTTTTAATTTTCAGAAACTCGTTTTTTTTTTTTAATTTTCAGAAACTCTACAGATTTTATATGGGCCAAAAAGGCCAAATGTCACCATGGGGTCAACTAAAGTGCTAACTGTTTGATTACTGTGACCTATTCTTAGAGGGTAACTTTGCAAGATCACTTAGAGTCGACTTCATAATATGCCAGTTTCAGTCTATTCAGTTAAATGCTTTAACTTGAATTTTAGACTTATGAATTCCATTACACACAACAAAACTGGAGTTCTTCATTACACTAGTGTTTTCTGTACGTTATCATTTTCCTTTTTCTTTTGGTTATGTTGAATTTTTATAGTATTACTATTTCATGTCTTGTTTTCAGTTTATCTTCATTATAAGAAAGGCAAGCATGCAGTGCATGGCACCACATGGTAATGTTTTCTTTATTCTCCTGCCTATCTGTATCCAGTTCTTTTAGTTTGTGCCAGTGCATTTTTCCTTACCTTTCAGGCAAATGAGCACATTATTGCTGGCATGATAATCCATTTTATTCTAATCTTTTCTATAGTGAGCTCTTCTCCTAAGGGCTTCATGTGAAAAAGTGGCATTGTAAATGCAATATAACTGCATTGTTCTAGTAAAACTACTTGCTTACAGCTGAAGTTAAGCATGTGTCTGCTGACATTTATAGGCTGTGGCATTCACATAATATAGTGTAATTGTCAGTGATGAAACATGCATACACTAATCACCACAAAAAAATACTGCCTCAGTTTTGTGTGCCTTCATGTTTGTTTGTTAACAAGTCTTTGTAGTCATACAAATTTGAAAAAGGGCTGTTCTGAATTGCCCACAGGTAGGTAGGCTGTGCCTGTAAATTGCAATGCAGTGTCTTTTTAAACTGTACTAATATCCAGTGTTTTAGGCACTCTGCTTGCTGCAGAAGGACATTATGTTAGGAAGGAATTTGTTTTTAACATTTCCTTTTGTTCAGTTTTCACAATTGCTAGTTATGTGTATTTATGTGTTTGTTTTTATAAACGCAATCATTGGGTCTTTCCTCGCAACCCATCTGCTTTTTACTGTGTGGTTACAGTTCTACCATCTTTTTACACTTCTTGCACTTTTTTAAGTCAAAACTTTTGTGCTCTGTTTAATCTTTCCAAAAATGAGACACTGCTGGTGCTAGAACTTCTAACTTCTGTAATATTGATTTAAGCTTGTATGCTAGTTGAAAAATAAATAATGCTTCAGTGTTGGTTAAAGACATTTTTAAATGTATTTCTTCAGTGTTCACCATTGTCAAATAGTATACTATACATTCTTCTGGTATAATCCATTTGAGGATTTTTCTTTTTGATTTTTAACATAACTCCTTAATCTAGTCCATTTGGAGTCATATAAATGAGCGGTTTATGGCCCTCTTACATCAGAGTTGGAGTCAGAGTAGCAAAAGTCTTATCTATCTCGAGCACTTCAGTCTAAAGTGCTTTAAAGTAAGCAGTACTCCAACTTTCACATCTGATGGTTTTTAGTGTATACCACATCAATAAAACAATTTATTTGGAGAATGTTGACACCGACATCAACAATTGCACAGGTGAGGCCGCATAATTTGTAATACGTAGCATAACCAAAACCTGTTAATAAAATTATGCAGTAACAGTGAGTACCATCACACAGAGTGCATGCAGTTCATGTGTTATACACACATTTGATTTATATGTGGGAATGTTTTGAATCCCATTCGTGCTGATACTCTGAATGCTACCATCTGCAGTGGTTTTCCAAGGAATTTGGTCCATCATAAAAGAAACAGTAGTGTGCTTCTTCACACTACAATTTTATTTGGCATTAAAGGGTTAGATCTTTGGGCAATCTTACCAGCAGAGGGAAAGCATGGTCCCATATGTTGAGCTGTTGTCATCTCTGGCATTTTTTCCTGGCCTTAAGTTTTTCTTGGCCCATCAGGCTATGTGTATTTGCTCATTGCTGGAATGCTTACTCTCTAGTTCAGGGGTGCCCAATGCGTCGATCGCGATTGACCGGTAGATCGGAAAGGGAGTGCAGGTAGATCGTGTTGCATTAAAAAATTTTTTTTTTTAAATGTTAGTCTATCATATATCCTCCCTATATCATTTACGACTTGATTGACATACAGGGCAGCCAGTCTGAGAGTCTTCTAACACACTGGTCATCCCGCACGCACAATCAAACGCTTGAGCTACTGCAAAACTCCGGCTAAGTGATCTAGTTAGACTTCCAATTTGTATTGACTAAAGAAGGGATTTAAAAAAAAAAATGTTTTCTATGGGCTGGATGTGGAATTGGAAGAGGATTTTTTTCTCTCACAATGTCACAATCGAAGTGCGTTTGTCTGATCTGTGAATCTATCATTGCTATTCCAAAGAAGGAAAATGTGGAAAGGCACTTTCGAACTGTTCATAAAAACTATGAAACTGACTTCCTTTCTGAAAAGCGATCTGAGAAAGGAGAGGGAACTAAAATCGCAGTTGAGATGCAATGGAAGGCGTTTGCACAACTTGACAGCATACGCTACAGAGCAGATTGAAAATTGTCTGTCAGACTTTATCTAATGGAAAAAAAGTAACGATTCAAGTGTTGCCCAATGTAGCGGAGTAAGAGTAGCGTTTCATCTTCACAAATGTACTCAAGTAAAAGTAAAAAGTATGGTGCAGTAAAACTACTCTTTCTTAGAAGTACAATTTTTTTAAAAAGTTACTCAAGTAAATGTAACGGAGTAAATGTAGCTCACTACTACCCACCTCTGATACTCGGTGTGTGTGTGTGTGTATGTATATATATTTTTTAATATAATATAATTTTTTAATGTAGGTAACTCGCAAGCCGAAAAAGTGTGCGCCCCCCTGCTCTTGTTAATAAGGAATTCTAGTTAGCAACTGCAGAAATTATCCTGATCTGCTTTAATATCTCTCTCTCTCCTTCACAACTGAAACATATGGCATATCTGTATACTATAATACAAAAGCAGTCCCACAAAATACTGATGCAACTTAACTTTTTCATATACAGTGCAGATCACATTAGAAAATCGAGCATTCATATTTTATAATTGTTTGCCACAGGCTTGAACTAATAATGTGTGTTTAAAATCTAAAGTACTGCATTCAGTATTCATATTACACTAATACATACAATTATAAAACAAAAGCTCTTATCCATACATGGCAATGTGTTTAACACAATTGTGTATTCAGTCGCTAGAGATTTATCTCAATTTTTGTATTTGTTTGAAGTTGGTAAGAGCGTTTTGTGGGTCCTAGTGATAGAGGCATGAATGAAAATATTTTCAGTTTGTTTGGTGTAACTGAAATGAGTTATCTTTTAAATTTATTATGAGAAGTAGTAAATGCCTCCTTAATCAGTCAGTCTACTTACAGACTATTAAGAGCCAAGTGAGTAAAAACTTTATTTCTCATTATTAGAGTAAAGATCCTACCTTTTGCATTGAAGGTACCTGTTGCATCCCTGATAACATTTTGAAACTAAAGTGAATCTCCACAAAATTTTTAATTTTAAAAAAATTACAAAGGTGCATGGTGTATTACAAGAACAGGTACCATTGTTCACATATAAGAAAAGGTTAAAATTACACTAGTTGTGAAAAAGAAAAATGCATTCTATTATGGGAAACTCAATATCACTGGTCAAACTTGGTGGTGCTAACATCTTGATTTCAAAATACCTGTATTGTTTATAACCCTTAAATTATTAATAATTTGAAATTGCTTGTAATTGGACAAATATATGATGCTCATCAACAAGTATGTGTAACACTTAGCAAACATTATTGCAGCTAGTGGTTGTGCTGATAGATACTAAACGTAAGAGGAAATTAATTTTTTTTAAACATCGTACATGGGATGTCACTTGATCCTACCTTTGAAAGGGTCCCACAAATCTAACAGAAACCAAGGGCTTGTTTGGAAAACCTTCACTTGCCAAATTATGCATACATCTCCACACTTAAATCCCTACCCCTGACAAAGTGTAAACTAAATGAGCACTGTTTGTTATATTAACACTCATCACTTGTTGGTAAATGTCAGTAAACAACACGACACCTTCAATTAAGTAATTCTCTTAACTGTATTTCAATCTTTAATTATGTTTATATGTGGGGGAAAAAAATGCATAACTTTTACACATGAAGAACATACAACTTGAATGATTCACACAGCTTTGTATCAGGCAGTGTTTATAGCAGTAGTTGTTGCACTCTTTATCTTCTTAAAGAGTGTGATGGTTGGGAGAGGAGGGACAGTTGTAGATGTGACTGATCAAGAAGTCTTCTCTCTCTGACAGGTATGGTGTCTCTGAAAATGCATTTAAAATCCTGTTCTTTATAGTTTGCCATTGATGGTCATTTTATGTAAAATCCTATACCAGTCTAACTTGAACAACTGATAAGTTCCTGTGATCCAATTGCTTTTTAGTGAGGTTACTTTAAGCAGCTTACAAGAAATATGTTTACATTAGGTAATCCATTCCCGGACAGGTTTATCCATTCCCGGGAATTCGGGAATCCTGCATGTTATTCCTGGGAATCCCAGGCACCAGGGGATGACACAGGGCACAGGCATCTCACATGTGAACGGTTTTAGAATGACCAACTCTTATTTTTTTAATAAAACTACTGCAATATGTTGACACGATTAAAAGACTAACCTTATCTACAAGCAGTTCATGCTGTCATATAAAAACATGTATCTAGTTAGTTGCGGTAATAAGAGCGTAGAAAGCACGACGTGTCCAGCTTGCAGTCGTCCAGGCGAGAGTGCACGTTCATGCAGAGAAAGACAGCCGCTAAGAAAGCACGCTTTGCCTCCACTGAAGTAGGCAGCACAGTCATCAGATACTGATACACTTGTTCTAAACAACACCCGTGCTTGCCGTTGCTCTGAAACACCGCCATTTCAGCTTTTACTGATGTATCCAGTTTCTTGTCATCATTCTGTGATGGCAAGTTTCTTGGCACAGATAATGTGGATGCAACAGACTGATGCATTGCAATTTCAAGTTGCTGTTCAAAGCTGTTGTCTGACAGACGTCAATGAAGTCTGACCTGTCCCGGCATTCATGAGCTGCAGAGTACAGACACCTCCCAGTCCACTGAGCCGGGAGACTGACTGCTGCTGGTCTGTTGTTGACTGAATTAATGATCAACAGACTATACCGTGGGCCAAGAAACCGTGCTACTTAATTATTTTCAACTATAACTCTGTTATTTCTTGATCGATTTTTACACTTTCACACGCTATATATGCGAGCGTGGCCGTTCCCAGTTTCCCGGGAATGCAGGAATGAAAAATGTCCAGGAATGGATTCCCCAGTTTACATACAAAGTCCTAAGCCCCTATCTCACATCTTTTTACAATCATATAGACACTAGTGAGATTATACCAGCTTAAACATGTACATTCTAAAGGTAATGGTAAAATGTATTTTCTTTTACATTTGTATATCCCTCATAATTCATCTTGTAATTTCTTTTACATTTGTATATTCCCAAGAATGCAACTCTTTTTTTAAAACAAATTCACATAAATCATTTGTTATGTGACACCTTATATTCTAATGATCTCATTTGCACCTGTCTGTCGTTTTGGTTACTGAACATTTTGATCACACAGTTTCAGGCAGTGTTAGCTTTCTCTTATGAGCTCTGGGCACAAGGTCAATTCATCTAAATAATCATAAAATAAAAACCACACTACAATAAACCACACAAATATTTATGAGTCATAATTAGCATACTTTAAAGGCACATTTTTATCTGCATTACAGATGTATGATACTTTTTAAATGATAAAAATGGATAGCTTAAAATATAGTCATTGTTGAATAAGTAATATAAATAATATATGTAGTAAAAATACAATAGTTTGTATTCTTTTCTTTCATTGTTTAATTCTAACAATGTACAGTGAGGTTAAAATCTTTGTGCTGTGTGATTTATGTTTTTTTTCCATACACTATGAAGTAAACAATAATAATTGGCAACTTTAAACAAAGTTGAAACCTACACACAAGTGATTCAGTTTGAGATACCTACAATTTCAGTAATGTACATTTTGTCATTTTCTGTTTTTAATCCATGAAACATTATCTGGACATTTGTGAAATATACAAAGACCAAAAGAGAAGTTAGTGTTTCATTAATGATACATTTTTAACATATATTTGGATCATATATTTTTCAGGAGAAACCGCAGTTCATTTTAGACACCTTAAAAAATTTTGCTTGCAAAATCCTGCTAAGAAATCTACCACAGCCAAATCTGAAGTCTCAATTAGAGTATAGCTGTAGCTGGAAAATACTATGGTTATTTCTTTTTATGTTGTTGGCCAAATGTATCCAAGCCATTATATGAAAGGGGTTGTGTTACTTGCTGTACACCAAATTGTATTTGAATTCTTGTGCCTTAAAAAGACTTTCTATAAAATGCGTTCAAGCTGTCCCTTGCTATTCCAAAACACTGAAACAAATACAATATGTGTAAATGTCTGTATAATCTTGCTTCTACGTAAAACAACCCATATATTGCCATTGCATATAAATGATAATATAGTACTATCATCTTCCTTCTAGTCAGACACTTCTTCACAGTATACAGAACTGGATTTTCTCCAGTATCTGTGGTGAGTGGTCTGTGGCATTGGGAATATTTTAAATAAATAATTGTGTGCAGGGCACCAATCGGGTGCAGGTGTGCACAGTTACACTTCTCTCCCTGGCTGATTGAGGTACTTTGCCTATTGCGCTGCATATGTGTTCAGAGGCAGGTGGATCAGTCAGGTGCCTCCGTTGTGCCTTGGAGATAGCGCTTGTCGCCCCTGTGCCAAATAACATAGGAGCTATAAAGAGGACCCAGCACAGCAGAGAAGAGAGATCAGAAAGAGAACAAACAGAAGAGAAAGACAGAGGTTAAAGGATGGCAAGAAAGGCATGAATGGGAGAGAGTCAGTGTGAGAGAGAAAAGACGTAGGCAGCTGGGAGGAAATCCCCTTGGGGTGAGCATGAGGTCAGTGTTAAGGGGCTGAAGTGAATCACTTAACCTGAGAGTGTAGGGAGCTGGAGTGACCTGTTGGTACAATTCTTACACTTAAGACTGAGGAGGGGCAGCTGGAGTCCAGGATGCTTGATATGGCACCCTGCCAAGTCATAGACAGCTGCAGGGACCCAAGCCTAGGAGTAGTGAGGTTCGGCATGGCACCCTCCTGGGAGGCATGGACAGCAGAGACCCGAGCGTGGTGAAGGTTGACTGTGCTTGTCAGTTAAGTATGTCTTCAGCTGCAAGGTCCTGTGCAGGGTAAGCAGAGGAGATGTCAGTTTTAATGGAATGCACAAGGGCTTGCACCTCGTTTTAATGGATTATTTATTGGGATTGCTTTTAACCTCCATGATCACCTTGGTTTTATGGAATTATTTATTTTTTTTATGGAAGAACTTAATTCACTGCATTTGTTGAACACTTTGTCTTTGAATTAGTTTTAATATAAAGCACTAATCACTTAAGCACCTAGCCCATACTGCATATGTGTGCCTGTGTGTCCTCATTTTCCCAGCTCATCTTGGTTACAACTATCAGTGGTGACGGGTTCAAGAGACTTCCTAAGAGGAGTGGGATCATGGAGCCGACCTACACTGTCATAATATCTTTTAAAGGCATATAGTTTATGTAATTAATGTAATGTATATGTAATTATTTATCAATGTAAATGAACAATTGTTGAAACACCACTATAATCAGTCTTTTATTTATTTATAAGTTGTTCTTACTTTTTTGTTTAAGGTTTCAAGAATTAACAATTCAGTTTTAGAACTTTAGCACCATACCCCACCCCCACCCCAAAATGTATGCTTGAAGAAACTTCAATTGCTTTTGTAATTTACCTTCTAAATAAGTGGCATCTAAATTGTTAGTCCTCAAAGTCATACTTAGATACAATCCATGGGGGAGAGGAAGCCTTTTATTAAAAAAAATAAATAAATAAATAAAACATGTAAAGTCAGTTCTTGTGCGGCTGTTGTCTGTTGCTGCCAGTCATTCATTACTGTATATGTAGTGCCTAGCAAGCACAGAAAAAATGAGATGTTATTTCAGATTTTGCTGATCACTTGAAAGTAAAAGGTCACCTCTGAAAATGTTGCATTTATCTAGAAGTAAAGGTGTCCCTGTTAATATCAAACAAAGATATTCCATTTTAACTTGACCATTGCACCTTTTAGTTTACGGGAGCTTTTTATTTTCTTTTATGTCAGGTTATTTCCCTTTTTGCAAGTCTATAAAGTATAATTTGGTTTACTGTTACTTTAGTAATATTATAATTTACATTTTCCTTATGCTACAAAATCATTGACATGCTGGAAGATGCATAATATTAGACATATTGTGTATGCAGTGAACTTTAAAAAGTTCAGATAAAGTAAGAAACTGCAATAAAACAGGATATACTGTATAATGAGAGAAAGCCATTGGGTCCATATAATGAATATACACTGAAATAAACTGCTAGAAAAAGAAAGTGAATAATCTATTGAAGACTGATGAACAAAACTACAGGTTACTATGTAGCAAATTGTAATAATAAAAACTATTTTATTTCTACTTGGGATATCCTTTAGTGTTAGAGTTCAGTGTTTCATTTATCAAACACCATTTAACTATGAGAAACCAAGTAAGTACAGACCATCTAAATTAATTATTTTTGGTTGTTAACACACTGAGTCATCCACTCTCAGTGTTTATTTCCCTGCTCCTCAGGTATTCAGTGGAAAGAGACCCGAATCTGAGTTTCAAACGCAACCTACCACTACTTTCCGCAAAGTCACAACCCCTCCCCCACCAGAGGGTCAACAGGCCCTTACCTGCCTCATAAGCGAGAAGGACCTCACACTCTTTGAAAAGCTTGGAGATGGCTCCTTTGGGGTGGTAAAACGAGGAGAATGGTTCACACCAACTGGTAAAGTGGTAAGTTGATAAAAGAACACCTTCGAGAAATGCTGACAGCCAAGTGTAACTAAACTAATAATATTTGACTGGATTAAGAATTTTAACTTTGCACTAAGGCACTAATATATCAGGAAAGGAAATATGTTGCATTTAAATAAATAATGTGTAGTTGTAATTGTGGAAAAATAAGATAACCCACACTATATAAAATAATCAGGGTGGTTTACATTAATGTGCTACATTAATGTAGACTGTATAAACATAATTTAAAGATGTAATTGAATTTAAAAGAAAAAAATTACAGGGTTGCAGTATAACTAAAATGTCAAAAAGCATTTTTTTTTTACTAACAGCATCTACATTTCAATAAGAATACTAGCCCTATTACCTTTATCCTTAACATTGCTAAATGCTTTATCTCATGTTTAAAAATTGTATCAATTTTTTTGAACTGTGTGACAATTACTAACAATTGGTTTAACACTAGAATCCCTGGAGCCAATGAAAAAAGTCGTAATTCCGGTCCACCTTAAATTCCTTTACACCTCTTCATCAGTATCTTTGTTTTGCAAATGTGTTGATCAGCATTGGCAGGAAGCAGCATGCTATCCCATCCCCACCACTGACGTAGCTGAAGTTTTCCCAGCTCAAGTCTGTTTATTTGGGTGTGAGGTGTCCGGAATTGTAAAAGTTCAGGTTTGGGAGCGTGCATTTTTGGGCTTTAGTTTTTACATATAAATAGTTTTGAATAAAAGCACACTTTTTTGTTATACTTTTTGTGAAAGTGTTTATTTGATATTTGGACTTCAGTCTTCACACATTATACACTTCACGCCTGCATTTTGTCATTATTATTGTAATATGAAAAAAGTTTCTGTTTTAGTTGTGTTCAACATTTCTTGCCTCGCATTTCCTGTCATTCTACATTTACCCATATCATTGTAGACAAGGAACACACATGAAATGTATGTATTCCAAATAACAATATATCATTTACCCTATACAATTCCAGGCACCTCACACCTACATAAACAGACTTGAGTTGGGAAAACTTCAGCTGTGTCAGTGGGATGATGGGATAGCATGCTGCTTGCAGCCAATGCTGATTGACACATTTGCAAAACAAAGACGCTGATGAAGAGGTGTGAAGGAATTTAAGGTGGCCCAACATTATGACTTTTTTTGTAGGCTTCAGGAATTCTAGTGTTAATGAAATGCAAACCAGTACACAAGGTTCAGGATAGTACCCTGCTTTCATAAGCTTGGATATGCAACACCTTCAGTTTTATATGGCTGCAGTTCCAGCTGGATTTTTTTGTTTCTATTTTTAGATAAGTGTTGCAGTGAAATGCTTAAAAACAGATGTTCTTAATCAGCCAGATGCTTTGGATGACTTCATCAGGGAAGTTAATGCTATGCACTCTCTAGATCATCAAAACCTGATCCGGCTATATGGTGTTGTACTCACACATCCCATGAAAATGGTAAGTGAACATTTTTTCAGTTTGAATAAAGCAAGCTATGAAGCTATTCCACATTTATTTTTAAACTAATCTAACTTGTTGTGGAATATTTGTATTCTGTTGAGGCTACTGTATAGTTGTTCCTATAAGCCATGGAAAAATTGGAAATATATTTGGAATTTGACATAAGAATGTAAAATCAAAAACTACAAAACCCTACTATCTCCCTCAGCCTTTTTATACCCTTTCTAATATAATTGATGAGTTTTTCATAAAGTATGTTGGGATAGGTCAGCCAGTGGGCAGTGCAGGGCAGGAATGAAAGACAAGAACTGGAGCAGAGCCAGAAGAGCCTTAAAATGTACAAGAATGACAGGGTACATGTGCTGGGATGTGAATTTGATAATGTTCCTGTGGATGCAAGAGGACAGAAAATCCTGCAGGTTCCTATGATGTTTTTATTTAAATGAAATAAAATAGTGTTGTAGAGGTGGTAAGGAGGCAGAGCACCTCAAGAACAACAGAGACAGAGCAGTAGGCCCTTTACATGCTATGGAAGATGTCAGTCTGTGTAGTAAATGTCACGAGTAAGCCACAAATGTAAACCACTATTTTAGCTCTAGTTAGTACTATTTTACATGATAACACTCCATGCTAATGTTATCACTGTTCAAGTGCCTGCCATATTTAAGAATGTGGAATAGATTGCACTATTGCCAGCAGTAGTTGTTTGTGAGAACCTCTAAGCCACCAGCCTTAAATGAAAAACAGAACTCATCCATGAAGGTGAACTGGCATTGCTTACAGCAGTCCAGATTGCTCAAGCTTGACAAAAGTTGGCAATAGCAAGTGGCAATTTGTAGCCTTCATAGTTGGGTATAAGCCTACCATGATATCTCAACCTGGCCATCATGCCTCATGAAGACCAATGTAGTGAGTCTTATTGAACTTTCTCAATTGTTTATCTAACTAATGTGTATTTATGGGCAAACATGTCTTGGTGTAGCAGTAGTGTATATGATCTGACTTCACTTTGAGTTTTCACTTTTTTTAATTTAAATGCAGTGATATACAGTATGCTTGTTGCTTTAGTAATGACTGGGAGCACAACTGATATGTAAACGTGATCATTTGCATACCAGGTCAAGTTGATCTGTCATGCTGGTTTACTTGAAATTTAGGATTTTAAACCCAAATGATATCAGTTCAGTTTAGGCTTTTGGTTGACTATTGTGGAACCCTGAATGTAACTTGTGTTTGTAAGCAGTTTCTTTGGATCAAGATATGAGCCAGGTAGTTTTTCATCAAGAGTTTATGATCAGGAAATGAAAAGAATTTTCAATGTTACCAATAACTTCTTTTATTATGCAATGGAAATGAAAACATGTCAAGGTAACAACAGGACTGTTTTTATCTGGATGCAACTGATTTTTAATCAATAGATGAAAGATGCCATCTAGTGGATGTTACGGAAATTGCTTCAATTTTTGGATAGCTGGTACTGCAAAAAGTAATGATACAGCAATAAAATCTTTAGTTTTGTTCTAAAAACTTTATTTTAGAGCAACATGAACTCAGTTTAATAAACTAAGCTGTAAATAATTGAGCTATTACTAGCAAAGTGGTGTCCTGTTTCAGGTGTAAACCTAAATCAAATTAATTATTTACATTTATACTTGTATAATACTTTTTCTAACCTACTCAAAGTGCTTTACATGTGTAGCATACACCTAGATGATGTGAGGCACCAATCCTTTCGACAGTATGATCACCACAAATTAGTTATTAAGTGGTGAAAGGGTGAGAAAAATAGTGAGCCAATAAGGAACAGAATTACCAGGCTGTAGTGTGCATCTTAGCCATGACTTTGGGAAACAACATATTCTTTTCAAAAGATATCCAGTGATCTTTTATGACCTCAGGGAGTCAGGATCATGGTTTTGCATCTTATTCAAATGACAGTACCAATATTTATTTACAGGATAGTGTCCCTATCACTGCACTGGATTGAGATCTACACACAGACCACATGCTAAACACACCTGATGGTCTCACCAAGACCACTTTCAGCAGCAACCCAAATCTGTGATTTGAAGCTAAGAAAACATGCTTAGGTTTAGGTGGATTACCCGCTCTAAAGAGATGGTATGGCTCCTGGTAAATCATCTACACTCTTCCAAGACTAATATGTCGGTAAGAGGCTAGTCATGATTGTAGGTCAAAATGGACATTGCTCATTCTGCTAAGATTTTCATGGGACACCAGGCCTGTTAAAGTAGAATAGGGATGCAGGCATCTAGTTGCATAAACCCAGTTGCCCCTCTGCAGACCTCTTAAGCCAGAAGGTGTGAAATGGACTCAAGCAAAAACAAAGACCTATAATTCAAGGAATGACACCTAAGATGGGCAGAAAAGCTTGACTATTAGAAGATACTTATTTTGTATCTGGAAGTGAATTTAATCTAATGAGGAGAAGGTTCAACCATCCTTTAAAACCACATGAGTGAGAAGAAAACAGAAGCAGTCAGTGGCATGTAGAAGTTCAGGGATTATCTCTAGGCACCCTCTCTGGCATTCTCTCAGGGAGGGGGATCTCTTTAAAATGACTGAAAACATCTGAATTGTGATGTCTAAACATAAAAGCTATGAGCCACTGCCTTGGAGATCCAGTCTGCCAAGCTAAGCACTGAGACCTGTCTACTTAGGAGCAGACATAACTTCAAGAAAGGAATTTCAGCATCCCGCGGCTCTGCCCACATAGTAGTGAAACAGGACAAACTTTAAAAATCAATAAAAAAACTTATTAAAAAAAAAAAAAAAAGTATTAGTTTGTATTGAGAGGAATTTATATTGATAGCTTTCGTATCAGAGGGCCTCTTCATATACAATATGTTTGCTTTTGTTATCAGGGGCGAGAATGTAGCTGTGATCTCTTTACTAAAAATGTCAAAAGTTGGCATGGTATCTCTGGCCAAGTGGAAGGTAAGAACACTACAACATCAAATGTTGCCACGGTGTCTGATTGTGTTCAGCTCTGATGGGAGAGCATCCCCCGCCTAGGGAGAAGAGCACATGGCCGTGATATCCCTGCCAATAATCAAGTACCCTGTAAAACACACGTAGCTGTGAACTCTCTCTCAAAAACGTTAAACTTTATTCTTTAACAATTACTAGATGATAATATCAGCTGAGCAAACAGGTATTGCTAACTAAGTGGAGGCAAGGTACGCTCCAACACATGGCAAGAAGTAGATCGACTCACATGGAGACTGGTGCGTGAGTGAAGATGGTCCCACCTGGCTCCCTACTCCTGAGATCCTGCCTCCCCCTCTCCTCAGCCTGCAGCCTGTCTCGCAAATAAATCAGTGCCGCAACCAAACTATAATACTTAGCGTGAATAGAGAAGTTGCAAAATCAACCAGAATGTTCAAGCAAATTATAGACTAAAACCCAATCATCTGTTAAGTAGTTCTCCGGTGAAAAACAGACAGACAGATGTTGGATTTTTTTATACATATATAGAAACACGTGTCGCCCTAATCAAATTCATTGTGGAAAATCCATACACATAGGTTGATTAGATCATGGCCTTCCCAAAATATAAGAAAGCACACCACTGTCCTTCTCCAAGTCTTATGGAGTTAAATTGCACTAAGACCATTTCCTCTGAACCTAGAGCTTTCTGTATACCAGAGCTTTGAATGTGTCCCTTCTTTTATTGACAAACAGAAGAATAATCTATAGAAATTTGAAACAGTTGAATCGATATTGGAATTTTTAGGTAGTTTTGTCAAAAAACACTGTCTTATAAGACTGTTAGTGTGTAGGTATCAATGAGAAGTGTAGTGTCTCCTTATTTTACCTTGAAGGAGCAAGTGGAGCCATACTTGAAAGGCCCTGATGTTTTCAGTGAGGTCCTCAGCACTAGAACCAGCATTCTGAAACTGTAGATTGAAATAATTCAGACAAACCGTAATGTTTCACAGAAAGGAGAAATGTGCAGTAGTTGCAGTGGTCACCTATTAATAAAACTGTAGATTGTACTGTTTAGAATCTCACAAAATGTGAATTAACTCAATTTTCACAAATGTGAAGTTGTTGATTATACATTCCTGCCTATGCCAATAAATATAGCAATATGAAACATTTGTTTATTCTGCATCCTGCTTTAAATCGTTCTTTAAAAAAAAAAAAAAAAAAAAAAAAAAAGAAACCTTCCTGTCTAAAATGTTAAATTTACCTGTTGTGTGCTTTCAAAGGAAACAGGAAATGAGAAAAGTAACATGTAGATTTGAGCTCAGAAAATAATTTTGAAATGCTACTGTCATAGGCTACTTCCATGTGTCTTGTTGCTGTTGAGTCCAACAAGAGGAATTGCTTGACACAGCTGGTAATGTCCTTTTTTTATCCTCTGCAAAAAATCTCATCCATCCATCCATCCATCCCTCCCTCCACCTCTCAATAGTGTATAACCTTACTTGAAAAGCTATTTTCGAAGTATTTTTCAGCTTTGTTTTCTGCAATTACTGCACACATTCATTTATGTCAGAAATTGTCCAAAAAGTAAAAAGGTCTGACTACATTCAGAATCCACTGTGTAATTGAAGGAATGGCCCAACCAAGCACAAAAGCCTTAAAATGTACCAAATACAGTACATCCAAGTGAGGCCCATAATAATGTCTCCTTCATACTGATTTACATCTTGAAATTACACACATACTAATTTTATGAGAATCAACCATTTTTAAAAATGTCATGCTGAGCACCCAAAATGGCTTTCATTTTTTGACCTCAAAATGAGAGTAAGCAGAAACCTAATTAAAAATTCTATATACTGAACAATTAAAAAATTAAGAAGTTTAATCAATCAATGAATACAGAAGAACCAATTTATCAAAGTATATGATTTCACAATGTTTACATTGTTTATAATAAATGGAGAACAATTTTTACATACACAAAAACTATTATACATAAGGAAAAAAAACCTGTCTCAAATCCAAATTAGCCTCCACTATTATTGGTACCCCTTGTAAAAATTAGTAAGAGGAGTTTGAAAAAAAACTATTTGCTGAAGAACCATCATCGTGCACTAAAAAAATGAGGAACATCAGATTAGACTTTTAATTGAAACAAGTTAATTCAAAGAAAAACAAAGCCCTTATGTAGAAATAAATATTTACAAAAACACGTGCCATAATTGTTGGCACCCCTGCATTTAATACTTTGTACAACCTCCCTTTGGCAATATAACAGCAAGGAGTCTTCTCTTGTAACCTTTTATAAGGTTGGAGAATACAGAGCATGGTACCTGAGACCATTCTTCTTTACATAATCTCTCCAGATCATCCAGGGTCCTTGGCCCTCTCCTGTGTACTCTCCTCTTCAGCTCACTCCATAGGTTTTCAATAGGGTTCAGGTCAGGGGTCTGAGAAGGCTATGGCAGAACTTTGATTTTATGGTCAATTAACCATTGCAGGGTTGATTGGGATATGTGTTTCCATTATTATCCTGCTGGAAGATCCAACGATGACCCAGTTTTAGTTTCTTGGCGGAGCCAGCCAGGTTTTGATTTAAAATCTCCTGATATTTCATGAAGTCCATGATGCCAAGGTTTCCAGAACCTCCACCATATTTTACAGCTGGGACAAGGTTCTATTCATTATAGCCATCTTTCTTTTTACAACAAACCCACTTTTATTGTTTATTGCCAAGAAGTTCAATTTTTATTTTATCACACCATTAGATATGGTTCCAGTTAAAGTTGTAGGAATGTTTTACAAACACCAGGCCCTTATGTTTGTGGATATCTGACAAAAAAGGCTTCTTTCTGGCATACCTTCCAAATAATCTGCTGGCGTGGAGATGCTGTCTGATGGTAGTTCTGGAGTCTTGATAACCCCAGGATTTTACTTTTCTTGCAATTCCCCAACAGTGATCCTTGAAGATGTTATTGCCTCTCTTACCATCCTTCTCACTGCACATGGGGGTAAAATAAACTGTGGTCCTCTTCCAGGCAAGTGTGTCACAGTTTTTGTATTATTGTCTGAAGTTTTTTTTTTTTTTAATATAACCATGAAGGGCAACATACTTCTCCTCCCTCATTTGGATTGAGTGTTCTCTTTTCTTTGCCGTGATGATAGTTGGCTAAGGAAATTTGGTTCTGTGTCTCCTCACATTTGTATCCTAGTTAATCAGGAAGTAATTGATTTCAGCTAGAAAGTTTCTATACACTCTAATCAACATAACAATGTCCAATTTAAATGGGAAACTTGCTTCAGGTACATTGTTTCACATTAACTTTCAAGGGTGCCAACAATTGTGGCACATGTGTTTTTGTTAAAAATATTTATTTCTTCATGAGGGCTTTGTTTGTCTTTGAAGGAACTTGTTTCAATTAAAAGTCAGATGTTTTTTATTTTTACAGTGCAGGATGACAGTTCTTCAGCAAATAGTGATTTTTTTTTCTAACCCTTCTTACTAATTTTTACAAGGGGTGCCAATAATAGTGGAGGGCATGGTATAAATAGAGAATGTGCCCATAATTTAATAAAATAGTACCTACTTTTAATTATCCCACGTGTCTTTACCACAAGACATTGCAAACCCAACAACAAAGAAACATTTGAAGATTTACAGGTGTCTATAAACCATACCAAAGGATACAGATTAATTATCTTCAAAGTATGTACTGTATAATGAAAATGGAAAGTGAAAATGATGAGAAAAAATCATGGATGCAAAACCAATGTAACAATAGAAAAAAAACAGTGAGAGCTGACTAAATAAACCAATCAGTTTGCACAACAGGTATTAAAAAAAAAATGCATTATAATGCCTGTACGAGCAACAGCATAAAGAGAAACTGAGAGAAGTATCACTGGATTCCTGACCCATTCATGTGATGCACAATGTAGGCTTGATCAGTGTTTTTTGAGGAAGAACCTCTTCTTCAGAGCACAGCACAGCAATGTTTTTTAGCATCGTTAAAGAAATTAAACAAGTTAAAAAAAAAAAAATTACCCCGTTTACAACAAACACCAGAAACCATTGAACTACTTATTGTATAAGGTTTTCATTGAACATAATGCTGATTGATTCTTTAAGCTGGTTTCACATTTCACAACTTTCAGTAAGAAGGGATATCAAACCTAACTTTTGTAGTTGCTGGATGTTATTGCCTTGAGAGTGTCCGATTACAAGCCAATAACATTTTGCCTGACAGCACCAATGCCTGTAGGAAGACTTTCCAGGTATGGAAAGCACAGCCGCAATCAATCCTGATAAGGTACAACAAATGGAAAACAGGAAGTCAAGTCTCATTTCTGTTTGCACAGAAGAATCACTGCAACACTACAACTTAAAACAAAAATCCAACCAGGGTAAGTCCAACACCAGTCACTGACGAGGTCAAACTGTGCAACTTAATAATTACAGTAACATACTGTGACTGCCAACAACTTGCTAAGATTATGTAAAAGTCATGTAGTGCGATGAGGAATTAAGTAATTCGGCCTAACTTGCTGGTGGCATGTACTGTATGCAGATATGCAACTGACTTTGGATTACTTGCCAATGGCAAAATGATGAAAACTTTTTAACAGATCTGTGTTGTTTAGCCTGTTTTATGCTTATGCTAAGGAAAAGTTTATTGAAGCTGTCTCATCAGATGACTGAAATGTAATTGAGATGTGGCTAGTGAATGCAAAAGATGAAGTAAATTGTAAAGGGTTAAGATGAGAATTGTCAGTTGGATATATACAGAGATTCATAGATAGACAGGAAATATAGAGTGAGAAAAGGCTGGTATGAAGGTTATAATGTGTGGGGTGATATATAGGCTGAGGTGTGTTGTGCCTGCTGAGTGAAAAGTGGAGAATGACTTTTAATGTGATGGAAACAGAGAAGATGAGGCCAGTATGAAAGATTTAGATAGACATGATAGATGACATGCCAGTGCACAGCCTGAAGAGGCCTAAAACCACAGAAATTTGAGGAGTGAACAGTCCAACTGTTTCTTATAATTACTGTTAGGCTAGTGGTGCTGTTTTTTTGTTCCTATATTTTAAGGATTATCTTGATTTTGGTCTTCCTTCTTACTTATAGTTAAACTCTGGTCTAGATTACCAAAGGCAAAAATATATCCATATTTGAAATAACAAAGAAGCATATACTGGCATAATGGGGTAGTGCTTCTGCCCTATAGATTATATTCTGGGATCAAATCCCGCTCCTAGTATTCTGTGAGGAGTCATCATGTTTTCCCTGTATTTGTTTGAATTTTCCCCACATCCTCTAGCCTCCTTCCTACATCCTTAAAGACACATAGGTCTGGTTAATAGGTGACTCTAAATTGACAGTTCGTGGGTCTGTGAGAGAGCCCTGTGATGGATGGACTGGAGCACAACCCACAGCTGGTTCACACTTTGTATCCAATATTGCTGGTTTCTTGCTTCCCTGAATTGGATTAAGCAAGCTTGAGTACATTATGTTTTACACTGGGTTTTAATAATGGATTAGTTTTATTTATAAATTTTACACATATTAGAACACTGACTAAAAAAACAACAAAATACTCTTAACTTGGCAGCCATGCATAAAAGTCAATCATTTTTCATTATTCAGAGTGTAACATAACAGATTATGATTGCTTAGGGAAATTTCAGAATTTCATTTTTCTCCTACATGCTGTAATTGCAATATGTACATGCTAACCTTTTCATTGTTATTTAATTTACCAGGTCACAGAACTGGCACCATTAGGCTCTTTGCTGGATCGATTAAGAAAGAATCAGGGACATTTTCTAATATCAACACTTTGTCAATATGCCATTCAAATTGCCAATGGCATGGCTTACCTGGAGTCAAAGAGATTTATCCATCGGGATTTAGCAGCCAGAAATATCTTGCTAGCATCTAATGATCTTGTCAAGATTGGCGATTTTGGACTAATGCGTGCACTTCCTAAAAATGATGATCATTATGTTATGCAAGAACATCGCAAGGTTCCCTTTGCCTGGTAAGTTAATCATTTAATATTACACATTGTTCTTATGTTGCATTATAAAACATGTAAAACAACAGTTATGCAGACTCTTGTATATTGCTCACCTTCAAGTGCAAGTCTCTCATTCTTGGCCCATCTGTTTCAAAATACTATCGAGGTAAATGATTTCATTGAAGGCCAGAGAGAAGTTATTACATTATAATTCTTTTCTGCTTGGGGTGTTCATGGCTTGTTATTATAAAGTGTTCAGCCAGGCCAAGTAATGTTGATTTATCTGCATGGAATGCCAATCAATACAGCTGTCTCCTTTCTTGTTGATTAATTGTAAGTACCTTTGAATAGTGACTTATAAAAGGTATTGTACTACTTGGCAAAGTTATACTTTTTAAAAATACAGTTAGAAATGTAAGAGTTGTGCATATCCTACAACAGTCATCTGATGCCATAATCCCATAAGGTCATGTCTTGCCATGTCATCATCACTATTTGCATGTCATCATCACTATTTTTCTTCAAGATCTACTTTCTTAATTTGAATGTGCTTAGTTTCAGTCATTTTTTGGAGATAATCTTTGTTATTCCTATAATTACTTTGCAGATCTGAATGTTAATAAATACAAAATGATAAATTGGGACCTCTGAGTGATCTTTAAATTTGTAATTTTTTTTCTTTGCAGGTGTGCTCCTGAAAGTTTAAAGACCCGTACATTTTCTCATGCAAGTGATACCTGGATGTTTGGCGTCACTCTTTGGGAAATGTTTACTTATGGGCAGGAACCTTGGTTGGGGCTCAATGGTAGTCAGGTATAAGTATTTATCTTCCATTAAACAAGATGAAAAGCACATCTAGACATGCTGTTGCCTTGGAGGTGATGATATAGGATAGGTTCTTCAGAGTGAATATGAACTGCACATAGAGACCAGCCGATTTTTGTAAATTATGTTTAATTGATGTAATGCTTTTCTTATACCAGGAAAAAATGAGAATAGAATCCAAAAGAATATTTTCTCACAGAATGCCATGCAAAGCCATGTCTGTCATTTATATAACAAAAACTGCAAAACATAACAATTGCAAACTTACTTAGTCTCAATTCAGAATCACTAGGGGCAATGAAAAAAATTTACTGAAATAAATTAGAGGTAAGTGGTAATATAAGGAAATTGTGACTTAATTTTTACTTGAAAAAATGCATGAATTTTCCTAAATATTAATATGCATATGAATTGTTAAGATAAATAGTAGGCTGTCACTGAGAGTCTTTCTCAAACCGTATTTTTAATGTAAATGCCATCTGGAACATTCAGTTGAATTAAGTGTGTTTGAGAATGTCATGGTAAATAGACACATTTTAGGACAGACATGCTTGCTAAAAATGTGAGACATGAATATCTACCCAGAGTTAACATGGGACATCAAGAACAACCCAAGTCAGAGCTCATGTTAATCTCCATGCCATACAGTGCAAGTACATGGTACTGATATTGAAAAGTACTGCATATTGTCACTTCCATTTTAAAAGCTTTTCTTTGGTTTACAGGTAAATTGTTTCATATTAGAAGAGTAAACAGAAGTAAGCAATTTAGTCTCATTAGGTTCTCTTTCATATACATATATACATATATATATATATATATATATATATATATATATATATATATATATAATTAAATTATATATGAAAGATGTATAATAAGAAAAAGTGTTCCTCCTTAAAAATGGTAACTAAACTTAACTGTATATATTGTATTTTAGTACAAAGTGTATTTTAAGTAGTGTAACAGTGCTCACTAGCATTGCCAATGCCAGCCTTTTAAAGATTCTTGACGACCCACACACACCATTTTTATTTAGTGAATTGAAAGTGACTGGGGGTGGGGTACATTTAGAAATAGGGACAAAGCCTTGCATTTATGAAACAGCCAACAGTGTTGTCTACCTATATATTGTCATTAAGTTTAATAACAAAAATAATAAGTGGAAATAAAAAAGAAGAAAAACAAAATACACTGCAGGCTAGCCAGTGGAGCAGTGACTGAACAGAATGAAACATGACTTTTTTTCTATAGCTGATAGAGATGCTGCTTTTCAGAATGTGAGTTGGATGGTGTTTTTGAGTGAATAAAAGTAATTGGTAACTTTTTTTGTTGGTAGACATTTATTAAAATCCACTGTATCCTGGGGCAGTGCTAATTTTATGCCTTGATGTTGTTTTTAAAGTGCTTTATAAATAAATAAAATAAATAAATAAAATAATTTTAGGCTTTGATGCTAATGGAGAGTTGAGATTTTTAGCACTTTTTAGCTTTGAATGAATTGACTTTAAATCACCGTTGTAACATTACCAAATACCACTTTAGTACAGATTACGGAGTTCTGCTGCAACCAACCAAAAAAGATTGGACCAGAGATGGACTGAGTTTCAATAAGTGTCAAGCAAGTGAAATGCAAGGGGTGATCAGAACAAGCACACTATAAGAAACAGGACTGATATAAAAGTTGTTTCTGTCATACAGTATATGGTGCAATATGCACTTACACTACCAGTAACGTACTGTTGTATATCTCACTAAAATATTTCTGGTAAAGCAGAATGGTGGTGGATGTGTGCGCAAGTTCCTATTTGTAAAAAGCAATGAAGGAGGTATGTGTATTGTATTCCTCTTGTTCATTAATCATGATAGCTTATTGTGAATCTTCTTCACAGAACTGCAAATGAATCACCACAAATCCTGCCTGCATCTACTCATTTTCTGAAGTTAATTTAATAGCATGGATGCTGGGTAACAGCCTGATTGTTATAAATGAATATGTAGCATGTATCTTAAAAATGTGAAGTTAACTGACTTAGTCACCTACTCATCAACAAAAGCACTATTTCCCCATTTAGTTTAAAACCTGAAATTTGACTGTATTTTACATCTTGGGCAGTAGGTATCCACTTAGCAAGGATTTTATTAATGTTTAGAGGTAAAATCAACCCTAACAGTAGAAAACTAAATATCCCAAAACCTTAAAAAAAAAAAATGCTTTGACTAATTGGATTGAAGTTTGGTTACATTATAGAAAAAAAGCAAATTTTTTTTATTTGTATTTTTTTAAATTTGTCGGTAATATAGTACTGAGAAAGCTATACTAACACACAGTGTCCTTTTTTTGGCACAGTGCCGAAAAGAAGCCAGGACAAACACTGTGCCACTTGGCTGTTTTGGCTTTCCAGTGTGTTTAAATAAATGACGCCAGCAGAAAATATGGGAGGGGCAAGCAAATAGCAGCACTGACCAAAAGTGTGGATGAACAAGTGAAGAAGGAAAACAAATGTATGGGTGAACGATGTAAACCAAATAAAAATGTGCACAATAATAATAGTACTGCATTCCACCATACCCCTGGTCAACATACGACTGGTGATAAACTTGAAAACAAATTCTTGAGTGAATGAAGTAAAAACCTGCATCAGAAGCTGATTTAAGTTCAGTTGGCTTGCTTCCGTTGTGTGATAAATGCGTAGTGTACATTGCAAGGTTAGATTTCCAGTTTTCTGTACTTTTTGACTTTCCATTGTTTTTAATTTATTTCGGGTTTATTTCTGTTTTTATTGGTTTCAATTTTAGTGTCCTACAATCTAAGAAGTAAACTGTTTCCTTACACTAGCCTTGTTTCAGTGTACAGTATATATTGCTTTTCATCTAAACCTTCCAAAACGTTACAAGATTAAAGATCAAAGTATTATATATAAATCTGATTGAAGTTACCATTTTTATAGTATAAGCTACAGGTGGAATTATATTTATACTCAAAATTCCTATTATTCCTACTAATTACTGGTTTGAAATACAAAAACAGTTTTCTGTAAAATTGTATTTTGCTATGACCTTTACCAGAACCTAAGGTCGGTCACTATGAAAAGGAAGAATTCATCAGCCACAAGAATGTGAGCAATTGTATGTGGAAGGTAAGGTAGAGTGTGGTAGAGTAAGGGTAGCTAATGAATTAATTATATTACTCCCGGTTTCAAAAAAAACAACTACAAATATTGTATACATAAAAGTACCTAGTAACATAGTAACAAACTGACATTTGTTTTAAAAGAATTCCCATTTGAAGCTGCATAACACACCTAGTTAACTATATAAAGTACTGATGTATATGAGTTATTTAAAAGTAACTTTGCTCTAATACAATGACTATAGTCTTGTGGACCATACTTCAGAACCACTGATGAAAGTTTCCAAATAATCTTATTATAAATAAAGCCTAAGTAAATATTTAACAAACTGACGTATCTGAGTGCTTTAAAAGCCACATTCTTCTGATATCGTGATTGTAATGTGTGTGAACCACTTGCTTCATGCTTGTGGACCACACTTTCAAAACCACTGACATAAATCTTTGTTAATGTAAGATTTTAGCTAATATTGTCCATCCTGTTAGCTACTTATTTTATCTCATTCAAAAACCATCATCAGAGAGATCATCCATCCATCCATTATCCAACCCGCTGTATCCTAACCACAGGAGATTATCCATTAACCACCAAATGCAGAAATTTAATGCGGTGGGCCCAGAAAACTTTTTTTAATTTTTGCTTCACTTCATAAAATTGGTAACAATACTATCACTACTATGAGGGAAGACTAAGCAAACCTTAGAATATATTCAAGGTGTTTTATCAGGATTCATTTTTATTTCAGGTCAATCTAACATCCATGTTTCAGTGGTGGTTAGATTTACCCTTTTCATTGTTAAAAACTATTGTACAGTATTGATGATGATGTTATTGTCCTTCATGTTTGTAACAGGCTTTGCTGTACCCATCATAAAAAAAGCATCTCATTTACATACTCATCATGTGAAGTTAGGAGAGGGAGAAGCAGTAAAAATATAAATACATAATCAGATGGAATTGGAGTGTGAAAGTGATAATAATACAAAATTATTAACAGATGTTACATGTAACTTGGGCCATTTTTGTTCTCCTGCTCTTGAGTTAAGAGATAAAATAGTTTAATTTAGTGTTTGTGCCGTTTGCTCCTAATTTTTTGGTGCTGCTTCTCAGCAATGCTTAACTTACAGCATTTTTAAAATCTAGAAGTACATGATGATTTTGAACTGCATTTACACAATTTTAAATACGTAATGCTCCTTACCTTATGTTTCACTCTGTAATCTTGTGTATGGTTACACAGTATCGCAAAGTGATGGTGGTGCAATAGTGGATCAGTGTTAGTACTGCATGCAGAATGTTGCCTCTCTAGAGCAAGGTACTGTCAGTTAGTATGTCTCCTCTCCTGTAACAGATGAAAAAGATGAGTATTCACTTCATATTTTTGCATTTGAGAGCTTTGATCATAGTGCATTACTGTTTATGTATCTTATTTTGTTATTGGGTTTATAGAAAGAGCAAACCGCAGGCAGATTCCCTTTTGTACTTAAGCACTGTATTTACATCACCGGTAAAGAAATAATATCCCTATGTTTCTTTGCTGTACATTAGGAAGATGTAGGATTGTGTGAGAAATGCTTCCTTCTGTTTACTATTCCCCGTATCATACAGTATTATTAATATCCAAAAGACTATGCATGTAGCATTTTTTATATAAATCATTAATTAAATGATTTAAAAAGTAAAGTGTGCCATCCAATTCACCAGCAGAGTTTTTACTGTATAATATTTGTTAAAATGAGGTTTTTGATCCAAGATTAACATGTTCATGCTGTTTTTGTGTGCTTTCTAAGTACAGTAAAATATACACTTCATGTTATGCATGCTTTGTAACATATACACAGTCAGTCATTTACCAACCCACTATATCCTAACACAGGGTCACAGGGGTCTGCTGGAGCCAATCCCAGCCATCACAGGGCCAAGGCAGGAACACACCAAGCATACACACTAGGGGCAATTTAGGATCGCCAATGCACCTAACCTGCATGTCTTTGGACGGTGGGAGGAAACAGGAGTACCCACGCAGACACGGGGAGAACATGCAAACTCCACGCAGGGAGGACCCGGGAAGCAAACCCAGGTCTCCTTACTGCAAGGCAGCAACGCTACCACTGCGCCACCATGCTGCCCATAACATACACAATGATTAGTTATTTTTCAATATATTGTTCAATTTTCAAATCTATTTGACTAGATTAGGGTCATGGGGAACCAGTGCCTGTCCTTAGCAACACTGGGTGGTAAGTGAAAACCAACCCTGAATGGAGCATCAATCCATCACAGGCTCATTATTGTTCATTTATAAATTATTATAGGAGTATTTACATTCAGCCTTTAAACATTAAGACTGTTTGTACAGCATGCTACCATTTGCCTGAGAACTTGCTTTGTTAAGTGAAGTTGTATTTCGTAATTTAATAAGAAAGCAGTCTTTTAGATCAGCTTAAAATTGTAGCCAATAAGGAATTAGAATAAACATGTTGCACTTGTTTTAGTGTAAAACTTCCTAAACGGTGGTCATTCTAAAATGAATTTGGCCATAATATGTGCAAGCTTTGAACTTTTCACAAATCTTCACAGATCCTTCATAAAATTGACAAAGAAGGAGAAAGATTGACAAAGCCTGAGGACTGTCCTCAAGACATCTATAATGTAATGCTGCAGTGCTGGGCACAGAAGCCTGATGACCGGCCCACTTTTATAGCACTACGGGAATTTCTAGTAGAGGTGAGAGTTTGCACTGATTAATGAATCAATAGGCCATTGAATGCTGAATTTTGTATGGTGTGTGTGTGTATAAGTTTTATGTATATACAGGTGCAAAGAAAAAATCCTGTGACTATTTTTTTGGTAATATGTTCATATAATATGTACTATAGTTGAAAATATAGCTATTAGAGTAAACTGCTGAATATCAGCTTTTATTCCTGGGCAGTGTTCTACATATAGCATAAACAGTATTGTAAAAAATGGCATTTATTGTGTTTAGTCTTTACAAACAATATAATCTTTGTGTACAAACCTAAGAGAGCTGTTTTCACACTTGGATTGGGAATACAGTATGAAACCTATTTAACCCTTGCTTCTTTCTAATTTCCATGATTTATATCACCTGCTGTTTACAGACAATGCCTACAGACATGCGAGCACTTCAAGACTTCGAGGAGCTTGACAAGCTGCAGATTCAAATGAATGATGTCATTACAATCATTGAGGGCAGGTAAGTGTTCATTTCATCTACTTTACTTTGGAGATGTTAATCTTGATAATAGACTACAATTTCTGTGTGTAGACAATTATCACACACCATTCATTTTCTGAACGCTATCATAGCGGCAACCAAAAAAAGGTAAGTAACCTGGGATCATGATAAAACAGGGGTGTCCAACTCCAGTCCTGGAGGGCTGTAGTGACTGTAGGTTTTCATTCTAGCCATCTTCTTAATCAGTGTCTAGTTTTTCCTGCTAATTAACTTCTTTTGCCTTAATTTTAACTGATTTTGACTTTTTTCCTTAAGACACAAAATGAGCCAACACACTACCAGCTAACTGATCCATCACACAATATCTGAGAATAAAGAAAGTTGAAGGTCTCAGTATGGGTGATCTGCTTAAGTCACCAAAACATTTTGACAGTGTTATTAGAAAAAACAGAAATTCAACAGTTTTTGAAACATCTGCTGTGGCAAAATGAGAGCACTAACAAGTCATGGAATTAAATGATGGGTTTAATTAACAACAAGAACTGGCTTCTCATTAAGTAATTGGTTGGAGTTTGAAGCCCTGATTTAGCTGTTAATTCACTTCACATCTCATTTGTATTTTGGATGCCATTTAATAAGGAAAAGAATCCATTCAGAGGACTGAATCCTTAAAAACAGGGATATTAAAATGATGGGAAAAGAAGTTAATTAGCACTGAAAACTGGTCACTGATTAGGGAAAGGGTTAGAATGAAAACCTGCAGCCACTGTGGCCCGCCAGGATCAGAGTTGGACACCCCTGGGATAAAACAAAGCCATTTAAATCTATTCAATTTACAGATTGTAACAAAAGAAAATGCTGAATCATTGGAGTTGGGGTGTTTTATTTTCCATCTATTTTATGTATTAATTAACTACTATTGGATGAAATTACAAAATAACCTTAATAAATTATTTACCAAAATCTCAATTAGTGCATTAATTTTATCTTTCAGGATTGTCAGTTTGTTTTGCGTGTTGCTATTATCATTATTTAAAGTTCTAATAAAGGAGTAAAATAAACACTGACTTTTTATCATTTTCTTTATTTATAGTTTTTGCTATTTTCTTTTTGCATTTGAAAATGCTGAGGAAATTAAATTTTTCATTTTGTGTATTAGACATATTTATTCTTACAGTATGCTGGTACCCCATCTATGGCTTGCTCCTGTCCTGTTGTCAGGACAGGCTTCCATTCCTGCAGGTTTGGAATGGATGGATGGGCATTATCCTTAATTCCATAAACCATTTCATTATGAGAAGGAATTTTTTGCATATAAATTTGGATCTTTGGTTCCAAATGTGTGGACAAAACAAAAATATTTAATATATATTAAGCTACCTAGCAAAATACTAACAGATCAAGAAAACCTGAAGTTAGCATGTATAATTGTACGTACCAAGAGTCATTTTAAACTAATGAGCCTGTTGATATTTTGCAAAGCATAAACAACAGAATACACAAGATAAAATCATTCTTAATTTATATTGTTCACCTCATTAAAAGGTTATTCTGTTTTGTTATGGGATGTTACACAGATTTCCAATCTGAATTAGCCATTGAAAAAATAACATGCATTTGTGATCTGCAAGTAATCATTTTTTGAAATCATCATGATGTCTTTAAGGATGGAAAACAAATAATAGTAATACATTTTATTTCTAGAGACTACCTTTGTCATGCATGTATGTACCTAGAAATCTATATTGCTCCAATGACCTTATGACAAGTGACAATTGCGTAAGTGTTCATAAACAAAGTGAACAAAAATATATATATACATAATACTCCTGTTTGGCATGGTGAAAGAGCTTGTGTACCCTAATGATGTTTAAAGCTTTGCTCCTTGCAGGAATACATTTGTCAAATGTATCTAAAAGAAAACTAAATGCACAATGCCAGAACAGTGCCTATAAATTATGAAAATGTTCCAGTCAAAGTTACTTGTCCCTTTCGTCTTTTTTAATATGGGATAAAATATATTTTTACATGTCTTCCTATGTAAATGTTCTTAAAGGGCAAGGTACCGTCATTAGAAACTGCAGTATCTCAGTTTTACAAAGTATACATTTTGTTTATTGTATGTTTTGTCAGCTGTAGAATAACAGCTGTGTTTGTATTTCTGTTTAGGGCAGAGAACTATTGGTGGAGGGGCCAGAATAAAAGAACCTTAAAAGTGGGACAGTTTCCCAGGAACACCGTCACTTCGGTGGCAGGATTATCAGCACATGATATCAGCAGACCTCTCAAAAACAGCTTCATCCATACAGGACATGGAGATACCAACCCTCAACACTCCTGGGGATTTCCAGATAAAATTGATGAGTATGGAACTCCTTATTTGAAAAATTGAAAATGAACGCAAATATTAGTTTTCTCATGAGGCTTTTTCCCCCTTTAAGACTTATGGTGTTCTTAGTAAGTTATATAAGCCTCACATATGTATTAAACTCTGGTCCATCAGACATTTTATTCCAGTAAAGGTTACCATTGCACTTGTACTTGCAGTTGTATCTACCAAAGTATAAGAACATTTAGTTTTCAAAACACTGTCGCATCAGACCTGCGGCTTTATGTATGGAGAAGAACATGAACAAAATACTTGGTGCTATGCAAATTAATGTTATTTATACTGTTTCCATTTATATGTATTTGTGCTGCATTTTCATTTTTTACTGACATACCCCCAGTTTATAACTGTTGCATACACCAAAATAAATTTGAAACTAGTGTTCTTGGCATATCTTGAAGCATTGGTTTGATCTTCTGATTCATCAATAGTCTAATTAGAAAGTAATAGTTGAGATGTATTGATCAAGTAAAGAAAGCTGCATGTCTGGGACCTTTACAAAATGCAGTATTGACAGTAAAATAGAGAAAAAAACCATGATAACTCTTTGAATCTTTGCAAACTCCCAAATCAAATAGCATCGTAGCCCTCCTAAAGCGGAATCTAATAAAGGGAATCTACAGACCTTTCCTCTACTTCTGCTTGACTATATACAGGGAGTGAACTGCAGTGTAAGCAGTAAGGGATGATGAATGTCTTATTTCAAAATGCTAAATTAGTATAAAAATGTGAATAACAATATGTGCTTTTTTTTTTCCTTCAAACAAGGAAATTACATATGTATTCACATTTTTACACCTAGATCTGGGCCCAGTTCCGGTTTTAGAAACACCTCTGTAAAGCAATGGAGAATCCTGACATTCTCTATTTCATCTAAGCTACTTTATTGTGCTGTATCTTAGGTTTTAGCCTATAACTCTTGAATGTGTTTTTTCTGAAATTCCCCCACTAAATATAAAAATATTTCAAAGAGTACCCCAAGAGGATCACTTTGGATCCATTAAATACTTTGTAAGGTAAAAGATTACAAGATATAATTATTTTTATTTGCATTTGAATCTCTCCTAGTAATAATAATATATACTATTAATTACACATTTTTGTGTTTATAATTTACCAAGAATAGGCTGGAAAAAAGGTACATCACATTGGACAATAAAAAATATTTTGTGTCTCTCTCTTGTATGTAAATGGCACGGTAACGTGGTTCAATTATAATTATTAGCTGTGACTTGTTTTGTCAGATTTATGGAGAAACAATAGAGATTTATATCCATGGAATTTCTCTCTGTGTGGTTTGCTTCACGTTTATGTGAATAATAGTGAGACATACCTTACAGATTATCTAGACTCCTCATCTTATGTATAGTATTTATTATAACAGCAACAGGGTCTCCCGTTACAGATAGACAATAATTGAAAGTGCCAGTATGTTCACAAGGCTGGTCTGCGAAAGACTGCTTTCCAAGCAGGCATTATGTAAAAATTCACATCATATACATTTTCAGCCACACATGCATTATCTTTGAATATTTTGTTGTTAGCTAGTGCACAATATAAGAATGCACTAATTGAAAACTGAGGTAATGTTCCTTTCTGTTGCTCATGCTAACCTAGTGATGTGCATTATATCTTGCATGTTGGTTCTAAAGAATTTGACTCTGGAGGTGTTTCTACCTAGCATTCTTGTCTCTTGAAAAGCACTTTAAGACACTCAAATCTTTAAAACTTATACAGATGAGTCAATAATTCCAAGAAGTGGTAGAGGTAAAGTGTGTGTTTTGAAGAGAAGCTGCAAATTTATTCTCTGTCACATCTAAGTATATAAAACAGATTTCCATCATTTAGTAAACTATGTAACTAAAAATACACTGAACTGCATGACCCGCTAAATCTTTGAGCTATTTACAACTGAAACTACCATCAGTAATTTATTTTTATATATTGGAGAGTGGGAAACAGATTTCTTGTAACTGCTAATGAAACACCCAAATTTGTTAATTAACACTTTTCTTTGGATCACTTTAGAAATATTTTTATTATGTATATTGTAATAATATAATTAATTTCCACTAACATTTCATCTTTTTTTTCTCAAATTAATTTTATCATAATATATACTCAGCAAAAAAAGAAACGTCCCTTTTTCAGGACTGTGTATTTCAACAATAATGTTTTAAAAATCCAAATAACTTTACAGATCTTCATTGTAAATTGTTTAAACAATGTTTTCCATGCATGTTCAATTAACCATAATCAATTAATTAACATGCACCTGTGGAATGGTCGTTAAGACCTTAACAGCTTACAGAAAGTAAGCATTTAAGGTCACAGTTCTAAAAACGCAGGACACTAAAGAGACTTGTCTACTGACTGTGAAAAACACCCAAAGAAAGATGCCCAGGGTCCCTGCTCATCTGCGTGAACGTGCATTAGGCATGCTGCAGGGAGGCATGAGGACTGCTGATGTGGCTAGGGCAATAAATTGCCATGTCCACACTGTGAGACGCCTAAGACAGCGCTACAGGGAGACAGGAAGGACAGCTGATCATCCTCGCAGTGGAAGACCACGTGTAACAACACCTGCACAGGATCGGTACATCCGAATATCACACCTGCGTGACAGGTACAGGATGGCCACAACAACTGCCCGAGTCACACCAGGAACACACAATCCCTCCATCAGTGCTCAGACTGTCCGCAATAGGCTGAGAGAGGCTGGACTGAGGGCTTGCAGGCCTGTTGTAAGGCAGGTCCTTACCAGACATCACCAGCAACAACGCCGCCTATGGGCACAAACCCACCTTCGCTGGACCAGACAGGAGTGGCAAAAAGTGCGTGAGTTTCTGCATGACAGCAATGTCAGTGTTCTGCCATGGCCAGCGAAGAGCCCAGATCTCAATCCCGTTGAGCACGTCTGGGACCTGTTGGATCGCAGGGTGAGGGCTAGGGCCATTCCCCCCAGAAATGTCCAGGAACTTGCAGGTGCCTCGGTGGAAGAGTGGGGTAACATCTCACAGCAAGAACTGACAAATCTGGTCCAGTCCATGAGGAGGAGATGCACTGCAGTACTTCAAGCAGCTGGTGGCCACACCAGATACTGACTGGTACTTTTGATTTTGAGCCTCCCTTCATTCAGGGACACATTGTGAAACATTTTTAGTTTATGTCTTATGGTGTTGACTCTTTTAGTGTTCATACAAATATTTACACATTAAGTCTACTGAAAGTAAAAACAGTTGAAAGTCAGGGGACGTTTCTTTTTTTGCTGAGTATACAACCAATCTCATTTCAGCTGCTGAACTGGCACATATAAATTGTAACTTCAGGTAAAGTGGAATTTACATGGTTACGTCAATAAATACCTTCACATTGAAAAGAAAAATAAATTAATTTACAATGAAAAAATAAACACTGAACAATGTATGAATGACTTAATTAAAAATCTGTCATGAAATTTGCCAGATCAGTGACACATTATGAAAGAGAATGTAAAAATTAAATTTGCACTGTGCTCTCATTTTCTTTATTCCATGTGAAACTGACAATTTACTGCCTTTAGCATTTCATTTATCTATAAAAATACTCATTTGCCATTTCATTTCATGGCACTGGATTGTCAAAAGTAGCCAGAGCCAATTCTACCTGTACTGAGGTAAGGCACAATCATCAACTGACATCCGTCCAGACTTGCTTCTAGTCTGCCAATTTATTTTTGCTAGTCAGCCTAACATGCATTGCTTTGGAGGATAAGAAAAAAATGGTGTAGTTGAAAAACCTCATGTAAACTTTGGAGCTTGCAGACTGTACATAACCAGTGACCTGGTTGGATATTTAACCTTAGTGTCTCAAGCTGCAGGGCAGCAATGCTTACCTCTGCAGTGCTGTTACGCTCAGCATACAAAAACAGTTTGCATTGGTGTCATTATTGAGAAAATAAACAACTGCTATTGCAGTTCTGTCTAGAAAGTGAAGTTTCTTTTAATATAGCGTTCTACTTAAAGGACAAGGTCAGAATGCATGCACATATTTACAATATAGTAATATATTGGTATATCTAAACATATAGATATCTATCCAACCAACTTCACCAGTTCAGGGTTGCAGGGAGCCAGTGCCTATGCTAGCATTGTGCACAAGACAGGAGCACATACAGTCATGCCGTGTCCACTCGTTAACATAACATTTGTGTCTTGGGGATGTAGGTGGAAAACTGTAGTACCAGGGAAGAAAAACTTAGGCAGACACAGGCAGTAGCTAGGCCTAAGATTCAAACACAGGACTACAAAGTTGTGAGGCAACAGTGATATCCACTGTGCTACTGTTGCAAAGTATAAATATAAATAGCTTAATACACATGAATAGCTTCAAAGAAAGGTAAGTAACAGTGGACAAGTGACAGTAAAAACTCTTACTTGAAAAAGACCCTGTGGTATTGGGGACCTGAGGCCCATGATCCTTTAGAAAAGGTAGAATCAGTTTATTCCATTGTCTTCTACCCATTTTGACATCTTCGTCGAATGGTAGGAAGAATAAAGTGATCAAGGTGGCAATAATAATACATTACAGAGCAGCATACCAAGAAAAAAATGAACAGTGGATCATGATTATCACAGATGTAAACGTCTATCATGTATTTGTCTACACTATAACTACTTTACCACGGAACCATCTTATTGATGCTGCTTGTACAGCTAATGTTTTAAATGCTGGGATTGATGAAGAATCCAAATCTGGATATTGGTAGATAATTAAATCTAGAATGAGATGGGCCTGTACTTATTTTTATTTTTATTTTTTAATGCTTTGAATTGGAAGAAAGAATTTGCCTTGTGACTTCACTCTATGCTCATTGGTAAAGGCATTAAAAAGTTTTACAAAGAAAAGGGACCAAAGCCATTATTAACTGTATATTGTTATGGTCTTCTCAGTGGTATTTTAAGCTAAAGTAGTGTGGAAATGCGGAAGAAATCCAAATGGTATGACAGTGAAGTTTGGAACTGACAGCATTGTACTATTTGCAGACTTTACACTCACTGGTTCTACTTTTGTTTTTTTGAATATAAGGATTTCATGAAAATGTTATCTGAATTTAATTAAGTATAGTGTTTATTTTTTTAGAATTATATAAATCTGCAGTCAATAAAATTGGCCCTTTCAAATATAGTTCATCTTTATTCCATGTTCAGGTTGTACTTGAGCAATCCAATGGATCCCCCAGATGTTTTAGGAATGGATATAATGGCAGCAAGACCCACTCAGTTGCCTGGAAGGGCGAAAAGTAAGTAAAGGCAAAGTATTACCAAAGGCATCTCAAAACAAATATTTTTGGTTTAAATCTGTTACCAGTCATATTCAGGGTAGCATGATAATGTCATAAGCAACATTGTCTCACTGATGCACTGCCGCTACCTCTCACTTCTTCGCTGAGGCATCTTTCCACAGTTCACATCAAATTCATAGACATCCCTAATTTCTTGCAGTGTAAATACATTTGAGTAGACCTTGCAATGAAAAGATTTACACCTCTGCCCCTTGTTTTTGCAGAGTGATGCATACGTAAGCTACATTTTGTTTGAATTATGAATCCCTTTACAAACTAATAACCATAAAATAATACAAATTAAGGCAGGTACAACTTTTTTTAATGATACGTTACTTATTTGAATTGTGCATACCATAGTATACACAAAAACCACGACTGTTTTTCCTCTTATATTCATCTGAATTACTTAGGCATTACTTAGGCATACTTAGGCATCAGGATACTTCCAAGAATGTGTAACTTTGTAACTGTATGCTTCAGCTAATAATAAAAAAGATCTCATTTCTTTACATTTGCATAAAAACAGTGACAGAGATCTGAAGTGTATTATATTCAGAATGTGTTTATTTAAAGTGTTCATGTAAAATTTAGATCTATGTTCTTTGACATCCCAAAAACACCATGTTATGATATCTTGGTTCTTTGTTGCACAGGCACTATCTGAATATTAAAGGTCATAAATCATTTCGGGCCTTAACAGTTCTTTTTCCTATAAGTGAACAATTTTGCCATTTTGTTTCCCCAAATATTTTTTTATTTTTGAGCTTCATTCTCTCTTTTCCTTTTGCCTTGCTTCAGAGGAGCCTCCTCCACGCCCTCCTCAACCAGTCATCCTAATCAAGAGTAAGTCTGGCCACTCGTTCTGGTCTAAAAGCTGTTCCTGCTCTCTCTGTTTCATTCTAGCCCCAGTCTTTAAAGGTATACCGTAAACGTTATTGCTTGTTTTTGTAATGCCTTGCAACAGTTTCACTCTGCCCCAGTCTTGCTGTCCATAAGACAAATCTACTAACATGAATAGGATTTAAATGATCCCTTTAGTTACAAAAGAACACCCGATTGTTCATGTTTCGGTAACTATCATTAATAGTTAATAAATGTTTTTTTTTCCTTGTTTGTTGGATGCTGTATTTCATTTGTTCCAACTTATACAGTAGGTTTTTAGTTTAATGATAGCTTGGCCTTCTTTGAGGTGTTTATAGTATCATGTGAGTAACACAGCAGTCCTTTTTGTTTGTCAGAGTGCATTATTGCATGATTTATCTTGTGTTTGTGAGTGTTTGTGAAGTAGTTTTAGAGTCATTTAACAAACAAATAAATTACACATGTAATTGTTTGATGTCACTTAAAACTAAATATATTATGCAATGGAAGTTGTAATGATTGATAATAACATACAGTATAACACAGCAATAGTGCTTTCAAGTGAAAAGTTAAATAATTGCAAGGTTTGCTATCATTATTTATTATTGCACTTTTAAAATATTTTTCAAATGACCAAAAAGAAAAAATGTGTTCAATTGAAACCATTTATGCTTGTTTTAAAGTTAAACAAAAATGCTGAAATAAATGAGGTTTAAATAAAATAACATTAGTCTTACCAAATTACCGGTGATTAAGATAAATAGTAAATATAAAGCTGTTCAAACTCTTTGTGTGTTTTCTTCCAAACAATTTATGAATTAGGAACACATTTTTGCTTTTGAGATTTGCTCAGTTAAATTATTAAATCTATTAATCTGTAATTTTACAAATTACCAACAAATTAGCTTTTATTTCTCAGTAAATATTATATAGAGTGTTACTTAATGACAATGATGATAATATTTATAACACATTTCATTCATGGAATTCAGCTCAATATGCTTACAAAAAATTACAATACCCACTAGCTTACATATCTACATTGATAAAAGAGATACTAGTAAGATGATAATGAAATAATAAGAAGACCAACACTTAAAAAGTGAATAAGATATACAGAATAACTAAAGATGCTAAAATCACAACCTATTTGTAGTGTGATAGTGTCTTTTTTTTTAAACAGCAGCATCTTCCAGCCATTCTGCTTTTACATTATTCCCATCGAAATCTGTCATAAATTATTGTTGTTCTTTAAGGATGTATTCCATAAAACTGGTGAGAAATTTCAACAGTGGTGCATTGACACAGCACCACAGCAGGCTCCTGGGAAGAGAAGTGATTAATAACAAATAATAATGCTAACCATGAAAAATTTTATTACATGTTTCAAAAGGGTGCCATATGCATGGCTCAAATGGCCAACTCAACTGTACAAAACAAATACTAAAATAATTTCATTATGCATTAGTGTCTTATGCACTCTTTCATGTAACCGGGAGCTGTAAAATGTTTATATTATCAGAACTAGTTTAATGATAGCTTGGCCGCCTTTGAGGTGTTTTATAGTATCATGTGAGTAACACAGCAGTCCTTTTTGTTTGTCAGAGTGCATTATTGCATGATTTATCTTTTGTTTGTGAGTGTTTGTGAAGTAGTTTTAGAGTCATTTAACAAACAAATAAATTACACATGTAATTGTTTGATGTCACTTAAAACTAAATATATTATGGAATGGAAGTTGTAATGATTGATAATAACATACAGTATAACACAGCAATAGTGCTTTCAAGTGAAAAGTTAAAAAATTGCAAGGTTTGCTATCATTCAGCTGTTGTCTTTTGATGATCAAAAAGTAGGTGTTTAGTAAAGCAACCTGGTAGTGTAAATACAGTATTTCACGTCTACTGAAACAACAAAGTGAGTTAATTTCATGAAAAAATGTGTCAAGTGTTTTAAATTGACCAGTTAAAACATACAATTTGACATCCTTAACATATGTATACAGGTGCACAATGCCTTTTTTGAACAACTCAGTATCATTTATTATATGCTACTTCAAGGAGGCTAAAGGTAAACAAAAATTGCGCGTTGTTAACACAGTAAACTCAGGGTATGTATGAACATATGAGGTACAGAACGTACCAAAACAAACCGTATGAAGCGTTCTCAGTTGAGTATATGTTGCCTCAAGTAGAGCACTGGTCTGTTCTTAGACTTGGCCTAGAATGGTTAACTCAAATAGTAGTCACGTGCTAACACCTAGAGCAGCTCATTGTTCTCTGGGGTGCACTAGTCTACCTTAAAGAATAAAATGCAAACACAAATATACTGAAATAATTAGTATAATTATTTGTATTTGCATTGCCATGTTACATTGTTATTGCTTTGTACACCTGTTTGTGATTTTATTTCCTGTGAAAGATTAATTAGATCCATTCACACCCTGTGGACGTCTGCTCTATTTTCTCCTTCCATCAGTTTTTAAATATTCTACTATTCTCTTCCTAAATTTTGTAGTTTTGTAGTTTGACATTGAGATTTCACACTGCCATAAACCACCCCACCCACCAACCCTAGCACAAAGTTAATGGAGCACTTCAAATGCAGCTTCTTTATTCTTCACTTAAGCATCCGTACTGTTTCCTAATTGTTGGGCTGGAAAGAAGAAATTATGAAAGATTAAGTTTAATAGTTAAGTCCATTTAATAGTATAGGGAATAGTTATCTGTTAGCATTTAGGAAAAATAAACTTTTATGGGGTAAGAGCTGAGTATATTTAGGAGCCTCTGCTTATTTTCAACCATCTTCCAAGAATACAAACCCTCCCATAAAACTATCAGATTAATTCCAAAAGAGATTCTATTCCCCTTGTTATGTACTTCTGACTCTACAGAACCTCAGTGCAGGCTGTCTTTGTGAACTGTTCTATATCCGGTATTCTTCCATATTATTTTTATTGAAATCGCTGTCACTTATTTAGCCTAATGAAATGATTGCATTAACAAATTTTTCAGATGCTTCTTTCTTGGTAGGAAAGCTTAATTAGTTGAATATTAGTAAATCCAGTTCACTTTAAAAATTTGAAAAATTTAATAATTCATTCATTTAGTTTGATGAAGCCATTTTCATTTTATTTTCACCTGCACATTTCAGTGATTTTGTCCTTTAAATGTTTGGTAGTAAGTTTCTTTTTCTGTCTTTTTTCATCCTGATTTAATCCAGAACCTTGCTATGATCCAGTAGCAGAAGAGGAAGATTCTGCTGCTAACCTAAAGAAAATGTCACTAAGGAAACAAGGGCCGGTTAAGGGTCTTAAACTTAAACCTGCTGCTCGAGTCTGTGCAACAAAAATCAGTGATAGACAGTGCTTTGGTGGAAAAAGCATAGTAGCTCAGGCAAATGAAATTTCATTGATTGACTTTGAAGATGAGGTTCCACCATCTACTCCTTCTCCTATCATGGAGCTAACAATTCCAGCACTGGCAAAATTAGTGTTGGACACTGACAGTATATTGGATAAAACCCCTCCACAGAGTCCCACAAGGTTTCTTCCTAGACCCCTTCACCCTACACCTGTTGTTGACTGGGATTCCAAACCCTTACCACCCCCACCTGCTTATGACGACGTTGCTCAGGATGAGGAGGATATTGAAGTTTCTTCGATAAATAGTTCCGAACAAGTTATGACAGACGAAAGGTCAAAATATGATATGGTTAATCTCCACAAAACCAAAGACAAGGGAGAAACAAACTTTGGCTTTGTTCAGGAAACTGACTTGGTAGAAAGACTAAAAGTGGAGGACAACCTGTTCTTGCCTTGTCATCAGAAGAGACGGACAAGCTTATCTCAGTCAACTGAAATTTTTGAGGAACTACAACAAGAATGCATGAAAAGATTAAATGTTCCTGTTGGTTTTTCTCAGCCTTCCACACCAAGCCCCACAAATCAAGATGTTCACAAGCAGATATTTTTACCATCTGCTGAAGAAAAACCACAGATTCCACCTAGGATACCTATCCCACCACGGCCTGCTAAACGAAATGAGTATGGTCGATGGTCTGGTGATCTTTCTCCTGGTTCAGTGGGAGAGGATGACAAACCACCACAGCTACCCCCAAGAGACCCCTTATCACAGCCTAATTCTCGAACTCCTAGCCCCATGAGTCTCAATGTGGGATCTCCTCAACAAAGATGCAGCCTTAGTTCAGCCATGTCATTTGGTTCATATCTTTCCACTTCACCTGGCAAACTTATGCCAACTACCCAGAGCTTTGCATCAGACCCCAAGTATGCTACCCCAAAAGTAATTCAGGCTCAAGGGAAGGACTGTAGCAAAGGACCATGCATCTTACCAATTGTTAAAGATGGAAAAAAAGTGAGCAACACGCATTATTACCTTCTTCCAGAAAGACCTCCCTACTTGGATAAGTATGAGAGGTTTTTTAAGGAGGCTGAAAGCACAGAGGACATCTCCTCCAGGAGAACTGTTACAACAGCAACTGTACGACCCATGGTCCAGCAAAATGATGTCAAAACAAACTTCTCTTCCAATAACAGCAATTTGGGTGCCAAAAATGTGATGAAGACCTCCTATAGTCTCCAGAAAATTACCTTTGATGGATCTGTTGGAAAATCTGAAGGAATCAAGCCATCGGATAAAATCAAACTAGTAAGTATTCACATGTAGGTTTTCATTGTGAAAGGTAAGATTACAGTCAGTCATATAGTCAAAATCCTGACAAAACATTTCAAATAAGTTCAGAGAGCTGAAAAAAACTGCAATGGAAGGTCAAAACTGAACAAAAATGCACAAGTTGTATTTGGTTACAGTCAATGCAGAGAGTATTGCCAAGCATATAGAATATTATATTTGTTGTGAGGAATTAGCTAAGAGATGGAAATGTCTTGTTTTACATAATGCTTAGATTAGGAAACAGTATGTTTACACATTATCCTGGAATTCTATCCATAGTAGTATTTTTAAGGTAATCCTATACACAATATTTGCAGTTTATAATTTCACTCATGTGAAAGGTAGGTAATGGATTTGGTTTTATAATGCTTGGCACATCTTTAAAGAAAATTAACACATTTGTCTGTTTTCTAATCTAATTCTAGTCTCTGGCTCTTAAGACAGAATGTACAGTATTTGCTTTAGTTACTATATCCTATTAATATTTTGGACAATCTAAGTCAAATAAAATAGATTTCCTAATCAGATGAGTATTCTCTATGTAAATTACACAGCTGACAACTTCTGATTCTCATGCTCCTTAATATACTGGCTCAGTAGTTTCTCCCCACCCACCCCTATTTTTATTCAAAAATCTATTTTAGGTATAGTAGCTTTTCATAATGCATATTCTGAAATCATTGATATGTTAGATTTATCACTTTGGTTTTTCTTACAGATTTTTGAATATAAAAAAAATCATGATGTATCAGGCATAGTAACTGTTCATAATGCATATGTTAGTTAGATTTATCACTTTGGTTTTTCTTGCATCATGATTCTTCACATATTTTGTGCAGTCCTGCAACAGTAATTTTCAAAAATGTAAAATGAAAGTGTAATAGCATAGAAAATTAATGGTAATGTGCAGTTCTACAAATGCATAGCTTACAGAAGACGAATAAATGAACTGAAAATAATAAATGTTATCATCCTATATTACAACGGAATGATTGTTTTGGAAAGAATATTGATTAAAATTAAAGAACTCAGTAAAGCATTTTCCCAGTCTTGATCAGAAATAAATAAGAAGTTGATGTCTTCAGATATATTTGTCATATTATCTAATATGTTGAACATGTTCATTTTTTTAATTGCAGGATTAACAAATTTATGATTTTTATGGCGGGTTTGTGCATTTCTGGGTTGTATTTGTGTCCCAAGCGAATAAAACACAAAAATGTATCTAGTTTAATTGGAGATTCCATTCTGCACCATGTTTGTATCCTCAGAGGAGATTCAGATTTCTTGTCCACCAGGGATATTCATTTCTGTGTGATGAACATATGTCCATTGAGTAGTAATAACACAACTAACTCTCTGTGGCTTTTCAGGATGGATTCTAGGTGCACAAATTAATTACAAGTATTTACATTTTATTTTGCCAAACCAATTATACACTAAACTAAACTTCACATTGTACATTTATTTGTTCTATTTTAAACAATGGGCACAGAGTTTTTTGCGTAGCGTTTTTTTTTACTGCTTGATTAGCAGGTACAGTATATTGCTGATACTGGATTATTGTCATCTTTTTATACAAATAGGTAAGAAATGATCAATTAACCTAACATGCGCTTATCCCACAGAAAGCCTAATAAGAGAGCTATAAATTAGGAGTGTGCAGATATCTGAAATTTGATGAGGTGACATTTTTTTCTTCTAGGCCAATGACTAAGCCAGGTACATAACATGATATAACAGACACAGGGAATTCATTAAAAATGTTTTGCATTAAACTTTACTTCATCCATCCATCCATCTTCAAAACCACATGTCTACATTCCACTTTAGGACAAAATTCTCTCTCTCTCTCACACACACACACACACACACACACACACACACACACACACACACACACAGGGCCTTATAAGAATCAACAGCATAATCCACACATCTTTGGAATGAGTCTGCAGAACAATACACACAGGAAGGAAGTGACAACTCCACAAAAACAAAGACCATGATTCTAGAAGTGTGAGGCAGCAGCATTGACCAATTGGCCACCATGCCACCTCAAGTTATTTTGTTTTAGTCCATTTTAACATATTTCTATGGAAGAGTATTTTCCTTTATAATAGAAGCCCTAGCACTATACACAGTACATGCAACAAAAACATGAAATATTGAATGCTAAACACATAAAATTAGATTTCTGTATGATGCAAGTATGATGACAATGTGAAAGTATTTTATTATGGAAAAATGATGAATAAACAAATAATTTTATGCAATATTTTATGAGAGTGCTTCATATTTTCACCTTACATTGTCCATTGCTGAAAGCACAAATCAGATGTTGTTCTTAACTCATGTGAAATATCATCATGTACTGTACACAGATTTTCTAACAGTTACCTTCCTGGCTATGGCAGTTTTGACTTTTTATTGATTGATTGTTTTATGAACATGTATGTCTTTTTTCATTTTAGCCTGATTTAGTCTATTCTTATTGTAGTATTTCTGTTTAATGCAGTACAGTCTCATAGTTACATCCATCTGTTTTGCAAGCTACTTTTGCCTTTACAGTGTGGTGAATCCTATTCTAGCCGGATGGCCTTTTGTCCACGGATCTATGGTCTATTTATTTTGATAGTGTTTGTGCTATCCAATATGCACTTTCTGTGTTTTTTGTTTTTCAATATACAATTACCGTATGGGGATAATGAATCAAAACCTACATAAAGCAGTCCTTGTTTAGCTCATATGTTTATGTCTATTCTGTATTTAATGACTTATTGGTTATCTCAGATCTGGATTATAACAAATAAGGAGGTCATGGCTTATTCATGCAGTTGCTTGTGAAATCTCAGGCCAGTAACAATATTAATATATTCTGCTTTGTAGTAATTTACTTTAGTAATCAGTGGTAAGCAAGTTAAGTGAAAATAATAGTCATTGTAGTAAGGTACAGTAATCTGTATCACTAAGATTAGTTTTAGAATGAGTGTTTTTATATGCAGTTGCTTAGGTGGTAATGTGTTTTTGAAAGTGCACTTAGTTTTTAGAACTACATTGTTGGAATTTACAAATGAAATAAACATCTGGTGTGTTTAACTAATTTTGTCAATCATTTTATAACAATTCAGTTTTATAAATGTACAGTTTACACTGTATGGATCAGTGAATTATTAAAGTCTCTGTGAGATCAGAATACTGTACAAATAAAGTAAAAAACATCATTCAATGAAAACACAATTAAATGACATACATATATATATATAAAATAGAAATACATCATGTACATTTTAATTACATTCTGTAAGCTGCTTAATGAAAATCTATAAATACAGATATGGCCAGCTGGGGTTGAGGCAGATGAAAACCGCTCAAGCCTACACATGAAACAGTATGTAAGATATATAGCCCGAAAGAAAATTATTTTAAAGCTGGCTTTCTAGGCTAAATGTAAACATAATATTCTTGAGTGGCTCAAGACAGTACTGCAAATATATCTATACTATTCTTAAATCGGGTTAAAGGAATACTCCACCCAAAAACTAGTATTTAGAAAATTAAAATGTTAGAAACATTAAGAGAATGGGTCATCCAGCCTAGTCGGCTTCTCCAGCATTTTCACTGAGATTGAACAAAATAACATCAAGTTAAGATGTGAAGGCCTCTGAAACTCTGCTTTAAATCGCACTACTTGGTATTTATTTTATGTGACTGTGGCTCTTTGCGTAAAGAAAAACTTTTTAATGATTGTGCAAAATCTGCCCTTAGCCAGTTTCCAATCGTGTACCATTGTTCTTGTTGCAGAAATAATTTTAAAATAACAACTGGGATCTAGCACAATTTGCACAAAGAACATCTGTATGGGCAGGGTGATGAGAAAGCAGCCCTTTCTGTACTCACTCCACAAACAGAGTTGCTTGTTGTATGCAAATGCTCATTTAGACCAGCCAGATGCATTTTGGAACAAAGTGCTTTGGACTGATGAGACAAAAATGGAGTTATTTGGTCATAACAAAAAGTGCTTTGCATGGCAGAAGAACACCGCATTCCAAGAAAAACACCTGCTACCTACTGTCAAATTTGGTGGTGGTTCCATCATGCTGTGTAGCTAGTTCAGGGACTAGGGCCCTTGTTAAAGTCGAGGGTCTAATAAATTCAACCCAATATATACAAATTCTTCAGGATAATGTTCAAGCATCAGTCACAAAGTTGAAGTTACGCAGGGGTTGGATATTCCAACAAGACAATGACCCAAAACACAGTTCGAAATCTACAAAGGCATTCATGCAGAGGGAGAAGTACAATGTTCTGGAATAGCCGTCACAGTCTGAATATCATCGAAAATCTATGGGATAATTTGAAGCAGGCTGTCCATGCTCAGCAGCCATCAAATTTAACTGAACTGGAGAGATTTTGTATGGAAGAATGGTCAAAAATACCTCCATCCATAATCCAGACATTCATCAAAGGCTATAGGAGGCGTCTAGAGGCTGTTATATTTGCAAGTATTGATGTAATATCTCTGTTGGGGTGCCCAAATTTATGCACCTGTCTAATTTTGTTATGATGCATATTGCATATTCTCTGTTAATCCAATAAACTTAATGTCACTGCTGAAATATTACTGTTTCCATAAGGCATGGCATATATTAAAAGGAAGTTGCTACTTTGAACGCTCAGCCAATGATAAACAAAAATCCAAAGAATTAAGAGGGGTTCCCAAACTTTTTCATATGACTGTACTGTACGAGTTCCTTTTATAATTGCAAACACTTTAATAATGTCCTGTTTTAATTTTCTTTTGCTTAAACTGAAAAGGTTCAACTCCTGAACTCCTTCAATCCCTTGTCATAGCCCATACCGTGGAATCAGCCTACTTGTTCTTTTGTGAACTTTTGCTAGTTCTGCATTTTTTTTTTTTTTTTTTGTAATATGGAGACCAAAACTGAACACAGTACTCCAGGTGATGTCTCACTGGTGCCTTATACGAGGCATAACCTTTCTTGACCTGTATTAGCTTTCTTGATCATTTCTGTACACCATCTTGATGTAGATTGTGATGAATCTACTATGACTCCCACGTTCTTCTCATACGTACTTTCAAGTTTTAGACTCCCACCGACCCAATCGTGTATTCAAATCAGACATTTTACTTACTACATGTAATACTTTACATTCACTTACATTACATTCCAAACCTGTGTGCTATTCAAACTCTTCTGTAACAAATCAGCTGATTCTATATTATCTGCCCTTCCACCTAGTTTGGTATCATCTGTAAACTTAGCCATCTTAATTATTACATTCTTGTCCAAATCATTTATGTATATTAAAAAGATCAGGGGCCCCAGAACTGATACCACAGGGGGCAGCACTTTTAACATTGCCTAATGCTGAAAAAGCTCACTTCACCATAACCCTTTGATTTCTGTGCCCGAGTCAATTTTACATCCCCTTACAGACGTACCATAAATTTCCATTTCTCTTAATTTGATCAATAACCTTTCATGTAGTACCTTATCAAAAACCTTCAGAAAGTCAAGACAAATAATATTATATGCACCTCTCGGATCATATTTTTGTTGCTTCCTCCTAGAATTCCAACTTATTAATGAAACATGACCTTCCTCGTCTAAACCCATGTTGAATGTTTGCTAATACACCTGTTCTAAACATTTCATTAATGATGGTTTACAATACTTTACCTGTGATGCATGTTAAACTTACTGGCCTATAGTTACTTGGATCAGCCCTATCACCCATTTAATTTTAATCTGGTATTTACTTAAACCTGTAACAAATTTTAATCTGTTATGCTGTTTGTAGTGATGACTGAGAAAAGCTTTTAATGTCATGTTTTCATGTAAAATGTAGATCATACATTTGTTGGTACAATAGGCCTCAATAGAAACTTAACCTTGCACAGCAGCAAAAAGTAATAAAATATCTATAAAAAAGATTACTTGAGTCATATTCTAAATGAAAGGTATCCAATTGCGTACTCACCGAGTTTTAAACCACAAGCATTTTAATTAATAGTTATTGAATGCATTCAGGCACAAGAGAGAAGCACATTCAAACAGCTTTGATTTTTTTTTTTAATCTGACATTAGCTAACAGGAGAATTAAGGCTGGTGATTTGTTTCTACAGACAAGCTTTAATGCAGACATATTATCCAAAAATCCAAAAAAAGTGCACCACTTTAAAGAATAAGGTGGAAATAAAAGGTTATATTAGTGTAAAAGATAACACCTAAATTTAATGAGAATTTAGTTTAACTAAAGTTTGTGTATCTATTTGCAAATTTTGTTTCTGAATTTCAGTCCAGATTTTTTAGTCATCTACTGCTTCACCTCTTTTGAGCAGATAATTAATCACTTTATTGAAGATGTATTGTTTGTGTTTTTTGACTGCATTACACTCACAGAAGCCGCGTCTTCCATAGTTTTAATTTAAACAGATGAGATGGAAGAAGATGGCATATGATGCTAAATGTTACTCTGTGTTTCTACCACATCACTGCCAAGTTAACCAGATTGTGCATTTGTTTTGTGCATGTTTTTTTTTCCCTCAAAGCATTCAAAAGGAAAAAATATAACAACAACATTTATTTATATAGCGCATTTTCATACAAAAAGTAGCTCAAAGTGCTTTACATAATCAAGAATAGAAAAATAAAAGACACAGTAAGAAAAAAAAATAAGTCAAGATTAATTAACATAGAATAAGAGTAAGGTCCAATGGCCAGGGTGGACAGAAAAAACAAAAAAAACTCCAGACGGCTGGGGAAAAAAATAAAATCTGTAGGGATTCCAGACCATTAGACTGCCCAGTCCCCTCTGGGCATTCTACCCAACATAAATGAAACAGTCCTCTTTGGATTTAGGGTTCTCACGGAAGGACTTGATGATGATGGTCACGTAGACTTCTGGCTTTTAATCCATCCATCATTGTTGGAGCATCATGATGCTTTGAGTAGGTGGTGGTGGCGCAGGCCGCCACCACAAAGAAACCGGAAAAAGAAACGGAAGAGAGAGTAGGGGTCAGTACGGATTTTAGAGCCACCATGAATAGTTATTGTGATGAATTGAACATACAGAGTATCAGGATTAAGTTAAAGTGAAGTTATGAAAAGGCCATGTTAAAGTAATGTGTTTTCAGCAGTGTTTTAAAGTGCTCTACTGTATTAGCCTGGCGAATTCCTATTGGCAGGCTACTGCAGATTTTAGGTGCATAACAGCAGAAGGCCACCTCACCACTTTTAAGTTTTGTTCTTGGAATTCTAAGGAGATACTCATTTGAGGATCTGAGGTTACGATTTGGAATATATGGTGTCAGACATTCCGATATATAAGATGGGGCGAGATTATTTAAGGCTTTATAAACCATAAGCAGAATTTTAAATTCAATCCTGAATGACACAGGTAACCAGTGTAGTGACATCAAAACTGGAGAAATGTGCTCGGATTTTCTTTTCCTAGTTAGGATTCTAGCAGCTGCATTCTGCACTAGTTGCAAACGATTTATGTCTTTTTTGGGGAGTCCTGAGAGGAGTGTGTTACAGTAATGTAGTCGAATGAAAACAAACGCGTGAACTAATTTCTCAGCATCTTTTAGTGATATAAGAGGTCTAACTTGTTTCTTAAGTGAAAAAATGCTGTCCTAGTGATCTGATTAATATGCGATTTAAAATTCAGATTACAGTCAACAATTACCCCTAAGCTTTTCACCTCCGTCTTGACTTTTAATTCTAATGTATCCAGTTTATTTCTAATAGCCTCATTGTATCCATTATTGCCAATCACTAAGATTTCAGTTTTCTCTTTATTTAACTTGAGAAAGTTACTATTCATCCATTCTGAGATACAAGTCAGACATTGTGCTAGTGAATCAAAAGAATCGGGGTCATCAGGTGCTATTGATAAGTACAGCTGTGTGTCATCAGCATAGCTGTGGTAGCTCACGTTGTGCCCTGAGATAATCTGACCTAATGGAAGCATATAGATTGAGAATAACAGCGGACCCAGGATAGAGCCTTGTGGAACACCATATTGGATGATATGTGACTTTGAGTTGTAATTACCACAACTAACAAAGAATTTTCTCCCTGCCAGGTAGGATTCAAACCAATTTAAGACACTGCCAGAGAGGCCCACCCATCGACTAAGGCGATTTCTAAGAATATTATGATCAATCGTGTCAAATGCAGCACTCAGATCTAGGATGAGAACAGATAAATGGCCTCTGTCTGCATTCACCCGCAAATCATTTACTACTTTAATGAGTGCAGTTTTTGTGCTGTGATTTGTTCTAAAACCCGACTGAAATTTATCAAGAATAGCATGTTTATTTAGGTGGTCATTTAGCTGCATAATGACTGACTTCTCCAGAATTTTACTTAAGAAAGGCAGGTTAGAGATGGGTCTAAAATTTTCAAGAGCCGAGGGGTCGAGATTATGTTTCTTAAGTAGGGGTTTAACTACAGCAGTCTTAAGACAGTCTGGGAAGACCCCCGTATCTAATGACGAATTTACTATGTCAAGAATATTATCAATTAGCACGCCCGATACTTCTTTGAAATAATTTGTTGGTATTGGGTCAAGGACGCAGGTGGAGGGTTTTAATTGAGATATTATTTTTTGTAAATCTATCCTAGTGAAAGAGTTTAATTTGTTTATAACAGAATGCTGGGGTTTAGGAGGATCCTTAGTGTTGAGGAGATATGTTATTTCTAATATCATTAATTTTTTGGTTGAAAAATACAGCAAAAGCCTCACAGGTTTTACTGGAAGTACTTAGGAGGCATTCCTTTGAGTTACCTGGGTTTAGCAGACGATCAATCATCGAGAATAAGACTCTGGGATTACTAGCATTGTTATTTATAATCTTAGAGAAATAGCAGCGCCTTTCAAGACGGACAGTGTTATTGTATTCTGTTATTTTAACTTTTAATATTTCATAGTGGATAGTTAGTTTAGTCTTCCTCCATTTACGCTCAGCTCTACGACATGTTCTCTTTAAATCAGACACTCTTTGGGTATAATAATGCTAGAAGATTTTTTAACTGTCTTTTCAGGTGCAACTATGTCAACAGCAGCTCTCACTTTAGTATTAAATCTTTCCACCTTACTATTTACATTATCCTCGCTATTATAGTTGGCACTATAAATGTACTGATTGCTTAGAATGTTTGTAAGTTTTAAAGCTGCTGCTGAGTCAAAGAAGCGTTTTTTAACAATATGCTTCTCATGGGTGTTTTTTATCATTATTTCTATATTAAAAAGTAGAAGAAAATATAGAAAGACAAAGTGGACTTAGGTACAATACTAAAAAAATCACACAATGACTCCTCTAGAACCACTGTAGCTGCTCAAATAGTTGACCTGGAATAGCAATCAGTTAGTTGAATTGTGTCACTGTGTGTTATTTTCATCCCTGTTGTAGATGTACCTCCCCCCTACATTCGCCCTTATTTTACTGCTGAAAATTAAGAGTTTGGGTAGGTTATACATACAGAATATATAAACAAACCTGTATTGCAGCATTTACCTAGAGGGGTTACACCGTAAATTAACTTGTGGCTCCTGTTTAAATGCTATTAGAATTTTTTTTCTTAGTGTGCGAGATGGAGTGAAGAGCATTTTTATCTGCCTTTTTGTAGTGTTATTGTCCACATTCTAACTCTTCTCTTAAGAAAAATAACATACATTTTTAATGTTGTAAAATGAATAATTATATTTAAAAAGTCATTATTTCATATTTAGATTAAGCATGCTTGGAAGTGGATGGATATTTTATGTGAATCAGACAGTTATTATAGTTTGCTACTAGGCTGTAACTGCCAGTAACAGTTCCATTATAACACACATTCTTATGGATCATCTAAGGCCCATAGGTTGAAACATCAGCAGGGTTACTTCATGATTACTTAACACATACAAATAAAACAAGCAATTTAGTGAACTTCAGAAAAAGGCATTTAGGACGAATTTTTTTACATTCTATTTAGCCAATAGTGTTTTAAAATTGCACAAAGTTAATGCCTATGGCAAACGTAGCTGTACTGTGGCTGACAGTTTTGAGAATTTTTATCTTGCAAAATTCTGCTGTAAAAATAAATATATATATATTTATATGAAAGTAAACAACATGCATATACTCTGTATTTAAATTAATGTAAATGAAGTCTATCGAACAGGTGAGGGGGTTAAATAAAAGTAGCTGTTTTGTCTGCTTAACAGTTATGAGAGGTGCCGAAACAAAAGCGAGAAAGAAAAAAATCCCGTTGTGTCTAATTATGACAAGCCAAACTAGCATTTAGAGGTACCTCAAATGCATTTTACGATATCTTGAGTTATAGATTTAGATAGATTTATGATATGCCTTACTTTATGATTTCTTAAATGCATTTTCAAATATTTTAAATTAATTTTAAAACATCTTGAAATAACTTCCTGTGCTTTTTGAAATTACTTTTTTTTTTTTTTTTTTATCATTTTTATGCTTTTGTTGTTTCAAGATATCTCAAAAATACACCTTATGAAATGTCATGTTTTCAGTTGGTCTCCTTGTCATTTTAATACATCTTGAAATGCATTGCGGACACTTTGTTTAAAATAACTGAAATGCAGATATACCATAATTCTTTTGCAGTATCTCAAAGTGGTCTGGTGTATATGTGTCAGTAATTTAATATGTTTCAGATATCTTCACATGAAACCAGTAAGTTCATGATAAATGGGAGCAGGACCAAACAGACTTGTAGGTTTATAATGTTGTAGTTTAAAATGAATTCAAAAGGATAGTCCAAAATACTGTAACACAGAAAAATGAAAAAATTGTAACTAAAACTAAGACTTTGTCTTTAATTGTAGTAAAAACCAAGCAAAACACTAATTTATTCTATAGTTGCTTTTAGCAGGTCCTTGCTCTTAATAATATGAGGCCATACACTAAATGGCAACAGCCATCTATAAAGAATGCAAAGAAAAAGACACAAATGTAACAATGATAATTACAAACAACGTAGGATATAGCGGGTTGGATAATGGTTGGATGGATGGATAAGTAACTAGAAAAGTAAAGTAAAGATTGATTTTCAAGATACAGTATATGAAATATATTTTAAGATATTTCTAAGAAGACAGAGATATACTTAAAGTTATTTTTTTAATTTTGAGGTATCTCAAATTAACGTTCTTTTCCAGATACAGTATTTCAGAATAGCTTCTTGTCCATTTTCTACTGAGAGAAAAGTGATTTAATCATTTCTTTTAAGATGTCTTAAACACATCTTGAGATGCAGTATATTAAAGACTGGCACACCTATTAAAAGATTACAGGAATTCAAAATGAAGCTCAAGTATTTTAACATGCATAGAAAATCGGTTTGAAATTTCTCAACATGTATTTGAGATACCTTGAAATATTGTTATTTTTTGGCTTATATGAAAATTCTTGTGAGAACTCCAAAATGTGTTGTAGATGTCTTAAAATATAAAAACTTATTTTAGGATATCTTGAACTGAGTTTCATATGTCCAAAACTCTTAGAAGGATACTTGAAATGAATTATGAGATATCTCTAAATGTTTGGATTGCAATATTTAATATGGTGCAAAGTGTTTTTGAAAGTGGTGTGCATTTTTTCAAAGTGCACCAAAGCCTACATTCATCTAGTTCATCTAGTTATAGGTTCAAAGGATCTCATCTTCTTCTTCCAAACTTGACTGTTCTTATGGTTACAGTTTCATTATCTGTTTCACATTTCACATTTTTGTGTGTTTGTCATAAATAACTAATGTAATTCTTTTGATATTGTTCTCAAAGTGCTAAGCATTTGGTTAATAATATATTTCTAAAAGCCCTGTTGAGTAATTGGCTGGTTGTTATGTATCCGTTTTTTCCTTTGTTTAGCCAACTTTATCAAGCTTATCAGTTTTCTTTTCTACAGCATGTCATGTTTTCTCACTAAGGTTGCAAGTTCCCTTTTTTTTATGAAAACTAGACTCCTCTGGGATTTACTTTGCTTTCTTGTCCTTTCTTTTTAAGTTTGCCTTTCGTCCAATATTTTTTTATTTAAAAATTATTATACAAAACATAATGGATTGCATTTTTACAGGGTTTGGTTAATCCTTACTGTTTTACTTTTCCCTACTATATTGGAATGGTGTTTGTCCTATCCATTCCTGAATCATCTCTAAGCCACCGTTAAATGACCTCTTTTTATGTTTAGGTGCAGGAAACAGTCCATGGAGTCACTATAGAGGAGTGCCAGGCTGCTCTGCAGAGTCACAACTGGAATGTTCATAAAGCAATACAGTGCCTCAAGGTGCCGTTAAAAAAATTAAAATGTTTTATGTTAATGCCTGGGTGAAAAGGTGGTGGGCGCCTGAAACGTGTCTTGTGTTATAGCATGGAGGAGTGGAAATTGCAGGGGGCAGCTAGCAGATTCTTCAGTTCTGAAGACTGCGTAGCCTCCCATCTTGCAGGAGGAAACGGCTTTAAGTCATAGTAATTTTAATTTGCATGTTCTAACTCCAAATCCTGTGGAGCTGCATGTGTCTCGTGTTACAGTGTATGTTAACCGCCATTTCAAAACACGTACAAGGCTCTGTATGAGGTGAACCCGTTTGCTTTTAGTGTGAAATTTTTAATTTCTGCAAATATCAATACATAAAAAATTGCTGGATATTTAAGATATCTGTTACTACTTATTCTTGCATTTGTCACCATTGGAGACATTAATTGTCAAATTTTCTATCCCCAGATTGCATATCGTTACACACGTCTTTGTTTAATCCACTGTTTGTCATATTTGTCATTTTGATTGTCGTTTTATACAATAATGTATCATTACTTTGATAGTTTTAACAATTGAGGTTACAAACTTTAATAAGCAAAAGAAAAAATATAAGCCAAAGCCTTGTCTATTTAACTGCAAGTTATTTTTTTTTGTTTTGTTTCCTTTTTTTGTTTTACATTTTCATCTCTGCAAATTAACGATATAAGTATAAGACATCCAAACAATAAAGATTTAAAAGCAAAATGAAAATCATCTACTAATGTGATTTATTTTAGACCTTAAACTTTGTTCTACATCATTTAAATAACTATTCATTGTAATCATAACATTCTACATTCTATTCAGGGTTGTACGAATCTGGTGCCTACACCAGCAATATCAGGCACAAGACTGGAGCTGACACTGGAAGTTGAGCCTACTCATGCTACCACCCACATTCAGATTGGACCAGTTTCTGTAGTGTCGTTGGCATCATATCCAGTGACTCCATGTTGTTAGCACTTCAGTGCAATGCATCTATGTTCTTATTAAGTCCTCTATCTCGGCAGACTGGCTGAAGCTTCAGCACACAACAGATTAAACAGAAAAGCAATTAATCAACAAGAGAAAGACAACATTAATTTATTTAATTAATACCACTTTAATACTTGTTTGCTGTAGTCGTGTTTTTAAAATGGACACTCTGTCAAAACATAGCACCCCCTCCAGATTCCTATCAATATACAAAGCAGGTAAGTCATACAGTTATTTTACCACCTGTAGTACTAAAAGTACAGATGGGATTGCAAGAATAGACAAAGCTTTATAACGCTGGCAGTATCTAGTTGGCTACTTATTTTGGGCAGTTGCCCCATCACAGAGGTATTGTGCATTAAATAAAATAAAGGGATACCATTTTGCCGATGTTAGCGGCTAAACAACTTTGTCTTTCTTCTGAGGTTTCATTTTGCTAACGTGCTGGCCCCGCTTGTGGTGTTAGCAGCTAAGCGAGTTTTTTGTTACCTCGGAGGTGGAGCCCTTACTCCGACTCCACCTCTCAATTCCATGCCAGACAGACACACACACACTTCCACGTGTAAACATTTATATATAAAAAGATACGGTCTTGTACTATAGCAGATAAACAGGAAAAAGGCACTGGGACACTGTGCTGATGCCACATCAAGGTGTCCTCCGTAATGCCGTACAGACAACGTCTCCACCCATGGCCAATACCATGGCACTCGTAACACCGGCATCCCCTTGTCTGTGCCCTGCCCTCAAGACGTGAAAGCAGGACGGATACCTCCTCCCCTCCTTTTCCTCAGCTAAGTTCAGGGCTTCTCTCTGCCCTTACAGAGAGCAGCCCTCACATTTCCCATTGTTGGGAGACCCGGTCTTCCTCTTTTTCTGGGGCATCCCAACAGTCTGGGTCTCCTAATGGGAGAAAAATTGACCCCATGGCGTCTGCGCCCATGTAAAGCTGCATGCGATTGCCACATCGGGCCATCCACAAAATTACTTAAACTGGGTTCCCTGCCAGTTAACGGCCAGGAAGTCCCATCTGGGATGCCATTGTGGAGAAGCGGCCTTGACACAGACAGACACGCAGACCAACAATATCCCAAAACACACAGTTTATTTTCCTGCTTCATTTCCAGCACACACAGTGTACAAAACACCACAATAATGTTCATTCCTTTTCTTTCTCTTTACTTTCTTCTCTACCTTTTCCTTCTCTTCTCCTGCTGCCTCCACTCCTCTCCCGCAAGCTCCGTCCTCTGCCTCCCGACTGTGGCTCCTGAATGGAGTGAGGCAGCCCTTTTTATGTTGCACCCAAATGTGCTCCAGGTGCTCCCTGATGACCTTCCTGCAGCACTTCCTGGTGTGGCGGAAGTGCTGCAGGCCATGGCTCAGTAACCATTCAGGTGCAGGTCCCAACAGGGTTGAGCTTCTTCTAAGCTGTGATTCCGTGACGCCAATGCAAACCAGGACGGGTGCCCTCTCTTGTCCCAGGAGAGGTGTTGTCCCTCTTCTGGTCCTTCCATCCTCCAGGCGTCCCGGCTGGGCAGGAGCCCCTGCTGGCCACATAAATAAATAAATATACATGCTAATATTTTATACATTTATGAAAGAAGCAGTCAGATATTGTTATTGAAAGAAGAAACTAGAGTAAGCATTTTTATTTTTCTAGTCTTTACTGAGGTGAATGTAAAGCACGGGACCTAGTGTAAAAAGTTGATCCATCAGTTAAAAACTTCAAAGGCGGTTTCCAGGCATAGGCCTGTTTAATCATAAACACTGAAGGAGTATATGCTTAAATATGTGTACTGTGTATTAACAAAAATATGCCTTATTTTAAATCAGTATATTAATAATCATGTATTAAGGTACCATGATACCTAAGTGTGAAGACCATGCTGTGTCCTAAGACAACAACAACAGCACTTTTTTATATAGCACATTTTCATACAAATCTGCAGATCAATGTTTTTACAAGAAGTAGAAGAAAGTGTTATAGTTACAAGACTTGGGTTGGCATCTGGTACATCTTTCATAGCTCTTGTATCTACTGTGGTACTCTTATAGAAAAGGAATGAACTTCAGAGAGCTGTTATACTATATATATATATACACATTTAACCATTACTCAAATATAACACAAGTAAACACAAAATGCAGTTTTTAAATGATGGTTTTTATTATTTAGGGAGAAAAAAAA